>OX344819.1:12522200-13142200 GCA_947034925.1 Eudemis profundana | reverse complement strand
ATAATGTTTTTGATTAAGTGAATACCTTTGGAAATAATCGCTCCGAAAGTTGTGAAAATTGTGTCCCCCCCCCTCTATCTTCTAAACCGTGTGTCCGAAAAATATAAAAAAAATTACAAAGTTAACGCTCAATTAATACTTTCAACGAAAATTATTTTCAACAAGATCGGATTAACCGTTTTTGAGTTATTGCCGATAAACTGCGCTTCTCAACAAAAGGACGTAATTGCTATGAAGATACGCTCTTTTGTTGTTGTACTTTTTTTACATCGTATTTTTGTACCTTATAGTTATGGCTATGGAACCCTACACTGAGCATGGCCCGACATGCTCTTGGCCAGTTTTTTTTTAGTTAGTTTAGCTTTTTTGTGTTTAAAACAATGCTCTGTGCCTGGCACTAGATTCTTGCCATCGATACTGCTGAAAAACGCGATCAAAATTTGGCCCGCCGCACCCACCCGTTGGTCGCACGCTTTGCTAGCTGGACTTTGCGCCAAGGTCATTCATAACAAAATTTTGTTTTTGACTATCACTCTTTCAAAACAGTGTTTTCAGAAGCGAATGGATGAAAACTAACTTACTTTTACTATACTGAATGTCTAAAATGAACATTTGGTACAGTCGACATCATAAATTTATACGGGGCGTCTTAAGACTGCGACATCTAGGGAAACTACCTTAAATGTTGTAGATAGGATATTTTGCTAAAAGAAGTATCCCCTTGGCGCGCGCAAGTACTGGTTGCAGGTGGTGGAACACACCGAAAACGAATGGTTATAGATTACTCACAAACGATTAATAAATATACTCTGTTAGATGCCTACCCGTTGCCAAATATAGAAAATATCGTATCTAAAGTTGCACAATTCACCTACTTCAGCCAGATCGATCTCAAGAGTGCATATCACCAGGTCCCGATTTTACAGAGAGAAAAGGCTTACACAGCGTTCGAAGCAGGAGGTAATCTCTATCAATTTACCAGAATCCCCTTTGGAGTCACCAACGGCGTGGCTGCTTTTCAGAGGAGTCTTGATTTTATAATCAAAACGGAGAAACTACAGGGCACTTATGCATATCTAGACGACGTCACGGTATGTGGCAAAAACAAAGAAGAGCATGATCAGAATCTGAACAAATTCATGACCGCCGTGAACAAATACAAGTTGACTCTAAACGAAAAGAAATGTATATTTGGAGTGGATTCTATCAGTCTTCTGGGATATACAATAAAGAATAACGCAATCGTCCCTGATCGTGAGCGTCTAAAACCACTGCTGGATCTACTTGCCCCTAATAACGTTAGTGAACTTAAACGAGCTTTAGGTATGTTTGCCCACTATGCTAAGTGGATTACCAGATTTTCGGAAAAACTGCAACCATTAATTGGCATTTCATCGTTTCCATTGAGTAATTCTGCCAAAAACTCGTTCGAGGAATTGAAATCAGACGTCGCTAAAGCATGCCTTGTGGCAATCGATCCCAATGAGACTTTTACGGTCGAGACAGACGCTTCAGAATTCGCAATAGCTGCTACTCTTTCTCAGAAGGGCCACCCTGTCGCCTTTTTCTCACGAACTCTATCAGGGTCCGAGCGTAAACAATCTTCGGTTGAAAAGGAAGCCAATGCCATCGTGGAAAGTCTACGGAAATGGAGGCATTATCTTATCGGCAGACATTTCTTACTTGTTACAGATCAACAATCTGTCGGATTTATGTTCAATCAAAACCATAAAAATAAAATAAAAAATTAAAAAATTGAGCGCTGGCGTCTTGAAATGTTATGCTACAAATATGATATTGTTTATAGGCCTGGAAAAGAAAACGTCGTCGCTGACACTCTTTCGAGAGTATGTTCCTATCTTAACCACAATAAACTCAAGGAACTACACGAATCTCTTTGTCACCCTGGTATCGTTAGAATGGCACACTGGGTCAGAATGAAGAACTTGCCTTATTCTATCAATGACATAAATACATAAATGACATGATTGCATCATGTCCAGTTTGTGCGGAGATAAAACCACGTTTCATGAAATCTAGAGAACAATTAATAAAAGCGACTGCACCTCTTGAAAGGTTGAATATCGATTTTAAAGGTCCCCTACCCAGTAGTACAGGTAAAAGGTACATTTTAACAATTATCGACGAGTACAGTCGATTTCCTTTCGCATATGCCTGTAAAGATATGACTTCTTCTACTGTAATCGCTTGTTTGAAGGACTTGTTTTATATGTTTGGCACGCCATTCTATATACATAGTGACAGAGGAACCTCGTTCATGTCTGAAGAATTGCGCCAATTCCTAGCATCTCTAGGCGTAGCATGTAGCCGTACGACTCCTTATAACCCGCACGGAAACGGGCAGATTGAACGACTCAACGGCACCTTATAGAAGACTATCCAATTATGCTTACGTTCTAGAGGCCTTCCTACTGAAAATTGGGAGCAAGTGCTTACGGTATCTTTACACGCCATACGATCGCTCCTCTGCACATCGACCAACACTACGCCTCATGAGAGGATGTTCCTGCACCCACGTCGATCTTCAAACGGAGAATTCTTACCGACATGGCTCGTGCCAGGTCCAGTCCTAATGAAGAAAAATGTACGTAATAAAACCGATCCTTATGTTGAAGAAGTGGAACTTCTGCAAAGCAATCCTAATTATTCTTATATTAGAACACAAGAAGGACGAGAAACCACTATCTCAAATAGACAACTTGCACCTCTCCCAGTTCCGGGCCCTGGATTTCCCGGATCGGTTTCCGATGACGATGAGCTAGAGATGCTAGACGCCGAGTCGACGCCATCGATCGGCTCACAGGGACCCCCGGAGGAGCTTCCGGAGGAGCCTGCGGTTGAAAATTGAAATGCCGCGTAGATCCGGACGGGAGCGTCGTCTGCCACAACACCTGCAGGACTACGAACTGTAGTAACTAGAGGGGGGGTGAATGACATGTGCTGTCTTGTCATAGCTGTCTGTTACTATTATATTGTATTTTCATATGTATCGTTTTATGCTGATTAAAGCCTTGTTTTCCTAAGGGTTTGTCGTTTCACATGTATAACCCACTAACGTATAAAGAATGTTCAACGGCCAAGTCACACAACATTAACTAAGTATAATAATAAAGAAATCGCAGTAAGGAACGACTAAGGACTTGGCACGACTTTGCCTAGATATCATTACTTTTTAGAGATAAACAAGCAGCTCCATCGAGACTTGCCTACTTTTTTACAGAATTTTTTTGGTGGGATTTCACTTCTTTTTGTAGAACGTGGGCATATTGATTTATTTTATTAGATTTTCTTATTTGACATAGTTTTTTTCTTTTTATTTTTGGCTGGGCTCTTGTGTTTTCTAATCAGGGTCACCAGGTACTCCAGATCTTCGATTATCCTAGTTGTTATAGTTTTCCCTTTATGTGGCCATTAAACCCTAACTCTGTACCAAATTTCAGCTCTCTGAGTTTATGGGAAGTACCTACTAGTTCTATTCTGAAGATCATTAGTGAGTGAGTGAGTGTCATAAATGCGAAACTTTGCTTTCGCTTAACTTCGGAGCTAAATGACCAACAGACTTGAAATGTTGGATTTTAAGTATGTGATTATAGCTTACTGGATGACGAAAATTTCTGCGTTCTGGTCTTATCCAGAGGTTCTCAAATAGGGGCCTGAAAATGCGGCGAAATGGTTCCAGTAAAGGATGGTACGGCAGTGTTTGCTCCGCGCTCGACTTGGCGGGGGCACTGCCGTGCCCCCCGATTGCGGGACAATCTTACACAAATCGACCTAGTCCCAAACTAAGCAAGGCTTGTGTTATTGATACTAAGTGACGATATATGTACTTATATAGATAAATAAATCCGTACCTGAGAAGCATAACATAGCAATGTAGTCAAAGTGTCAAGGTTACACTCTTTAGGGCGTTCTGCCAATCTTTATACTCGTGCGCATTGTGGGTTTGCTATACACAAAAGGCCGTCAGTGCTCTGCGAGTGCAATATAATAATGCATTCAGGCTGCTGATGGGGCTTCCTCGCTATTGCAGTGCGTCCGGCATGTTCGCGGCGGCGAGCGTGCCGGGCTTTCACGCTATCATGCGCTGTAGAATAGCTTCACACGGGAGCACCAACAGCATCCTGAGCTCACTGACTGAACGGGTGGATTGCCCGATAATGAGACATTGGGCTGAGGCGCATACTCCAGTTTGTGCTTAAGTCCGTTGTTAAATAGTACATTACTGCAGAGGCCGGGAAGTGAGGGGTTGCCGGCCGAGTACATATAGCTGGCCGAGCGAAGCGAGGCCAAATAGTTATGAGGCCGGCAACCCCATTTCCCGCCGAGGTATGTATAGTGCTTTTCTCAAATATGCAATGAAATAAACTTACTAATATCCTTACTTACCCTAAATATTATTTTATAACAGAAACTTTCTATAAGAAAGTGACGTTAATGACATATTATATCCATAGACAATGCAAATGTCAGGTCACGTTCGGAAACCATATAAAACCAAAAGCAGTCAGGCAGTCAGTTTACATTTTTACCGCGAATATTTAGATGAAATATTTTAAATGTGTATTCTTGCGGTTTAGTTTGCAATTTATAATAATTGAAAATTGTTTATAATGTGTTTTGTTATGTTCATGTCAATTTTAAATAAATAAACTTGCAAAATATAGCATACATCGTTTTTTTAATGGCTGAATGCCGTGATGCTGTGGCCCAAATAAATGTGGAATGGAAATTAAAAAAAAAATACATTGCCAGCCTAGGCCGGCAATGTAAGTATGAAATTCCATTACGTGCCAAGTGTCAAGCCGCACCGGAAACGACTTTGCGGCCTATTTTTAGGCACGTAATGTCAACATTTCATGCCATGTTTGAGAAAAGTATATTTATCTTTACCGGTTCAAAGTAGTAAACAACATTCTAACATCAAAATACCTGATAAGAAACTTGAGCCTATGTTTTAGCTAAAACATTTCGATTAGTTTGCAAAGAATAGCTAACCCTAAAAGGGCTAAAAGATAACAGCGGTATAAAACGAGTACTTTGAGGGTAGAAAGATGAGTTTACTTTGGACTAGTAAAAAAAATGAATCGACTTTATTGTACGCTATGCTGTTTATGTTCGGTTGTACCTTTAAGATCCGGTCAAACCGTTGCTCAAAAGACATCGATGCAATGTGAACGGTTCGACTGCACCTTTTATGGTATGGGAAGTGGGATATTTGAGTCGCAATAAAACTGCCGATATATTTTGGTAACTTTATTATTGAACACAGCCGTTTGTGAGAGAAGGTCACCGTCGTCGCCCGGTCCGGTCCGCGTCGGTGACGTCAGGCTTCCAGCACCTTTGGATTCGTAAAATTTTCAGACTTTGTTCCGTTCAGATAAAAGATTTTGTTCCATTGATATTCGCAAAATGGTACTTCTCAGTTCAAGGGCTCTACCCTTCGCTATGTTCCGGGTTTAATATTTTCACGAGCAACAACCAGCCTAGTGGGCGCTCAAAACTTTTGTTTTGGTTTTACGTGAGAATTTTTTAGCCTCACAAACCCACCTAGTCGGTTTCTGTTGTATTTTTTTATCTGCTCGTGAAAGTGTTAATCTATAATCCTACGTTTCGCTCAGGATTCAATGTAGGCTTCTGCCGTAAATACATAATGTTGGTCCGTGACACAGTGTTTTGTATAGTTATCGGCTGGAGCCGGGGTCTGCAGCGTCCCCGCCCGCGCCGGGCTCGAGCCGCTCCCGGGAATGAAGCCGCGTGTGCTTCACGAGCGCCACCTGCAAATTAAAAAATTAAATCAAACTATTTATTAGCTTTAGATATAATTATAAACTGCGACCAAACCGCTGCTCAACAAAATAATATCGGGGGGGGGGGGGGGGGGGGGGTGGGCAATATTTTACCGTTACCAGGATTTGAACCCGTGACCTCTAGCTTCGTAGGCGATGGCACTTCCACTGAGCTAAACGTGTCGTCTAAAGACGTTGACGTACCGTAAACGCAGTGACGTGTCTCGTGTGTCACGTTTTGCCGCGTGACATCACCTGCTCGGAATGAACGCGTCGAGTACGTCAACGACTTGCTGCACGTTGCACAGCTGTAAGGTTTCTGCCACGTGTGGGCGCCGCAGCGACCTGAGATATAACACTAGGTGTGTGTTACCTTCTGGCCGAAGCCCCTGCCGCACACGCCGCAGCTGTACGGAGTGGCGCCCGAGTGCACGAGCTGGTGCCGCGTGAGGTGGCTGCGCTGCGTGAACGCCTTGCTGCACAACGCACAGCTGTAAGGTTTCTCCCGAGTGTGGATCCGGCGGTGCCGCCGCAGCTGACCTAATGTAGAATACAAAGAAAAGCTTATTCATAAACGCACCCAAAAGCAAAATTTGAAGCAAACATTCAGGGCGAGACGATACAAATTTAAGACAACATAATGCAATGAGCACACAGCACAGTGAGTCCAACAATATGTGCAATCATGAACGGACCTTGACTCAGCATTTTAAAGTTCACAGATGATACAAGCCGTAACGCTGTTTTTCAATAGGAATTCTTTGGGTTTCAATCGATTATGCTACCGTATTTTGATCTTCGATAGTTTTACTAGATAAAATTTGTCATACAAGTAGACTTCAGATCACCTTAAACAAATTTGCAGAGAAGTCACTTTCCACGTTTACTTAATGTCCTTATTTCACTATTAAAACGATTACTAACTAACCTAATCTCGTGAACTCCTTGTGGCAGGAGTCGCAGGAGTAAGCCTTGGCCCCGGCGTGGACCCGCGAGTGCTCCTTCAAGTAGCTGAGCTTCGCGAACTCGCGGCCGCACGTCGCGCAGCTGTACGGCTTCTCTCCTGTGTGCAGTCTCTTGTGGGACGCCAGGTGGGCTAAATTAAGTAAATGGTTGAACTTAATTATATAAGGTGCTACAAATTACCTACCGATATTTTTAAGGCTGCTAGTACTTTCTGAGTTTATGTATGAAACAATAAACAAATTATGTGTTTTTTGGTGAAAATTAGGGTAGTAAGTGTGCTACGTAAAGCACCCTGTTAACGAGGTAAACAATAATGTGTGATAAAGACCTCTTTGATTATCTTATGGTTATTAACTTTTCAATATGAATGAACTGGCCACTTAACTGAAAACTACCTCGACTTGACAGAAAATGGTCTTGTCAGTTAAATTAACAGCATAATTAAGTTTGGTTAGAATTTTAATTTATTTATTTTGTTCGTTAAATGAAAAGCAAAAAACTTTATGAAAAGTTTTCTTGATTTCTAGTTAATGTTAATTATTATAACGTAAAGTATCTCGTCTTAAAATATCTGTAACTAATTTGTTAGCACCTTATATAAGTAGGCCACACGGGCACGTTTACATAATACACTTTATTGCACACCTAAAAAAAAGTGAAGTTTTATTATACTTTATTGAACACGAACAGAAATTGACTAAGCAAACTAAGTTATACAAAAACAATGGCAAAGAGTATATGGTCTTATCGCAACGTGATAATTAATAGTGTTCGTATTCAACAACAGTGCCCTGTTTATCAAAACTTACAAGTCTACAAGTTCACAAGTTACAAGGAAATTGTTACAAGTTCCTGTGAATTGCGTTTATCAAAAATAATCTACAAGGCTTGTAAAATTTCACACTTGTAAATTCTACTTGTAAATTCTATAATCAAAATATTATGCCGCCATTACGTTTTCCTGCCATATTCTGTTTTTTGTTTTTAGGGTTCCGTACCAAAATGGTAAAAAAGGAACCCTTATGGTGCGACTCTGTCTGTCTGTCTGTCTGTCTGTCTGTCTGTCTGTCTGTCTGTCTGTCCGTCTGTCACAGCCAGATATCTCAGGAACTACTGATGCTATCGATTTGAAATTTGGAATACTGTTAAAAGTAGCTAACCCGAGCTTATTGGACATAAAAAATATCTTGTACCTTTTTTACTTTTTTTTTAAAAGGCTTCGTAATGGGACTTTTAAAATTGAAAGTAGGGCTATTATATTGAGCGGGGTATCAAATGAAAGGGCTTAATTTGTAGATTAAAACACCATTTTTATTTTTTTTCTTAAATAAGTAGTTTTTGATTTATACATTTTTATGTACCATTCCCCCCCTATTATCTCCGAAGTTACTGATCAGAAAAATGTGTCATAATTACTAATTATCAATATCAACCTGAACATTACAGGAAAAATAGAACGGTCTTCCTAACTTTAATACTTTTTTAGAAATTTACATAAACTTAATCCATCCATTAATCCATCTAGCGGAGAGTAGCAAAACTAAGCGATGGCCTGTTTCACGCTAGGGGATTTAACGATGTTATAATTGAACAACAATTAGTTCGTAAACAGCTAATAATAAATAAATTCTAACATTTAAATACTATGTCACGTTTGCAAAGTTGAAAAATTGTAAATAATTATTTTACCAAGCTTAGACATAGATGGCGTTGTAAATTCGGGGAACAGCTTTTCGTATGGAGAATGACAGTCCTCTTGATTTAATCGTCCTTGCTATTAAATAGAATCATTACACGTCAGTTCCCCTAGCACAACTGTGACACGCGACTCTTTGTCGCGCGACAAATGCTACCTATCTCTTTCCACACAATATAGTGTGACAGTGACAGGTGATACTCTGTCGCGCGAGATACGAAGTCGCGGCCAGTTATGCTAGACGTACAGGTTCTAAATATTACAGGAAAAATATAACTGTTTTAACTTGCAATGTTTTTTAGAAATTTGCAAAAATCATAACATACAGGGTGTCCCTAAAACCAACTTTTATATGATCAGGGCTGATAGACCAGCTCATAAGAACCTAGATTAAGCAAATTTGACCTTAGTAAAAATCTCTTAGTTTTCGAGATATTGACGTTTTTGTAAAACTCGTGCTAAGTGATACCCTGACTCGGTGTTTTGAGTGTCATTGCTAAAATATCAAGTATTTTACAAATCTGTTTTTTGCTATGTGTGGCCAAATAACTATGCTATTGAACGTATTTTCTATTTTTGCTAATTTATTCATGCTGTGGACACAGTACAATAACAAAAAAAAATTATTCGATTTTTTTCAAATTTCACCTCTGACTTCAAACTAGCGTGGTGAAAAAAAAATGTATCAACATAACCAGGCACTCAACGTAAGAAAATTGCGCATTTATTGTAGTTTCTAAAATGGTATAAAATTTGCTAAACACTGTAATAATTTTTGAAATAATGATATTTTGTTACAAAATTAACTGTCTGCCGCCTTCATCTCATACGATCCGGTTGAACTAAGTTTGCACCTGGCGTGCTTGACATCACATACAAATTAGGTGCAAACTTCACGTAATCGTCAATATCTCGAAAACTAAGAAATTTTTATGAGGTCGATTTTACTCAATCTCGTTTTTTATGAGCTGGTTTATCAGCCCTGTTCGCCATTTTGTAAAAGTCGCGAATTTTGATAGCCTGGATCAGTCTTTCGAATGTCATGACTTCAAATTTCAGTATTTTCTTAATCTGCTTTTTGTTAAACATTACTTAATAATTATGCTATCATACCTTTTTTGTTCGAAATTCAAATTCTGGTACGAAATTTAACCAATGGAATATTGTAGTATAACCTCCTTTTGAATTAAAATGCTATTATCTTAAAAACTACGGTGTCTAGTGTGTAAAATCTTACTATTTTAAACTACATTATTTTTTTTATTTTAGCATGGTTTTGTTTTAAGTATTACGCGATTCAAATCCGAGGTCATATTTTGAATCACGTAAAATCTAGTTTATTTTGATAAGGTATGATAGCATAATTATTAAGTAATGTTTAAAACAAAAAGCAGATTAAGAAAATACTGAAATTTGAAGTCATGACTTTCGAAAGACTGATCCAGGCTATCAAAATTCGCGACTTTTACAAAATGGCGAACAGGGCTGATAAACCAGCTCATAAAAAACGAGACTGAGTAAAATTGACCTCATAAAAATTTCTTAGTTTTCGAGATATTGACGATTACGTGAAGTTTGCACCTAATTTGTATGTGATGTCAAGCACGCCAGGTGCAAACTTAGTTCAACCGGATCGTATGAGATGAAGGCGGCAGACAGTTAATTTTGTAACAAAATATCATTATTTCAAAAATTATTACAGTGTTTAGCAAATTTTATACCATTTTAGAAACTACAATAAATGCGCAATTTTTTTACGTTGAGTGCCTGGTTATGTTGGTACATTTTTTTTTCACCACGCTAGTTCGAAGTCAGAGGTGAAAGTTGAAAAAAATCGAATAATTTTTTTTTGTTATTGTACTGTGTCCACAGCATGAATAAATTAGCAAAAATAGAAAATACGTTCAATAGCATAGTTATTTGGCCACACATAGCAAAAAACAGATTTGTAAAATACTTGATATTTTAGCAATGACACTCAAAACACCGAGTCAGGGTATCACTTAGCACGAGTTTTACAAAAACGTCAATATCTCGAAAACTAAGAGATTTTTACTGAGGTCAAATTTGCTTAATCTAGGTTCTTATGAGCTGGTCTATCAGCCCTGATCGTATAAAAGTTGGTTTTAGGGACACCCTGTATATTTATTTGCTTCTTCTAAACAAATCGACATACAGTTTTTCTTGAACTATTCGCGTATCTACTTATGAGTTTGTACGGAACCCTCGGTGCGCGAGTCCGACTCGCACTTGACCGGTTTTTTTTTTTAATACGGTCTTCTTAAACGCATGACTGAAAGGTATATTGTCTGTGTGATTTTTTCACACCTGACATCGTTAATACGAACGAGACGAAAAAAATACGATCTTAACGCCGTCGGCGTGCAGTTGTGATGCAGTTCCCATACAAATCGTAGGGAGCTGCAGTTGGTTTGCATGGTTGGTCTGTATCGGCCCTATATGACTGCTACTCACTAGTAGAATTCCCGCCTATTTTAAAATTTATATTTGTCCCGTGGATAATTTAAAAAATGTCTAGAAATGATCACAAAATTACAGTTCTCCAACAAATAAGTACGTGACAAAAAAGATATTTTGTTCGGGGCATTTAGCGACAAATTGTCGAAAGATAAAAACGGAAGAGTGGAAATAGTAGATTGTGTCACAAGGGAGCAAAATGATGTATTTACGGCGAGGGCGTATATTGAATCCTGAACGAAGCGAAGGATTGTACAATAGAATCCCGAGCGTAGCGAGAGATTCTAAAGTATAATCCGGAGCGTAGTGAGGGATTCAAGTGTTGACGCCCGTGGTGAAAATAATTTTGCTACCATGTGACACATACTGCTTTTCACACCGACTATGACGAAAATTTAAATACAAACGCTACCTACCAAAATAACGAAATATTATAGTTAAAGAGCATCACACATTATTATTAAAAAATGAAATGTTAAATTGTTCAATTTATAGTCTATTATCATTTTATAAAACGATTATTATTCTCTACGGACAGGACGAAAATACCACTTCCATATTATATTTATGGCCCTCGCCTGCGGCTCGGACCGCAAACACCTGTGATCTGGGCCATTCCTTATTATACCGCCCTCTGTGTGTAATATACCAATAAATAAAGCTGTCTATGGTATGGCATATCCTAAGTGGGTTCAAACTAAAAATACCCTGTTGTCCTTGAACAGAAGAGAACCACTTTGATCCCTGTTGTGTTGAACCCATATTGTGTAGAATTACGCATAGGTAGAATCGCGTTTGTGTAGTCAATCGCATAATCCGTATGTGCGAGATACATTCTACTCAAATTAAAAGAGATCTACTTTGGTAAGTATATTTTACTTTACCTAGGTTTGAATTTAGTTTCACATCAGTGTATTAGATGTATTCTGTAATTCTGTGTAAATATAAATAAATAAATTTCAACTATTAGTTGCCGTAGGTTGAAATCAGACTAAACTTGTAAAATCGTACGACGGCACAGAGAGTCGCAGGACACTCTCCGGATTATTAATGATTTTCTACAACTTGTAACTTACAAGTAACATTTTGACAAACAGAATCACGAATACAAGTGTAAAAATATACTTGTGAAATACAGAAAATCACTTGTAACCCGTAATTTACACGTGTAGTTTTGATAAACACAAACTTGTAATAATGAAAATGTTTACAAGTAAAATGCTTGTAATACAAGACTTGTAAGTTTTGATAAACAGGGCACAGGTCTTATCGGCGAAGTGAATGTCAGGTCATGTTGTTTGACGGTTGACGGTTGCTTGGCGAAGGGGAAATCTGGTAAGGCTTCTCCCTGCAAGCTTCACTCCAAGCCTCTTCCAGAAAGACAAGTCTTTTCCAAGAGAAGATCACGTTAGACATTAGCAAACAAGCGAGCGGTTAGCCTATACAAGGTGAAATCTTATACGTGATGCACGATAATTAAACCTCAATCTATCCATGATTTTGAACAACTCTTACTATGGGGTCAACTGTGGAAATGCAAAAAAAATTTACTGTTTCATAGAAAAGGTCATGAATAGGTAGATCAAAATGTATCAGAAAGTTGTATTTTTTATTGCATTTACAAAGTTGACCCCATAGTAAAAGTTGTTCAAAATCATGTATAGATTGAGGTTTAATTATCTTGTATCACGTAAAAGATTTCACCTTGTATTAAGCGTATCAGTAGCGTGGCGTCTAGAGAACTCGATTCCTACCGGCTCGACTAATATCAGGCATTCGAGCACCTTACTCTCTCTTAAGGAAAATGTACACTAAATCTGCATCGGCTTGCCCAATGATATCTTTTCCGCCACGCCACTGGAACTTATCTCACCTGGATGTGTGAACTGCATCGGGCACACGTCACAGGAGTGCGGCTTGACCGCGGCGTGGGTCACTCTATGAGTCTTCAGGTGATTGGGCTGCGTGAACCGTTTCTCGCACTGATCGCACGCGTAGGGCTTCTCCCCCGTGTGTAGTCTCTCGTGCGCCTTCAAATGCGGTCGCCGAGTGAATCTCTTCGGGCACTTGTCGCACGCGAAGGGCCTCTCTCCGGTGTGTGTTTTTTTGTGTACAGTGAGTTTACCGCGCTTTTTAAACGCCCTGTTGCATATGTCGCAGGCGTGCGGTTTGTCGACGTGGTCGGGGTTGCGGATGATGAGCAAGCCGTCCCGAGGTCCTTGGTCGAGCGCGGTCGGCTCGGGCGCGGTCGCGGGCGCGGCGGATGGTCCAACCGTGCTCGTGTTTGCTTCGCCCTTTGCATCTGGAACAGTTTGCTAATCTATAATGTGTTACACCACCTATTGAAAACCTCAGGCACCCCAACTGATTTATGTTATTCTGAATTAGTCTACAGTATTTGTTTTTATTCCGTGTATTATTGCGCCAAGGATATTAGTGTGTTTCTTTTTTTTTTTGCTGGGGCAAATAGACTAAGCAAGATAAAAAGAGGAAATAAAAAATAAAATTTATTAAAATATAATATATGTAATCGATTCTACTCTTGATTCTGAATAAACAGTTTTCAGGTTTTCAGTTGGTCTACAAATCTACTTCAGTAGCCCATCGGAAAATAAACTTCTTTTAACACCTTTATAATAATAATAATAATAATAATTTATTTATTTCAGGCATCAAAGGCCCATAGATAAATACCTTACAATCTAACATACATATCATACAAAAATAAACTTAACAACTAGGTCACATTTCACTGCGATGTGGTAACGCTGTTCGGGCCACACCGGGTCACTTTCTGGCCCAAGCTGCAAGAGAAACATCTGCGATCTTGGCCTTTCTTTGTTTTACCACCCTAGTTGTGTAATGTACTATGAATGAATATGTTTTTATTACGTTAAATAAATGTACTATTATTGTGGTTGGGGGTTAATATGACCCGGTATTTGTACATTACACAAATAGGTAGAGTGATAAAACAAGAAAGCCCGAGATCGCAGATGTTTGCGGCCCGGTGCAGATGTTTGAATGTCTGCTATTTTATCTAATTATAATACCAACCAGCACCAAACATACAAAACTCGACACGACACTCTACGAGTCATCCTCAGGAGTAGCTGGAGGTTTTGACAGTCCCGCGTCCGCTGATGAAATGACCATGGTCAATAGAAAATGGTAATTATCTAACACTATCAAATCGCGGATTAGCAAAGCAATATTTTCTTTTAGTTTTTATGGATTTTTGCAAAGTAACGCCTGATTTAATCAATTATTTAAAGCAAGCTTATTGTGTGAATGACACACTCTTGACAGACAAAAAAGAAGGAATGTGGCACGGGCTATCCAGCTAATACCGAGATAAGAAAACTTACTGTGCAGTGTAAAGGCCACGTCGGGTGGCTGCAGGCCCTCCGGGCCCAGCGCTCGCCCCGCGCGCGCCGCGTGGCCGGCGTACCGTCGCGCGCGCGCCGCCGCCGCGCTCTCGCCGCTCCACTCTTCCTTCACCTCACTTGCCAGTAGGCTAGCTGGCGCCCTCACAACACTGGTATTGGGACTTGCCAGTAGGCTAGTCCGGGATGGGTCCAACTCTTCTTTCACTTTGGGACCTGTCAGTAAGCTAGTCTGGGACTCCACCTGTTCCTGCACTCTACTTGTCAGTACACCAGTCTGGCCTGGCTCTCTCACAACACTTGAATCCACACTAGTATCCCGATCAAACTCCAATTTTACATTAGATCCTATCACTTCACTTCCCAGTAGACCAGTCCGAGCTGCCCTCACAACACTTAAATCCACACTGGTACAGTCGGGCTCCAATTTCACATTAAATTCTGTTCCTTCATTTGCCAGTAGGCTAGCAGGCGCCCTCACAGCACTTGACCCCACACTGGTATCCCAATCAGGCTCCAATTTCACAGATATTGTACAAAGGTTGGATTGCAACGCTTCACTCCCAACATGAGAGTCTGCAGTGACTGACTCGGACTCTTTTTTCACTTTGAGGTCAGTCTGTGCCCCTACTGCCACATTTGTGTCTGCACTGGTACCCTGCTTGGGTTGCTGTTTTACTTTGAGGACTGCAGGCAGGCTGGACGGTGCCATTGCATCAGTTGAAACACTAGAATCTGCACTGTCACATTTGGGCTCCTGCTTGACTTTGTACAGTGTCACTAGCTTGCTCACTCCACTAGAACCTGCGTCATTGTCCCGCTCTTTAAGGCCCATTGGCTCTTTCTTCACACAGTTAACTTCTGCATCACCATTGATTAACTCTGACTCCATCTTCACTGGAAAAAAATAATTCATAAAAAATAAAAAAATTAATCCCCCAAACTCAAATTAGCCTCTATATTAAGTAACATGCCAAATTTGTCAAAATTATTTACAATTGACATTTTGACTAATATTAGAATTGAGATTAAATCAAAGTGCTTTCTTTTTCAGACGTGTTACAAATTAGAAAGTCATAATAACATTTTCACAGATAAGAAATTGGTTCTAACTAAACAATTTATCTTTATGCTGGTTGTAATTTGCGGTTCCTTAACACATTATAAATACAGCTTTTTTAAGTAATTTAAGTAAAATATGTCTATTTTAATTTATTTTGATGAACCTAATATACATATCTAAGAAGCATAACACTGTAGGTGCCAGTGTTCCGGCTTGCCTATTTTTTAAAGCATATGACCGGAGTATCAACTACTCCTGAAGAAAACGTAATCCAAATCTGCTTCGGGTTTACTAAAAATATACACCACTGGTAAGTTCACTATTTACTACACTTACAGTTTTATGCTTCTCAGGTGGAGGATTAACAAATTTTTTAAATCAAATATGAGTATTAAGTGACATCAAAATAAAACAGTAGTCATAATTACACCATTATGACGAAATTTCTTCAAAGTACTGAGACCATTATCTTCTCTCTAGACGGCTGAAGAATATTCACTCAACCCAGTTCTTAGTGATGAAGAAATACATAGTAGAGCTCACCTCTATTGGGAATCCACACAATGGGCGGCAAAGCATCAGGTGCCAGCTCCAGCCCTTGCTTCATGGTGTGTGTAGCAGACCTCATGCCTGCATCGCACGAACTAGTACCGTCCCACAGCGGTTCCTTCTTGATCCACACACTGTCCCACACACCGCCGCCGCTCTCCATCCCTCTCCACTCTGACGCTGGTGCACCCACACTAGGTTTTAGGTTAAGTTATCTAATCTACTAGATTTACTCCTGTCACAAGTAGATCGATAATTATGTTAAATGAATGAGGCTCTGCTCTGGTGTAACAAACAGGGAGGACAACTGGAAGTTATTCCTTTAAGTTATAATTATCTTCGAGACCGGCAACGTATTGGTAATGCAATTAGCATTGCAAATGTCTATAGGCGACGGTGACCACTTTCCATCAGGTGGGCCGTCTGCCTGTTTGCCAGTCTAAGGCAATAAAAAAAACCAGTGCAGGAGGATATTACCGGAAACACTAAAAGTAAAATTCCTAAAGCGAAGTGACTATTTCAGAGTAACGGAATCTCTCGAAAAGTACGGTTATTAACGTTTCATACAAGTAATAGTAAGTAAGTAAGTAAGTAATTCTTTATTGGCAGGTATAGACCCATATAAACGTCAACATTACACACATACAGAGAAAGACACAATGTAAATATAAAAATTAAAATGAATGTAAGAAAACTTCGAAACACTTCACAGGACAGAAAACACCGAACTAATTCAACGAACGAAGCCCTACAAAATACAAATCCTAGATTGAGCCAGACGCACGATCGATATACAAAACCATACAAACGCTAATAAAAACAAAGGGAATCAATGACATTTCTAGTGTGACCAGCTCCGAATTACAGAAACTGCTACGAGTTAGAGCATCATACATTATAAGAATTATTAATTTTAGGATATAAAAATGTTGGGAAACACGGCATAAGTATCCTGCCACGTCAAGCAAAATCACACCATTTTGTATGTCAAGATAAGAGCAGCTAATGATAAAATCATAATGCATTGGTTGTCACTTGGAAAACGGATACTATAAAAAAAAGTCGATGTGTGTCTATACAGGCTGAATTTTAAATGGTGAATCGTAACCACGTTTACCGGTAAAGCTACTTAAGACTAATACAGAGCACTAGTGTTAATTACAATTAAAGACCCGCTTAATTAATTATTAACAAAACGGTGGAGGCGTTTATTACCATTAATCGTAATAAAACTGAATTATTTTATGAGTAAATACGATTTTTAAATACCTACTTATGTTGACAATGTCGACGATGTTGACATTTATTGACAATACGTGCCAAAATTCTATCCAGCCAACTTCAATATTGGGAGGATGGATATCTAATATTGAAATTTTCATGACAAGTACGAAACATTAATGTAGGGAGACCATAAAGGTTCTTTTAAAAAAAAAAAAGTTTAAAAGCATTGTAAATTATTGTTAACTATGTATAGACTTAAAAAAAAATATAACAGTTCACGATTTAAAATTCACCTGTGGCTATCAGTGTTGCCGCTTTAGCACTATTGGTGCTAAATTTAGCATAATTAGGACCAGTCTAGCCTTAACTTTTTACATTGCTGAAGCGCTTAGCATCTTAGAAATTGGATTTTAAATAAAGAAATATTTTTAACAGTTGATCAAATTTATTTGAATAGGTTTGTAATTTTGTCAAAAAATAAATAATCGAACACACAAATTGGACAGTAATCTTAACTAAACCAACCAAAGGAAAATGTTCTTTTGATCTTCATTCAAGTCCTTTAGGCCATTATCTGTGCCTAGGCATTTGTATCTTATATATGGTTAAGGTGACTGGTTTGCCTCAAAGCAAGTAATTTTCTTTAGAAATTAATGTACTGTATCTATTTAGTCAGAGTTATAAGATCAAATATGTCAGTTCACAGACAGCCAGTATCACAGAATATACATTTGTTGACCGATCCACTCTTAAAAAGGTAAGCTATTTTAAATTGGTTTGAAAAGTAGTTGTTGGTGAAAAAAATTGTGTGGGTCACAAAAAGATTCATACTAAAACTGTAATAATATTCATACAATCCGGGTGTATAACGCTTTTTTAGGGTTCCGTAGACAAAATGGCAAAAACGGAACCCTTATAGTTTCGTCATGTCCGTCCGTCCGTCTGTCCGTATGTCACAGACATTTTACTCAAAAACCGCACGATGGATATTGATAAAATTTGGAATATAGGTGTCTTGTATAGCCACTACTTAGTTTGGTAGTTAAATATTTAAAAATAAATAATTTTAGGGCGGGGCACTACTGTTGGGACCGTGTATGAGTCTTATTATGGATACTATATTAAACCATAGAGACCCATTAATGGGGATTGTTTAACAACCGGCCCGCAACAAATTAATTGCCTAGGTTCAATTCTAGTTAAAGTTAATAAGTTGATTATATAAATATGTTTATCTGCTTCGCTTTTATTATTTAGTTACTCCCCTTTGCGACACACAACTCAACCCTTAGAAAGCATATCAAGTAGATTAATTGTTCATGAATCATACCTTGAACGAAGTGTCAGCGGCCACACAGCCAGAATCGACTCGGTGAATAATTTGGCAGGCTCAGTCGATACGCGCCATTGTGCTATTTCTAATTGCTGACACCAGCCATCTGTTAAAAGAAATTTGACAATTGATTCCAATTGGAATCACTAAGTTACCGCATCTTTTATGTGTGTATCGATGCTTCCCTTGTACACAATGAAACATAGTAATTTGTACACACTAAAATTTACTTGCCATGTGAATAGAATAGAAATATGGTTCAGCCAGTATTGGTGGACTAATATAAGTCCTCCAATTGCACACAAGGGTGTGAGTGGCGTGAGGCTTCGTCAAGCACTCGTGATCATTGGAGAGGTTGGCCATATCCACAGACAAGGAAGCACGGGTTCTGAAGAACCACCACATGCATATATCCTGTCATACAAATAACCACAGTCAGGGAAGCACGGGTTCTGAAGAACCACCACATGCATAACCTGACATACAAGCACGGGTTCTGAAGAACCACCACATGCATGTATTAGGACGCAGAGCCCGTCAATTTGCCGTTACGTACTCGCAAGGAGCCGGCACCATTTGATTGTCTCACAAGAGAGACAATCGCGCGCATAGAATTACCTCTCCTAATCAAGCCTTTAGGTAAATAGAATGGATCCCTTCTACGCCCTTGAACAAGTGACTACTTGAAATATTGCTAGTTCATCAGCTCAGCGAGTTTCGCGACCAACAACACCTCAACGTAGTTTACAACAAGGATATTAATACAACTACAAAGAAACATCGATAAATGGCGGCTTGTCCATCTACTTAGATTTCGTTTGGTACGTAGAGTCGATCCCTCGATGCGGCGCTGACACCTCCTCATAATCACTTAACACTTAACTTTGAGATTAGCACAGTACTATTACAACCGTGTATGATATACTATGACGTTGTTGCATATGCGATTTGCGAGTTTTGCGACTTACTATGACACCTTAAAACTTATTCAAAATAAGATCCTCTTGTGACGTCACTTACCATTGACAGAATAGAGTTTCTCGGTTAGCGTTGCTATGTTCAAATTTACTAATAATTGTTGCTTTATACAAAATCATCGGTACATGTTGCCATGTACAAATCGCGAAGCTGCCTTCGCGACAACTACACGACAAGTAATGTTTAACAAAAAAAGATTAAGAAAATACTGAAATTTGAAGTCATGACATTCGAAAGACTGATCCAGGCTATCAAAATTCGCGACTTTTACAAAATGGCGAACAGGGCTGATAAACCAGGTCATAAAAGACGAGACGAGACGAGTACGAGAGAGTAAAATTGACCTCTTAAAAATTTCTTAGTTTTCGAGATATTGACGATTACGTTAGTTTGCACCTAATTTGTAAGTAATGTCAAGCACGCCAGGTGCAAACTTAGTTCAACCGGATCGTAAGAGAAATTTTAGATGAAGGCGGCAGACAGTAGTTAATTTTGTAACAAAATATCATTATTTCAAAAATTATTACAGTGTTTAGTAAATTTTATACCATTTTAGAAACTACAATAAATGCGCAATTTTTTTACGTTAAGTGCCAGGTTATGTTGGTACATTTTTTTTTTCACCACGCTAGTTCGAAGTCAGAGGTGAAATTTGAAAAAAATCGAATAAGTATTTTTTGTTATTGTACTGTGTCCACAGCATGAATAAAATAAATTAGCAAAAATAGAAAATACGTTCAATAGCATAGTTATTTGGCAACACATAGCAAAAAACAGATTTGAAAAATACTTGATATTTTAGCAATGACACTCAAAAAACCGAGTCAGGGTATCACTTAGCACGAGTTTTACAAAAACGTCAATATGAAGTGTTTGGTGTTGGTAGGTATATTGACAACACGAGATGCGTAGGAATAATGATTATTTATTAGAATCTTACATGCGTTTATATACTGATTTACATATGGTTTATTACACAATATTAAATAGGAAGAACAAAGGATTTACATTAATGCCAAGGCTACGCTACATATAACGAGCGCTGCCTCTAATATGAAATTAATTATTACATTGTGATACATTGTAACGCATTCCATTCTTCAGCTGTATGTATCAGCTGGGACTACACCACATCTCTCCTCCACTTTTTGAGATAAAAATAGTGGCTTAAAGAACTATTTTTAGCTTATATGCTCTTAATATTCTTATATCTATGGTTTACATACAGGTTCTTAAACTATCTTAATGCTAATGTTTACATAACATGTACCTTATATAGGTTGCAGGAAATAAATAAGAAATTGCTTTGTTGACATGTGATTCGAGTGATTAACATGATGTTTATTTGTTATGAGTTATTCTACACTCTCTTTCTTGTTATGGTATAGTGATGCCCTTTTTTGGGTGATGGTATTTGTTGTGATTTGAATTAATGAATGAATGAATTTGAGTGTAATGTTAAACATTTATTACTTATTGTATATTATTATGTTTAAAAATAGTGTATTTTTAGTTTTATTTATGTATAATAAGACTTTGTCCTATTTTTATGCACAATATGTTCTTTACCTAAAACTAAAATTTTTACATTCGTACCTTGATCTTCAAGTACAGTATATGGCCCTTTATATACTGGGTCCATTTTATCTCTATCTTCTTTTTTTACTAATAATAAATCTCCTATCTTATAGTTAATAGGGTTGGTTTTTAAATCATAACTTAATTTTCTATTAATTTTTGTCTTAATTAAATTATTTCTAGCATCCTCTTGGGATTTTTGTAATCTATACTTAAACTCTATAGGATATGAATCAAAGTTATACATTGGATCTACTTGCTTAACAATATTACTAGGTATATGACATAACTTACCAAATACTAATTCATATGGTGTATACTTAGTTGCTGAATGCACTGTCGTATTATACGAAAAACACCAATATTGCAACCAATCTGACCACTGGTGAGCCTGGTTATCTGTTTGGATCCTTAAAAATGCTCCTAAAGCTTTATGTGAGTTTTCTAAAGAACCTAGGCTTTCATGGTGGTAAGCGGTTGAGTGCAATTGTTTAACACCTAAAATATTACAAATTTCGCGCATAGTTGATGAAATTAACTCGCATCCCCTATCTGTTCCAATTTCCCTGGGGATTCCATATCGTAAAATAAAATTATCAACTAATGCTCTTGCGACTGTGTCCGTTTCCTTATTAGGAAGTGGGTATGCCTCTACGTATTTTGTGAGCTCGCACTGTAACGTAAGTATATAACAATACCCATTCGCATCTCTAGTTAGAGGTCCGCATAAATCTAGGAAAACCTTATCGAAGGAACCCGTTGCCGTACTAGTAATACATAGTGGCTGTTTTACGTTTTTATGGTATTTTTGCTTTTGACATTTGTCACATCTTTTTACAAATTCCATAATGTCATTATCCATTCCGGGCCAGTAGTAGTAACGCTTCACGTTATTGGTCATTCTTCGAATGCCTGCATGGCCGCTAGATGGCAATAAATGAAAATCGTTCAGAATGACACGTCTGTCATCTTTATCTGTTATCTTTTTAACACCTTTAATGATACATAATCGGGGTCCGGACCCTGTATCGTATTTATTTATACATTGAGCTAGCTCTGCAATAATAGTTGCGGTGTCCTTGTGATATAGTATGCATACTTCATTTATCTGTTGTGCCTTGCAAAATGTACCTAATTCTCTCGCGAAGAAAGCTCGTTTCGTACGCGATAGAGTGCTAGGTGTGACACACAGTGTCGCCAAGGATGGCGAGTATACGATTTCATTATTTTTACTTTCAATGCCATCTTTTTGTTTTAGTATTTTATAATAGTCCCGTTTATCAAAACTTAATTCGGGTACATCCTCTGGTTTTTTAAGAAGTTCTACCATTCTTGGTTGATCAGACCCGTCATGGTGGAAAGTCTTTTTTCCTGAGTCATTGCGTTGTTCTTGTTCTCTCATCCGTTTCGTTTGTGCCCTAGTCATTACTGATATCACTGGCTTTGTCATATTTTTTAACTCATCACTAGAAAGTTCTATCCTAGATAATGCGTCTGCAGCTGCATTATCTTTACCTTTCAAATACTCTACGGTGAAATCGTATTCTTCTAGGCATAAACGAAACTTTGTGAGTCGACTGGATGGATTATTCATCCCAAATAAATAAATTAACGCTTTACAATCCGTAATTATTCTAAATTTTCGTCCATATAAGTACGGTCTAAAATATTTCACTGCCCATACGATAGCTACTAATTCCTTATGTGTCGCAGGATAATTTTTTTCAGCTTTGTTTAAAGGCCTACTTGCGTATGCTACAGGTAATCCATTTTGATTTGATAATACACATCCAACAGCTGTGCCTGACGCGTCTGTGTGTATCGTGAACGTATTGTCATCTGAAAAGTCCGGATATTGCAATAATGGCGATGTGCTGATCGCTATTCTTAATTTTTTAAATGCGTCTTCGCATTGTTTAGTCCAAATAAATTCTACATTTTTCCTTAACAAATTCGTTAATGGTTGGGTTATTTCGGAGAAATTCCGAATAAATTTTCTATAATAATTTACAAAAGCGACGAAACGTCTGACCTCGTCAGCGTTTTTTGGTACTGGGTAATTTTGAACCACTGAAATTTTCTGCGGATCGGGTTTTATCCCTTCGGGAGTTACTACATGTCCCAGATATAAAATTTCCTTTTGTAAAAAGTTACATTTTTTAGGGTTTAATTTAAAGTTCACTTTTCTTAGTCTTGTAAAAATATCAATTAAATTTTTGTTATGTTGTTGTAAATTTCGACCCATGACAATGATGTCATCTAAATAAACTATGCACTGGATGTAATTTAGTCCTGACATTGCTATGGTCATTGCTCTGCTGAACGCATTTGGGCTAGTTTTTAATCCCATTGGTAATCGTTTCATTTGGTAGTGTTTATCTGCTATAAACGCGGTATATTTTCTACTTTCAGGATCAAGTTTTATTTGGTAATATCCTTGGTTTAAGTCCAAGGTCGTAAAATACATAGCACCTGTTAAAGAATCTAGGATCTCTGTGATGTTGGGTAAGGGAAACTTATCGTTTTCAATTACTTCATTAACTTTTCTATAATCTATTACCAATCTCCATTTCTTTTCTCCATTCGCGTCTGATTTCTTGGGAACGAGGAGCAACGGGCTCGCCCATTCCGACCGTGACTCTTCTATTATGTCATTGTCTAACATTTGTTTAATTTGTTTATTTATTTCGGCTTTTTGTGATTGAGGTAAACGATATGGTTTACTATATACTGGTGACACGTTGGGTTTTAACCGTATTTTTTGTTCATATAAGTTTGTCGTATTTAATGAGTCACCCGGTAATTGAAAAATGTCAGCGTATTTTGCGACAATATTGGAAATGGATTCGTTTTCTTCTTCGTTAAGGTTATCTAATTTCAAGAGTGAGAACAGTAATTTGACTCTATCTGCATTATTTTTACATTTTTCAAAAGAGAAACAGTTATAGTCCCGCAATGGTTTTATTTCCGGTGTAAAGTTGTTTAATATTATTTTTTCATCTCGCGTGTTTAATATTTTTACTGATATTGATCCCTTTGTGCTACTTGTTATTGTATTTGCTACAAAAATTCCTTCACCAATTTCGCTTGATAATATGACGCAATCACCCTTGTAGTTTGTAGGCAACTTTATAATGGCTTCACTCCGAGCCGGTAACGTTATTTGTTTCGAACTATTTATTCCGTTACTATTATTTTTTAAAGTTAACGGTATTGTGATTAGTTTGCCGTTATTATTTAAAGTGATTGTTCCTTTCTCATAATTTATGACACATTTATATTTTGTCAAAAAGTCTTGACCAATAATTCCATCAATTTGTAATGGTAATTTTGGGAAAACGTGAAATTTATGCTCAAATGACTGGTCTGTAGTCTGCAAATCTAAAGTAATTGTATTGTAGGACGTAATTTTTCCTCCTAGTCCGTTAATATGAGTCGTCTTAGGTATCATATGACCACGGGATGATATCGCCGCGTCATGTGTTATCGCGCTTAAACTTGCCCCAGTGTCTATTAGCCATATGTGCATTACGTTATTTATTGCAAACTGCACTGAATTCATATGACTATATGTCAGAATATAGCTTTTAGGGACGAAAAAATTTTAATTCCGAGGGCGAGTCGCGATCATTTTGTGTCGTATTTTCTACCACCGTATTTATTTGGTGTTGCCTATAGGATGGTTTTTGGCGGTGACCGTGAAAAGTATTTGTGCGATAGGTACTCGCGGTGCGTACCGGTCGCGTATTACCTGGTCGTACATGCAGCTTTTTAGGTTTACTTTTGCCACTGGTGCCTGGGAACGTACGTTGCGGGTTGCTACCCATAACTGTACTAAAATCTCCCCGGTAGGGTCTACGGACACTGTACCCTTTTTTCCGGAAGTAGAAAGCTTGTTCCGGACCAGCTGTAGGTGTTACGGACACCTCCTGGTCCTTTGCACCTTGTATGGCATCTTTTAACGAAGTGTAATTTCGAGATGCAACTATGGTTCCTAGTTTGCCGCTTCGTAAACCTTCTGCAAATTTAGTAATTGCCGTTTTTTCATTTAATGGCTGTAAAATCTGGTATGCCTCGGCTTTTCCATTAGCCTGAGTGATTGTGAGGTTTACAAATAAATCCTCTAATTCTTGTCCAAATCGTTCGATGGACATATTCCCTTGTCTTGCCGTCATTAACTTAGCTTGTATCGCGGTTGCTGATTTAATTGGTAATAGATGGAGCCGCATTTCATCAACTAAATCGCTTACATTGGTATGCTTATCGGATATCCTAAGTTTGGCGCTTTGCGTTAATCTAGTCTTAGTCACAAATTTTATTAATAATAGATGATCAAACGAACTTACCTGAAGTGAAGTTCGATCACTATTATGTGAGTCGCTTCATTCGAAGATATAATATTTTAACACGTAGTCCCTTAAACCTACAGGCAACTGGCACGCTTTTTAGAGTATCTAATTTGATTCAAAAAAGGCTTTAGTACTTCCGGTAGCCGCCACTGAGTGGGGCGGCGCTGGCATAGACTTCATTCTTTAGAGTCAACGACAAAACTTTCTGAAAGTTATGGGTTATAGGTTTTACCTATGGGTGGGCGGGTGACCATTATTATATCTTCGAATGAAGCGACTCACATAATAGTGATCGAACTTCACTTCAGGTAAGTTCGTTTGATCATCTATTATATTTCATCGCTTCATTCTTCGATATAATATTTTAACACGTAGATGTTTAGAGTTGAAAGTTTTGTGCAAAATAAATAAAAATACACATGTCTGATTCTATCTTGTTTTATTTTTATGCATTTAATTCTTTCACAATATTATAATAATCTTAATCGATAATTACGTAAATTTTCATGCCAAAAAGGCCATAGACCATAACTTGCATGGTTCAATCACTTATTATTAGGATTGTTAGGTAAACAAATCGATCTAGCAAAATTATCATCGCTAATTATTGGCCGATTGTAGAATTTTGCAAAGGTATTTGAGGTGCTGGTCCACCCAGCAGCTTTTCTTATTGCGTCAAGGCTAACCCCGGCTGCGTTGGCTGTCGACGTAGCCGCGTGACGTGTGCTGTGGGCACCGTATAGGTTCACGTTAACTCCGCTGTCCGATAATACTTGTTTTATCCATCTGCTTAAGGTCTGACTACTAGCGGCCTTGTGTGGTCGTTTATATGTCAGAAAAAGTGTTCCTGTGCTACTGGCCCTTAAATTTTTTGTAATAAAAATATAATCCTTAAGGGCCGTAGCAGGACAAATGCTTAATTTTTCACTAAAAAATGGCAAGTTTAGAATGGGTTGTTCCCGGCCAACAGCTGAAGTTTTAATTATGTCTACAATGGCAATTTTTATGCAGTTTGACATTTCTGAAATATTTTCTAATTTTATAAGGGATAAGGTTTGAACCCTATGGGCCGTACAGAGTGCTAACAAGGTCACAGTTTTCTTTGTAATTTTCTCGAGGGATAATTCAGAGTGGGGATACCAAGACGAAATATGGTTCAAAACAATCTGTGGATCCCATGTGGTCCTGTATTTAGGTGTAACTGGCTTTAATTTAAAAGCCCCTTTGAGAAGTCTTTTTATGCGGTCGTCCGTGCCTATATCGTTACCAAGCAGCAAGGACAGCGCGGAGCGATGACTGTTTAAAGAGCCATATGAGCAACCCTTATTAAACTGTTCCGTTAAAAAGGACATTACGTCAGGTTTTGACAGAGAATAGGCATCGGTATTTTTGGAAATGCAGTATTGCCACCAGAGTTTTAAAGAGACATTATACTGTTTTATGGTATTGTTGGATAGTGAGGCCAGCATTAGAGGTACTGCATCTGGTGGCGATCCACGGTGAATGAACGCTGCCCGCAAAGCGTCGCGGCACCCAGGGTAAGGCTTGCATATAGGGGATGATGGTCCCTGAAATTTGATTTTAAGAGTTGCTTACTAGGAGGGAACATTATGATTTCTGACGTAAGCAGTTTTTTTAGGAGAGGAAACCATGGCTGGGAAGGCCAGTATGGAAAAACCAATATTCCGTTTGCTTTGTCGTCAATAATCTTCCTTAGGCATTTAAGGACTAGCGAAAATGGAGGGAAGGCGTAAAAGAAACAGTTCCATTGGAGTGTAAAGGCATCCACAGCTACTGCGTCCGGCTCTGGTCTCCATGTTACGAATACGTCACATTTGGCATTCGCGCGAGTGGCAAATAAATCAATTTCTGGCTGTCCCAAGTTTTTTACGATGGTCTCAAAAGCCTGTTCAGATAGTTCCCACTCTGTGTCTGGATTGATTTTTCTAGATTCTTCGTCTGCGCGGTTATATTTGGTGTTTACGTAAGAAGCGAATAGCCAAATGTTACGTTGTTCGCACCATTGCCATATGGATCTAGATAAATTGTTCAAGTGCGGAAATTGTATGCCCCCCATACGGTTGATATAGCTGATAGCGGTTGTATTGTCAATACGTAATAAAATTGCACAGTTCATAACATCGGGAACAAGGCTCTTTAGGCCAAAAAATGCTGCAAGTAATTCAAGAAAATTGATGTGGTGTTCCATCTCAGTGGTTCTCCATGTACCGTTGGTTTTTTTATTTCCGCATACGGCACCCCAGCCCGATCTAGACGCATCTGTGTAAATTTCATATTTAAAACTTTCTGTCCTCATAGTATCCCGTGTTGTGGCAATATTTTTCGCCCACCAATTCAAGTCATCTTGAATTATATTTGGTAATGATATTTTAGCTTGAAAATCATCGTTACTTTTTTGTAAGGCCAAGAATTTTTGACGCTCTAAAATTTTCGTATATAGCCAACCATATTTGACAGCTGGGCAAGCTGCGATGAGCACACCAATCAATTGGGCAAATTCGCGGATGGTACAGCGTGGTAGCGTCGCGAACTTGTTAACTAACTGGGCAATCTTTGTACGTTTATCCTCTGGCAATGAAACAGACAAA
This sequence comes from Eudemis profundana, assembly GCA_947034925.1. Classification (NCBI taxonomy): domain Eukaryota; kingdom Metazoa; phylum Arthropoda; class Insecta; order Lepidoptera; family Tortricidae; genus Eudemis; species Eudemis profundana. The sequence goes on along the minus strand of OX344819.1, from coordinate 13,114,184 downwards.
CTTCGAGAGTCAAGGATAAATCCTAGAAACTTGCAATTTTGCTTGGGTTCCAGAGAACTTTTATCAAAATTGATGACGAAGCCTAAACATTGGAGCAATCTGATAGTCTCATTTACATTATTACGACAGTCACTATAGGTATCTCCTATACAAAGGATGTCGTCTAAATATACTACTGATTTCAGGCCTCGTAATCTGAGGTATGTTATAACCTCTTTCATTATTTTTGTAAAGACCCAGGGAGCTACTGACAAACCGTATGGCAAGGCATTAAACTCAAAAATTGACATTTCTTTAGAACCATGGGCTTGAAATTGGAACCTCAAAAATTTTCGATCTGAGATGTGTATCGGGATAAGAAGATAAGCTTCTTTTAGATCAATTGTAGCTAAAAAACTATCCTTCGGTATTAACTTAGACGCGGTCCGGTGATCTTCCATCTTAAAATGATGTTTAGGTATAAACTTATTGAGAGACTTTAAGTTCAAAATAAAACGCTTATCACCGTTAGGTTTTGGCGCCAGGAAAATACTTGAAATGTATTGGTCACTCGATTCATTGCATTGTGAATCCCAATTTTAGTAATTTATTAATTGCATTCAACATATCACGACTTTCATCAGGTGTGTAGGATGAATGACTTATTGGTGACTGTTCAACGATTTTAGAAAAAGTAATTTTATAACCTTCTCGAATCCAAGTTAATACGAGAGGATTTTGAGTTACGTTTACCCAGCAATCGTAAAATAAACTTATTCTACCTGAGTGTACCTCGCTCACTGTTGGGTTGTTGCACGTGGTTTCGCCTGCGAGGCAGGCTTCGCTGCCGGGGCACTCGAGTTGTAAGGGCGCCTGCTCGACGTTGGTTTCGTATGACTGCCTCGTCCACCTCTGCTGGGCTGATAGCGAGGTGGACCTCTCCAGTTTCCCGGCTGGGTATAGCGGTATGCCGTCGGTTGCCGCGGTGTTGCAGCAGGTGCTTGATTAGTTGAGGTCTTTTTTATCTGTTGACCTTGCCTTGCGATGGCTTTGCCAGCCTTTATTTTCTCTGACAAGGCGTTACCAAATAGAGTGTCATCTCTTTGTGAATCCTGTATTACGTGGAGAATATTCTTCTCCAGACTGGGGGTGATCAGTTTAATTCGGTCTTTGGTCGAAGCATGGTGTAAATCTGTCAGAATTCTACAGCTATCACTAAAGTGTGTGAGAGCTTGAGCTTTCTTATCGCTGCTGAGCAGGATTTCCATGCCTTTATTTATCGCGGTGATCCCTGCACCAAGCTGTTGCTGAAAACCCAATAATTTTTTATCACGTCCTCGAACGATCTCCGATACCGCCGCTGAAATCTCCGCATTGAGTTTTGGAGACTGAAGAAGCTTGCAGTTTTCCGGTATTAAGTAATGTTTCAAGAGTTTTTCACGGTTTTCCTTGGACATACCTTTTTTCAGCAATGGTAGCCACAAGCTGGCCAAATTTTCATGAATCGCTTTACCGAATTCTGGAGTATCGTCGGTGGATTCGCCCAAAGCTAATAGCAACTCCGGGTCTACGTGCACTTCGGCTGAGACCAAGACAGTGTCCTTGGACGTACATGGTTGTGGCTCCGATTCGGGCTCCATTATAACTGGCTCTGGGCTTTGATTTGCCTCACGGGCATCATTTCTTATTGGTGAAGGATCATCAATAAGTTCCTCAAATGATTCAGGTTCGATCACCCTTGCAGCATGTAAACTTGTTTGGGAATTAGTCACACTTTGTGCGTTATTCAGGATAACGTTACCCGTATCCAGGGTTGGGCAGTATTTCAATTACATGTATTTGAAATACGTATTTGAAATACAAATTAGTATTTTGTATTTGTATTTCAAATACTACTTGGAAAAGTATTTTGTATTTGGTATTTCAAATACTGCACTCGCATGTATTTAGAATTTTGTATTTCAAATACTTCAAGCTTCAAAATACATTTCCACGAAATACTTACATTTCATTAAATTTATATGAACGTCATGGTAAGTTGGTAACCTTAGACCGTCGAAACATTTCCAACGGTGTGGCCCGTGTGATAGCCCCTTTAGAACACAGTGACATAGGCGCATAAAAGTAGCTTGACCTGGACATAATTCGATAACTCGCTGTTTTTATTCTTTTGTCGGCTATTCGTATTAAGTATTGAATATTAATTAGATATTTTATGTAAAAAATCCGTGGTCTTAACGTATTTAAAAAAAAACACAAAATATCGTACGGTACCTAACTTTTCTCTAAAAGTAAAATAAATAACCAAAAACCTTGTAAGTATAATTTTGAGGTGCATTTAAATTAAATCACTTAATTGCAAAATTAAACAAAAACCGTATTTGCATGTACGTACAAGCCAAAATGGTAGCAGTGATGGTTGTACCTGTGATGGCTGGAGACATCCATTCGCCAACTAGACGGAACTTATCTGATAATACGTTTAGGAATTTAGTTTTTATGAAAGGCAATTCCTTCTTCAATTCATAATCATAAAAACATGAATGTTATGTTAAAAGTGTCGAAGTATTTTGTATTTTGTATTTCAAATACATAATTTTGAATACTGTATTTTGTATTTCAAATACCTGTCACCAAAGTATTTTGTATTTTGTAATTCAAATACATTTTTAAATGTATTTTATATTTCGTATTTGAAATACAATGAAGCCAGTATTTTGCCCAACCTTGCCCGTATCTAAAAATAGAAAAAAAAAAAATGTGTTTATTCTTTTGATAAACCACATAAGGGTACATGTCTAATGAGAAACCCTCGGCCGCACTCATCTCGCAGATGAGACAGCATGATAAAATAATAGACCAGAAAAGGTTTAATATTTTTCCCCACGAATGGCGAAACATATTTGGCAAGTGCCACGTAATTAACTCGCAGTTAATCACGATATCGCAATTGACTCGCAGTCAATTTCGATATTCATTACGTAATGGTACAGCATTAGCTCGCAGCTAAGCCGTACAAGGAAAATATAAATAAATTAGAGGGTAGTTTAAACTTATCCTCTTAAAGCGTAAATCTTATTAAGTGCATCTATTTGCTATTGTTTAAATAACCGTTACGTTGTTTTACTGGTACAAACTAAGCTTAATGTTCTTCTGATGAAAAAAAAAAGGAAAAAATAAGTAAAATATTACTTTTAATTACCTTGATTGTCGTCCTCGTCGGACGAAGAATACAATATTCGTATTCGTTTACGAAGAGGTTCTCGGCTTTTCTTTTCTTGCAACTTTTTAATTTTTTCATGATATTCACTGATTCGATCATCAAGAGTACGTTTTGGCATGATGAGAGCGCGTGCGCTGTTGCCGCTGCACGAGAAAGGAATGAAGTCTATGCCAGCGCCGCCCCACTCAGTGGCGGCTACCGGAAGTACTAAAGCCTTTTTTGAATCAAATTAGATACTCTAAAAAGCGTGCCAGTTGCCTGTAGGTTTAAGGGACTACGTGTTAAAATATTATATCGAAGAATGAAGCGATGAAATATAATTTAGAGTCCGCGTCCTTAAGCATAGACGAGTATAACTCTATGGCATCTATAAGTTGTTTAGTGACGGCTTCTGAACCGTCCATGGTCGGTAATAAAGATACCGCCGTTTTTAAATCAAAATTTGACGCCATTGTGACTAAGTCTTTGTTATCTTGTTCGTGTCTAAAATTTTTCTATTAATTTATACAAAAAAAAAATTATATAAAAAAAAAAATATTTACACTATTTTTTACACAGGCATTGCAAATTAATAAACTTGGTTACGAACAATAATAATAACGACTTAACGGAATTAAATTTTTGTACCTCTAAATTGTGGTGACGTGCTGAGGTGCTGATGATGCCGTGGAGTGTCCGATGACTGGTTGACGCTGGGCTGGGTAGACTTGTTGTTAGACGCTCTGCTCCGGCTTGTTGCGCATTGTTGCTGCTGTTGCTTGCCGCTCAATCTTCTTCCACACTGCGTGATGCCGACGAAAAGAGTACCGCTGTTGTCACGTATGCCGTGATTTTTCTGCTGCCGTGCGTGGTGCGTGCTGCTGTCAGCTGTTTGCGTGACGATGTCTTCCTTCTTTTTGTCGTCTTTTGCGGTGAGCTGGCGGATGGTTGACTGGTCGGTTGGCTGGTCGGTTGGCTGGTCGGCGTCTTGGTTTATGCTGAATTTCCTTTCGGCTACATGAAGTCTACGATGTGGGCAGGCCGGATCAGCCTGGTCGGCAGGGTCTTGTTGTCGCGGAGAGCTAGGCTGCCTTGGGCAGCCCGACTGGCAGGGTCTTGATGCAGTGGAGAGCTAGGCTGCCTCGAGCAGCCCGGCTGGCAGGGTCGCCATGAAGTGTTTGGTGTTGGTAGGTATATTGACAACACGAGATGCGTAGGAATAATGATTATTTATTAGAATCTTACATGCGTTTATATACTGATTTACATATGGTTTATTACACAATATTAAATAGGAAGAACAAAGGATTTACATTAATGCCAAGGCTACGCTACATATAAGGAGCGCTGCCTCTAATATGAAATTAATTATTACATTGTGATACATTGTAACGCATTCCATTCTTCAGCTGTATGTATCAGCTGGGACTACACCACAAATATCTCGAAAACTAAGAGATTTTTACTAAAGTTAAATTTGCTTAATCTAGGTTCTTATGAGCTGGCCTATCAGCCCTTTTCGTATCAAGGTTGGTTTTAGGGACACCCTGTATGTAATATGTAATGTGTTAGAATTCGCTTGGTCTAAACCCACCTTTACACAATTCTTTCTACCACTTTTTCCAGTATAGTTTTAGTACTGAATTAAATTCGGAGTTGGCAACACTGTTGACTATCTGTCAGACTATCACTGACTGACTGTCATCTATCTCATTTGACATGACCTGACCTACTCGTGTCGTGTTATTAGTGATTGTTTGGGTTGAATTTAGTTGTTTTGCCTATGAATTATACCCGTAAAAACCGTGTCCGTCAATGTAAACGTTAGCGTCAACGTGCCCGTGACGCTGCGAAAAAAAATGGAGGGAAACACGCGCAAAATGATTCCAGCAGTGCACGTGAAGGAAGAGCCGCTGTGGCAAGACCAAGACTACACGAGCGAGGCTGGTCTGTACGACGAAGTAAAAGATCAACTGCGGCTGCACGAGGTCGAGGTGAAGGACGAGTTAAAGTCGCCTGCGGCGGCAAGGCACGAGACAATGCAGGTAGAAGCGCAGCGCGAGCTGATCTCGTTCGAGTGCTCTCAAACGTATCCAGTGGGCTTCACGCTTGGTGGTAAATATCAGTCTGTACAATAGTATAAGGTAACCAACCGCAACGAATTTAAATATTGATTGAAAATATCCCGCAAAAGGCCTAAATTGTTTTGGTGTGTTTCTGGATAACATGGACATCTAGCAAAGAGGGGTACTCAAATACAAATAGTTCATTTGTTCAACACGGGTAAAACTCACAGACGTGCGATCGCGCGTCTGTGTAAATACGTGTCGCGCGCTCCTAAGCGGCCGAAGTCGTACTACTTGGTTGTCTTTATGCTTTGGTTATGTGGTGTATAACACTATTGTTTTGTTATTTGACAGCCCATGCGAAGGATGTGGTTATAAAGGAAGAGTTTAAACCTATAAAAGAGGAGCCTGAGGTTACAACCAGCACATGCTTGGCAGCCGCGCGGTCCGGGCTGTACGCTGGACACAAAGTGAAGGACGAGCTTGTGCTCGGGCCAGAGTGCCTGCTAAAACCCAACAACGCCTTTCTATGTGACGTCCTGGATTATGAACAGCCAGTCAACAGTGTTGTCCCATACTTTGAGGCTTCGGAATGCATAGTTAACTCTGCTACGCCTCATATTGAGGCAGGGAAGTGTCAGTACGGCGACACAGATCCCTTTGCCTCTGTCTGTGATGCGATGAAGTGTGTGCCTCATGTGCCGGAGTGCAGCGTGCGTCTGGAGCGTCTGGCCGACCACGAGGCGGTGCTGCGCGCGCACCGCTGCCGCCTCGCTCATAAACAGCAGCTCCAAGTACTCACACACGGTTAGTCATAGTCAGTAAGGCTCCAACTGTAAACCCCTCCGGCTCTGCCATTTTAAAGTCTTCAAAAGCTGAATCTAAAAAAACCGGTCAAGTGCGAGTCGGACTCGCGCACCGAGGGTTCCGTACAAACTCGTCAGTAGATACGTGAATAATTCAAGAAAAACTGTATGATGGGACAAACTTAACTTTGCTGTTGTAAAACTGTTGTCCCCATACATCGACGTATGCCGCGGTTAGTTTAGTAGGAGCAAATAAAGTTGTCTTACGATTTTTGCGAATTTCTAAAAAACGCTGCAAGTTAGGAAAACCGTTTTATTTTTCTTGTAATATTTAGGATGATATGAATAATTGGTAATTATCACAGATTTTTCTGCTCAGTAACTTCGGAGTTAATAGGGGGGGAATGGTATTTTTTTTAACGTTTTTTTGTCTTAAATCAAAAACTACATGTTTCAGAAAAAATTCAAAAACGGTTTTGGAATCTATATATTAAGCCCTTTTATTTGATATCCCACTCGATATATTCGCTTAACTTTTGATTTTCGACATCCCATTTCGGTCCCCTTTAAAAAAAAATAAAAAAGGTATAAGATTTTTTTCTGTCCCATAGGCTCGGGTTAGCGGTTTTTAACACTATTCAAAATTTCAAGTCGATAGCATCAGTAGATCCTGAGATATCTTGCTGTGACAGACGGACAGACAGACAGAGTCGCACCATAAGGGTTCCTTTTTTACCATTTTGGTACGGAACCCTAAAAAGCTATATAGTATAGGCTACTCCACACCTATTAAATAAAATAAAACCCGCCCGCACACACACACACACACACACGCGCGCACACAATCACACACACGCGCGCACACTCACACACACACGCACACACACTCACACGCACACACACACACACACACGCACACACACACACACACACACACACACACACACGCACACACACACACACACACACACACACACGCACACACACACACACACACACACACACACACACACACACACACACACACACACACACAAGCGACTGACAGACTCCTCGAATTTAATTTTTCATTTTCACTTGATGACAGTTCATTTCAGCTTCTTTTTATGAAGTGTCAAAACGCTCAGAAAGTATTCAGAAAGTACACTGACTTGTGCCATCACGCTCATAGCGCCTTATTTTTAGTTATTGTCATTTTAAAATCGTTGGTGGCGCGAAAATTAGTTTAATTGATTTTATCCGGGCAGTTTTAGAAACGTAATTTAATGGTTAGAGTTGATTAATTTATTTTAATTTTGGTCCCCTATGCTGGCAAAATTTCACTAGAATCGGTTGAAAAATGCGACCTGTAGAGAACAGACAAACAAAGTGTCTGCTTCAGCTTAGGTAAAAATGCTTTCGTATGTCAGGGTGTCTGTTTAGTATATCTATCCTCTATACAGCATTTTTCAACCAATTGTCGTAAAATCTTGAGACATACCTATCTCTAGCACAATTGTGACATGCGACTATTTATCGTCCGCCAAAAACTCCCTATCTCTTTCCAATTCAATATCGCGTGACAGTGACAGGTGACGCTCTGTCGAGCGGCTAGCGAAGTCGCGCCCATTTGTACTCGATGCACAGGTTCGATAATTATATAGAATATTGTCGGCGTCAAGGGGAAGGAGTCGTCAGGATGTCCATCAAATTATACGATTTTAAGCTAACATGATCATTCACATAATAACTACTATTAACAACGGGATATTTACCATGTATGTTTGTTTTTGTGAGTTCCCGATATTTCGGCACTGTTGCAAGCGCCATCATCACGGAGCCGCCTCGGGTGGAACAGTGCCGAAATATCGGGAACTCACAAAAATAAACATACATGGTAAATATCCCGTTGTTAATAGTAGTTATTATGTCCATCAAATTGTCTTAATCCGCAGTCGACTGTACGTTTCCATCAGTTGGAGCTCGATAGTATCACTAACTAATCATAATAAACGAAGAAATGCAGTGAGGTTGGTTGCGGGACGTGTTCCTTTGCCCATAATGCTCAGATCAACCATCACCGACTCCAATTCCTTGTTCAGCACAAGGCACAATTCACCATTTTCTGACATGCAAGACAGAACGTGCCAGAGCTCCGTCAATTTTTGAATAAACGTCATTGTACCGCAACCAAAGGCACTCAAGCATAAACAAACTTGACATTCCTTCGTGGGGAGAACTCCAACACTGCGACATATAGAATATTTTTGTCGATTTATTATTTGGACATTTTTGTTTCTTTTTATTTTTCACTCGTTGCGAGTATGTAACCTCATTAATGTGTGTTTCAGTTGCATTGAACCGAGTAGCGTGCGGATGGGAACCGCGCGCTCCGCCCCCGCCGCTGCCGCTGCGGGGGTGGCGCCCCCCCGCCCCGCCGCGCCCCCCGCGCCGCGGCCACCCCGCCCCCTCCCGCCGAGCCCCTCCCCCCTCCGCGCCCCTGCTAGAGACCGTGGGCATGCAGCCCCACTTGATACGCAAAGACGAAGTCGCCTACTGCTTTTTGAGTACTAATAAAAGCGTGAAGCCCGCGAGTACGACTAAAACTAAGAAGCGAAAAAATGAGCCCGTTAAAAGATGCGTGAAGCCCGCGACAACTACGACTAAGACTAAAAAGCGGAAAAATGTGAAATGTAATAAATGTGGGTGGTTAAAGTGCAATCGGAGTCAGCAGCCGCGACTGACGTGTAACACGTGTCGTGTGAAGTTCCACCATATCTCGGAGTTTAGGACGCACAAGGCGACGAGGTGCGCGAGTGAGAGCGAGACGGAGGGGCGCGAGCTTGAGGGGGGGAGGGAGGTGTTCGGAGTCAAGTTCGTGCGGGGGACGTTTGTGGTTACTTGCCGGAAGAAATGACGTCACAACCTGCATGGTTGGTAAAGTTGGCACAGGAACATAGAGTTATTTACACGTGTGTATGTGTTCTGATTGGTTACGTAGTGTGCGTCAGATATCGCGGCCAACCTATGACATCATGTGTTTAACGTTTTACAGCGAGTTAGGGAGACAAATTCTGAAATTTAATTGTAACAACTAGGCTTAACTATCAAATTCAAAATAAATATTTATTTAAAAAAAAGTTGTTTTTCTTTTTCTGCTATTCTGGTTTTCCTCTCGATGATTATTCAGAAATCAACTTGTTTTAATATCTCGTGAGTATGTAGCGGCGGCCTCCTCGTGGGGCGGCTGGGGCGGTCCGGGCCGGGCCTCCAGCCTTAGCCGCCAACTCGGGCCGGAGCGGCCGCTCCAGCCGCGGCGGCCCAAGTGTGGGGTACACGTCGAAAAAATCAAAAAGCGGACCTTCTATACCACGCCGCCCCGGGCTTCTTCTTCTGGCTTCTTTGACCGTCAAGATGGCGTACACCATAAAGATATCCAGAATCTGATGCAGCCAGTAAATAGTACCCAAATAGTACCGACGAAATACCTAGGTGAAAAAAATAGTGCCCTTAAACTTTTCGAAATATAGGGTACTATTTTTTGAGATATAAAGCGTATCCAAAAACAAAGCCGTTCCAGAGATACAAACGGTGTACGCCAGCGTGACGCCCGGTAGCGTACACCGTGAACACGCCTTATATTTCAAAAAGTTTAAGGGTACGATTTTTTCACTTAATGTTTCGTCAGTACTATTTGGGTACTATTTATTGGCAGCATCCGATTCTGGATATCTTTACGGTTTACGCCATCTTGACGGTCACAACGAATGGGAGCAAGGTCGGAGTGAGACTTTGCATAATGGTATTTTATTTGTGACCGGCAAGTCGTGCTATCTTTCCCTTAGAGCCTTATCATACTGGCGAGTTGCGAGCGAGTTTTGTATGAAGGCGAGCACGCAGCGAGTTCGCCGCGACCGATATACAGGGTGTCCCATAACTGACACGTCACAGTGACACTGGAGGTAGACCAGGTCAAGAGGTACCAAACCAACTTAACATGACCTCAGTAAAAGTGACACGGTTTTTGAGTTTTTGTCAAATTAAAGTTTTTCAACATTATTAGTGCCAGTGTGCACTAGGAAAGGTGTCAAAGTTAGTTTTTTTTATGTGTACGGTAACATGAATTATTAATTAAGGTTACAGAAATTGTATTTTATCCAAAAACTAAGTAAAATTGAAAAAAATACTAGTTTGATCTTAAATTAATTCACAGTGAAACATTCATTTCGACTTTAACCACCAGTAGTGAAAAAAAAAATGACGGTCGGCGGGTCATGTTAAGTTGGTTTGTGGTGGGTATGCATGTGCGAGTTCCTTGTACCGTTATATCTGTCATTAAACCAGTGTGCAATTAGCTACGGTGCGTTTCACTTGTGTTCTCCCGATGTACTAACTGACGACGATGGCTGGGACTTTCGGACTGATCTCAGGATTTAACCATGAGATAAGTTGAGGTTTGGATGGGAGTTTTCAAGTAAAACCAGACATAGTACCGGAGATGTTGTATTCACGGTATGTCAAAATATAGAACACAGTTAATCTATGTTAATGAATACTTATAGTTAATTATTGCTTACTGGCTAATATCCCACTTCGTGCGTCATATGTTGCGAGGCGTATTGGTGAGTTGTAGTTAGTTGAGGCACAGTACACCTCCCCCGAAGAGTTAGCCTTCACCCCCGCAATAAAAGAAAAAAAAATGACATACGTAGTGGAATTTTACATTTTTTTTTTTTAAGAATAATAATTAATTTTAGGAATTATTTAAATATCATTATGATACAACTTAGTGTTATTCTTATGAGTTATATAAATCAAATTATTTTTCAAAATTTTTACATTAGGTGACATATCTTCAAGTACTTTATAGGGACCAGTATAGATACAGTCTAACTTATTACCAATTTGATTTTTTAATAGTACGTAGTCACCAGGATTATATGTTAATGAGTTAACTTTCTTATCGTATGTTAGTTTCCTATTGTATTTACTTGACATTAAATTATTCTTAGCTTCTAAGTGTGCTTTCTGTAACCTGTATTTGAATTCCTTTGGATAACTATCATAGTTATAGAGAGGGTCGACAGAAGAAGTTAAATTACTTGGTAACTTACATAATTTTCCGAAAACTAGCTCATGTGGCGTATATTGTGTCTCGGTGTGCACGGTAGTGTTGTATGAAAAACACCAATAGCTCAACCAGCTGCTCCAATCTGTGCTGTTGTTGCTGCATTGAATTCTTAGATACGCACCTAGACACTTGTGTGTATTTTCTAGGGAACCTATAGTTTGATGATGGTACGCGGTCGAGTTAAGTTTATTAATACCTAACAAACTACATATTTCAGAGAACACGCTCGACATAAATTCGGTACCTAAATCTGTCAAAACAGCGCTTGGTATTCCGTATCTTAAAATAAAGTTATTTACAAAAGCTTTACTAATCGATTCAGTATCTTTTCTTTCTAGAGGGTAAGCCTCAACAAATTTTGTTAATTCGCACTGAAGTGTTAATATGTATTTAAAATTTAAGTTGTCTATATCTAAGGGGCCTACTACGTCCAGGGTAATTTTTTCGAAAGAGGTACTTGGTGTCGAAGTAATTACCATTGGTTCTTTATCTTTAATGTACTTGTTTGTATGTTTATTATGCTGGCAATGAGTACAATTTTTTACATATTTCAATACGTCGTTACTCATTCCTGGCCAGAAATAATATCTTTTAATATTATTGAGCATCCTGTTCACGCCGGCATGGCCGCTCGTGGGTAACAGGTGGAAATCATTTAAAATAATTCTAATTTCTGATTTGTCATACACTTTCGTAACAGTTTTTGTCACTAGGATTCTAGGAACCTTACATTTATATTTTTCTAAAAATGCGTTTACTATCTCAGCATTTTGTTTGTCTTTTACTATAGTGACTTCATTTATATTCAGTCTCTTACATAATAATTCTAATTCCCTCGCTAACACGCCTACGGTAGATAACGATCGGGTTAATAGAAAAATGCACGATTTATTTGGTACGTACACAAAACTTCCCTTATTACTGAAAACTTCATTCGGGCATTTATTAATCTTGCTTAATTTATAATCTGAATTTAATACTAGCTCCACACAATTCTTAGGGGCTTTGATGATATCCACGACTCTGGGTTCATCAAACCTTTCGGGTACATCAGGCAAAAGGTGGTTGTCATTGTTACCGCAATTTTGTTGGGCATGTAATTTTCGTGTCTGCGCTCTTGTCACGACTGATACACTGTGAGTGCTGATTTCTTTTAAATCATTACTGTTTAATGGTAACCGACTCAATGCGTCTGCTGCTGCATTTTGCGGTCCCGGGATATATTCTATGTCAAAATTATATTCTTCTAAATACAATCGGAATTTGGTCAGTCTACTTGATGGATCAGTCATGCCGAAAAGATAAATTAACGGTTTATGGTCACATAGAATCTTAAATTTTTTCCCATATAGATATGGTCGAAAATGTCTAGTCGCCCAGACTATAGCTAACAGCTCCAGTTCTATAACTGGGTAGCGAGATTCTGCCGGTTTAAGGTTACGACTAGCGTACGCAATAACTTTTCCGTTGCTATTTGACAATACAGCGCCCAAACCAACCTTTGACGCGTCTGTGTGTAACACAAATTGGTTATTGCTCGAAAAATCTGGGTAGTCTAGCACCTGAGGACTCGCTAACACTTTTTTTAGTTTTGAAAAGGCTGTTTCACACTCAGCGGTCCAATCAAATGTCGCGTTTTTCTTAGATAATAGGTTCAACGGGTAAGCGATGTTAGCAAAATTAGGGATGAACCGTCTGTAATAATTAGCGAATGCGACGAATCTTTTAACTTCATCTACGTTTGTTGGCCTTGGGTATTTATTCAAAACCTCTACTTTTGCTGGGTCAGGTTCAACACCGAGCGAAGTAATTTTATGGCCTAAATACATTATCTCTTTACGTAAAAATTCACACTTTTGGGGATTAAGTTTAAGATTAGTGCTTTTTAATCTTTCTAAAACACGAATGAGGTTTTGGTTGTGTGTGGTCATTGACTTTCCAATAACAATGCAATCATCTAAATATATGAAACATTGTTTATAATTTAGACCTGACATGGCTATGGTCATTAGCCTAGAGAAAACGCTAGGGCTAGTGCGTAGCCCCATTGGACATCTTTTCATTTGATACATTTTATCAGTGGTAAATGCCGTGTATTTGCGAGAGTTTTTATCTAAGGCAAGTTGATAATAACCTTGGGAGAGGTCGAGCTTCGAGAAATAAATACTACCCGCGAGAGAATCTAGTATCTCTGTAATATTGGGCAACGGAAACTTGTCGTCCTGAATTTTATTATTCAATTGTCTATAATCCACGACTAACCTCCATTTCTTTTCTCCCGACTTGTCACTTTTTTTGGGAACGAGCAATACGGGGCTCGACCACTCCGAAGTGGTTTCTTCAATGATGTCGTTATCTATCATATCTTGGATTTGATTATGTAGTTCCTTGCGTAAAGCATGAGGTATCCTATATGGTTTCACATAGACAGGACTCGCATTTTCTTTTAACTGAATCGAGTGCTCGAGCAAGTTCGTAGTGCTGAGCTTATCGCCGGGCAGATGGAAAACATCTGCGTATTTGGCACAAATTTGTTCTATACTTAACTGCTCCTCTTTATTTAAGTATGTATGTAGGTTTAAAAGTGTAAGCAAATTTGTTACTCTATTAACATTAATTTTTCCGCTGTCGAAGCTGCAAATATCGAAATGAGCTAAACTGTACATTTTTAAGTTTGACAAATCTATATTTACCATTTTCTCAGTAGTGTTCAATATCCGCACTGGGATTTTTCCCGTTTCGGGTTTCGTAATTAGACCGGCAACGTAAACACCTGTTTGCAGTTCCTCCGCTAGCACTACGCAGTCCTCGCATAGCTGCGAGGGGACGTGAGTCACAATCTCACAACGCGGTGGGATCGTATGTATATACGTAGCAGTATTGCCTTCGATAGGTAGTAAAATAGAGTGACCTTTGTCCTCTAAGGTCAATGTGTCATTTTTGTAACTTATAGATGCATTATAACGCTTAAAAAAATTTTGTCCTAAAATGCCGTCTGCAAAACAAGATAAATTCCTAAAAACATAAAACTTTTCGTGGCAAACAAAGCCGCCGAAATTCAAAGTTAAATAAATAAATCCCTCTGAAACTAAATTTCCGCAAACTCCTTTTATGGTTATTTTATCCGTATACATTTGCCTCAGTAGGTCATGTCTATTCTCTAAACATTCATATTTAACAATACAAAGGCTGGCCCCGCTATCTACTAATAAGCTTAATCTACCTGTATTACCTATTGTACAGTTGACCGTACTAAAGTTATTATAACTAAATATCCCACTATTCATATTGTTCACGAAAAAACTGCATTTCGCGTGGTTCGCTATTATCTATTGGCGGCGAATCACTTTCCTGGTGATCGCTGTTATCACTACGAAAATGTTGAGCGCGTGCGGGCGTCGCCGCGGGGCGCGGGAAGTCTCGCGCGCGGTGACCGCCGCCGCCGCGTGCTGAGCGGGCTAAATGTTGCTGTGATTGACCTGAGCTATGCGACGGATTATGTTGTGACATACTGTTGTTTTTATTATAATAATATCGCGAACTGTTTGGATTTGAGCCGGAATTAAAATTACCTCTATAGTTCGAATGCTGGCGATTACGATAAAGAGCATTATTATAATTGTTTTGAGGTTGCATATGGCGGTAATGATTAAAACCCATCTGTCGGTAATATGCAACCTGGCCGTCCGCTACTGATGAACTTTGTTCATCAAGCGCTGTCCTAATTGCTTCGGGCAATGACGCAAACTGCCTAGCAGCTATGATAGTGCTCAGTTTTGAATCTGAAAGCCCGTCGGCGAATCGCTTGATCGCCGACTTCTCATTAATTGGCCGTAATATGTCGTACCTACTGTCATCACCATCGGCCTGTGAGATAGTTAAATTTACAAAGAGATCCTCGATCTCAGCCCCGAAAACTTCAATAGATCTCCGTCCTTGCCTAGCTCTGTACAGTTGGGCCTGAATTGCCTCTGCTGACTTTTTGGGCAACAAAAATTGTCTCATGTCACTGATAAGGTTTTCTACGTTAGTATAAGTTGTTTTTAACCTCAGCTTAGCACTAGAAGACAACCTAGTTTTAAGTACAAACTCTATGAGCATTTTATGGGATGCATCAGTGATGACGGAGCTGTACATTAAAATGCCATCTATTAACTGCTTGGTTATTTCTTCTGGGCCAGTCATTACCGGCAACAGGGCGATGGCCGTCTTTATATCAAACCCGGATTTGTCCATTTTGTTATCTGTCTGGGACTCTGTGTCTACAAGTGATAATAAAACCTTAATTTTACTGTATGCTACCTTAGTTTCTTCTATTAGTGTCTTAGCAACTTCTATGTCAGAATGACTTAATTGTATTGTTTGGTCATTTAAACGAGACACAATATGCGTTAATTGGCTGTATAATTCATTAGACTCTTGTAATTTCCTTCGACCGACTTCCTTCTGTCGCCTCTCTGGACCTAATTTTACAATATTTTCCCTTAACTTATTTAAATTATCCCGTAATGACTGTAATTCACGTAGCATAATATGTATATACTTCAAAATAATAATAATTAAGTTACAACATAAAATTAACTTACATAAACCGCGAACTATGTACCGACAAGTGGGTCAGGCTGACGCTGCGCGATGCACGATGTCGGGTGGCGGTCACGTCGGCGGGCACGTAGCACGATGTCGACGGATCTGGCACCAGGTTTGCTGATGATCACGATGACGGGCCGGGCTAACCCTGGACTCCCTCGAACATGGGCCGGGATTTCCCTGGACTCCTCTTGAAACGGGCCGGGATAACCCTGGACACCTCTTGATTTGCGAGCCGGGATAACCCTGGACAACGCTCTTCTGTTCTTAATATTGTTCGTGGTGCTTCTTCGTATGCATAATATTTTTGTTCTTTCTTGATTTATTTAATTAATTATTATCTTCATTCTTTATATAGTCTTCAATTCTTCTTTCTTCAAATCTTCAAAATATTCCTCGTTTTACATACAGTCTTTTATTTTTCAAAATAATCTTCATGAATTTCTTTCTTCAAAAATGTCTTGATTTCTTCAAATTTGTTGTATAAATCTTGGTTCCTTCGATTCCTTGGTCGTCTGGCAGGGTCGCCATGAGATAAGTTGAGGTTTGGATGGGAGTTTTCAAGTAAAACCAGACATAGTACCGGAGATGTTGTATTCACGGTATGTCAAAATATAGAACACAGTTAATCTATGTTAATGAATACTTATAGTTAATTATTGCTTACTGGCTAATATCCCACTTCGTGCGTCATATGTTGCGAGGCGTATTGGTGAGTTGTAGTTAGTTGAGGCACAGTACAACCACGAAACACAGGATTGGGAAACCTACAAAAATCGCTTAAGTCAGTGGTTCATAGCAAACGACATTAATGAAACATCGGACAAAGCGGGAGTGAAGCGCCGCGCCATCTTGTTAAGCGCACTCGCTGAGTCAACGTACCGGCTTACAAGCAATTTGGCGTTACCGTCGCGACTAGAAGAGAAGGATTATGCGGTTGTAGTGAAACTTTTGGACGACCACTTCACTCCAAAACGTTGCGGTTACGTGGAGCGATTCCAGTTTTATTCGGCTACCCAACAGTCCAGCGAAAGCCACACGCAGTGGGCGGCGCGCTTAAAAGGTCTCGCTGCGCATTGCGAGTTTAAAAACATGAACGACGCTATCGTCGACAAATTTGTGATTGGCATGTTGCCTGGGCCGGAGCGGGAGAAATTATTCTCTCAAGATGTCAAAAAGCTGACGTTGTCGACGGCGATAGACCTGGCGGAAAGCATCAGATGCGCACGAGCCGGGACAGCCGTCACCTCCTCCGTTGCGCCGACGCAGGTGCCACTCGCGAGTGGCCTGTTCCAGATCGGGAACGCGGCTTCATCATCGTCGAATACAGTGTCTAAGTTTAAGTGTACGGTGTGTGGTCGATCCAATCATAGTGCTACAAAGTGCCGTTATAAAAATGCTAAATGTTCTAAGTGCCATCACAAAGGACATTTACGTCATATGTGCAAGAATGTAAAATTTATCGAGGCTGAGGAGGTGAGCGATGGCGATGACGGTGAGTTTTTTAATATTCGTTCGGTTAAGGGTGCACCAATGGTTGAACAATTGAAAATAAATAATATAATGTTAACCTTTGAAATTGACAGTGGTTCTGCCGTTTCAGCAATTTCGCAAGAAACGTACCGAAAGTATTTCAGTGAGGTACCATTGTTGCCCCCCAAGAAAAAGTTAATTGGTTATACGGGAAGCGTAATTACAAGTCTGGGCGTAGTCAACTTATCGTTATGCTATGAGGGTCGCGAACAGGTTATGGATATGTATGTTATACACAATGGCGGCCCGCCTATCCTCGGTTTAGATTTCATTTCTAAGTTTGGCCTCGAATTAGCTCCTATTAAATGTTGTTATGAAAGTGATATGTTACAAAAACTTCTTGACGAATATAAAGACATTTTTGTCGAGCGGCTTGGTTGTTTTAATAAATATAAAATAGATTTAACATTAAAAGACAACGCTAAACCAGTGTTTTGTAAGGCACGACCGGTTGCTTTTGCTCTTAAAGAAAAAGTAGAAAAGGAAATCGATCGGCTAGTGGATTTAGGTATTTTGGAACAATTGGAACATTCACAATGGGCTTCGCCTATAGTTCCAGTTTTAAAACGGGATGGAACGGTGCGAATTTGTGCTGACTACTCGCGCACCATAAACAATCAACTCGCAGCGGAATCATACCCGCTGCCCACAGTAGATGAGTTGTTTGCGAAATTACATGGGGGAGTAAAGTTTTCAAAACTGGACATGTCCATGGCATATAACCAGTTCCAAATTAACGATCCCGATAAAATAACTTGTATAAACACAAGTCGTGGATTATTAGGCTATCGTCGCTTAATTTTTGGACTTAGCTCAGCGCCATCTATTTTTCAGCGCGCGTTGAGTACGTTGTTAGCAGGTTTAGACGGAGTTCTCTGTTTTTTAGACGATGTTCTTATATCGGGGCGTGATCAAACAGAACACTTAAATAGACTGCGCGCGGTATTACAGAGATTTAAGGAAGCGGGCCTAACGTTACAAAAAAATAAATGTGAATTCTTTAAGGACAATATAACGTATCTAGGTCACATAATAAATAAGGATGGCATCTCTAAGTCAAGTACAAAAGTTAAAGCGATTTTGGAGGCTCCGGAACCAGGAAACGTAACCCAGTTACAATCGTTTTTAGGGTTAGCTAACTATTACAGGAACTTTGTGCCTAACGCGTCCACGATTTTGGCCCCGCTGTATGATTTGATTAAAAAGTCCTCTAAATGGAACTGGTCGGAAGTACATCAGAATGCGTTCAACAGTATAAAGCAACATTTAGCTTCTGATCGAGTTTTGGCTCATTATAATCCCTCAGCGAAAACGATCGTAACGGTGGATGCGTCACCTTACGGTTTAGGAGCCGTCTTATCACAAATAGGTACTGACGGCATAGAACGACCGATCTCGTTTGCGTCACGGGTTCTACGCGAAGCGGAAAAAAATTACGCGCAGGTTCAAAAAGAAGCAACAGCCATTATTTTTGGAGTACGAAGGTTCCATCAATATTTGTATGGAAGGGCGGAACCCTTTTTACTCCGGACTGATCACAAGCCGTTACTGTCCATCCTGGGGCCCCATCGAGGTATTCCAGAAATAACAGCGAATCGTTTACAGAGATATGCGATTTTTCTGGCAGCATATAATTTTAAAATTGAATACGTTCGTAGTATCGACAATTGTGCAGATTATCTATCGCGCGCCGCGCTTCCGCAGCACACGTGCGAAGATAAGGCAGCCCGTGACGACAGTATAACCGGTTCGCTTGAGGACCGCGCTGCGTATATTAACTTTGTTGTCGAGGGCAGTTTACCTATTACCTTATCGGACATACGGCGCGAAACCACCTTAGACGTAATTTTGCGCAAAGTTTGTAATTTCGTTATCGAAGGATGGCCAAAAAAGGTTAAAGAACACGAATATAAGCCTTACTTTTGGTGTAGGAATGAATTATCCGTTGAAAACGGGTGCCTAATGAGAGGTCACAAAATTGTTATACCGTTAACTCTTAGGGAGAAAATATTAAGCGAAGTTCACAATTCTCATTTAGGTATGGTTAAGTGTAAGGCCGAAATTCGGTCCAAATTCTGGTTTCCGGGAGTAGATGCTGCCGTCGAGAAACTGATTAGTTCCTGTAGTATATGTTTGCAACTGAGGCCGTCGCCGCCACGAATTCCAATTGTTCCATGGCCGTTTCCAAAAAATCCCTTTGAAAGACTACATGTCGATTTTTTAGGGCCAGTAAATAATAACTCGTATTTGGTAATCGTGGACGCTTATAGCAAATGGGTTGAATGCTTTAATATGAAGTCTAATACGACTACGCTAAGCCTTATAGAAAAATTATGCGAAGTATTTTCTCGGTTTGGAATTGCTAAATGTTTAGTGAGCGACAATGGTACTTCATTTACGTCGGAGGAATTCAAGTTATTTTGTGCTTTAAATGGCATCAAACACATGACTTGCGCGCCCTATCACCCGGCAAGCAATGGTCAGGCTGAGACTTACGTAAAAATAATTAAAAAAGGGTTGCGTAGTGTTCTGATGGAAAATAGCCATGTTAGTAACACAAAACTTGCGTGTAAATTATCAAAGTATTTGTTTGACTATAGAAATTCCACTCATTCAACCACTGGTACATCACCGGCGAAATTAGTGTTCGGTAAAAACTTAAACTCTAGACTTGATATAATGCTAACAAATCATGATTCATCGCTTTCGGCCACCAGCCTCGCCGCTTCGGTAAAAAGTAAACAGTCCTCGCAGACTAACTATCACGGCGGGTCAGAACGGGAAGATTTTAATAAGGATGAACAAATTTTGTACAAAAAATTCAGTAACAAAAACAAATTTGTCTGGAGAAGAGGAAAAATCGTTCAGAAATTAGGAAATGTCTTGTATTTAATAGAAGACAATGATACCCATGTGGTTGTAAGGAAACATACGAACCAAATTATAAAGTTTAAAGGAGATCTAACCAATAGCACGGTTAGCATGCCGCAAACGAGGCGTGCCAGTTCTCGTGACCAAACAACGCAACCTCCTGAGGATTGCACGTTGTTCCAGCCCGTATCCGGTCTTGGTCGTACAACGCCCCACAGATTATCAAGCGATACGCAGGCGAACCCCACCACGCAGGAACCAGTTGGAAGCAGTTGTCCTGTATCACCAGAGCCTGAGCCTTCAGGAACTCCAATCACTCAGTGTCCTGATGACATATTTTATCCCGCGGAAGGGGATGAAGGCTTGAGAATTCCGCGAGAAGTCACCAGTAGTCACCAGCAGGCGCCTGTTAGTGCGGAGAGTATAGCCGTGGGCGGTGCTGCCGAGAGCCCAGCAACCAAAGATAGGCCACCGCGGGTCGCGAGGCAAAATATAGATTATAAGAAATATTTTTAGGATAGATATTTTAGGGATATGTTATAAATAAGAGGGGAGAAATGGTGGGTATGCATGTGCGAGTTCCTTGTACCGTTATATCTGTCATTAAACCAGTGTGCAATTAGCTACGGTGCGTTTCACTTGTGTTCTCCCGATGTACTAGTTTGGTACCTCTTGACCTGGTCTACCTCCAGTGTCACTGTGACGTGTCAGTTATGGGTCACCCTGTAGAAAAACGCTCGCAACTCGCTAAGTGTGACAAGGCCCTTACGTCGTATGCTAAAGCGAGATGCACTGCACCAAGCTACAAATTGCAGACAGTATGGCCCGTCTAGACGCACCTTTAATATATCGTCGACCGTAGGCTGAATTACGGTAAGGGACAAGCAAAACAATGTCCCTTACGTTAATTCAGCCTACGGTCGACGATATTTTAGGTTTCAATGAAATAAAACAAGTAGTAATAATGAAATTGGATTTTATTAACAAGTTATTATTATTACATCTAGCTTACGCTATGCTGCGCGGCGCGGCGACGACGCCCGGGTCTGCATTCAACACGCGCCAAGTCATGGCCGCTTATTTATCGTAACCGTTACACACTGGTTACATGTACACTGAGGCATTGATAAATAAGTTATGTCACGGGATTTTTCAAATTAACTCGAGGTGATTCAAGTTATTCTGTTTTCTATACAAACCTAAAAAGTCATTGTTTGCTTCTACGCCAGCAAGAATGTTAATGTTAAAATGTGTTTTGTTGCATAGCTCTCAAAAAGCCAAAGAATTAGTACATTACACAACTAGGGTGGTAATATAAAGAAAGGCTGAGATCGCAGATGTTTGCGGCCCGAGCTGCAAGCGAGGGACGTAAATATGCGATCGAGGGCTTTCTTTATTACCTCCCGTGTTGTGTACATCTTTTTATGTCTACACTTGGCCAGAAAGTGGCCAAAGCCACTTTATGGCCAGGTCTGGCATAATATAATATAATTTTAGCAAAAACCGTTTAGTTTCAAATGACGCTAATAAATGGCGCTTACTTTAAAGGTCCAATTGCACGTTAATTCTGATCTTTTCAAACTTCCCATGTCATTTGGCACAGACAAAGTGAGCCATAAAATTAAATTCATTTTAAATATAATTGATGCCGTGGAAGCATATAATGACCCGTCTTTATGTTTGTACGGAAAACAGAATACTCATATAACCTTAACACTGAAGATCTCATGTGTATCGTTTAAGACTGCATCGTTTGTTCGTTTTCGCAGCGGACTGTACAGTCGCCATCAGACACATCCATACATTTCAGGGTGGTCAACAAATATCTGAACATGCACTCTTAACAATACCTTTGCACGTTGACAATAGTCGTGTTCAGATGTTTGTGGGCGCGTCGTTAGCTCCGACGTGTCCGGCGGCGACTGTACGGCGCGTGCAGCAGAGGTACAGTCGCGCGCGCCGCGCGGCGGCGGCCGGCCCTCCGTATGGCATCGTAGTCAAGTCTTTTCAACAGTCCATTCAAATATAGACATGTAACCTTTTCAACGCCAAGCTGCCAGAGTTCAAATCATCCAAATTATATGTCCGAAAAGAGAATTGTTTGATAGAATTTTAATACATTTTAATTAGTTTTATTTAGTGTGTCAAGATAAATAAGACTGTTTAATTTATTTTTTCTTATGTTTACATCACATTCACTCGTTTTAAATCTGCATTTCTTCCACTCTGTTTCATTTCAGTAGCTAAATAATCAAACACGATGAATTTAACAATATACTTTGTTGTATGCCAAGAAGCTACAGTACTCGAGTTCTTATACTTTAGATCGCTGAAGAATTTGACTGTACCTTTATTCCAAACACATTCATCCGTTTAAATAAGGTTTATCATCGCTCTCGTGACCGGGAATCGGCCGACACACGTGACGTTGAAAAGGTTAACGGCTAGATAATTTAAGATAAATAAAATAGGTAAAATCATAACTTAACATTCATCTATGGAAAATAGTCCATCAGAATCTATACCATAACATAACTTTGCTGACAAATGTAAATACAAAAAAATTACAAAATAAAATCAAGTTTAAAATTCGTACAGTCACTAACAATAAATGATGAAAATGGACACAAAATATCTGACAGAACCTAATTGAACATTTAAAAAAAAATTGCCATTATTTGAGCACTTTTCTGGTAATTTTATATTATTTATGCCACACCTGGCCATAAAGTGGCTTTTACCGCACGCTACGCGTACGTAAAAAGCCGCTTTCTGGCTAAGCGTAGACATACAATTATGTACACAACACGGGAGGTAATAAAGAAAGCCCTCGATCGCTCTCGGCCTTTCTTTGTTTTACCACCCTAGTTGTGTAATGTACTTTTCTATTTAGAATTACTGGCTTTTACAATTCCAGTTTGAAAACTCAGTTTTTGAAATTTTATTGTTCTATTGAGATAGAACGAACTCGTAATTCTAAATAGAAAAAAAAATAAACATAAAATTGGCAGAAAACTTCACAATGAAGAGAATAGCATTTTTTAGCAATGCTTAATTGCTATAAGATTAGTGTCAGATATTTTTGCACGCTTCTTTACGTCATATATCTCCGTGGACCGACTTAAGGTGGTTTTCCACCGGCAGGGCGAGACGAGGATTGAATAGAAATTTGTATGAAGTTTTCAATCCTCTCCTCGCGCATCGCGCAACTTCATACAAATTTCAATTCAATCCTCGTCTTGTCTCGCCCCGCCGGTTGAAAATCACCTTTATAATGTGACATGCGTTCAATTTGTTAAAAAAAAATTAAACAATACTTAAAATCCGAATTAAAACCGACTAAAACTTTAGAACTAATAAAATATCACAGAACAAGAATAACCCCACCCCCCTCTCCCCCCCGGCCGCCGCCAACTGGGTATTTATGTTTATAATATAATATAATACACGCTTAGCCTAGAGTATTTACAATAATATATAGTGTTTAACATATGCTGGGTGGGGTCGCGCAAAATACACGCGCCGGTACTAAACTGAGATTGTAACGACACTGACAATGTTAAAGTAAAAGTGTAGAGTAGACAATGTATGGTGAATATAGTGCTACAGACATTATAGGGCAAATGTAGAGTCAAAGGCGTTGATGGATAAGGCTAATGTTAAAGAGATTGTACGATAAATAAAATGGTAAAGGCATTGTAGTGTAAATCATGTGTAAGAGGTAGGTATCTCAGGCTTTCACAGAATTGACATGAATTTGATTTTCACTTGAGACATTACAGAAATAAAAGTTAAATGTATTCGCTTTACGGAAACTAAGTAATATTGCATCCGAAAATGCAGCTCTATTAGCTTATCATGGTCATGTTGTTTCGAACCTGCGCTATGGCATCTTACTCTGGGGCAACTCTTCATATATACAAACACTTTTTAAGACACAAAAAAAATGTATTCGGGCAATCTCTGGTATAGGGCCGAGGGACTCGTGCAAACCATTTTTTATAAAATTCAACTTGTTAACGTTACCGTCTCTCTATATCTTTGAAGTTTGCCTATATGTAAGGAAACATTTCCGCAGTTTTGAAACAGCAATCAGGTCTCAGAGAACGACATCTCGGAACCACGGCTTTAATCTTGTACTACCCACTTGCAAAACTGCACACTACAGGAAAAGCATTCTGTATATGTCAGTCAAGATATTTAATCACCTGCCTGAGGACTTAAAACAAACCGAGTTACCTGAATTTAAAACAAAGCTGTATAAATGGTGTTTAAAGAAGGCGTATTATAATATTAATGACCACTTTATAGCTGTATAAGTAATATATATTCGATTCGACATGTATCTATGTGCCAATGTAATTTGAAATGTTAAACACATCTGACATTAATATATTTATTTGAAAGAATTTAGCTAGATAGTTTTAAGTACCTGTAGCGTAGTATGCATTATGTACATGTTAATTATTGTATGCCATAACTGGCTGATTGTGTCGGCGCCCTAATCATATAAATATCTTTGTATTACCCGCAATCTACAATAAAAATATTTGACTTTGAATGTAATGTTCAGGGTCCGAGGGGTCAATAGCAACGTTAAACTCACCGTAGGGTAAATATAGTGTTAAACACCTTTTAGGGTAAATATACTGTTAATGGCATTGTGAATGCCTCATGCATGTTATTCCATACATGTTCATTAACACGATTATTCAATTAACTTTTTGTCTGTGTTTGGATAGGATCCTGACCACATATTTAGGCAGTCTTATTGCATCTTTTTACAATTTTTTTGCTCAGCACGGCGCAAATGAGGTTAGATTGTGCGATTTTTTAACACTTACACATGTTATAGTAATAAAACAACTTAAACGGATTAAATCGCGTATATTACTACATTGTAAGTCCCGACGTTTCGTAACCCTTTTCAGCGTTTACGAAACGTCGGGACTTAAAAAGTAATATACGCGATTTAATCCGTTTAAGTTGTTTTATTACTATGAGTGATAATCGCGGAAACCGAAGACAATATTACTTACACAATTTGTTTTTACTAAAATATCGTTACGATAAAAAAAGGAAAAACGCAGTAAGTGAATGTAGTTGCTATGTACTTACGACTTTATTTCCAACGTTTTTAGTATCAGTAGTAGAAGTAAGCAAAGTAGCGAAGTTTCGTTACGTTCTCAGTTCAGTAGGGTAATTCAGAATTCCTCGGTTAACCGCGTCCCTAATAAAACAGTTCGTAACTCGAAGCGACGAGCCGACCGACCTATGTCGACCCCCGATTACGATTAGGGCGTGCGGAAATTCCCAATACTACCGGACTAAAATATCCCGGTAGTATTGGGGAATTCCCGTTTCTCTTATACTAAAATTTTCCAATTCTGCACGCCCTAGTTACGAACTATAAGACATACCGCAGACTACAGACTTTATCGGCCGGTAGTTTAATCGGGCTGTAAAAGAATAGTATATTACACAACTAGGGTGGTAAATATGCGATCGGGGGCTTTCTTTATTACCTCCCGTGTTGTGTACATCATTTTATGTCTACACTTGGCCAGAAAGCACTTTATGACCAGGTGTGGCATAAAGAAATTAGTAGTTATGACAGCACAAAAAGTTAGACAGTAAGTAGAAAAGAAAACGCAAAGAAATCTCGCCGCCACAAAAAGTTTAATCAGTATGGACACCAAATCGGTGTAATGTGCATACTTCCATACATGCTTATACTGATTAAGAGCCTTACAGTGGCGTGGCGTAAAAGATATCCTTGGGCAAGCCGGTTTTGGTGTACATTTTCCTTACGAGCTGTAGAATAAGCTGCTTAAATGTCTGATATTAGGCAAGCCGGTAGGAATCAGTTATTTGGACGCCGCGCTATTGGAGCCTTATAACACTTGCGACTTGCGGGCGAGTTAGAAGCGAAGTTCCATACAAATGTCGCTCGGAGTTCGGCGCGACTGTTTTTAAACGGTTTTATTTAGCTTACCGTGTTTGTGTCAAGTTTGTAAGTTTGTTTGGGTCAAATCTTGCGGCAGCTTTTTCAACTACTTCTACTAAACCGATTTTTATGAAACTTTGCACACAGATTCTGTTTTTTTTATTGCTGATGGAAAGTGACATTTGCAAAACAAGGTGCATTGCCAATGCGTTGCCGGTCACGAAAAATTTGACGACAAACTTTTAAAAAAAATCCCAAATTGTAGCGCAGTGGGAAAATCTTAGCAGGAAGTTTATTCTAGGCTTATGATGCTACGCTTTGTCACGCGATAAATAAATGATAAAGCATCCGTCACGTTCTATCAAATACTGTGTGAGAGTGACGGATGCTTTATCACTTATTTGTCGCGTGACAAAGCATAGCATCATAAGCCTACAGATCCCTATTGGTTATTTTGGTTTTGTACGCAAATCGCAAGTGATAAGGCTCTAACAGCCCGATCAAACTATCGGCCGACAAGTCCGCAGTGGGCGGGTCCTTACAGTTCACGTTCAAAGTATATTAGGACATTAACTGCGAAGGTTTAACTGCCCCGCAGTAACAGCGCGTGTATCTTGCACTCCGCCCCACGAGTTACAATATTGTGGCTTGCGCAGTTCCCGGCAATAATATATTATGGAACGGTCACGCAGAAATATCTGACACGATCTTATTGCTGTAGAACAGAGATGGTGAACCTTTTTTGTCTACGCGTATTTTTCTAGAAAGATAATATACGACGTGCAATTGAATACACAATTGGGATAAATCTCTTTATTAGAGCCTACACTGAGTGACATTTTCTTAAGAGGCTTGTTATTTTCGCGTGCTCGTATTTTGTTACGCGCCATTGCTCTATTATAGGAATAAGGCGGTGTCAGATATTTTTGCATGTCACTATTCGGATTATATAATTGCAGGTCACTGTACCTCTCCCGTTATACACCTATTTTAGTTTAAATGCGTCCCGTATTCACCTTACAGTAATGTCCAACGACAAATAAACCTTTCTAAATTTATTTTTACTAAAATAGGTTTAGAACACGCTCCGAATAACAGTATTAACATTTATAACATGGAGGCAGTGCAGTCCGGTTATAGCGACCGACCGCTTATAACGACCTAGGTAGAATTTTATGATAGCATAGTCAAACCATTATAATGTTCATTATATTATAATAAAACTGGACCTAATGGCGTTGGCACATCCGAAACGTCGAGGTAGATACTATCATGTTTTTAAATCAATTTACTTTAGTTTTGTTATAATAACGAGTGAAAATTGTGAGTGAGTTTAGAAGTTTGGTTTCCATACATATGTATAACACATTTCCCAATTTTCCACACATACATTAAGGCGATTCTCTGAGCATTTTGACGGCGCGCTTGGAAAGTTATTGTTGTCCCACAATTATTTACAACAATGGAAGGGAAAGGGAAAGAAATCGCAACAACTTAATCAAAATTGGCTTCAAAATTGTCTTTTAGTTTCATAAAAAGACAAAACTAGGTTTTTTAATATTTTAGACGACAATGATGAAAATAGAACGCCGTAACAACGCTGAATATTAGTCCATCTTCCACCGTCGTTATAACCGGAATGTAATGCCGCCGTCATCGCAGCCCTGACGCCAGCCCCGGGCGATATGTACAGTTGGGCCCGGGGACAAGCTCGGAACACTGACAACGATCATTTAGTATGACGATAAAATAAAGTTTAGGGCACTGGACTCATTGGCGAGTAAGCGAGTGAAATTGGGCGAGTATTCATTACGGGCTGAGGTTAAGTCCAGTAATAATATATAATGAAACTCGGGACGCATAAAATTTATGCGATTTATTTTATGACTATTATGCCTGGCCGCTACGCGTACGAAAAAAGCCGCTTTCCGGCCAAGTGTAGACTTAATTGTATATTACACAACTAGGGTGGTAATACAAAGCAGGTGAGGGACGTAAATATGCGATCGAGGGCTTTCTTTATTACCTCCCGTGTTGTGTACAGCATTTTATGTCTATACTCGGCCAGAAAGCGCCAGGTGTGGCATAATAATCAATCATAAAATAAATCGCATAAATTTTATGTGGACACAGCCCAATTGCTATAATAGATTGGTGTCAGTTATTATTGCATGACTCGTTTCATCATATGTTATTACTGGTGATGCAGTTACCAACAATAATATACAAGGTGTTACACCACCTACTGAAAACCTCAGACCCCCCAACTGATTTATATTATTCTGAATTATACAGTATTTGTAATTTAAATCCGTGTATTATTGCCAAAGATATAGTGTTGCACTCGTAACTTTTAGACTGGGCAAGATAAAAAGAGGAAATTAAAGAAAAACACGTATTAAAATATAGTGTAATCGATTCTACTCTTGATTCTGAATCAGTTTTCAGTTGGTCGTGTAACATGTTGTATAATGACGCGCGAAACTCATAAATATTGGACACAACCTTATTGCTACAGAGAATAGTGACCGATCTTTTATTTAGATCTCCGTTTCATCATATTTTATTGATAGTGACTGTACACCATACTGGTATATTCGCGAAAGGGATCGCATTCAGGGTTCGTTTTGAGTATTATTTGTAACTAGTGAACCCTCGTGAAGATGGATTGTATTTCGGGATTCTGTTCGTGAGTCCATCGCCCAATTAAAACTACGTGCGTATAAACCGAAATGCCAGTGATGTGTATACTACATATATCGTCACTTATATACAAACAGGGTGGATACACATTACTGTACATCACGTTATATACAGAAAATCTTTCGTTGGGACAATTTGAAGGAGAGTTTTAAAATACCGGATGACTAGAAGACCCAAAGGTTGTCTGGAAGAGATCGCTCTTTAGCGATAAGACCGCCTATTGTTTACCACTGTTTTTGTACAAGTTTTGATTGTTATTTATGCCACACCTGTGTAAGTGTAGACATCAAATGATGTACACAACACGGGAGGTAATAAAGAAAGCCCTCGATCGCATGTTTACGTCCCTCGCTTGCAGCTCGGGCCGCAAACATCTGCGATCTCGGCCTTTCTTTGTTTTACCACCCTAGTCGTGTAATGTACTATTATTATTTAAGACAGTAAAGGAAACCGGCGTGTACACTTGGTATGGGGATTATATTTGAAGTTTAGCATCTAGAGTGATCTGCATCTAAAAACAAAACTGGCTAGCAATAGCAATCAGACCGTGTAGTGTTCCAAGCTCTGTCAGGGCTGCCGGGTACCAGCGGGTACCACGGGTACCCTGCGTGCCAGTGCCTACCGTGGGCACCAGCGGATACCTACGGTCAACTACAAAGAGATCAATACGGTTAACGTTACAAAAATATGTATACATACACAACCTTAATGTTAAGTCAATAAAGGCGTGTATGTAGGGTTGCCAGGTCGCCATAAAATAGCCGGACAGGTCAGCCAGTTTGGCCGGACATTTGGGTAAAAAGGCCGGACACCCTCCATTAATTACATTATTGAGGATTTTGTGTCTCAGTATTAATAGGTACAACAATAACGTGTATGCATATTTTTGTAACGTTAGCCGTATCGATGTTTTTGTAGTGGACTGTATTAGTGGCTACCATGGTTATCAGGGACCTTGGGTACCATTTGGCACCGATCCATGGGCACCAGTGGGTACCTCGGGTACCGGGCGCCAGTGGCGCGTGCGCGTGTAGCGCGCGGGTGAGATCAGGGGTCACCGCTCCAAGCTTGAGGGGTGGCTGTGGATAAAACAATCTTTTCAATAAAAATGCCCATATTCCAGTATTTAAAAAAAAAGTTATTTTTTTTGTATTGTACAGTAATTGCCAGAATAACAAATCACGCGATAATTAAGTAATTTAGTAGTAGGTAGGTTGTTGATGACACGTTTAGCCTAGTGGGAGTAACACCGCCTACGAAGCTAGAGGTCACAGGTTCAAATCCTGGTAAGGGCAAATATTTGTGTGACGAGAACATTCCCGACGAGCACAATGCTACAATATTTAATTATTTATAAGTAAAATAATATAACGAGTGAATTGGTGTCTCTATCATTAATCAACGCAAAATGGAGCTTGGCTGGCATTCATTAGTGAACCGCTGATAAAACACCAACATTTTGTAAAAACAGTTTTATATACAATCTACGAAAAACTAAGCTCAGGACTCATTGTTATAAAAATATTATATTAGAAGAGAATAATTTAAAAACGATATGTCTTGGGCAGGATTCGAACCTGCATCTTCTACGGTTGACCGGGCCAACACAGGCGCGCTACCAACTACGCCACCGAGACGATGCCCAAGTTATCCAATTTTTCATCCAGTCCCCTCATTCGTGACGCCATCCTGGATGATTGTTACAAATTTGGTGCCGCGACCAGGATACATCCTAGTCAAGGACTCGGATTGTAACATTTCCATTGATTATTTTGCAACTTTGTATTTGACGGAATCGTATAACAAATAGAAACATCGGTGCTTTTTAAACAAAGGTTCGCGTTACATACATGTGTGTTTGTGTGAGCAATGTGTAGCCAAGGATGATGGTATTCGTTACCTGTGGTGCGCGAGGGCGCGGCCTCACGCGAAGCCGCCGCCGCTCCCGCCCGGCCGTCGGCTGTACGTGTCACTGAAACATCATAAAGATGCTCTTAAAACAATTTTATGCCACACCTGGCCATAACGTGGCTCTTACCGCACGCTACGCGTACGGATACGGCCGCTTTCTGGCCAAGTGTAGACATAAAACGACGTACACAACACGGGAGGTAATTAAGAAAGCCCTCGGTCGCATCTTGACATCTTTCGCCTGCATCTCGGGCAGAAAATTCTGCGATCTCGGGCTTCGTTTGTTTTACCACTCTTGTCGTGTAATGTAATGTAGTAATACATACCTGTTGTAGTCGTGCGGCGGGTGGGGGTGGGTGTGGGGGTGCGGGTGCGGGTGCGGGTGCGGGTGCGCGTGCGCGGGGCGGTACAGCGCGCGCGCGCGGCGCGGCGACGGCGTGCGCGCGCCCAGCCCGCCAGAGCCCGCCACCAGCGCTGCCGGGAGGGGGGCACGCACGGGTCAACAAACACTGTACTGGAGTCCGACCGAAGTTTCGGTTACGGCCTAACACGGGTTTCGGCTGACATCCGGTCGAACCCGAAATTGAATTTGAGGGGTTTCGTACTGCGATCGGACAGTCCTTATTTCAAAAAGCACACATAATTTATTTGAAATAACGAGTTATAATATAAGAATAATTTTATTACACTATATTATATTTAATTTAACACTATATTTCATTTCATTTCATTTCACTCAGCCATATGTCATATTAAATGATGACTCTAAATATCAGAGATTAAATGATACTAATATATTATTTAAAACTGAAGACCTCATATGGCAGTTTCGGTTTTGATTTCGGCCGAAACTGAGATCAAAGCCGAAATTCGGTTTAGGTTTCGGCCGTGACAACTAGTTTCGAGACCGCGCACGTCGATTAGTATTTTTTTTCCTTCGGAAACCGTCCAGCTTGGGTAGAAACGCGGCCTAAAAGACATATGAGCACTCACAGTCCTGCAGTAGCGCGGGTTCGACGCGGTCGGTGCGGTCGGACCGGTCGGGGCGGTCGGAGCGGTCGGGTCGGTCGGCGCGGTCGTGGTCGCGCCTGGCGGCGGACAGGTGCGCGCTGTTGGACGGCGACGGCGACCCGCGCGACCGCGACCCTGCACACACACACACACACATTCAGAAGCATAAACACTAAATGAGTAACGACCACAGAAATATTCGAGGTAGAAGTATGTACCTCGCGTGCTAAAAAGAAATGGCAACGACCCACTTTGCACACCGTCAACTTCAGTTGCCGTCAATATTATTACCAGATTTGAAAATTAGATAATGACGGTACAATTCATTATTCAAATACCACCAAATGAAATGGAAAGTTTATGTTTTCCATCACTAAATTACACTTTTGGCGTCAAACGCCAAACGAAAAACGTTACACGCTCGGTTCCCATACAAATCCACGAACGATTTCCTTCTATCTTGACATACTTGTGTACTAACAACGAAAGGATATCATTAGAGTCCCTTTCGATTTTATGGGTGTTTAATTTAAGTGTTTAAATAGTCAAAATACCCGAGCCTAATTTATAAAACAATTTAGGTAACCACGAGTTGCATATTACGATTACTTCGCTAATTAAAACTTGATTTGTTATATGAAGAGTATTGACGAGTTGACACTATGGTTGGAATGGGAATTTGCATGAGTCGGCACTGTAATCAATATGTGAATGTTCAGGTCGATTCACAAAAGCTGGCACGAATGGATTGAACGAAAGTAATGTCACTTGTCACTGTTGAATGACGTTCTTATATGGAAGGATCCAAATATTTTGTACACGAGTACAAACAGCAACACAGTTAACTATACACTTCAAAAATGGGAAATACTGCCAGAAAGAGAATCACACTTGAAGGCGTCGTGTTATACATGTGTGCGTGTGTTTATGAGTATAAATTGGCTATTATTCAAAAGAGGTTTGAAACAATAATTTTTCTTTTATGGCTGATCCAACGTCATTATTGACATTAATGCCATATTATTGAATTCGTGGAAAAGAATGAATGAATAATAAATATAAATTACATTATATTGGTGCATCATATCAAAAATATGAAGCACCAATAAAAGCATTAGCAATATAATTAGTTTATTTCATCCCAACGTTCGTCTGAAAGCTATATCATAATTTTGACAAATTCACCTGTCTTGTTGAAATAAAACCTTTATTTACAGTATGGAAAAAAAAAATTGCCCAAACAACTACAATGACAAAGCTCAAAGGCACATTACACATATGCAAACGTTATTTGATTTGAAGTTGACATAATACAAATATATATATATATCTCTTTCAATCGTTATAATTTTCTCTCTGCTCTGTCTTTAATGGGCAGTTAAGTGTGTTGCTGTTTGTACATAACACTTTTACAAATATTTAACTATCATGGAATTTTTATTTAATTTATACCCGGTTTTCACACTGACGCCGCAAACTACGAAATCATGGCGACAATATGCGAGACTCATACGAAATTTAGATGTTTCGATGCAATTCCGCGATTCACGGCGTCAATATGCCAACAAGGTTGCGATTGTGTAGGTAGGGATATTTTTGTTGTCCATAAAATACACCACGGACAGACCAGGTTACGAAGGTTATGAAACGAGATAGCCTAAAAACACGATTATTGCTTATTGAATCAACCTGTATTTAATCATTTTGTGATGCACAGATAAACATTATCAATCACCCGTTCAATCAATTCGTGCCAGCTCTTGTGAATTGACCTGTAGAGCACCGTGGGCCATATAAGAAAGTGAAAAAAATAGGAAAGTGACGAAATAAAAATGTTGACGAATCGGCTCTAAAAATGAACCATCTGACATCACCACAATTGACATCAAAAGAAAAACTTCGAAGACAATAATCATAAATTTTTCTAGTAATAAAAAAACACTGTACCTATGTATTTAGAAGTGGCAAATGGGTCAATCAACTTTTTATTTTCGTTGTAAAATATCGCCTTTAAATAATGGTTTGATATGTTTAAATTTATGGTGTATGTTAGAACGTTGAATGCCTCGTCTCATAAACCTAATAAATAGAAAAGTACCCTCTTAGAAGTTCGATTTCTTGGTAACTCCAGAGACAGTTTCGGTAACGCCAGATACGTCAAAAGTGTGGGTCTCAAAGTTGATTCACCCAAATAACGGAAGCAAAATATATATTTTTTTGTAATTTCCGACAAATTCAATATTACTGTGAGTTAGCAGTTTAGTACTAACCGGAAGGCTGCGGGGTCGGTGCCTGCGGCGGCGCCGACGGCGCGACACTCGCCGCCCCCGCGCGCGCACGGCACCCGAACGACGAGTACGCTGCAAACAGACATTATACCACATTTTTTAACGCATTCTAAATATTTTATTAGAAGAGAAAGATTGAAAATTTATGTTTCGGGCAGGATTCGAGCCTGCATCTCCAGATAGATGAGGAGCACTCGGTCGCGACTCACCGCGCATGACGGACAGCTCGATGGCGGCGCGCAGCTCGTCCTCGTCGCTGCGCGAGCGCACGCCCGTCTGCGCACACACACACACAAATCCATTACATCAGTTGTTCCTAACCTTTATTGCCACATCACCCGCAGGCCCCCTCTAGATTTGTATCATTACCCCTCCAAAAAATAGGTAATACAGACAAATGGGTTCCCTTTATTTGGCATACGTTTTATTTGTCCGAATGTATTGTTAGCCCGAATTTTATTTCGCATAAATTTTCTCTAGCTTTAACGGAAAATGTTTTGCAAAATCTTTTACATCAGCCACTTAGAACATATTAGGTTAGGTTAGGTTTCTTATATAATTATTCTGAAAAGTCAATATTATCTGTAAAATAACATTTATGCGTAAATAGTATTCGGGCATATACAACATTCGGACAAATAAAATTATGCCAAAACAAGGTGAACCCAGACAAATATATGCAAGTACTCAAAGAAAAACGACTTAATATGAGTATTACCCCTGAGAAAACTTAATTTTATCCCTAAAAGGGTAATTACCCCCAGGTTTGGAACCACTCGATTACATTCATGTATAATGGAAGTTTTGGCCAAGCTTTAAAGCGGGATTTTCACCTCTCTCACAACTCTTACACGTTAAGTATTGATCACACTATAACATTATATATGTGAAAGTTTGTGAAGGCGTTTGGATGTTCGTTACTAAATAACGCGGTAACAAGTGAATGGTTTGAGATGAAATTTGGCATACAACCAGGGCTCGGAAACCGGTATTTGCTCCATACAAAAATACCGGTATTCTTTCCGTTCTTATCGTTCTTTGGTTTATTATTTCGTTCTTTAACCAGACAATCTAATAATACGAAATCATGACTTAAATACATTACTGAGCTCTACATAAAAAGCATAAAATAATTCAAAATGTTGGGCTATTTCGAGGTTTTTGCAAAATACCGGTTTTGAGCCCAGCATATAACTGAACCAAGTATCGGATTGAAGCATAGGATACTGGATATCCCGAGAAAGATTTCCTTTGGGATAATAACGGGTATAACGCGGGCGACGCCGCGGGCTAATGCAAGTAGAAAATAAAGGTGTTTTTAGGGTTCCGTACCAAAATAGTAAAAAAGGAACCCTTATGGTGCGACTCTGTCTGTCTGTCCGTCTGTCACAGTAAGATATCTCAGGATCTACTGGTGCCATCGACTTGAAATTTGGAATAGTGTTAAAAACCGCTAATTTGAGCCTATAGAACAGAAAAAAAATCCTATACCTTTTTTACTTTTTTTTTTAAAGGGGACCGAAATGAGATGTCGAAAATCAAAAGTTGAGCTAATATATCGAGTGGCATATCAAATGAAAGGGCTTAAAATGAAGATTTGTTTTTATTTTTTTTCTTAGACGTGTAGTTTTTGATTTAAGACCAAAAACGTCTTAAAATATACCATTCCCCCCCTATTATCTCCGAAGTTACTGAACAGAAAAATCTGTAATAATTATCAATTATTAATATTGTCCTAAATATTACAGGAAAAATAAAACGGTTTTCCTAACTTGCAGCGTTTTTTAGAAATTCGCAAAAATCGTAAGACAACCTTATTTGCTCCTACTAAACTAACCGTGGCATATGTCGATGTATGGGGACAACAGTTTTACAAGAGCAAAGTTAAGTTTGTCCCACCATACAATTTTTCTTGAATTATTCACGTATCTACTGACGAGTTTGTACGGAACCCTCGGTGCGCGAGTCCGACTCGCACTTGACCGGTTTTTTATTTATTAATATTATAGCAGGTTACCTGTGAGTGGTCGCGCGGCTGCGGCCGGCTGCTGCTGGCGCGCGCCGCGCGGGACCCTGCGCAAACAACCAAATAATTCACGTACATTTATACCTTTCTTACTAGGTAGTTACTTCATCAATTCAAACTTAACTGAGCATTTCCATTTTCTACAAATTTTATGTTATTTCGACATAAGACTTATAATCCCAATGCGACAAAAAATGATCTCTATTTTTTTTCCTTATTGTATTACAGTCCAGTTCGTCGTTATCTGAGCAAAGAACGGATCAAAAATATCTGATCTAGTTCTTATGCTTCTGACAATAGGGTCTTGTTCAGATGTTTTTGGTCCAATCTTTGCTCAGATAATGATGAACTCGACTGTACCTTTTTTCCATATACTATGTATAACGGTAACATAAAGGATAGCTTGATTAATGTATGGAAAAGGGCCATGGGCAACTTTTTATGGAAAGTGCACCAAAAACCAACAGAGCTGAGAGTTGTCATTAAATGGGTCTTTACATCTACTTAATTTCTTTCCATGGGCGCCAAGTTCGAATTCCAGAGCAAAACGGAGTTATTCATATTTTTATGCCACACCTGGCCATAAAGTGGCTTTTTCCACACGCTGCACATACGGAAAAAGCCGCTTTCTGGCCAAGTGTAGACATAATATGATGTACACAACACGGGTAAGATAATATAGAAAGCCCTCGATCGAATATTTATGTCTCTCGCTTGCAGCTCGGGCCGCAAACATCTGCGATCTCGGCCTTTCTTTGTTTTACCACCCTAGTTGTGTAATGTATGTTTGTATGTGTCTATGAGAAACTGTGTTTTAGCTGGACGCACGCGGCGGGCGGGCAACAATATGGCACCCTCGCCCGCTTCACTTAGCGCTGCTCATAATATTTTGAGTTTGAACTTGGTGCCCATAGAATGAAATGAAGTACATGTATGACACGACTCTCAGCTCTGTTGATTTTTGGTGCATTTTGACGCATGGTCCTTTGAGACACTGTTTTTCTTCTACTGGGATAGAAAGACCACGTAATTCTAAGTAGAAATGGTAAAAAACTTCACAGCCAAGAAAATGGCATTTTGTTTAGAATTGCTCAAGTATTAGAAACATTAAAAAAGTTAAAACTTTATGAGAAAAAAAAACAAACGTTTGATGTATACTAATTAAAGTATAAAGTATGGTTACCTGGCCGTGGCGTGTGCGTGGCTCCATCACCCAAATCCAGTTGTAGGACACCGTACTCTGCAATAAACAAATACTACATTCAATAAATTGCATTTGCGAAACAAAAATGTATTAAAATGATTAACAATGACGAATCCGATACTGAAAGTTTGTTTTTGGTGGCCCATGAGCGGAGTTGTGGTTATTACGGTAATCTTTGTGTGGCAGTTTAGTACAATCGAAGACAATGCTAACTGACCACTTGTCACCCTTATTACAATGTATTAAGGTCTACTGATGGTCACTTAACTGTGTCTTCGTTTGTACAGGGGTATTTTTATTTTAAAATGTACGGTTAGGCGAAACTTAAGCTAACTTTAAATACCGTCTAACCTGCCAGTTCGTGACGAATTATACGCAGTTTGACGCTAATCGTTAGTTTTGTGACGACTCGTTAACTAGCTGCTACTTAAGAGGACATTTAAAAAAAAATAGGCCCAAAGTCCTTCGCGGTGATAACTGTGGTGAAAATCGTGGTTACTAAGGTTACTTTCAAGCGGCAGTTTTGGATAGTCCCACGCAGTGATCCAAACATTATGAATTGTTCATATTCGGTGGCCCATGAGGGAAAGCGTGGTCACGGAGGTTACCTTTGTGCGGCAGCCGGGCGTAGTCCCTGGCGGTGAGTAGGTGCGTGTTTCCATTGGGCGCCATGGCCACGTCCGGCACCGCGGCCGACAGCCCGTCGCCCGCCGCGCCCTCCCATCGTCTGCACACAAACAAACACACGTACAGGTTATACACACACAACTAAATACGGGTGTCATCAAATTTCAACGAGACCGGCAACGCATCTAATGTTGCAAATGTCTATAGGCGGCGGTGACCACTTTCTATTAGGTGGGCCTTCTGCCTGTTTGCTAGTCAGGCATTAAAAATATACAACTTTATGCCCAAGTTCTCTAACTTTTTTAAGTGTGACAGTGAGAGATTATTGAAAATGGTGGGGTGCATACTTTTTAGTCATTTAATGGAATAAAAAAGTACCTGTGCGCGCCGTCCATCCGCGACGGCTCCCGACGACATGTCCCGGCGCGATCTGCAAACCATGTATGAATAATAAATAAATCTAATAGGCTCGCACTTAAATAGAAAATAGGAACAAATAACGTCATTGGTTCGTATGGTCAAATCGTACTGCTTTCAGCTGGGGCGTCAAATACCTGCGGTCTGAGGCATTCTTTGTTTTACCGCCCTGGGTAAGTGATGTACTGTATGTGACTCACCCGCGGTGTGCGCCTGCGCGGCGCCGGGCCCGCGCAGGCTGCCGGCCGACGCGCAGCGCAGCGAGCCGCCCGCCCTGCACACACACACTCACACGTCATCGTGTCCATGCATAGCGAAACGGTTACATTATAGCACAAGTCCCACCGTCGGCCAGTAAGCGAGTAACATTTGCCTAATTAGTATTACAATACAATACAAATATGTGGGCTGGTAGACGACGAATACATGTTTGAAATTTTGAATACTTGTACAGTCAGTCATAAATATCTATACAAAGTGACAAAATTTTCTAAAACGACGATTATGTCCTTTCGGCCGCCATCGCAACCATGTTTCGCAACAAGCTGTGATAGAGAACTAAATATTCTTTGTACGCAACTGGTTGCGATCGAAGAGTTTTCATTATTTGTTCGCAACTACTTGCTGGTTGCGAAACAAAGTCGATAACGACGTCTAGTTGCAAACAAATAATGAAAACTCTTCTATCGCATCCAGTCGCGTACAAAGAATATTTAGTTCTCTATCGCAGCTAGTTGCGAAACATGGTTGCGATGGCGGCCAGAGGGTTATGTCCTTTCGGCCGCCATCGCAACCATGTTTCGCAACAAGCTGTGATAGAGAACTAAATATTCTTTGTACGCAACTGGTTGCGATCGAAGCGTTTTCATTATTTGTTCGCAACTACTTGCTGGTTGCGAAACAAAGTCGATAACGACGTCTAGTTGCAAACAAATAATGAAAACTCTTCTATCGCATCCAGTCGCGTACAAAGAATATTTAGTTCTCTATCGCAGCTAGTTGCGAAACATGGTTGCGATGGCGGCCAGAGGGAATTATGTCAGGGGCATAAGAGTGTAGAATAGTAGATTACACAACTAGGGCTTTCTTTATTACTTCCCGTGTTGTGTAATGTACTATTTATACCACACCTAGCCGTAAAGTGGCTTTTACCGCACGCTACGCGTACGGAAAAAGCAGCTTTCTGGCCGAGTGTAGACATAAAATAATGTACAGAATACGGGAGGTAATAAAGAAGGCCCTCGATCGCATATTTAAGTCCTTCGCTTGTAGCTCGGGCCGCAAACATCTGCGATCTCGCCCTTTCTTTGTTTTACCACCCTAGTTGTGTCTGTAATACGAGTTGACGTACGACATGTATGACAGACAATGAATGAATAACAATGTAAATATATGCTGTAAATACTGTAAAGAAGACTTAACCCCCTGTTATTTCTCTGTTCCGACCATTATTGCACACCAGAAAGACACATTACAAAAGGTATATAACATAATCAATAAATGTAAAGACAACAGGCAATCTTATCGAAAAACAGCGATATATTCCAAACAACCTTTAGGTAGCGGAAGTGACACAAAAATAAATCAGAAATCAGGTAATATGAAAGGTAACGTATACGCTTCCTTACTTATTATATTTCGATGCAATACATAGGCATTTTTATTTTAAAATGTACGGTTAGGCGAAACTTAAGCTATGTTCAAATACCGTCTAACCTGTCAGTCCGTGACGAAATGTGTGGAGTTTGACACTAATCGTCAGTTCTGTGACGACCTGCTAACTGTCAGTTAAGAACGCACTTTAAATAAAAAAAGCCCACATATCAAATTCGCCTCAGTCTTCCATTTGTTGACATTTTGTAATTTACTTTTTTTTTACAAACTCAAACCCCTTATTTGTATGTCAGATTGATGGCAGAGTATGGCAAATTGTGTACAGTCGTTCATATAATATAAGTTATAAATTAATATTAAGATCTTTTATCCAATGGATTGCGTCGTTTCCAAGGGCGAATAAGTCTGCAGGGACCAAACAAACCCCTTTACTAATTTGCTTGAGCTTACACGATTTTGATACGTATCGTCACACTTGATGTTAGTGAACAATAAAATTAATATTTAATAAACAAATATACACATAATACGTTGACATGGTAGTAGAGTCTGTGAGGAAAGAGAATAGGATTAAAATCGGGGGGCGCTGTAATGCTTTTCTACCGAAGAAAAAAATATTTGCCGTATTTGCCTACTGGGTAGGTTAGTTCCGTTTTTCGCCACGCCTATTCTCTTTCCGCACAGACTCTATAGATAAAATAATGAATTAAAATGTAACTGAAATAAATATACAAACCAAATTAAACTACACAGAAAGGAAGATTAAAAATAAGACATTTAAATGATTTAAACATGACAGTACAAAGTTACAATGCTTTCGACACACACACAATGTAAAGTAATAATGAAATAATCATTAAAAGGTTACCATGCCCCCTGTATCACAACGTCCACAAAGTCAGAGCGCCCATTGCATTTAATGCCATGGACAATTGAATATAGTAGACGTTATGATAATATTGTATGTACTTTTAGGTTAAAAAAAGTTAAACAAAAAACCTCGTGTCTCGGGTCATTCAGCCAATGGTATTAACAAATTCAAATAAATTCCATATACCGGTTGTTGCCTGTACTAGGAGTAAATAATTAAAACGTAGATTCATCAACATCATTTCAGCCATAGGACGTCCACTGCTGGAGATAGGCCTCCCTCATAGATTTCCAATTAGTTCGGTTGGAAGCAACCTGCATCCACCGTGAGCCAGCAGCCTTAACCAGATCATCTGTCCATCTTGTTGATGTTGGTGGACGTCCGACGTAGATTGTACCACAAACTGAACAACATTTGATCAGCGACAGTTAAACATAACTTATGTTTTAATTTTTAGTACACTTTAAAGTTTATTTGAAACCGGTATGTATTGCAATGTTTTTTATGTTTGTAGCTTTCTTATGTAGTTACTTTATGAGTAGAATCTACATTTCAATTATTTACTCCTGTTGCTTTGAGGATGCTTTGTTACTAATCATACTGGGTGTCCAGTATGATTAGTAACAAAGCATCCTACCCTATGTTAGTATTACAATACGATACAACACAAAACATTCAGTTGAACGCCCATTATGTCCCACATATAAAACCTTAGTTTGATTGGCTGAACGACCCGAGTCACGTGGCTTTTGTTTACCTCTTTTTAAATACCTAATAGAGCTGACTATAATCTTTGTTCACAAAATGACACACATCATGCACAGTTTCGTAAGAAAACATGTCAAAATCAACAGAATGGAGAAATCGAGAAACAACAAAATAAGAAAAGTGATCGTTCAAGAGGCCCTCAGTATTTCGGTGATATTAGTCCAGTTTGAACTAATATAAAAGCAAACTATCGAAACTAGGCCGCAGTCATGGTCCAATGTCGTGAAACAAACGCAACAGAAACCTTATAGCTGTGAAGTAGCTATTTTATCACTTATTTCACAGCTGAAAGGTTTCTGCCGTGTAATGTATTCTGCTTCAGAATGCTGGTCAAATGATTCTGTAATAGTGGCTGCTCGGCTAGATAAGACAATCGCAACATATCTCCCGTGAATCAATCACAACGCGCGTACATTACTTGTTTCAGATGCGATTTCATTCCAATGCCATTTATTTATTTATTGCACAAAAGAAAAATTATCGTACAAGAGGCGAGCTTAATGCCATAAGGCATTCTCTACCAGTTAACCTTAGGGCAAAGCAGATAACTTGTGGGCGGTGCTACTAACAAAAAAAAACATGATTTAATACATATATACTAAAGATAATAATTACATAAATAGGGACAACCATATAATATACAGGGCGTCCCACGGCGATGCCACATGGAGGGAAAGTACCTTAAATATCATAGATAGCATATTTTGCTGAAAGAAGACTTCATTTTATTTTTAAAACTTAGTAAAGTTGCATTCATACTTTTTTAATTAAAAAAAAAAAAAAAAAATGTATGGAGAAAAATTATCGCGTCATTGGAGGAAAAGTACCTTAATTATTGTAAATGAACATCTTACTGATAGAAGACATTATTTCGATTTAAAAAAACAAGTTGAATTGCATTTTAAATAATTTCATGGTTAAACCGTGTCAATTATTTTTTAAACATGTTTTAAAATTACTGACTAGGCAGAAAAACAAGTATCTTAAACTATGATCAGGTGTAGAAAGTAAAAAAAAAAAAAGTTTAAAAAGTTTGTTGGCGGGAATTGACTATTTTATTTAGTTATTTCGCTTTACGATGATTTTGTTACGACGGTATTGTATTAAATAACCATGGCGTATCAAAATAATGTTGATTTAATGGAAGCATATTTTTTGAACCACAAAAACATAACATTATGCAATTCAACTTGTTTTTTTAAATCGAAATAATGTCTTCTATCAGTAAGATGTTCATTTACAATAATTAAGGTACTTTTCCTCCAATGACGCGATAATTTTTCACCATACATTTTTTTTTTTTTTTTTTTTTAAATTAAAAAAGTATGAATGCAACTTTACTAAGTTTTAAAAATAAAATGAAGTCTTCTTTCAGCAAAATATGCTATCTATGATATTTAAGGTACTTTCCCTCCATGTGGCATCGCCGTGGGACGCCCTGTATATATATATACATACACATATATGAATACAGATGACACGTCTAAGCAGAAACACTCAGAGATTTCAGTTCTACCAGCATAGAAATCACGCGAAATCCTGTGTATGATCCGATTGTTCCAAGCTTCTTTGCGATAATGTAGTGAAACATACGCGACAGAAACCTTACAGCTGTGAAGTAATTATTTTATTACATATTTCACAGCTGAAAGGTTTCTTTCGTGTATGTTTTCTGTGCTTCTGAATTCTGTAAACCGCTCGTTACAGTTGGTTTCCATCCGGTATGTATTATTTCTTTGGCCTTTCGCTATCGGCTTTCTCAATCATGGGCTAGCACAACTATCCGCGAATTCGACGACGCGACAGCACCTGTAACTTTTCCATTATATCGCATGGAAACAGATGGGTGTCTGCCGCGCGACAAAGAAGCGCATCACAGTTCATGTAATCCGATGTTTCCAAGCGTGTCCGCGTAAATATTGTGAAACGTACGCAACAGAAGCCTTTTAGCTGTGAAGTAGTTATTTTATTACGTATTTCGCAGCTGAAAGGCTTCTGTCGTGTATGTATTCTGTGCTTCAAAATGCTGCTGTGAAGCTTTGTCTTTGCCTATTGTTTGAAGTTATGATTAAGCACTTTTCATGGCATAATCTTCGTTTCGCCGAAAGACAGGACCGTGCAATGAGAACTCGCTTCTCATTTCATTGTGATGCATATGTTATTTGTCTGGTATATGGTCCGATATTTCCAAGTTTCTTTGCGTGAGGATGGTGAAACGTACGCGGCAGAAACCTTTCAGCTGTGAAGTAGTGGTTTGTTACATATTTCGCGGCTGAAAGGTTTCGCCGCATATGTGCTGTGCTTCAAAATGCTGCTTCAGTGATTCTGTAACAGTGGCTGCTACCGTAATGTCTCGTA
The DNA here is from genome assembly GCA_947034925.1 of Eudemis profundana. Lineage (NCBI taxonomy): Eukaryota > Metazoa > Arthropoda > Insecta > Lepidoptera > Tortricidae > Eudemis > Eudemis profundana. The sequence goes on along the minus strand of OX344819.1, from coordinate 13,070,282 downwards.
CATAGAAAGTAACAGACAATGAGCTGTTTTACAGAAACACTTTTCCATTACGATGCATATTTGTCTTATATGTGATCCGAAGTTTCCAAATATCTTCACGTAAATGTCGTAAGACATACGCAGCAGAAACCTTACAGCTGTGGAGTAGTTATTTTATGACGTATTCCACAGCTGAAAGGTTTCTGCCGTGCATATAATATGTGCTTCAAAATGCTGCTGTGAATCTTTCTCTTCCCCTATTGTTTGTCGCCATGAATAGGCAACTATGTGAAGTAGTGGTTTGTTACATATTTATTTCGCAGCTGAAAGGTTTCGTCGCATATGTAGTCTGTGCTTCAAAATGCTGCTTCAGTGATTTTGAAACAGTGGCTGCTACCGTACTGTTTCGTACGTAGCAACTAACAGACAATGATTGCGCTATTTTACAGAAACATTTTTCCATTACGATGAATACGCTATTTGTCTTGTGTGATCCGAAGTTTCCAAATATCTTCACGTAAATGTAGTGAGACATACGCAGCAGAAACCTTACAGCTGTGGAGTAGATATTTTATGACGTATTCCACAGCTGAAAGGTTTCTGCCGTGCATGTAATATGTGCTTCAAAATGCTGCTGTGAATTTGGTCGCCATGAATAGGCAACTATTCACGACATAATCTTCGTTTCGTTGAAAGACATGATTGTACTGTCTCAGCCTGTCCGCCTAGCAAAAAAGGTCGCTACACAGAAAGCATTTAATAGCCAATGAGAACGTATGTACATTGCGCGTCCCAATTTCATTGCCATGCATATGTTATTTATTTGGTACGTGATCCGATGTTTCCAAGTTTCCATTATATCGCATGGAAACAGATGGGTGTCTGCCGCGCGACAAAGAAGCGCGTCACAGTTCATGTAATCCGATGTTTCCAAGCGTGTCCGCGTAAATATTGTGAAACGTACGCAACAGAAGCCTTTTAGCTGTGAAGTAGTTATTTTATTACGTATTTCGCAGCTGAAAGGCTTCTGTCGTGTATGTATTCTGTGCTTCAAAATGCTGCTGTGAAGCTTTCTCTTTGCCTATTGTTTGAAGTTATGATTAAGCACTTTTCATGGCATAATCTTCGTTTCGCCGAAAGACAAGACCGTGCAATGAGAACTCGCTTCGCATTTCATTGTGATGCATATGTTATTTGTCTGGTATATGGTCCGATATTTCCAAGTTTCTTTGCGTGAATGTCGTGAAACGTACGCGGCAGAAACCTTTCAGCTGTGAAGTATTGGTTTGTTACATATTTATTTCGCAGCTGAAAGGTTTCGCCGCATATGTATTGTGCTTCAAATGCTGCTTCAGTGATTCAATGAGAAGTGGCTGCTACCGTACTGTTTTGTACGTAGCAACTAACAGACAATGAGAACGCGTTTATATTGCGCTACTCTACAGATTCCCATTACAATGCATATGCTATTTGTCTTGTATGTGATCCGAATATCGTGAAACATACTCGACGAAGTAATCTTAGCCTCGTCGATGGACATGCCCGTACAATAAGAAGGCGTGTACATTGCGCATGCCCATTGCGATGCATATTCTATTTGTCTGGTACGTGATCCGATGTTTCCAAGTTTCTTTACGTGAATGTCGTGAAACGTACGCAGCAGAAACCTTACAGCTGTGGAGTAGTTATTTTATGACGTATTCCACAGCTGAAAGGTTTCTGCCGTGCATGAATCCAGTGCTTCAAAATGCTGCTGTGTGAATAAGTATAAGTTTCTCATCTGATCTTTCCAAGTTTCTTTGGGTGAAACGTACGTACGCGGCAGAAACCTTTTAGCTGTGAAGTAGTTATTTTATTACATATTTCACAGCTAAAAGGTTTCTACTGGGTATGTATTCTTTGCTTCAAAATGCTGCTGTGTGAACTGTTTATTATTGTTGATTTCCTTGCGGTATTTATAGTGTCTTTCGCCTCTCTGTATCATCATAGGTTGATTTTCAAATCATACGACATCACTTTCTTCGTTGAGACCTAACGGTCTCTACACCTTACAATTTTATCAGCAACTTGTCGTACAATCTGCCGCAAGCCAACTGATTGTGGGGTGAGTGGACTGCAGACGAGCTGGGGTTGTCTTCATACATTTAGACGTAACTCCGACCGATCGCGACGAAACATGTCGGCTGATAAGTCGCAAGGTGTGTAACTCCTTCATATCTTTCTGGCTGTTCAACATGCAAGTGTCTTAAAGTCTTCTTTTTTTCGTCTTGTTTGCAGCCATGGGTAGGGCACTTTTTCACGACATAATCACTTTTTCGAACAAGACCTCATTATCTTATGCTACACCTTATGCCAGCCTTTACATTATTTTATCAGCAACATGTCTGTTGCACATCTCTGTTTGTGTTTTGTTTCATTTATGTAACTGTAATGATGTGTTATCCGAATAAATACGTTTCATTCATTTACAACCAAAAATCTGCTCCTATTAAATAGGTATACAACTATACATTGTAGTGCACTCTGTTCTTGAAGTTCACTCCTTTTGCCTGCATCAGCACAGGTATTTCCTTGTATAATAATAATATCCACATATTTTGCACGAGTATTTTGTCTCCTCAAACAACATGTGGCCTCCTCCTGACACGTATTTATTTCTATCTCATAATTTAAACATTTATTTCGCTTGCAAGGAACACCTTATAAGGGTAAGACTAGAATAGACACACATGCATAATATTAGAAAGAAGAAGATTGTGTATGTGTGGGACACGGTATCACCTAATTTTACTCGGTTACTCGCCGGCGATAGGACAAGGCCAAATCGTTAGCTCAATATTACGGGGTTCTATGTTTCGCTTTTAACGAATCGAAATATGAACACTGACAGAGTGACGCTAAGTCCAATCGCACGTGGTTTAGGGAAAATGAAATCTCTTCCCCGAAATCGTTAATTCCGCGTAGCAAACTTTCCATTCGCATTTTTCCCCACCGGACTTCTTCCCGCCACTTTTTTTTCTCATTTGCTTGCCTCGTCATTCTCAAATATGACCAAACGACATTTATCACAATATTTATAATTCTTAAACGATATTTTGTGTATGGCGAAAGTTTCCCAGTCGCTTCTTTTTGCAATAGTTTTGTTACTTACGCGATATTTTTCCGAAAATCGAAAGTTTCCATATCATTTTTTCCGCAATATTATTACATTGTTTAATTTATTTAATAATAACTCATTTTTATAAATTGAACTAACAAATCATATGCAATTCAGCTAGAAAACATGAAAATAAAGTTTATTTAGGTAACGAAGAGTAGTGAAGATAAAATGGCAGAAGATAAGGAAATATATATCATGGATAGGTACCTAATATGATTTCCTTATAGGTACTTCGTAATAGGTACGTACCTATTCCTCTTGTATTCATCGCCAATATTAGAAAAAAAAATTACCTAGATTTTATTAGAAAATTATGACACTGGGATTAATCACGAATAAAAAAAACGGTTATTTACGCTATTAGGAAATTATGATTCTGGTAATATTCGCGAATGATGAACAAAAAGATCGGATAAGTACGCTATTAGGAAATTATGACACTGGCTTTATGAATGATAAAGAAGGAGAACGGGTAAAAGTTCGAGTGGGGAAAAATGCGAATGGAAAGTTTGCTACGCGGAATTAATGATTTCGGGGAAGAGATCTAATCACTCGGGAAAAGGTTCCAATCCACACAAAATTTTAGAATTATAGAACTTAAATACGTAAACAAACGGTTGACATTTTATATGAAAGAAATATTTTGTCTCTTTACTGGTTTTTAATGCAGGTAATTTACACCACATTTGTTTGTTTTTACCTATATATGTAAACGGTTGACATTTCACTGATGACTTTTTGTGGCTCGGATCCTTTTTTACGTCCAATTTTAAGGGTCTTTTAAACGCGCGTCGACGGCATTTTTAAAAGACGCCGTGTGCCTCTGCCCTAACTGACTCGAATGTGTAACATGGAACCCTGTAACATTGAGCCAGCGAAGTAGCTTAGCTACAAGCGGTCGGTATAGTCACCTGCAGCAGTCGGGGTCGGGCCAGGGCTCGCGCGGCGACTCCCAGCCGCGCTCCCTGCGAATGTCCACGTCCAGGTCAACAAAATAAATACAATAATAGTACATTACACAACTAGGGTGGTAAAACAAAGAAAGCTCTCGATCGCGTATTTACGTCCCTCGCTTGCAGCTCGGGTCGCAAACATCTGCCATCTCGGTTTTTCTTTATTACTTCCCGTGTTGTGTACATCATTTTATGTCTACACTTGGCCAGAAAGCGGCTTGAATGTTCACGTCGAGGTCAATCACACGAGACACTACTGATTATACCAGGACCAAAAGGTCACAACTCTATTGTATGACTTAAGCTCTTTTGCTCCTAGGTTATATGTGACTTGCACTACTATTATAAATGTGAATGTTTGTGAAGATGTTTGGATGTTTGTTACTAAATAACGGGGTAGCAACTGATTGAGCTGAGATTTGGCATGCAAGTAGATTACGACTTGGATTGAAACAGGTTCCTTTGGGACAATAACGGGCGCCACGCGGGCGAAGCCGCGGGAAAATGCTAGTGATAAATATAAAATATTTAATATGTTTAAAAGACTTAAAAAAGGGACAAATAATAGGACATTACACAACTAGGGCGGTAAAACAAAGAAAAGCCGAGATCGCAGACATTTGCTGCCGTCCTCAAACTAAAAGGCCGCTAATTTGTATGGAACTTCATACAAACTAGCGGCCTTTTAGTTTGAGGACGGCAGTTTGAGGCCCGAGCTGTGATCGAGAGATTTCTTAATTATCTTCCGTGTTGTGAATTTATTTCCCTTGCCTTCGGCTCGGACGTCAAATACCTGCGATCTGAGACATTCTTTGTTTTACTTTTTACGTAATGTACTTGTACGGTCTCAAACCGCACATAGTTACTGACAAAGCGCACACTCAGCATACCAGTTCATTTTCATATTATAAGTAAACGCGTTCCGCGTCAGTCTGCATTCAACCGCCGATCCATTATCATTGCGACTCATTTTAGTGTTAGTTTGTGACAATAAACGCTATGTGAACTTTATCAAACTCTTTAAATATCAAACACTCCAACATTCATTAAAAGGTGTATGGTGCGAACCATACATCTTTTTGGTCCTTCGAACCTTCGGAGGTGAGACTTACAACGCGCGCGAGTGAATTACAAGGGCATTGTTGTGTTCGGTGCCAGCCTTAATATTTGAAATAAATGTAGTCTTTTGGTAGCAGTACATATGCGGTACGAGGCCGGCACCGACCTCAAAATTAGTATATTACAGAACTAGGGTGGTAATATAAAGAAAGGCCGAGATCGCAGATGTTTGCGGCCTGAGCCTCAGGCGAGGGGCGTAAATGTGCGATCGAGGGCTTTCTTTATATCCTCCCGTGTTGTGTACATAATTTTGTGTCTACACTTGGCTAGAAAGCGGGTTTTTCCGTACCTGTCGCTGTTGTCGGCGTCGCTGTCGGGGTCGGCCAGCAACAGTTCTGCGCAGGAGTCGGGCAGCGACATCTCCCGCACGGCATCAAGTATGTAGTGTAGGTACGTGTGTGTGTAGTGTAGGTACGTGTGTATGTAGTGTAGGTACCTGTCGCTGTTGTCGGCGTCGCTGTCGGGGTCGGCCAGCAACAGTTCTGCGCAGGAGTCGGGCAGCGACATCTCCCGCACGGCATCAAGTATGTAGTGTAGGTACGTGTGTGTGTAGTGTAGGTACGTGTGTATGTAGTGTAGGTACCTGTCGCTGTTGTCGGCGTCGCTGTCGGGGTCGGCCAGCAACAGTTCTGCGCAGGAGTCGGGCAGCGACATCTCCCGCACGGCATCAAGTATGTAGTGTAGGTACGTGTGTGTGTAGTGTAGGTACGTGTGTATGTAGTGTAGGTACCTGTCGCTGTTGTCGGCGTCGCTGTCGGGGTCGGCCAGCAACAGTTCTGCGCAGGAGTCGGGCAGCGACATCTCCCGCACGGCATCAAGTATGTAGTGTAGGTACGTGTGTGTGTAGTGTAGGTACGTGTGTATGTAGTGTAGGTACCTGTCGCTGTTGTCGGCGTCGCTGTCGGGGTCGGCCAGCAACAGTTCTGCGCAGGAGTCGGGCAGCGACATCTCCCGCACGGCATCAAGTATGTAGTGTAGGTACGTGTGTGTGTAGTGTAGGTACGTGTGTATGTAGTGTAGGTACCTGTCGCTGTTGTCGGCGTCGCTGTCGGGGTCGGCCAGCAACAGTTCTGCGCAGGAGTCGGGCAGCGACATCTCCCGCACGGCATCAAGTATGTAGTGTAGGTACGTGTGTGTGTAGTGTAGGTACGTGTGTATGTAGTGTAGGTACCTGTCGCTGTTGTCGGCGTCGCTGTCGGGGTCGGCCAGCAACAGTTCTGCGCAGGAGTCGGGCAGCGACATCTCCCGCACGGCATCAAGTATGTAGTGTAGGTACGTGTGTGTGTAGTGTAGGTACGTGTGTATGTAGTGTAGGTACCTGTCGCTGTTGTCGGCGTCGCTGTCGGGGTCGGCCAGCAACAGTTCTGCGCAGGAGTCGGGCAGCGACATCTCCCGCACGGCATCAAGTATGTAGTGTAGGTACGTGTGTGTGTAGTGTAGGTACGTGTGTATGTAGTGTAGGTACCTGTCGCTGTTGTCGGCGTCGCTGTCGGGGTCGGCCAGCAACAGTTCTGCGCAGGAGTCGGGCAGCGACATCTCCCGCACGGCATCAAGTATGTAGTGTAGGTACGTGTGTGTGTAGTGTAGGTACGTGTGTATGTAGTGTAGGTACCTGTCGCTGTTGTCGGCGTCGCTGTCGGGGTCGGCCAGCAACAGTTCTGCGCAGGAGTCGGGCAGCGACATCTCCCGCACGGCATCAAGTATGTAGTGTAGGTACGTGTGTGTGTAGTGTAGGTACGTGTGTATGTAGTGTAGGTACCTGTCGCTGTTGTCGGCGTCGCTGTCGGGGTCGGCCAGCAACAGTTCTGCGCAGGAGTCGGGCAGCGACATCTCCCGCACGGCATCAAGTATGTAGTGTAGGTACGTGTGTGTGTAGTGTAGGTACGTGTGTATGTAGTGTAGGTACCTGTCGCTGTTGTCGGCGTCGCTGTCGGGGTCGGCCAGCAACAGTTCTGCGCAGGAGTCGGGCAGCGACATCTCCCGCACGGCATCAAGTATGTAGTGTAGGTACGTGTGTGTGTAGTGTAGGTACGTGTGTATGTAGTGTAGGTACCTGTCGCTGTTGTCGGCGTCGCTGTCGGGGTCGGCCAGCAACAGTTCTGCGCAGGAGTCGGGCAGCGACATCTCCCGCACGGCATCAAGTATGTAGTGTAGGTACGTGTGTGTGTAGTGTAGGTACGTGTGTATGTAGTGTAGGTACCTGTCGCTGTTGTCGGCGTCGCTGTCGGGGTCGGCCAGCAACAGTTCTGCGCAGGAGTCGGGCAGCGACATCTCCCGCACGGCATCAAGTATGTAGTGTAGGTACGTGTGTGTGTAGTGTAGGTACGTGTGTATGTAGTGTAGGTACCTGTCGCTGTTGTCGGCGTCGCTGTCGGGGTCGGCCAGCAACAGTTCTGCGCAGGAGTCGGGCAGCGACATCTCCCGCACGGCATCAAGTATGTAGTGTAGGTACGTGTGTGTGTAGTGTAGGTACGTGTGTATGTAGTGTAGGTACCTGTCGCTGTTGTCGGCGTCGCTGTCGGGGTCGGCCAGCAACAGTTCTGCGCAGGAGTCGGGCAGCGACATCTCCCGCACGGCATCAAGTATGTAGTGTAGGTACGTGTGTGTGTAGTGTAGGTACGTGTGTATGTAGTGTAGGTACCTGTCGCTGTTGTCGGCGTCGCTGTCGGGGTCGGCCAGCAACAGTTCTGCGCAGGAGTCGGGCAGCGACATCTCCCGCACGGCATCAAGTATGTAGTGTAGGTACGTGTGTGTGTAGTGTAGGTACGTGTGTATGTAGTGTAGGTACCTGTCGCTGTTGTCGGCGTCGCTGTCGGGGTCGGCCAGCAACAGTTCTGCGCAGGAGTCGGGCAGCGACATCTCCCGCACGGCATCAAGTATGTAGTGTAGGTACGTGTGTGTGTAGTGTAGGTACGTGTGTATGTAGTGTAGGTACCTGTCGCTGTTGTCGGCGTCGCTGTCGGGGTCGGCCAGCAACAGTTCTGCGCAGGAGTCGGGCAGCGACATCTCCCGCACGGCATCAAGTATGTAGTGTAGGTACGTGTGTGTGTAGTGTAGGTACGTGTGTATGTAGTGTAGGTACCTGTCGCTGTTGTCGGCGTCGCTGTCGGGGTCGGCCAGCAACAGTTCTGCGCAGGAGTCGGGCAGCGACATCTCCCGCACGGCATCAAGTATGTAGTGTAGGTACGTGTGTGTGTAGTGTAGGTACGTGTGTATGTAGTGTAGGTACCTGTCGCTGTTGTCGGCGTCGCTGTCGGGGTCGGCCAGCAACAGTTCTGCGCAGGAGTCGGGCAGCGACATCTCCCGCACGGCATCAAGTATGTAGTGTAGGTACGTGTGTGTGTAGTGTAGGTACGTGTGTATGTAGTGTAGGTACCTGTCGCTGTTGTCGGCGTCGCTGTCGGGGTCGGCCAGCAACAGTTCTGCGCAGGAGTCGGGCAGCGACATCTCCCGCACGGCATCAAGTATGTAGTGTAGGTACGTGTGTGTGTAGTGTAGGTACGTGTGTATGTAGTGTAGGTACCTGTCGCTGTTGTCGGCGTCGCTGTCGGGGTCGGCCAGCAACAGTTCTGCGCAGGAGTCGGGCAGCGACATCTCCCGCACGGCATCAAGTATGTAGTGTAGGTACGTGTGTGTGTAGTGTAGGTACGTGTGTATGTAGTGTAGGTACCTGTCGCTGTTGTCGGCGTCGCTGTCGGGGTCGGCCAGCAACAGTTCTGCGCAGGAGTCGGGCAGCGACATCTCCCGCACGGCATCAAGTATGTAGTGTAGGTACGTGTGTGTGTAGTGTAGGTACGTGTGTATGTAGTGTAGGTACCTGTCGCTGTTGTCGGCGTCGCTGTCGGGGTCGGCCAGCAACAGTTCTGCGCAGGAGTCGGGCAGCGACATCTCCCGCACGGCATCAAGTATGTAGTGTAGGTACGTGTGTGTGTAGTGTAGGTACGTGTGTATGTAGTGTAGGTACCTGTCGCTGTTGTCGGCGTCGCTGTCGGGGTCGGCCAGCAACAGTTCTGCGCAGGAGTCGGGCAGCGACATCTCCCGCACGGCATCAAGTATGTAGTGTAGGTACGTGTGTGTGTAGTGTAGGTACGTGTGTATGTAGTGTAGGTACCTGTCGCTGTTGTCGGCGTCGCTGTCGGGGTCGGCCAGCAACAGTTCTGCGCAGGAGTCGGGCAGCGACATCTCCCGCACGGCATCAAGTATGTAGTGTAGGTACGTGTGTGTGTAGTGTAGGTACGTGTGTATGTAGTGTAGGTACCTGTCGCTGTTGTCGGCGTCGCTGTCGGGGTCGGCCAGCAACAGTTCTGCGCAGGAGTCGGGCAGCGACATCTCCCGCACGGCATCAAGTATGTAGTGTAGGTACGTGTGTGTGTAGTGTAGGTACGTGTGTATGTAGTGTAGGTACCTGTCGCTGTTGTCGGCGTCGCTGTCGGGGTCGGCCAGCAACAGTTCTGCGCAGGAGTCGGGCAGCGACATCTCCCGCACGGCATCAAGTATGTAGTGTAGGTACGTGTGTGTGTAGTGTAGGTACGTGTGTATGTAGTGTAGGTACCTGTCGCTGTTGTCGGCGTCGCTGTCGGGGTCGGCCAGCAACAGTTCTGCGCAGGAGTCGGGCAGCGACATCTCCCGCACGGCGCGCAGCGCGATCTGCGATGTGACAACGAAACGAGTCAAGTTAGCGTCATATATGGCCGATCCGTATCCCCGGTTTCGGCACCGCGCGGAGCATGATTTCTAGGGTCGTATAACTTTTTCCGTTGCCATGGTTCCATCCCCTCGACGACTCCTTGATTTTCTTTAAGTTTACTACAGTTAAAATTCATCAAACGTATATTTTTGTAATAAGCGCATTATTATATTAACCATCTCCTGAGCACATTAGTGGCATATATTAAAACAGTTTTTTAAGAAACTCGGATACAATCGTCTTTCGAACAACGGAACTAAATAACAAATAAGAAAAAGTAATGCTATATCCCCGGTCACGGCACCATAGGTATATACTGGTACTGTATGTCCTCACCTGAGCGCGCACGGCGCGTCGGTCGCTAGCTTGCAGCGCGAGCGCTTGCGCGGCGGGCGGCGAGGCGCGCAGCTCGCGCACGCGCGCACGCAGGGAGGCGAGCACGCGCGGTGACACGCACAAGCTCTCCGCTGCGCACGCGGCCGGGGTCGACGTTGACGGGTTGCGCTCCGCCGCCACCTGCACACAAATATCCACTTTAGGCTGCGTATCCACCGGAGCTAAAAAATGCAGCTATAAAGACCGGCTGCGCAGTGCACGCGGTGTCGCACTGCCGACTGGCACTGATTTGGCGGTGTTTTTACCGCCAAGGCGTTGGAACCGTCTGCGCGCTCGCTTAGCCCTGTCCTTTGTATACGTCAATGACTTTAACCCAGGCCCGAAGCACTTTTGGTGTTTTTGAAATTGGAACCTTATTTCATGGGATAAAAGTTCAAAACTGATTTCGAATTAGTCCTATAGGTAGTAATCATAGGCCGCAGGAGGCTAACGACTACCATAAATACAACTAAAGTCTCTGTTTTGACCAATGGTTAACTGGTAGAGAACGCCTTAAGGCATTAAGTCCGCCTATTATACGTTTTTTATTATTGTGCAGTAAGACTTTTCTAAATAATGCCCGGGCTACACGAGGCTTGTTTTTCAAGCTAGTTTACAAGCCAGGGCAGTTTTTAATAGGATGGAGTTCTATTTTTAGGTTAATAGCGTCCCTGCATCACTGATTTTACTATCCTATCTTGAAAAACTAGCCTCGTGTAGCCCGGGCATATATGACGATATACACCTTGCTTCGCGCGTCGTCGAACCCGAATCGGCATCGACCCCCGCTTAAGTTTAGACTACTCGTCAGATAACGTTTGCAGTGTGCTATAAATCTAGTTTCACTCATCATCGTACGCTTACCCTAGATAGAATCACATTGAGCCGATGGAATGTTTAAAAATTCGCTAAATCTGTCATTTTTCAAAACGTTCTACACAGAGTTGTCGAAAATGAAAATTCTTATGTTTCCAAAAATTTCTGAAAACCTCCCCTACTTTTTTGAAACCTGCAAGTTGCGCATGTATATATACAACATAACTCACCATATACAGGGTGTCGGGAATGCGGTGCAGGTAGCGCGAGCGCCGGATGCGCGCCACCTCCGCTTCCGGCACCGCCTGGTCCTCTAACAACGCCTGTAAACACATGCACAAAACGTTAAAAAAATGGTTATTCAAAAATAAAAGCATCAACAGTATGACGAGTATCACACAGTCTGCATCTTCATTATGAAAGCACCGATGGCATATTTTTTATGACCTATAATTATTATGCTGCTTCAAATTCTTCATTATTTATACAGGGTGGAAAAAAAAATATTGCCCTGGAGGGGAACTACCTTAACTCCTTTAGTTAGCTCATTTTACTAAAAGGAAACATTCCTTTATTTTTAATAAGAAACAAAACTGCATTAAAAGATTTTCTAAAATTCGTTTGTCTCACCCGGGAATCGAACCAGCTAGAAATTCATAAAATAAGCACTCACTATTTTATTCTACTAATCGATAGGGCTATTGACCACCGGCCAGGATAAAATCTCTCTAATAAACATTTGGTCATACAAGTAAAAATCATCGTGAAATCTATCATTTATTTTATTTTACCATCAATTGAATTACAAAGGCCAAGAGAATTGAAAAAAAAATTGAATGCAGTTTTGTTTATTTTTAAAAATAATGTTTCCTTTAAGTAAAACGAGTTAACTAAAGGATTCAAGGTAGTTCCCCTCCAGGGCCCATAGATTTTTTCCACCTGTATAACCTTGATCTTCGAATCTGAAAATAGAGGTTTCGAAACAAACCTTGAGTTCGTCGAGGTAAGGCAGGAAGTATCGGGGCGGGCGGTACGCGCCGCGCCCCAGCCACGCGTCCGCCGCGCAAGCGCCGTCCGCCGCCGGCGCCGGCGCCGGCACGATGCCTGCAAACGTTACTTAGTTAGCTTCCGAGTTCATGCCTCCACGTTGGGCCGCTACACGAGGCCACAAATGGCTCAGAGTGGCCGCACATGGGGCCACTAGTGGCGGTCACTACACGCTGCCTCAAGTGACTCAGAGCGGCCGCAAATAGGGCCACTAGTGGCGGTCACTAAATGAAGTGAAGTACCCAGAATAAGGATGAGTACTAAAAAGTTTCTTTTTAAAAACTGTTGTTAGAGTCCGACGACCGGACTACGTACTAACGCGTGCTCTTTCTGGTCGCCGGCTAATACCACCTACGGGTGGTAGCCTCAAGGGCACGCGGCACGATCGCGGAGTGAGTCACCCCTGCCAACAGTTACCTCGCCGTATGGCCTGGTGCAGCGGCGGCGCCTGCGGGGCTCCGCCCAGGTGCTCGGTGCGGACGTGCGCGGCCAGTGAGCCCAGCGCGCCGCATGACGTGTCCGGCGGCTCCACACCGGGGCGGGGGCTACATGTGTTACCTCGCCGTATGGCCTGGTGCAGCGGCGGCGCCTGCGGGGCTCCGCCCAGGTGCTCGGTGCGGACGTGCGCGGCCAGTGAGCCCAGCGCGCCGCATGACGTGTCCGGCGGCTCCACACCGGGGCGGGGGCTACATGTGTTACCTCGCCGTATGGCCTGGTGCAGCGGCGGCGCCTGCGGGGCTCCGCCCAGGTGCTCGGTGCGGACGTGCGCGGCCAGTGAGCCCAGCGCGCCGCATGACGTGTCCGGCGGCTCCACACCGGGGCGGGGGCTACATGTGTTACCTCGCCGTATGGCCTGGTGCAGCGGCGGCGCCTGCGGGGCTCCGCCCAGGTGCTCGGTGCGGACGTGCGCGGCCAGTGAGCCCAGCGCGCCGCATGACGTGTCCGGCGGCTCCACACCGGGGCGGGGGCTACATGTGTTACCTCGCCGTATGGCCTGGTGCAGCGGCGGCGCCTGCGGGGCTCCGCCCAGGTGCTCGGTGCGGACGTGCGCGGCCAGTGAGCCCAGCGCGCCGCATAACGCCGCGTCCGGCAGCGAGCGCCGTCGCCGCGAGCTGCCGCCGCTCCAGACCAGGTGCGGCTCTACGGTCAAACATGATACATTAGCTACGAAAAACAATCGAATCGGCTAGGTTAGGTTAGAACTTTTTCATTCGTTTTTGTCTAGCCCGTTAGGGCGTTCGCACTAGAGATGAGATAGATATCCTGGTCACGGCACCCTAGATAGAGTCCATGTAGATATTTTACACCTTCTGAGATGTTGTCCTGGGGCCATGTGGTAATTTTACAACTTGGACATTGTGAGATACAGACTAGACGAGATGCAGGCAATTTACGATTCTGACATTTTGAGATGTTGACTAGGAGCGATGTGATAATTTTATGACTCGGACATTATGAGATGTGGACTATGAGCGATGTGGTCATTTTAAATATTTCAATCAACTTACCGGCTTGCTTAGCTCTCCCCGCCAAATGAGCGGAGGCGACGTGAGCCATGATGGTGGGGAACTCGTCACGCAGGTAGCGCATAGCTTAATATGCAATCACTGGGAATCTTGACTTACCATTTTCTATAGACCAAATCCTGGTCACGGCACCACAATTGTAACAATACTCCTCGTAAACTGCTATTTTGACAATCGTTCTGATAAAGTGGACTCACCGGCTTGCTTGGCTCTCTCCGCCAACCTCAGCAGCGCCCTGAGCGCCTGCGCCTCGCTGCACTGCGTGAAGGGGGAGGCGAGCACCGCCGCCAAGGCCGGTCGGGGCAGCTTCGCGGACGCGGCGTGAGCCATGATGGTGGGGAACTCGTCGCGCAGGTAGCGCATGGCCTGGCGGTGCACCCACTGGCTGGCGACGGCCGTGGCGGTCCAGCGCAGCACGTGCGGGAGGCTGTCGGGGCACAGCGCCGACAGGATCGCGTCCTCGCAGCCCTGCGCCACTATCGGCATCTCCAGGAACCTAAGACACCAAAAGTTAGTTTGAAGCTTCGCGCAATAGTACAGTCAAGGAATTTAATTTCCAACCCACCTAAGGTCCAATATCGTATAGCATATTGTCATCATAAGAGCTAGCTAGACTACGACATTACTTTGCTTTGACATATCACACGCATTGTTTTGTGTCAGTAACTAGGTAACAGATTAACAACGTTGACATGGTGAACTGAAATTTCGAACGTCAAGGCACTATCAAAAAAGGTCGACAACCGCGGAATCGAAATTCGAAGAAAGTCCATCTTTCTCGCTCTTGCAATATTCGAATGAAAGGAACGCAGATAACGAAATTTAGATTATCGACGTTTGTGGTAGACTTTCCGGAGTCTGGATTCGGAATTATTTTAAAATGTTCTCGATTGACACTGACACCAACTGACACGTATTCGTAATTAGATGAGCAAATGACTTTGCAAAGAGGTTATCTTTAATATGCAGTGACAAATAATACGTATTGACATTTAAATACTATTACTGAAATAGAAATTTCGACCTTAATGCTTTGTGAATGCTTAACAACATTTCAATGAAAAGGGTAGGAAATTAAATTCCTTGACTGTACATTAAACAACTAGGGCAGCAATACAAAGAAAGGCCGAGATCGCAGTGTTTGCGGCGCGAGCTGCAAGCGAGGGACGTAAATATGCGATCGAGGGCTTACTTTATTACCTCCTGTGTCGTGTACATCATTTTATGTCTACACTTTTTCCGTACACGTAGCGTGCAGTAAAAGCTACTTTATGGCCAGGTGTGGCATAATAGTACATGACACAACTAGGGCAGTAATACAAAGAAATGCCGAGATCGCAGATGTTTATCCTCCGATAAACCGTATACCGAGGGATATATCTACACTTGGCCAGAAAGCGACTTTATGGCCAGGTGTGGCATAAAATATGTTCTCGCTTGTGAATGTGAATGTTGTTGTATGTTTGTACCTGGCGATCTCGTACAGTTGGAAGGCGTCGTCCAGCATGGCGGTGGAGGGCGCGCGGTTCCCGCTGCGCCCCACTCCCGCCCACGCCTGCAATGTACAAGATACTATGTAATACTAGTTGTATCAGATTCAGAACATCGTGTCGTGTGCATTCAACAATCTTGAAACAAAAACTCTTAGAGAGCTACACATTTTTACCAATTTTTATTTCACACTTT
The DNA here is from genome assembly GCA_947034925.1 of Eudemis profundana. Classification (NCBI taxonomy): domain Eukaryota; kingdom Metazoa; phylum Arthropoda; class Insecta; order Lepidoptera; family Tortricidae; genus Eudemis; species Eudemis profundana. Next base: position 13,054,934 of record OX344819.1, on the reverse strand, counting down.
CACAACCAAACAAAATTTTAAACATACCCCAGATACCGACAGCGCCCGCTAGGCGGGTTTGTGATAACAATAATGCGGTACTAAAAAACGATCGGCATCTCAGCAAAAGTAACGAGGTTGTTAGTGTGTGAGGGTAAATCTAAACAGCTAAATTAGTACCACTTTCTGACGTTCGGTTGAAATAAATATTGATTACTTCCGTATCTTCGGTGACAATGTAAAAGTAGAATTGAGCTAGAAACTAGTCTGATGATGGAGTTGAAAATTAAAAATCATCTAAATAACGTAAGATAAACCAATCATTGATCGATTTTGACATGATGAATGCGAAATAAAAAGTTGGCAGTAATAATCATCATCAAAGGGTATTGCAATGCATCCTTTACGGATGATTGTTGCAGCGCTATGTTATATTTGACTAGCATTTTCCCGCGGCTTCGCCCGCGTTGTTCCTGTTATCGTCCGAAAGGAACTCTTTACCGGGATATAATGTATCCTATGTTTCAATCCAGGACTTGGTCTACTTGCATGCCAAATTTCAGCTTGATCCATCCAGTTGTTACCCCGTTATAAGGTAACAAACATCCAAACATCTTCACAAACTTTCGCATTTATAATATTAGTGGGATTGTTCCGGCAGCAGCTTCGCTTGTGGCTACATAAGCCGATGGCAACGTGGCATATTTTGGCGCATACATACATATTGTGGTTCAGTTGGCAATAATAAGCTTGTTTAAGATGTACACAGAAAAAATAGCGTATGAAAACTTACCGCCGCAGTACTGATGGTGTTGTTGGGCGAGTTGGACGCTCGCCCGATCAGCGTCAGGTCCACCTGCACACGGTAACGTCAAGAAAATAAGTATTTGGAATGATTATGTTAGATTTAGTATCGACCTGGCGATCTGCGACAGAATACTTTCCAAACATAAAATACTGTACAGTCGCCATCAGATATATCTGAGCTGTCAGTGTACTCATAAATATCTGAACACGGCTCTATTTTCATAGCATTAGAGCCGTGTTCAGATATTTATGGGTACACTGACAGCTCAGATATATCTGATGGCGACTGTACGATGCTCTTCGGACATTTCGCCTGATACTGAGCAGGAAAGGGCCCGTCGACGGTACAAAATATGTTCACACTTTTCGACCTAATTCTAATCAAATAATATCGAAAAGTGCAATAGTACATTACAAACCGAGGCCAATAAAGTAAGAAATGTCTCAGATCAAATGTGATCTGAGCTTGCTTATTTACTGACCAAGGTTTGTATACTTTTTTATGCCACACCTGGCCATAAAGTGGCTTTTTCCGCACGCTACGCGTACGGAAAATGTCGCTTTCTGGCCAAGTGTAGACATAAAATGATGTACACAACACGTGAGGTAATAAAGAAAGCCCTCGATCGCATACTTACGTCCCTCGCTTGCAGCTCCGGCCACAAACTTCTGCGATCTCGGCCTTTCTTTGTATTACCACCCTAGTTGTGTAATGTACTATTCTGTTCGACGGAGCCAGAAAGCGGCATCTCCGTTTAGCGCAGCGGCCGGCAAGGTGACGCTTTCCGGCCGGAGGACTGAAAAACATATTTATGCCATTGACTGGCCAAGAGGACCAACATTTGCCTTCTAACAAACCAAAACGTCTTTGTTTCTGACGCTTGCTTTAAAAACATCACAGTCACATATTGTGGTGTCATAAGGCCCATAAAGAGGACTTATAACCTTAAGGTGCTCAGGGCTCCGGGGCACTGACCTGGTCGGTGTAGGCAGCGTGCAGCAGGGCTCTCGCGAACCTGCGCGGGAGCACCTTTTCATCCACACACACCGCGCCGCCGCTCGACCGTCGCGTCATCACGCTCCTGTAATACCACGTACAGAAAATATATTCAACACGTACATTAAAAGCGAGTCAAAAATAATTATAGAACACACTATCGATATTTTAGAAGTGGGATGAACAAATGATTTGTGACAATATTTACAAACTTGTTAATAAAGCTGTCAAAAAAGAGTTAAAGAAACTATAAATAGTAAAAATACAATTCACGACCTTTTGTTGAAAAAGTGTGATGTTCTAGAAGTTTTCAGAGGAGATCAACGATTAGAGTGGAGTGGAGTCTTCGAGTTGTAATGATGATGAAGGAAAAGGGCAGCTCGAGCCCTCGAACGTCCCCCCCCCCCCCCCCCCCACACACACCACACGACGTTACCTGAAGTACCGCGAGCGGGCGGCGAGCACCACGCGGTGGCACGGCAGCTCCAGCGCACAGCGGAACCCGAACGTGGCACCGCCGCCCTCCGCCGCGAACACCAGCCTGGCGTCCGCATACTCCCCTAAACATACAAAACACTAGTTAGAAAGAAAGAAAATACATTTATTTAAGACAGCACAAAAAAGTAGCCAATAAGTGGAAAAGAAAAAAGAAAACACAAAGACATGTCGCTGCTACAAAAAAGGGCTCACCTCAGCATAATGCCAACTTTAGAGCCGGCGCTCTGGTATATGGTGGAACCAGACAGAGGTCATGAAGAAAATTTGGCATTAATCTAGCCTGTAACACAGATTACGGTAGATATCCTGGTCACGGCACCAAACTATAAACCCCACCCTCCAAACCTCTACCACAACCTCTGAACGCCACTCTTGATCGCGACATATACCCCTATCTTTTTCCACTCAATATAATGCGACAGTGACAGCCATGCTTTCTCGCGCGACAAGCGAAGTCGCGGCCAATTGTGCTAGACAACCAGAGAAAGCTGCTATTTCCAACTGTCCGAAATCGCCAGCAATTCCGTAGGCGTGACGTCATATGATTTCAAACGTTTTGCACGCGACTCCCAAATGCCACCAAAATGTGTTAGTCTATATTAGGGAATGCAATTACCGGTAAAATTTACCGTCTTTTCATACTAAAGTCCGGTAAATTACCGGTAAATTACCGGTAATTGCATTCCCTAGTCTATATTGAATTGAATAAAAAGGGCATCAGGGCATAAGTGATGAAATTGCGCTGAAATATCTCCATAACATTTTCTAATATTAGCATATTACAAAAACGACCTAACCACTCACTTCAGTGACATTTTTCGTTCAACTCTATGCTATTTTAACATAAGGGTGTTTACAGGAAGCTATAGCTACCAAAAGCAAGTGAGTGGCTAGCAAGATAAAATAGTAGGGAATAGTTAGACAGAATATACTATGTAGCACAAATCAATATAAGACGACAAACCAATAAACCATAAAAAAACGGTCGAATATATTATATTTGTTTTTACAAGACTTCATTGTAATTTATTATTTCGCTATGCATTGTATGAATACTGACCCGAATCGAGCAGATACCGCATGTCGCGGTGCAGCTCGTCGAGCCGCGCGCCGAGCCGCTCGGCGAGCCGCCGCACGCTGCCCGCCGACCCTAGCGAGCACGAACACGCTGGGAACAACACACCAACTTCACTTATCCGGTTCGAAGGATCTTAACATAGTCGAAGAGTAAAACACTTGGAGCAGATATAATATAGGTCCAATGGAAGTATTTAGAACACTCATACCAAGGACCATTAAAACAAGAGGACTGTCATTCTCCATACAAAAAGCTGTTCCCCGATATTACAACGCCATCTATGTATAAGCTTAGTATAAGAATTATATCGTCGACCGTAGGCTGAATTACGGTAAGGGACATTGTTTTGCCTGTCCCTTACCGTAATTCAGCCTACGGTCGACGATATTATTTCCAATTATTCAACTTTGCAAGCGTGACACAGTATTTAAATGTTAGAATTTATTTATTATTAGCTGTTAACGAACTAATTGTTATTGTACTATGTTTCTTTATTCAATTATAACATCGTTAAATGTTTAGTTTTTAAGCGCCATCTAGTTTTTGCCCGAAATCCCCTAGCGGTCGGGTTACAATCCAAAGTATGGAGAATGACAGTCCTCTTGTTTTAATAGTCCTTGCTCATACTAATAAAGACTGTGTATGAAACAACTTGCAACATTATTATAAAAGTGATGTAATACGTTCCACGACTATAACTAGTGTTTCCGCCACACCTGGGCCTCGTTTCACAAAGCTACAAGTTACAATTTTACAAGTCTAAACTAGCAACATTGGTCAAATACAGCAACGCTATTGGTTGATTTGACCAATGTTGCTAGTTTAGACTTGTTAGGGGCCATTCATTTATTACGTAAGACGGTTTTAGGGGGGGACCCCCCGGTCAACCATGTCTTATTTTTTCTTACAGGGGGGTGGGAGGGGGTTTTGATCGAACTTACGTAAGATCATAAAAATGCGCAAAATAATCTTACGTAAGATCGATCAAAACCTCCTCCCACCCCCCTGTAAGAAAAAATAAGACATGGTTGACCGGGGGGTTCCCCCCTAAAACCGTCTTACGTAATAAATGAATGGCCCCTAAAATTGTAACTTGTACAGTCGAGTTCATCATTATCTGAGCAAAGATTGGGCCAAAAATATCTGACCCTATTGTCAGTGTTCTAGACGGGACCCGGGTGTCTCGACTAGAATTTAACCCCGAATGCAGGGTGCAAAAAACTTATACTAATTTCGGTATTTCTGACTGCACTCACCCATGCGACCGCTGATATCGGCTCCGAGCGCCGCCGGCGTCCGTCAAGTCAAAGTCGGGCAGTCAAGTATATACCAGTCAAGGAGTCTCCAGCAGGCCGGGCGTCGCTCCGAGGCGAACCAATGCTGCTCCGGCACTTCCAAAAATATGTGCGGTTCGCGTCGCGAATATAGTCTCGCACTTAATTGTTCACACAAATCGTTCTACTGCACACAAAACTCACAAAACAACCAATTACAGCGTACAAAAAGGGGATCAGACCGCCGAACAACCCTCGCTGTTGTACCCAGAAAAATGCAAAGTGAATCTGTCAAATATCACGTTTTGGTGGCAATATTTGACGTTGACAAGTGTCCTGTCAAATAGTGAGGTGACATCCCACGATTGTAGTCCGATTTATATAGGGACGTAACAGTCAGAAGCATTAGAACTAGATCAAATATGTTTGCTCCGTTCTTTGCTCAGATAATGGTGAACTCGACTGTAGCTTCGTGAAACGAGGCCCTGGCCATGAAGTGGCAATTACCACTAACTCCCACTTCCTGGCCTTGTACTTACCACGGGCTGTAATAAATAAAGCCTCAGATCGCATATTTATCATTAGTCAAACCTGCAATCGAAGACGTTCTTTGTTTTACCGCCCTAGGTAAGTAATGTACTATTACTCACATCCGCTTCCCTCCACGTTGATGATGTCCAGGTTACCGTCCGAGGTGAACCCGCGCTCGCAATCTGAAAGACAGAAAAACAACCTGTTACCCATGACTGGTCGCCAATAAATACACTCTACACTACGCTACACTCACGGGTGTCGTGACGGGTGTCGCTGCGGCAGTGCAGCGCGGCCGGCCCCGGCACCCACCGCCGCACACTACACGAGGGGGGGCTACACTCACGGGTGTCGTGACGGGTGTCGCTGCGGCAGTGCAGCGCGGCCGGCCCCGGCACCCACCGCCGCACACTACACGAGGGGGGGGGGGGGGGGGCTACACTCACGGGTGTCGTGACGGGTGTCGCTGCGGCAGTGCAGCGCGGCCGGCCCCGGCACCCACCGCCGCACACTACACGAGGGGGGGCTACACTCACGGGTGTCGTGACGGGTGTCGCTGCGGCAGTGCAGCGCGGCCGGCCCCGGCACCCACCGCCGCACACTACACGAGGGGGGGCTACACTCACGGGTGTCGTGACGGGTGTCGCTGCGGCAGTGCAGCGCGGCCGGCCCCGGCACCCACCGCCGCACACTACACGAGGGGGGGGGGGGGGGGGGGCTACACTCACGGGTGTCGTGACGGGTGTCGCTGCGGCAGTGCAGCGCGGCCGGCCCCGGCACCCACCGCCGCACACTACACGAGGGGGGGGGGGGGGCTACACTCACGGGTGTCGTGACGGGTGTCGCTGCGGCAGTGCAGCGCGGCCGGCCCCGGCACCCACCGCCGCACACTACACGAGGGGGGGGGGGGGGCTACACTCACGGGTGTCGTGACGGGTGTCGCTGCGGCAGTGCAGCGCGGCCGGCCCCGGCACCCACCGCCGCACACTACACGAGGGGGGGCTACACTCACGGGTGTCGTGACGGGTGTCGCTGCGGCAGTGCAGCGCGGCCGGCCCCGGCACCCACCGCCGCACACTACACGAGGGGGGGGGGGGGGGGGCTACACTCACGGGTGTCGTGACGGGTGTCGCTGCGGCAGTGCAGCGCGGCCGGCCCCGGCACCCACCGCCGCACACTACACGAGGGGGGGGGGGGGCTACACTCACGGGTGTCGTGACGGGTGTCGCTGCGGCAGTGCAGCGCGGCCGGCCCCGGCACCCACCGCCGCACACTACACGAGGGGGGGCTACACTCACGGGTGTCGTGACGGGTGTCGCTGCGGCAGTGCAGCGCGGCCGGCCCCGGCACCCACCGCCGCACACTACACGAGGGGGGGGGGGGGGGGCTACACTCACGGGTGTCGTGACGGGTGTCGCTGCGGCAGTGCAGCGCGGCCGGCCCCGCGTACAGCGCCGCCACCAGCGCCTCCACGTCGCCGCGGGGGAGCTCCGCCATGGCGCCCTCCAGGGGCACCCGGCACGGACCGCTGCAAGAAACAACTATTCAGAACGACACACTTTACATCCAAACACGCTAACTTAGCTTCTTCAAATCACGTGTCACTGAAATCGCAAGCCACCTCGCTTCGCTTGTCGTCGAACCTTAAGATTTCCATGACTTAGTAAAGTATTACCGAGGCAGGTTCAACATTCGCAATTGCTTCGGCAATAATCTTGTATGAAAATTTCCAGTCCCTGTTTAGGTGTGTGTGTGGGAGTGTATACCTGGGGTAGTGGTGCAGCAGATCGCGGAAGTAGCTGCAGCGCGCGGCGAGCAGCGCTCGATGCGCCGGGATGACCCAGCCCGAACCGGACAGCTCCACGTCGCACCAGCGTCTGTGGCAACCAGACAATATTCTATCATATTAGAACTATCAGATTTCCGCTGCTGCGTAGCTTTTATCAAGATACATAAAAACACTTGGGGGCTTGATCTCCTTGTAACATTTCATCAACGATCGCATCAAAATCTGAACTGAAATTATACGAAAGTAACTCTTTCTGCCATTCTGTTGCAACACCTCGGGGGGGCGCCACACTCACCTGTCCTGCTGTTATCTTTAGTATATGTATTATATCATGTATTCTTTTTTTTGTTAGTAGCACCGCCCACATGTTATCTGCTTTACCCTAAGGTTAACTGGTAGAGAATGCCTTATGGCATTAAGTTCGCCTTTTGTACGATAAGTTTTCTTTTGTGCAATAAAGTTTAAATAAATAAAACACCCCGAGGGGGGGCGCCACACTCACCTGTCCTGCGCCTGCTTGTGTAGCGCCGCATGCAGCGCGGGCGCCGGCTCCCGGGCGAGCTCGGCCTGCGTCACCAGGTCGCGGAGAGCCGCCCCGGCCTCCAGCTCCTCGCACAGCAGGAACACCCCGAGGGGGGGCGCCACACTCACCTGTCCTGCGCCTGCTTGTGTAGCGCCGCATGCAGCGCGGGCGCCGGCTCCCGGGCGAGCTCGGCCTGCGTCACCAGGTCGCGGAGAGCCGCCCCGGCCTCCAGCTCCTCGCACAGCAGGAACACCTCGGCCAGACGCCAGGAAGACACCACGGAGCGGATGAAGCGCGCGTGCTCGCATCCTGACACACAGACACAAATACAAGTAAGTTAAGTTTAATTAATAGTTACCTATTCTGATGCTACCCACAGCACCAAAAAAATATAGTCCAGAATGAGAAAAGGGCCAGACTAAAAACCAGAATTACGCAGTCGCAAGCCTGTCGCAGCATACGCTGAGTTCGTTCCTTTTGTCACTCGGAATTAGTATTAGATATGTTGAGAATTTAAAGCTTCAAACACCAATAGATGGCGCTGTACCGATAAACACGCAAGAATGAGGGTATTTAGAAATCAGAAGTCCACCAGCTGGCAGCAGGGTGGTGGCGAAAGGTCTATTTGGCAGTAGATGTCAAAATCAGGTGGTGTGATTGGTGGATCTTGACGCCTACTGTCAAAAAGACCTTTCGCCACCCTGCTGCCAGCTGGTGGGTTTATAATTTTTAAACACCCTCATTAACTCGCACGCCACGGTCGCCACCGAGGAATATTTAGGAAACTTAGGATAAACTGTAGATTTAAGTTTGGCCGATAGATGGCATTGAAGCATCCGTAAACTAGCTGACGGTGTGTTTTTCGAGAATTATAAAGTCTCAACTCAATTAAAGCTCAGTCAGTAACCAAAATAAAAGTGCAAATAGTTAAGTAATAATTGAAGTGTATAGTGTTTAGTGCAATAGTGAGTGAACAGACTAAGGAAGTGAAGTGTTGTGTCGCGTTGGAACGTTCAGGTATGAACAAGATATTATTTTATTGTAAAATTGTCTGTATAAATGTTTCTCTTTGTTATTCTGTACTGCGTAAATTCTGTAACTGTTCAGTGTTCAGTGTGGCAATAAATGTTTCTTATTCTTAAATTAGATAACACTTGTGAATCATGATTTTTTAGTCCAAAAGGTTGAATATTTTACAGAGACCCTGAACTAGATATGAGCGCCGACGGCCAATTTCACAACGGCGGCGGCGTGACTGGAAATTTTTGCGGCGGCGACGTGGCCTTGGATCTTAATATTTTTATTAAAGCCCAATTTAAAAGAAAAGAAAACCATATTTTGATACCAAAGTAAGCTGTATTTTATTGTAATAAACGAACGGCGAACATAAACAACCGTAATTGTTTTTTTTTCACACTTAAAATTGTGTGTTTTAGTGTCGTGGAAGATTTTTCATAGTTGTTAGTGTCTGTGCGGAAAGAGAATAGGCGTGGCGAAAAACGGAACTAAGCTAAACAGTATGGCCACAGCACAGAAAATACGGCACATACGGTAGAAAAGCATTACAGCGCCCCCCAAAATTAATCCTATTCTCTTTCCGCACAGATTCTAAGTGAATATATTTTACTTGAGTTGTAAACATCAATTGGAGACGATATAACCGAACATAAGTTCATTCGACTAAACTCGACGCGACCGAGTGAGCAAACGCGGGCGGGCTACGGGTGCGAGCGAGAAAGCAAGCCGCAGTTTGTTGCCGCGGCGCGCCACTCGGCGCACATATCTACCCTGATCCCTTAGTATTCGATAAAATTTTCGGCTGAAAACCCCTCACCAGGTTAAAAACGCCACATGTATTTTAAGCGGAATAGAATAACATAAAGAAAACCGGACAAACGCAAAGTTCAAAGTTCCGTACAAACTCGTAAGTGGGTCATTATTTTGAGCGTTTCACCCGCCTCACTTTCGTGGACACGCCCAAGTAGCAAAAATATGTTATATAGAGGTTTATAAAGAAAATATAATTATTCTTATAAAAGCCACATAAACGTTAATAAGGGTGGAATTGGGCCCAAATTATAAGAAATTAACCCTTATGATTACCATATACCAGCTTTATTATTTGCTATTTATTTGATACCAGATGTGTAACGGTTAGCAATAAGTGTAATTCCCTTATAATTGCCAATTGTAATTCGTTTATATGTTCATAGTCCTTATAATTGAATTGAAAAGTAATTTTTTGGTCAGCCGTTATTAAAATTGATCCGCAAAAAAAAATAAGCAGTTAAATCATTTGGGCAGCATACAAAGCTTTGGCTGGCAATAAATAAAAATCGGGCGGCAACTCTTGTTCAGCAAACAATTTAAAAACGGTTAACATTTTAACCAATATTAATCTTGAGGCGGTGCTTGATGCTGAGAATAGTGCGGGTGACAGCGCGATCAACATAACACCAGCGGAAATCGCTAGGATTGTTCGGCAAATGACGAGAGGTAAGTCACCCGGACATGATGGTCTCAGCATTGAGCACTTGCAACATGCAGGTGTTCATCTCCCCAGAGTTCTTTCAATGTTTTTCACGTTCTGCATTCGTCACAACTACATACCAGATGACATGATTAAGACCATAGTTGTACCTATCATCAAGAATAAAACGGGCGATGCCTCCGACAAGTCCAACTATAGACCAATCTCTCTGGCTACTATTCTAGCGAAGGTTCTGGACGGTGTGCTTAACACATATCTTAACAGGCACATAAAGCTGCACGACGCCCAATTCGGTTTCCGTCCAGGATTATCAACTGAAACAGCAATACTTAGCCTTAAGCACACTGTTCAGTATTACACTGACAGGAACACACCAGTTTACGCGTGCTTCTTGGACTTGTCGAAGGCATTCGACCTGGTGTCATATGATGTGTTATGGAGCAAGTTGAGGAGCACGAGCTTACCTGAAGAAATCATAGAAATGTTTAAGTTCTGGTACAAAAATCAAACAAACGTTGTTCGATGGGCAGGTGAGTTCTCGGATTCTTACACGATGCAATGTGGAGTGAGGCAGGGGGGGTTAACATCACCCACGTTATTTAATGTGTATGTGAATGGGTTGATTGAGGAGCTCAGCAGTGCTGGTGTTGGCTGTTCGGTGGATGGTTGTTGTTTTAATAACATCAGCTATGCCGACGATATGGTGCTGCTGAGCCCCTCAGTGAACGCACTAAAGGTATTGTTAAATATATGTGAGAGATATGCTGCAGCCCATTAGGGAATGCAATTACCGGTAAAATTTACCGTCTTTTCATACTAAAGTCCGGTAAATTACCGGTAAATTACCGGTAATTGCATTCCCTACAGCCCATGGACTCAAATATAATACCAAAAAGAGTGAGATATTACTTTTTAAATCTGGCACTAAAACATATCCAGTCCCGCCTATAAGTCTCAGTGGTTCTCCTCTTCGGACTGTCACGAGGTTTAAATATTTGGGTCACTGGGTTGCAGACAGCTTAAAAGACGATGTAGATTTAGAAAGGGAACGCAGAGCACTGTCGGTTAGGGGTAATATGCTCTCACGCAGATTTGCGCGCTGTACTCGTGGGGTTAAGATTACCCTCTTTAAAACATTCTGCCAAAACTTGTACACGTGCAATCTGTGGAGCAACTACACCAAAAAGACCTTCAGTGCTCTGCGGGTCCAGTATAACAACGCCTTCAGGAATTTGTTGGGCCTGCCCTGGCGTTGTAGCGCTTCGGGAATGTTTGCCACTTGGAGCACTGATGGTTTCCATGCCGTTTTGCGGAAGCGTGTGGCATCCCTGTGGCAACGCGTGAGACGCAGCCCTAACACTCTCCTGAGGGTGGTCGCGGAGAGGATGGACTGTCCTATTGTCACGCATTGGATGTCTCTGCATGTGAGGTCCAATTTATTTTTCTAATTTATTTATTATTATTTTTTTGTATCTACTAACCTAGTTATTAAGTGCTATTATGTTACTAACAAATTATGGACAAAATGTCTGAAATAAACAATTTCAATTTCAATTCAATTTCAATTTCAATAATCTGCTTTTTTTATCATTTGGCTGCCTAATAACCAGTCGAGCTGCAAAATAATAACTTGGGCAGCAAGATTTTACAATTGGTCAGCAGAGAGTTTAATTGAGATATACAGGGTGTCACTGTGATATATACTAGGTGTCACTGTTATAAATACAGGGTGTCACTGTGTTATTTATATACAGGGTGTCACTGTAATGTATACAGGATGTCACTGTGATATATACAGAATGTCATTGTGATATATAAAGGGTGCCATTGTGTTATATACAGGGTGTCAATGTGATAGATTCAAGATGTCACTGTGAGATATACAGAGTGTCACTGTGTTATACAGGGTGTCCAGTAATTAATAGCCAATCTTCTAACCACTGAGAGGGCACCTTAGGCTGGTTCAGAAAATCGACTTTTAAGTTTTGTAAAAGTCCCTTGGTTTTCGAGATTTTCACACTTTTCTTAATTTTTCAGTTTTTTGGTCTCGTGTTTCACTGTAATGATCGTCTAGGTCACAAATGAAAATATTTTTACTGGCTATTAATTACTGGACACCCTGTATACAGGGTGTCACTGTAATGTATACAGGGTGTCACTGTAATGTATACAGGGTGTCACTGTGTTATATACAGAGTGTCGCTGTGATAGATACAGGATATCACTGTGATATATACAGAGTGTCACTGTGTTATATACAGGGTGTCACTGTAATGTATACAGGGTGTCACTGTGATAGATACAGGATGTCACTGTGATATATACAGAGTGTCACTGTGTTAACTACAGGGTGTCACTGTAATGTATACAGGGTGTCACTGTGATATACAACGTGTCCCAAAACTCAACGATAAGCCGGCACCAGAGGATGGAGCTACTTATGATTAGTCGAGAAAAAATAAGGAAAAAAATATATCTCAAATTATTTTTTCCTTATTTTTTCTCGACTAATCATAAGTAGCTCCATCCTCTGGTGCCGGCTTATCGTTGAGTTTTGGGACACGTTGTATAAAAAATGTAATTGTGATATAAACAGGGTGCCATTGTGTTATATACAGGGTGTCATTGTGATAGATAGAGGATGTCACTGTGATATATACAGAGTGTCACTGTGTAGGAATAGAGGTGGCGAAATACTGGCAAAGAAAAAATTTAGATTAATATTTTTGATCCCTTCACATGAAGAAGAAGAAGAAGTCACTGTGTTATTATATATTTTTTTTGATGACCCTAAAAACGAAACGGCTCCCAAAAATAGGTAGGTTAGGGTTATTTTTTTTGATGACCCTAAAAACGAAACGGCACCCAAAAATAGGTAGGTTAGGGTTATTTTTTTTGATGACCCTAAAAACGAAACGGTTCCCAAAAATAGGTAGGTTAGGGTTATTTTTTTTTGATGACCCTAAAAACGAAACGGCTCCCAAAAATAGGTAGGTTAGGGTTATATTTTTTGATTATATATCACAATGACACCCTGTATATATCACAGTGATATCCTGTATCTATCACAGTGACACCCTGTATATAACACAGTGACACCCTGTATATATCACAGTGACACCCAGTATATATCACAGTGACATCCTGTATCTATCACAGTGACACTCTGTATCTATCACAGTGACACCCTGTATATATCACAGTGACACCCAGTATATATCACAGTGACATCCTGTATCTATCACAGTTACACCCTGTATATAACACAGTGACACCCTGTATCTATCACAGTGACATCCTGTATATATCACAGTGACACCCAGTATATATCACAGTGACATCCTGTATCTATCACAGTTACACCCTGTATATAACACAGTGACACCCTGTATCTATCACAGTGACACCCTGTATATATCACAGTGACACCCTGTATATATCACAGTGACATCCTGTATCTATTACAGTGACACCCTGTATCTATGACAGTGACACCCTGTATATAACACAGTGACACCCAGTATATATCACAGTGACATCCTGTATCTATCACAGTGACACCCTGTATCTATCACAGTGACACCCTGTATATAACACAGTGACACCCTGTATCTATCACAGTGACACCCTGTATATATCACAGTGACATCCTGTATCTATCACAGTTACACCCTGTATATAACACAGTGACACCCTGTATATATCACAGTGACACCCAGTATATATCACAGTGACACCCAGTATATATCACAGTGACACCCTGTATATATTACATTGACACCTGCTACTTGACAGCTGACAATTAACGTATGACAAAATACGCACACGATTGGCGACAGAATAGTTGCGCCCATTTTGTGAATGACCAGTTAGGTTTTATTGCCCCCTTTTTTTTGATGAACAAAATGAAATATTTTGCTTACCTACTGATTGCTTACCAAAATTTGATTAACCGTAGATCGCTTAATGCAGCTCAAATATTTAATTTGCTGACCAAAATAATTTAGAGCAGTTCAGTATATCATTAATTGCAGCCTGATTTATAAATGTTTGCTAACCATAAGTTGCTTACCAACTAGCTATTTTGGCTGACCAAATACAAATTTCTGCTGACCAAAATATGAATATTATGCTGATCGATTAAATGATACCCATTGAAATCCTTCCGTAGCACCTGTCACTAAACCCAAAATACACCTATACTTAATATAAACTAATATCAAAAAGACCTATTCTCAAAACGAATGAATCCCGAATCGACTTATTTCCAAAAAGATTTATTCTCGATATACACTATTCTTGAAATGACTCAGTTTCAAATGGAATGATTTGCATAAAAACTGTTTCACAAAATGAACCAGTCCCAAAATACCCTAAAGGAGGACCGGACAAAACGGTCCTAAGAACCAATAGCGACGTGACATATATCATTAGAAAGGTGTTTCAATATACTACAATAGTTACTATGGGAGCTCATTTCAAATCACTGTGTGAAAGAAGTTATGGCAATATAAAACAACTTATTTTTATATACGATTTTAAGCAATAAAAATGAATTATTTCGTATTCCTTGACGTTACAGTCCACCTATCAGGCTTCCCCGGCCGCTCAGGCTCCCCCGGCCCCTCCGGCCCCCCAGGCTGCCGCTAGCAGGGCACCGAAGGCCCTTAAGGCACCCCCCGCACCGTTGACGGGACTTGAGCTGCATGCCAGCAAGGCGAAAGGCCCGAAGCAAACACGCCACTAAGGCAACCCCCTCCCACCTCGCCCCTCCGGCCGCGGATTCATTTAAGAAGCCGCCAGTCCCCGTAAAGGCGGCCGCGTCCGTCTCAGCCACCCCGGCCTCTACTGAGGCCCGCTCTCGCTGCCGTTCGGGTCCCCGTAAGTCTCGCCCACGCTCTGCGTGCAGCGACGCTGACGGGGACAGGAAAAGGAGTCGTTCCCCGGTACGTATAAAAACGCCGGTGCCCACCTTGCGATCGCCTCCTGCAGCCATCTGCGTAAGAGTGTGTTAACTGGGGGCAAATATACTGACGCGATCGTTACCGGGTGGTGACCCGACCATGGTGGAAGCTACGGCGGAAGAAAATCGCAGTTCCTCCCGCGGGCCTATCTACCCTATCGTTACTAACCATTTCGTAGCCGGGTAACGACTGTCCCGGTTTGTAAAACGTCTCTTGGACCAATAGAATATCGACCGCGTGTTCCCTAATGCACTCGACTAACTCTTTCTTTTCGCCTTAGGGCATTAGCGTTTCAAAAGCCTAAGATAAGCGAGCGTGGTTTGATCTTGAGACTAGTACTATCCATATTAGTTAGAGATCAAACCGCTCTGAGAAGCGACTAACTGTCCTATTTCGCGCATGATGAGCGGGGCGGAAATGTTGCACGCGGTAGCAAGAGCTCCGTTTAGAGCAGCAAGGCGTTCACTATACGAACGCACTTGCCTCTCAAAACTTTGCCTGTTTACCGGGGCAGCGAGAAGCGGGAGGGGGGCGGGCCGGGCTGCGGAGGCGATAGTGGCGTACGATGCCGCTGCCTGGAGACTGGGCGTTGAGGACGCCGGGGAGGGCGTGGAAGACACGGGAGCAGGGGAAGCGCCCGCCGCAGACGGTGGCAGGTATTTCCCCTTTTGCGGGGCTGATGCAATGGCCGGGAGGTTGCGCGAATTGCGCTCGGGGGCCACTCGGCCCTTGTTGCGGTTGTCAAGACCTCCTTAGTCTTAGCAATCTGCTTTGGGGCCTTAAGGTAACCCTGCTAGTTGGCAGTGTGGCCAGTAAGACCGCAAACCACGCAAGATGGCGGCACATCTTTCAACTTTTTGCAATCGCGGGTCAAGTGGTCGCCCGTGCATTTCACGCAACGAGGGCGCAGGAAACAGCCCGTTTGGCTGTGACCGTAATACTGGCAGTTGTGACACTGCCTCGTGTATTCTAGGCGACGCGGTTTTTCGACCCGGAAACCCGTCAGCAAGCAGATCTCCTTCAACTTCCAAATCGTGTGGGCTGAGGGGTGATTCGAGTCGATTTTGACGAGGGCAATATCGATCTTTTTGCCACCGTTTTTGCGATAGCAGCGGTGAACTTCGCGAACTGCTATCCCCTGTCTAACCAGGTCCCCCTTGACCTCTGATTCGGCGAACTTCTTCGGAATTCCCCGGATCATAAGGCGCAGAGACTTCTCATCGTCGAACTGGTTCCGCTTATAGCCTTAGTGGCGTGTTTGCTTCGGGCCTATAGGGCTTTCGCCTTGCTGGCCTCCAGCTCAAGTCCCGTCAACGGTGCAGGGGGTGCCTTCGGTGCCCCGCTAGCGGCAGCCTGGGGGGCCGGAGGGGCTGGGGGAGCCTGAGGGGTCGGGGAGGCCTGACAGGTGGACTGTAACGTCATGGAATACGAAATAATTCATTTTTATTGCTTAAAATCGTATATAAAAATAAGTTTTTTTATATTGCCATAACTTCTTTCACACAGTGATTTGAAATGAGCTCCCATAGTAACTATTGTAGTATATTGAAACACCTTTCTAATGATATATGTCACGTCGCTATTGGTTCTTGGACCAGCCTTCATACATTTTTGCCGGTTCTCCTTTGAATATCAAAATACTCTATTCTCATAATGACTGGTTTTCAAAACGTCCTAGTCTCAAAATACACTAAATCTATATTATGTCGGAGAGGCAGTGCTTCGACCCTTGTTGACAACCTTCATTGAAACAGCGTAGTCTGACTCTAACCTTTTGAACGCTTTTCCTCCCATGTCAAAATGTGGCTTATACGCCAATAGATGAAAGATGAAGAGCGAAAATAAACCTTACCTGTCAGCAGGAAAATTGCTTTGACAGCGTCCGCCATTACCCCTTTAGTGGTCGTGGGCGTGGTAGGCACGACAGCACACGACCACTTTAGTGGGTCTTGGCGTTCAAAGGGATAGATTTCACCAGTAGACCAGCGCTGGCTCCCGAGCCGTACACATCAACGTTTTTATTTTATTTTGTCTTATGATATGTGTTGTCCACTTTGTGCATGCTATAGCTAATAAATTTTCATTCTATTTTATTCTATTATAAATTACTCTGTTTGGCAAACGGCATACGATTTAATGGTCGACGGTAAAGTAACGAATCTCGAGACTTGGGCAATTTATTACATGGGACATTTTCTTCAACTACATATGACTATTGAGAATTTAGTGTATTTTGGGACGAGTACGTTTTGAAAATTGTGCGTTTTGACACTACCATGGAAATAAAATTTAGGGTATTTTGGGACTGGTGCGTTTTGAGAATAGGTCTTTATAGGATTCGTTCAATTCGAAATTGGGTCGTATAGAGGAAGGTGTAAATCGAAAATAGCTCTTTTTGGCAGCGAGGTAATTCGGGGTATGTTCCTTGTGGAATTAGGACTTTTCGATTTTAGTTCATATAAAGTATAGGTGTATTTTGGGTTTAGTGACAGGTGCTACGGAAGGATTGAAATTTATGAAGCTTGCGTAAGAAGAATGAACTTATAATTGCTATATGTATAAACTCCAATCGTAAGAAGCGTGTTCTTGTAACCGCTATGTAAGGATCGTTTAAAAGGTAATCCAACTCATAAACGTCGCAGCAAAGCAAGTAATAAGTATTATCGTGCGTATGTTTCAAATAATGACATAATACCTATTTATTTTATTCGTCAACCATTTTGAAAAGGTCTGTGTCCATTTTTCTGATGTTACTTATGTGTCTTTAATAATCGAAACTAAGTGGAAACTCATTTTTATGACGATATGGGGTATGGTTTTCGATTCATTTTCAACGCCCCCCCGAATTGACAATGTTTTGTGATGAAAAAACTTTGGATTTTTTTTCATTCCTTCGTTATTGCTTCTATAAGTCTTTAAAAAAATTACATAACCTCTATAAGGCGTTTACAAGAAAAACATTTATAGAGGTTATGTTTTGTGCTAAGTATTCGTCATCTTGATATTATTATGGCTGACTTTGTTATATAAACAAAAGTATATGATAATCGTAAGAATTACACGCTTATAATTACTATGTAGCAGACTAACCAAGACCTCGACCCTTTTAAAAGTCATGTAAATGATATGTATTCCATTGCTATATAAACGTTAAAATTCTGACCTCTATTAGATAAAATGCTTTATAACGATCCTGCGTATTTCCTTTACAAGATCAAATAGCCCTCATGATAGCCTTTATATGGCTTTTAATATTATTTGGCTAAAAGCCCCTATAATTAGCCATTATAAGATTATTAATAATTTTAGGCTTATAGTAGCCATATTATTTCGTTTTATTGGCGTTTATCTGACCCAATTATAAAGGTAGTAACCTTATTAACTAAAGGTTTTATTGTAGCCATATTATTTAGGTTTGTTGACGTTTACCTAACCAAATTATAAAGTCTGTAGCTATATTAGCTGAATCCTCCTGTAAAGTGCATTTATACGATATTTTGACTTAAACAATGCCTTTAAATGACGACTAAAAGAGTTATGGCCATATAGGCCTTTCGTTATAAGGTAATTTTGCTAGTTGGGATATTATTGTTGAGATTCCGGCAGATGTTAATGTAATTTTAAGATATTTGTTAGTAGTCCCGTATATGTACCAAATAGCTCGATATGAGATTAAAAAATGAGGGAACTTCGACAATAATGTGTCCACGAAAGTGAGGCGGGTGAAACGCTCAAATAATGACCCAAGTAAGTAGATACGTGAATAGTACAAAATAAACTGTATGGTAGGACAAACTTAACTGTGTTGTTGAAAAACTGTTGTTCCCATACATCAACATAGGTCGCGGTTTGTTTAGTAGCAGCAAATAAGTTGGTGTTACGATTTTTGCGAATTTCGAAGAAACGACGTTAGTAAAACCGTTATATTTTTCCTGTTAGGATGATATTAATACCTAATAGGTAATTATTACAGATTTTTACGTTCAGTAACTTCGAAGATAATAATGGGCGAATGGTATTTTCGTCCTAAATCATTAAGAAAAAAATTAAAAATTATTTTGGAATCTACATATTGAGCCCTTTCGTTTGATACCCCACTTGACAACTTTAAATTTTCGACCTTCCGTTTCGGCCCCTTAAAAAAAGGTATTTTTTTTATTTACATGTAGAACTAACAGCTTAAACTATATTAATAATGACTTAACTGGTAATAAAGAGCCAATTACAGGATCTCACTTATAGTATCATCGTAATATTTAACATTTAGTTAAACGTTACGCACAAACGTTACTCACGACACATGCAAATACATAAAAAAGTAAACAAGTGCCTATATGCTAGTTTGATTATACTAGTGAAAAACGGACTAGTATAAGATTGAAGCAAGCAAGCAGCGGTTTGGTTTGGTTTGGGTGGTCACCTCTGTCGGGGCGCGCGTCCCTGGGGCGGCGCGCGGCGGCGGCGAGGCGGCGGCGCAGCGTGCCGAGCCCCGCGCCCCCCGCCTTCTTCTTCCTCTCGCTGCAACAATCACGCTGTTTCAACCGAGATCTTATACACTTGTTGATAGCTCCTCTATAGAGACTCGGGTAAAGGTAACGTGCACAACGAAGGTGCTGGCACATGAACGAAAATGCCGTTAATTATCGCGAAACGAGACGATTAACGTTAGTGTAGCCACGACTTATTATACTTGACATTGACATTTATAACAGACTAGCATTTTCCCGCGGCTTCGCCCGCGTTGTTCCCGTTATTGTCCCAAAGGAACTCTTTACCGGGATATAAAGTATCCTATGTTTCAATCCAGGACTTGGTCTACTTGCATGCCAAATTTCAGCTTGATCCATCCAGTTGTTACCCCGTTATAAGGTAACAAACATCCAAACATCTTCACAAACTTTCGAATTTATAATATTAGTGGGACTTTTTAGGTCTGATAAGATTCTTTTGCTGTCCGTATAGCGACTCTTTTGTCGATTTAGTGCACGTTCCCTACTTTATAAACTCATGACATTTTGATTTGAACAATTTGAGTTAAGCTGCAACCAGACCGCTGCTTAAAAGACGTTGACGTACCGTAAACGCCGTGACTACTGCGTTACGTTTTTGACGCGCACCTTTCAAACCGGTGCTTAAAATACGTAGTGTTCATGTACTATCAATGCGTAGGTATTTTGAACACCGGTTTTGAACACATCAAAAACGTGTCTACGGTGCGTCAACGTCTTTTGAGCAGCGGTGTGCACAGCATGCGTAAAAACTTGACGCCTGAAGCACGTCACTGCGTTTACGGTGCGTCAACGTCTTTTGAGCTGCGGTTTGATCGCAGCTTTAAAGATTAAAACGTAACTTAATTTTATTTTTTTTTATTTACGAGTATTTAAACTTAATTGCACAATAATCCTTTATATTATATTGCACAATAAAGACTGGCCTAGAGACACGTAACTAGCCATACATAGCACAGGCCTTGATCGTTTTGGGCTGTTACTGCAGACTGTTTTCAGATTCAGATTCAGATTCTTTATTTATAATTGTACACATCAATTACATGTCAAATAATTAGGTATTATTGGGATTACATTATATTATATTACATTACATTATATTACGTTACATGACATTCATTATTACATTATTCGATATTATAACAACAATAGTACAATGTTACACAAGTTCACATAATGATTGGGTCAACGATCCCTTTGTAGAAACTCATTAACGTCATAGCAAGCAAGACTTAATAGCAGTGCTGTAAGTTTCTTTGAGAATATGGCGTTACTTTTTGCATTTTTAATGTCTGAAGGGACACAGTTATAAATGTTAGGGCCGACAACGCTGAGTTCCGCGCGCGCTTTTACTAGCCGCCGTCGCGGCGGTACTAGCAGGTGCGGCCGGCGCGACGTTCTCGGGTTCGGGTTTACGTATTAGTTTGGACAATTATATTCTTGGTGATAGTGAAATATATGCTGTAATTGTTGTGGTGTACTGACCGTATGACGTCTGCCATGGTCGGCGGCGCGGCCGGCGCGCCTGCGCCGTCGCAGCCCTCGCCCTCCTGCCGACAACAAAAACACATTAAAACAAATATAAACTATTCTGTATATAATATTGTCTTCGGTTTCCGCGATTATCACTCATAGTAATAAAACAACTTAAACGGATTAAATCGCGTATATTACTACATTTTAAGTCCCGACGTTTCGTAACCCTTTTCAGCGTTCGTGGTTCGTCTACCCGCGACCACGAACGCTGAAAAGGGTTACGAAACGTCGGGACTTAAAATGTAGTAATATACGCGATTTAATCCGTTTAAGTTGTTTTATTACTATTCTGTATAGTACAAAACATAGACATACATAAAAGTATGAATCACAGACGAACTGCATGCTAGCTGCCATTTGTATGGAAACTGCATCCGGACTGTTTTGATGTGATATACCGTTTTTAGTTAATAAATTATCCGCTAGATGGGGCTGTTACATCTGGGCCAAATCCTAGATCGCGATGGTGAAGGTGTCGAGAGAGAAATATAAATAGTCTGAGATTTTAATTTATAAATGCCTTGTCTTGTAGTAGAGTGATACATATTTCAATCTTTTAACTCAGTAACTGTTCTAACTCAGTAGCTCCGTGGTGTGTCAACAGCTCACTAGCTCTTATAACTCAGTAGCTCCGTGGTGTGTCAACGGCTCACTAGCTCTTATAGCTCAGTAGCTCCAAATCCGAATATTTCCGAACGAAAGAGAGAGCAGTAATATGTATACGGTGACAAGACAGATACGAAAAGTTCACATTGATCTGGCGTGTCTTTTATCGCAGCTCACGGCTCAATAGAGCTACGTGAGAGCGAGTGAACGAGTTAGTTCAAAGATATACTGAGTTGTTTGAATCGGAACTGAGCTAGTGAGCCGGTGAGCCAGACCAACTGATATAGCTCTTTTGAATTACTCACTCGCGAAGCTACACATGTCTACTTGTAGCAACCAGTGTTTTATTTCATTTGAGATAGAATAGAGGGTGCCCCGTTCGGGACTCAAACACGGGCTACACGCCGACTGCACAATTTCTAGTGCAGTGCAGTCTGTGTCAACCCTTGAACAGAGTTTTTGTGGACCGGCTATCGATGTGGATAGCGCGCGGGGGCGGTGGAGCCTCGCCACTCGGGCCGCGCCGCCCCCTTGCGCTGCAACACATACAACCCACCTGGGGGTGCGACAGCGACAGCGCGGCGCCCATGTCGCGGCGCGCGCGGTGCCGGCAGCACAGCAGGCTCATGGGGCGCCCGGCATCACCGCGCCGTGCCACCCCATGCCGCCTCTGAAACATACAAGCATGAGTTTGAACACGAAAATCGTTTTGTAAATGCTTCAAAATTCAAAGTAATGTATTTATGCCACACCTGGCCATAAAGTGACTTCCGCCGCTTTCTGGCCGAGTGTAGACATAAAATGATGTACAGGTAATAAAGATAGCCCTCGATTGCATATTTACGTCCGTCGCTTGCAGCTCGATCTCAGCCTTTCTTTGTATTACCACCTTAGTTGTGTAATGTACTATTCTGCAAGTAGGCCCTCGAGGGCTCTTTTACATGTCTGATTCTATTTTCTTTTGGAGCTTCGGGTAATGACCTTCTGGTGTGAAAAAGCCACGGAAGAAACCCACCAGTTTCTCTTTTCAAAAATAGGTATAAAGTATTATAAGGGGTCATCCATAAAATACGTCACAGTAATTTCGTGATTTTTTTGACTGCTCCCCTGTCCGTGTCACAGTTGGTCACCTTTGTGAGACCCTCTTCCCTAGCGTGACGTGACGTCACGCTAGGGAACTCACGTCACATATTTTGCAATTTTACTACAAGACATTATTTAATTAAAACAGCAGTTCTGAAATTAGATTTATTTCGATTTAAATTATCAGTTATCAGTTCGTTCGTGCTTTCATATGTTTTACAAAGGTTTGAATTATTTTTTAATATAATCAACCTCAACGCGCGTGACACTAGTAGAGAATTAAAATCAGTTTTACAGATAAAATTGGCTGAAATATCACACCTTTTAATATGTACAGTTTATCAAAAAACCACCCTGTATGTAGTTAAAAAAAAATAGACTATAGGTGCCTCTACAATATTCCCATTCATCAGGGATTAGGCTCCCCTCCCTGCTATAGCTTGGCAACTTCGTTGGTGACACTCAGATGTGCGCTTTTTGTTATGTGCAGCCGTAACTACTCACACAAGTTACAACCAACATGAACGACGACCGACGAAAGCAGCCTCGGGAGGCCCCCGTTCGTGTTGGCGGTAACTTGTGTGAGTAGTTACGGCTGCACATAACAAAAAGCACACATGTGAGTGTCACCAACGAAGTTGCCAAGCTATAAAAACCTTCCAACTACCTGAGATACAAGAGGACAGCATGGGATTTTCCCTACTTAAATTAGTTTTGCTAATTTAGATAGCAAAAACATGCTTTCATTAATGTCTTTGAACATGGTGTTTTTTTCCAGTCAAAGGAAGTTCAAAAGTGTTTTTAGATATTAAAAGAAAAGGCAAAATTTTGAGAAAAACAACTTTCCATGAAAACAAAAGCATAATTTAAAATCAGTTTCACCTAGTTTCTTGTTAAATCGATCAAATAATGTTATGATCAAATAAATGTGTCTAGCTGGTGGTTAGTTTTATTCCGAGATATTACATAATGTTTCCATGGCGCTCAGATGAGAACTAAGTCAGTCTTTAATACACAAACATTACGCTAGACTGACAGATAGGTATTTGAGTATTTAAATTATCTTTATAATTCATCAGTAGAGACAACCAGTCTCTACAATACACATTTATCAAAAAGTTGATTTAGTCCTTGAACCTTAAGTTTCTGAACTAAATGTGTTATCAAAGTAGCAAACAACCATGAAACTGCAGCCTTTTAACACATGGAAGGTCTTATGCAAATGATAAATCAAGAGATGTGCAACTCCAAGGACTATGTGTTGCCTCATGTTTTTTTATTTAATATCTTCTTTTTGCTATGGCATACACACCCTGGATGTGGGGTATATTTGCCAATGTCGAAGTTTGAAATCAGCCATCCAAGGAAAATGTTCGTCCAAGAAATAATTTAATTTTTTTTGGGAGGATCAGACAGGAAATTTAATATCTTATACTTTCCCAACCCCTCTGGTGTCACCCTGTTGTGATCCATAAACCCCCCTAAAGGCTTACATTTTGTTGATTTAGGATTATCATTCATCCTCCCACAAAAATCAATTTATTAATTATATCTACAACCAAACATTCTCTTTGCAATGTTGAAATTAGCAAATAGACCATGTGTGTGCCATTAAAAATGTATGCCGTGCCAATAGTGGGTGCCAGGCCTTAGAGTAGGTCTACAAAACCTTACTTGGAAATCACTGGCCTTACAGTCAAGGGCAAAGATAACTATCCACACAAAGGTCCAAAATATGTATACATAAACCTTCAGCCATATTAATAAGACCTGTAAACATATTTTTGATGCTTTGTGGTGTATACATATTGGTGCCCTTGACTGTACAGGTGCTCCTATTTGAAGTTGGTTAAGTTTGTTCACAAATCACTGTTATGAATTAGTAATAACATGGTGTTTTATTTATAATTTTTTCTGATATCTTAAATAATAACAAGATTTTTAATGGCTTTCAGCTTGCTGACTGGGTATCTCCATTAATTTTAGTACTTATATGTCTATTTATTTTATTTTTTTTTATTTATCTTGGTTTGACACCTAGAGACCTTTACATCTCTAATAAATTAGTTTGTATATCAGTTACTTGCTGATTGAAATTTATTAATGAAATATCATGTAAAAATGTGATAATTGTTGTAATGTTGTTGAATAGAGAAACTGGTGAGTTTCTTCCAGCGCTTCTTCTCAACAGAAGGTTTTCCGAAGCACCAATAGAGTCAGACATGTAAAAGAGCCCTTGAGGCCTGCTTGCAGAAATATATGATTAGATTTGATTTAATTTATGGGCATGTTTATTTTAAAATGTAAGGTTAGGCAAAACTTAAGATATTCGGAAAGGGTTTGTAGGGTTTTAGAAATAATGTAGGGTGTCCATGATCAAAAAAAGATTAAGAGACTCTGGGTTAACTGTCAGTTAAGGGACACTTTAAATAAACAAGCCCTTATACTGATATTTTGTGAGTTTATAGGCGAAAATGACATATTGGAGATTTTTTGACAGCTGCCTGCCTTGCTGCTCTAGTGCTGAATGTCTAGCAAAGGGCACATAATATAAATAGCTGGCTAGCTAGAACTGACCTACGTTTTAGGTGTCCCAAATTCATATATGGGTCACATACCCGTGCTTGAAAGTGATAGTGCCCCCCCCCCCCCCCCCGTGACGTGTGTGCGCGCGCCGTTGACCCGCGAGGCTGACCTACTTTACCCTTACGACACTAAACGTCGCTGCTCGCTAAATGTCAACAGGCCTGGCCTCCAGCTATATGCCAGCTATTGACCAACGCCGCCCCAGAAACCCCCGATATAAAATTTACGAGTTTACGACTACTTTTTGTTTAGATTATTTTTTTATGCTTCAGCTTTGTTTATAGGCTTTCTGAAAGCGAGGCCGCGTTGAAACTACTAAGATATACCATTTTTGTGCTGCTTACCGTTTAACAGAGCCATCACGGACGAATACGCGATGGATTTATTATCCTAAACAAACATTTCCTTATGACACACCGCCATTACGAACGTTGTCGTCAACTTGTAAACCGATTTCACTCACTACGACACTCGCGCGTCGCCGAATCCGCGACGCTAAACACTTATTACTATTTACTGATTACGTTTTTACACAAACAGATCACGATAATAAGCTCGTCGAGTTGTAAATTGATAAAAAAAGCAGGACGAACGGGACCCGTTATGTTTCTCCGTCCTCTGCTATTTCGGCACTGCTGCCAACTGCACAAAAATATAAATAAATACCATAGACAACGATAGTTGACGTTTGATCGATTAGGAAAGTTTTATGAAATGTTTTCCTTTGTATTCAATAAAATACAACTAATACCTAGTTACTAATAAAGGCATGCTTAATTACTGTTAATGGAATGATGACGGTACTCATTTTCAAATTATATACAGAAATAGGATCGTTTCCTTCTGTTTTTGACTTTTTTTTAACAATTACTAAACGTCTCAACACTATTGGTTAAACTGAACGACATTTACATTGATTGGATGGATTTAGTTTGTTGTGGTTTTCGGACCAATAGCAAAGCGGCTTAAATGAACCGTGTTTTGATCATATCTCAACAGCTGCAATGCAATGCATGCAACTGTCAAAGTGTATGTACGCGCTTTCACTGTTTTATGGTTGCCAATTGTTTTAGAGTTAGTTTATTAAAATTGTGATATTATGATATTTTTAATTATATATTGAGTGAAAGCTTTAATTAGTGACGCTGTTTCCAATCCTGTTGTGTATAAGGGAAGTGGATGACGGAGTTTTGGAGGCATCCCAGCGTTCGGTAGCGTCCAACGTTTGAGCTTGTTTCTCGTGTTAAACTGCCATAAGAAGTAAGTTTAAATATTTAATAGCTTACAAACACTATCCTGTAGCTTCCCTAAGTGCTGGAAACTTAATTTTGCCAAAGCAGTTATTGGAAATAGGATGTAGTTCATTCATGTTTTTTTGTGAGAACTGGTTTTCACAGATTAATATTTAGTGGGCATATTATTTGTACCGTGAACTGTGTTATGCATAATAGTAATCAAAGCAGTTTCCATTAACACAGCTCTCGTATATCTATGATTCTTCCTTCAGTAAAACTGCAATTTTACACAAAGAGATCAGCAGGCTTGTGGCTCATGTATGCAACAATAGATTAACTTTTCGAAATAGATTCAGCACTACAAATGCATATTATGGAATCATGTCCTGTTAAAATAAATGTCCCCAACAATGTGTAATCCCCACAATATTGGGATAAGTTGACCTTAGTACATATACCTTTATTTTACAGCCCTATACTGTACTTTGTGTTATTTTGTGCAAAGTTAAGTTGTGTAAAGTGTTTACATACATGCAAACATACATACATATCCATGGCCACGAAACCTCCGAACATATACCAAATTAAACAAACTATTTTCTAAATTCTGTGCCTGAGAAGCATAACATTGTAAGAAATTTGATTTGATTTGATAAGACCTATTTTTTTATTATCTTAATTTTAAGGAGCTTGGTATTTGAATGATCATGCAGTCCTATTGTTTTCCATACATACTAAGTGTTATGCTTCTCAGTTACGGAATTACACATTGTGATCTCTGGCCCTTTTGCAATGTCCATAAAAGTGAATAAAAAGATTCCAGACTTTCTTAAAAACGGGAGACGATTTTTATAAATTTAAAGCCCAGCTAAAGGAAACCCTGTTGTCAAAAGGGTCTTACATTTCTAGCTCAGCTATGAAGCCCTGCAGGGCATTGCAACATGTAATTTATGCATTCTTAATTACCATGTAATTAATTAATAAATTATTGCTAATCAAGTACATTTTTAAGCTTAATAATTAGCAGTTGTCAAAAATGTGCACTCAAAATCGAATCATTTATTTTTGCAAGTAGGCCTCAAGGGCTTTTTTAAAAGTTTAAGTTTTTTTCGTTTTGTTAATTACCTTCTGGTGAAAAGAAGTGCCGGAAAATACCAGTTTCTCTATTCACAAACATTAAGCATTGCAACAATTTGTGACATGATTAGGGTCATTGTGCCGGTAGCGCGGACAGTGCCAGTTCGCGGACAAATGGCCGGCAACATTTCTTAAAATCAAGAAAATAGGATTCCAAAGTGATTAGTTGAATAAAAATACGTCTTACGCGGATCTTAGGTAGTGGGGCAATAAGACTGCATTGTATTTAAAACAAGGGATGGAACCCTAATGCAGGGATTGGCCGGTCAATTTATGCTATTACCGTGTGATGAGTGGACGTACGGTAAGTTACAAGAAAAATTGCCGCGGCGCTCGGGGCTTGACTGTAAGTTTATCAATTAGTATTAATGTTGCATTGCTATTAGATGTTTAGTTAGGTTAATTATGAAACTTTTAACTTGATGTTATGGAATTTT
Source organism: Eudemis profundana (assembly GCA_947034925.1). NCBI lineage: Eukaryota > Metazoa > Arthropoda > Insecta > Lepidoptera > Tortricidae > Eudemis > Eudemis profundana. The sequence goes on along the minus strand of OX344819.1, from coordinate 13,026,875 downwards.
TGTAATATATTGACTCAATTTAATAAAAATTAAGTGTCCGCAGAACCGGTATGCGGGTTTGTTAGGTACACCGGTTGGCGGACACGTGGTCGCCAACCGAGATACCTTATCGAATTTTGATTTTCACTTTGTGTTAAAAGTAATGATAAAACTCTCTCAACATTCAAGATATGTTAAGATTAATGGATTTACAAGTTATTATTTAGATTGCGACCACTTTTTTCTTTTAAGAATCATAGTAAAATTGATTTGAAATTAATCACTAAACAGGTGTCCGGTGAACCAAAACAATGAAAATATGCTTTCAGTATGCGGACACTTGTGATTATTGGGACACAAAATATATTAATTTGGTTTAAAAAAAACGCTTTGTAGGTAAAACCTTTTAATTATGTGGCCTATGTTGATATTTTGTACAATTAACTGAAAAAATTGTTAAAAAACTGGTGTCCGGTGGACCGAAACAACGTAAATATGCTTTCAGTATGCGAACAGCCGTGATTATTATAGCCATTTATAACCCCCGACACAAAAAGAGGGGTATTATAAGTTAGAACGCTATGTGTGTGTGTGTCTGTATACCTGTGTGTTTATCTATGGCGCCGTAGCTCTTAAACGGGTGAACCGATTAAGATTTTTTTATTTGAAAGCAGGTTTTCTAGTGATGGTTCTTGAAAAAACATGTGTCATCAAAATGGCTTTAGCCGTTCATGAGATATCCGAATTTGAAATGAAAAGGTCGAAGTTTTTAAGTCGGGGTGTTTTTTAATGCTATTGATTTATATTTTAGATGCCACCTCCAAAATATAGAGATAAAACTAAAACAAAAGTTAAATATTCTGATAAAGATTTAAAGAAGGCACTTAATGCAATTTAGACACACGGCAAAGGTTTAAGCCTTAAACATGTTTCCCTTAAACTTTAAGCGAAATCGTTAAAGCATTTAGCATCCCTCATTCAACGCTCCACGACCGTCTTACTGGAAAGCGTCATGATACTCTGCAGCCAAAAGAACCAGAACCTATATGAGAGCTGAAATGAAGTCAGATGGAGAATGGACTCTAAGAGAGTGCGAGAAACGCAAGATAGATACGCTTAAAATGTGGCACTGGAGAAGAATGCTTGGCATATCCCGGACAGAATTTCGCACTAACCAGTCCATTCTTCAAGAGCTAAACAGACAGAACAAGACAGCCCCTATCCTCCATAGTAAAGTCCTCACTTTTTTCAGACACGCGTCAAGGCCTGAAGCTTTGCTCATGGCAAAGTATACGGTGCTAACCGTACAGTATAGGTCTCCCGTGAGGTGGACCGACCAAGTCAAGTCTGCCACAAACTGCCCTTTGCACGAGAGCACCAGGCGCGCATCTGTCAGAGAAGAATGGCACCGTGTGGTTAAGCTTGCCACTCAAGCCATGAAAGCCACAACCACTGTACCAAGACTGTAACGACAAAGAAGAGAACTGACTGCCGGCTGCAACTTCTGTTTCAGCCGGCAGTCAGTCGCCAGATGTCAGTGTCTTTGGTCCTTTTTTTTTTAAGCCTGACAAACTTGCAAGCCTTACTGGCTGTTGCAAGAATCGGACCCAGTGGGGGCCGTGGCTTTCCCTGAGGTCAAACCAAGTCGCTGGCCGTACTACCTTGAGTGGATCAGACTAGGTGGGAGCCGGGGGTGCTTGGGGTTGAACCAGGTTGCTAATCCCGGACCACCTTGAAGTTACGCTGATTGCTCAAAGTGAGCAGCGGACCAGTGGGAAGGTTGAAGCGGATCAACCTGTCCTTATGTGAGTGTGTGAATCGAACGAATAGGAGTTTTGGTTGCCGGTTCGCTAAACCTAGCCCAGCTAAGAAGACTCCGCCAAGAAACTTAGCTGGGCCCGACGCCCGAGCAAGGTCGGAGACTCCGACCTGGCGGCGTGGCATTGCGGCTTTTGGCGGGGCTTTGCGGTTCCGACTCGGAGTGAAGTTAATCCAGGACATTCTAGTTCTGGGGCAAGTCGGGACGCGGCCCTTGTGTGCTGTTGTCGCGAGGAGGTCGACCCCGCCGACGGGGACGATGCTGCGTGCGTCGGACTTCGTCGACGACATCGCAGCGATGAGTCTTTTGAATCCTGCTGAGATGTCGTCGTCCGATTCAGTGAGGAAGCTCCTAGGGCGCCGAGTGAAGCGACCTCTGGTGAGGCTAGACCGGCTGAGCTCGTGTCTTTGGTCCACTAAACTCGTCTTGGAAGACAATTGTGAGAAAAATGTTGTCCAAGCCCGAAAACTTGAACTCATGTGTGACCAGTGTTGGCATTAATCCAATACAAATGTAATTGGATTATCAATCCCATTACATTTGTAATGAATACATTTGTATTCCATTAACTCGTTAATTCCAATTACTTTAATTGGGATTAACGAGTTAATTGTTAATTGCAATTACTGTAATTGTTAATCCCAATTAACCATAGCTTCAATTACTTTGGTATGACGGTTATATCGAGGGTGCCTTTCAATGTTTTCATAAAAGGTCTCCAGGGTCTGATGACGGAGCCGGAAGGTGGCCATTAGAGGTGTGCGCTGACCGGCGCGGCGTACGCCGCCGGCCATTTTTACCACGCCGCCGCCGCCGATCATTCCACCGGCGTGAAATCGGCGTGAACTAATACTGTGATGGCCATGATCCAATTTATCTATCTTCTCTATTATTGGAGGAAAAACTACCTTTGCTTGTACATTAGAGCACAATAAATTATAAAAGGGGTGGTACTTTTACAGTGAGATATCATAATAGCTCATAATATTTGTAAGTGAAGTGAAGTGAAGCGACAGAACAGATTTCAGCTTTTTATGGCACAGGAATAGTTTGGAGCCCTCCATTATAAGGCCTAGAAGAAGAACCGCATTTTAGGTATATAGGAAGTCAATTTCGACGTGACTTTGACATCCAAGATAGTTTCCCATAAAACCAAATCAGTTGCAGCCTGTGGAAAACTTAGACGGCGTATTTGGCAGAGTAAACTTGAAATTATGAGTTGATTTTAACCTAACTCTTCTATATACTACAGAAACATGGTGCTACTACAAAGCAGAAGACTCCTTTGATCTCCGTTATCTATTCTGCTCATTAAGTGTCAAGATCAAGCACCAAACAAGAAAGTTTTACTTTGCGTCAAAATGCCTGGCGTTGAGGCTCTCATAATGAAACATCAACTGTGGTGTATGGTCACATCATACGAATGGCCAATAGCAGGCTGCTTAAAGCAGTGTTCTACACAAATTCGGACCCTTTCAGTTTCAGAATGGGCGTCAGATAAGGATGCATTCTGTCACCCATACTATTCAATACCTATGGAGAGTGCGTAATCAGGAGAGTCTGCGAAAACTGGGAGAGAGAAGTAACTATTGGTGACACCATAATCAAATTTAAATTTATTTGCTGCGCAGAATGAAGCTCAGCAGTCTGGAAATGGGCCTTAAGATCATTTACAGCAAAACTAAGATTAAGGTAGTGGATCGTAGTAGGAAGCTACAGCTCACGGTGTTCTTGTGCTTGGGCTTGGGCGCGAACATCAGCAATACCAGGTCTTGTGAAGTGGAAATTAGAAGGCGCATAGGAATGGCCAAAAGTGCAATGTCCCTGCTGCAAGATATATAAAAGAATTGCAACATCTCACGCTAAACTAAAACTAATTTAGTCCCTAGTCTTCTCCATATTCAGCTACGGAGCTGAGACTTGGACTCTGACAAAGGTTGACCGTGATCGCATTGATGCTTTCGAGATGTGGTGCTGGAGGAAAATGCTTCAATTTTTTTGTAATTCTTGGACAGCTTTTCGCACAAATGCATCTATATTACTAAATTGAACATCATGATCAGATCATCAACCATCTATCTACGCAGAATACTAGAGTTTTTCGGTCACATAGCCATGAAAGAAGGCCACAATCTTGAACAACTTATCGTTATTGGCAAGATTTATGGCAAACAACCTTTAGGCCGCAGATGCACTACACGATGCCAAGAACATCTGTTCGCTGAGACACCGTCAGAAAGAAGCGGAAGTCACGGGAATTTCAGGACCCTCAGCAATGCGGAGCACGATGCAAAATTGCAATTCCACCAAAAACATTGAATATAAAATGGGTAGCCAAAAAATACTGCTACTTTCATTTTTACAGTGACAAAGTTATCAGATCTCATAAAGACAAGCTCAAGGCGCTAACTCAATTAAACCCTATATCTCGGTCAATACAATAAGTATGACTTGGCCATTTTATGGAACTACTGCTTTTAAAACAAAGACCCGTGGTAATTTTTCTTACTATTTGAAACGACCGAATGATACTCATATAGCCCGACCGTTTCACTATATGTGTAAAAATGTACTGTAATATGCATAATTTGTTTACCACGCCGATCACGCCGATTACGCCGCCGCCGCCGGTCAATTTTTGACCGGCGGCCGCCGCCGACGATTTAGCCATCGGCGCACACCTCTAGTGGCCATGGGAACTTCGTAATAAAACGTCGGAACCCCATCGTGTTTGGGCTCATTAGTTTCGTATTGACGAGTACTCTGAACCGAAATGGTATCCAGGGTCTGATGATGGAGCCGGAAGGTGGCCATGGAAACTTCGTAATAAAACTTCGGAACCCCATCGTGTTTGGGCTCATTAGTTTTGTATTGACGAGTACTCTGAACCAAAATGATATCCAGGGTCTGATGATGGAGCCGGAAGGTGGCCATGGGAACTCCGTAATAAAACGTCGGAACCCCATCGTGTTTGGGCTCATTTGTTTTGTCTTGACGAGTACTCTGAACCGAAATGATATCCAGGGTCTGATGATGGAGCCGGAAGGTGGCCATGGGAACTCCGTAATAAAACGTCGGAACCCCATCGTGTTTGGGCTCATTTGTTTTGTCTTGACGAGTACTCTGAACCGAAATGATATTCAGGGTCTGATGATGGAGCCGGAAGGTGGCCATGGGAACTTCATAATAAAACGTCGCAACCCCATCGTGTTTGGGCTCATTTGTTTTGTCTTGACGAGTACTCTGAACCGAAATGATATTCAGGGTCTGATGATGGAGCCGGAAGGTGGCCATGGGAACTCCGTAATAAAACGTCGGAACCCCATCGTGTTTGGGCTCATTTGTTTTGTCTTGACGAGTACTCTGAACTGAAATGATATCCAGGGTCTGATGATGGAGCCGGAAGGTGGCCATGGGAACTCCGTAATAAAACGTCGGAACCCCATCGTGTTTGGGCTCATTTGTTTCGTCTTGACGAGTTCTCTGAACCGAAATGATATCCAGGGTCTGATGATGGAGCCGGAAGGTGGCCATGGGAACTCCGTAATAAAACGTCGGAAGCCCATCGTGTTTGGGCTCATTTGTTTTGTCTTGACGAGTTCTCTGAACCGAAATGATATCCAGGGTCTGATGATGGAGCCGGAAGGTGGCCATGGGAACTCCGTAATAAAACGTTGTTTCGTCTTGACGAGTTGGTCAGAGTACTGGTCAAGACGAAACAACTTAGCCCAAACACGATGGCGTTCCGACGTTTTATTACGAAGTTCCTATGGCCACCTTCCGGCTCCATCATCAGACCCTGGATATCATTTCGGTTCAGAGAACTCGTCAAGACAAAACAAATGAGCCCAAACACGATGGGGTTGCGACGTTTTATTACGGAGTTCCCATGGCCACCTTCCGGCTCCATCATCAGACCCTGGATATCATTTCAGTTCAGAGTACTCGTCAAGACAAAACAAATGAGCCCAAACACGATGGGGTTCCGACGTTTTATTACGGAGTTCCCATGGCCACCTTCCGGCTCCATCATCAGACCCTGGATATCATTTCGGTTCAGAGTACTCGTCAAGACAAAACAAATGAGCCCAAACACGATGGGGTTCCGACGTTTTATTACGAAGTTCCCATGGCCACCTTCCGGCTCCATCATCAGACCCTGGATATCATTTCAGTTCAGAGTACTCGTCAAGACAAAACAAATGAGCCCAAACACGATGGGGTTCCGACGTTTTATTACGGAGTTCCCATGGCCACCTTCCGGCTCCATCATCAGACCCTGGATATCATTTCGGTTCAGAGTACTCGTCAAGACAAAACAAAAGAGCCCAAACACGATGGGGTTCCGACGTTTTATTACGAAGTTCCCATGGCCACCTTCCGGCTCCATCATCAGACCCTGAATATCATTTCGGTTCAGAGTACTCGTCAAGACAAAACAAATGAGCCCAAACACGATGGGGTTCCGACGTTTTATTACGGAGTTCCCATGGCCACCTTCCGGCTCCATCATCAGACCCTGGATATCATTTCGGTTCAGAGTACTCGTCAAGACAAAACAAATGAGCCCAAACACGATGGGGTTCCGACGTTTTATTACGAAGTTCCCATGGCCACCTTCCGGCTCCATCATCAGACCCTGGATATCATTTCAGTTCAGAGTACTCGTCAAGACAAAACAAATGAGCCCAAACACGATGGGGTTCCGACGTTTTATTATGAAGTTCCCATGGCCATATTCCGGCTCCATCATCAGACCCTGGATATAATTTCGGTTCAGAGTACTCGTCAAGACAAAACAAATGAGCCCAAACACGATGGGGTCCCGACGTTTTATTACGGAGTTCCCATGGCCACCTTCCGGCTCCATCATCAGACCCTGAATATCATTTCGGTTCAGAGTACTCGTCAAGACAAAACAAATGAGCCCAAACACGATGGGGTTCCGACGTTTTATTACGGAGTTCCCATGGCCACCTTCCGGCTCCATCATCAGACCCTGGATATCATTTCGGTTCAGAGTACTCGTCAAGACAAAACAAATGAGCCCAAACACGATGGGGTTCCGACGTTTTATTACGAAGTTCCCATGGCCACCTTCCGGCTCCATCATCAGACCCTGGATATCATTTCAGTTCAGAGTACTCGTCAAGACAAAACAAATGAGCCCAAACACGATGGGGTTCCGACGTTTTATTACGGAGTTCCCATGGCCACCTTCCGGCTCCATCATCAGACCCTGGATATCATTTCGGTTCAGAGTACTCGTCAAGACAAAACAAATGAGCCCAAACACGATGGGGTTCCGACGTTTTATTACGAAGTTCCCATGGCCACCTTCCGGCTCCATCATCAGACCCTGAATATCATTTCGGTTCAGAGTACTCGTCAAGACAAAACAAATGAGCCCAAACACGATGGGGTTGCGACGTTTTATTATGAAGTTCCCATGGCCATATTCCGGCTCCATCATCAGACCCTGGATATAATTTCGGTTCAGAGTACTCGTCAAGACAAAACAAATGAGCCCAAACACGATGGGGTCCCGACGTTTTATTACGGAGTTCCCATGGCCACCTTCCGGCTCCATCATCAGACCCTGGATATCATTTCGGTTCAGAGTACTCGTCAAGACAAAACAAATGAGCCCAAACACGATGGGGTTCCGACGTTTTATTACGGAGTTCCCATGGCCACCTTCCGGCTCCATCATCAGACCCTGATCATCATTTAAGACATATCTAAGTGGATGTGAGCTCTGCTGTTCCTATTTTTCAAAAAGATGTCTTGCCTACTTATGATGCGTAGCTAAATCAATTGTTAATCTCAATTAACGATTAACGATTAACAATTACGTAATGGTTAATTGCAATTAACCATTACTTTTCAGTAATCGTTAATGGTTAATTGCAATTAACAGATCAATCGTTAATCGTTAATTGTTAATTGGGATTACATTTTTGCCAACACTGTGTGTGACCAAAACAAACTTTTGCAAGTTATTTAAGGAAACATTAAAAATTGCCTATTTTTATTATCTAAGTGCTACTAAGTACTTATGATATTAGTAGGATAATATAGATATATATACAATATAAAAATATATATTATGTTCTATGTTGTATTATTTGCGATTTTATTTGCATAAAACTCAGTGTCCGCTAACTGGCAACCATTGTCCGCACACTGAAAAAAGTGTACGCCAACTGAAATTTCGGCTATTTTTCAATTTTTTCCCATTTTATTCGTATTCACATGCTGAATAGGATAGTACCATTACTTTTTCACAAAAAGACTATATTCTTGACATATTTAAATACTTATCACCATTATTTTTCGTATAAAACATATATTTTAAAGAGGTTGAAGTCAGCAACTCCGTTAACTGTCCGCCAACGGGCACACCCACCCTACATTAATAAAATGCAACAAGCAATTAACTGGGCACAGTATTTTTATCGAGGTATGTATATAGTGGATTCATTACATTACAATAAATTTAAAACTACATTTTGAAAGATGTGAAGTGTCTCTAAGCGTCAAAACACGATAAAAGAAATAGAAAATAAGCAAATATAGACTAAACGAAAATGTAAGGAGTCTCTATTGTCAAAACATTATGTTTCGGAGGTGTGTATATAATGTGTATTTAAAAATTGCTTTATGGCTGCAAAAGTGTAGTTCGGAGGCAGTTCTTTTCCTGGAGAAATAACTGCATCAAAATTGTAAACCAACTGTGCAGTCCGCTTGCTATCAGCGTGCAGTTCTTTTAAATGCAAAAAATTGCCTTCAAACTGTACTTCCAGCAAGAAAGCAATTTTAAAAAAATAGGCCCTTAGGGATATCAGCAGACATATCCTTATCGCAATTCGCATCGCGTGTGTTCAATACATCATCGTCCCCCGCCCCCCGCGCGGACCATGGGAGTGTCACCAACAGCCAAGCTATACGGTATACACTCTTAAAATGCACTTTTGACGTTATTAACAGGCACATTCCCTACCGCAGATCCCTATGAGTGAGGATGGGCTCATCACCGCCGTACTTCCCGGCGCGGGACAGCCCCAGCATCCTGGAGCCCGCGTCCCCGTCCCTCTCGCCGAGCCCCGTGCTGCGCGCGCCCTCGCCCGTGCGCCTCCAACACTCCGACACCTTCACTCCTCACGCCAACGAGAACAGCGCCAGCAGCTTCCCGCAGCCCGACGACAACAGCAACTCCATCGACGGAGTCTTCCCTTCGCCCTCCACCTACACCTTCGACCCTGAGGCGAGTAACAGCAGTCTAACCGGCCAGTGGCCGCGGCCGGCACACACCGACGAGTCCAATACTCAACCACCGAGCCCGTTCATCTCTAACGAAAACAGCATGTTCAGCACGGCCATGTCCAATGAAGACTCCAATTCTCTTCCCGAAGTCAACGTCGTCGAACCGGATACACGAGAACCGGACGCCAGGAGCGAAACCGATGAGCCTCCAGCTAAAATCAGAAAGGTCAGTACACAGGAGGACGAAGGAGACGGTGAGACGTGTCCCATCTGTTTAGATTCTTGGGGCACGTCTGGAGATCATAGACTGGTAGCCTTGAAATGCGGGCATCTATTCGGCTCGCGCTGCGTCGAGCGCTGGCTGCGCGCGCAGCCGCAGAAGGACCGCTGCTGCCCCACCTGCAAGACCAAAGCGGCCGTCCGGGACCTCAGACACATCTACGCGAAACGCTTAGTCGCCGTCGACACCTCAGAGATCACCAGTATGCAGAAGCAGGTCGATCAGCTGCAGACGGACAAAGGCCGCTTGGAGCTCGAGCTTCAGAAGTCGAAGATCGCGCACCGAGCGTGCCTGCAGCAGCTGGAGACGCTCAAGAAGACTCAGGTCCGACCGCAGACCAGGCGCTCCTGGCGGTTCGCACTGGAAAAAAACTTGGAGATATGCAAAGACGGCGGCTGCAGGGTCATGACGTACAACTGCCGGACTTACGAGTTGTACGTGTCGCAGAAGAGCACCAACAATCTGTTCCCCGGTTACGGCATTCGGAAAGTGAGTTGTGTGGACTACAAGCAGGGGCAGTTCGTGCATTTGCACCCGAAACCTATCAGGGATATTTCTTATTCGCAACCGAGGGATTTGCTGCTAAGTGTGGGTCTGGATAGTAGCGCGAGGATCGTCGAGCGCGGCATCCCGAGCACCACTATCCAGGCCGGGGTGCAGCTGTGGTCCTGCTCCTGGGACCATCTCCGGAGCCACGAGTTTTACGTCGGCGGAGTCGGGGGCTTCATCCAACAGTACGACGTTCGGAACCCGAGCTCTTACATCCAAAGACTATCAGCACCCGGGGACATGTCTCCTGTTGTGTCTCTTCAGTCTACTGAGCACGGTTTACTCTCGTGCCATTTAAACTCCTGCTGGCTCTGGGTGCCCGGTGGGTCCGGCTGGGAGCCTCGGAGCCTGCCCGTGGAAGGTCCCTTCACGTCGCTGTGTTACGACAACGAATCTCACCGCGCGTTGGTGTCGTGCCGGCCGGCCAACGGCGACCGCGCGCGGCTAGCGTTATGTCAGCTTAGAAGTGACGGTTCGGAAGTCACGTGTCAAGTGGAGCAGACGTTCCAAGGATCTGCTAGGAGTTCCCTAATGTCTAGAGCGTCTTGGGTGAGGGCGGGGGAGTCGGCCTGGATAGCGAGTCACTCGGAATCCGCCGGAGCCCTAGTTCTGCACGGGTTGGAGGGGGCTCGCACGGCGTCTCTGCCGGCGGCGGAGCCGGCCTTAGACGTCTGTGCGGTGAACCTCAACGGGGATACTCTTCTGGCCGCGCTGTCCGAGGCTCGTCTGCGGATATACAAGGCTGTATCGACTAGTTCCTAAAGTCTGGGTCTCGAAGGGTAAAGGATCTGCTTTTCCGAGCCGGGGCAGTGTGATGTGGCGCCCCCTCTCCGGCGCTGGGATAAATTATTTCAAAAATCTCACTTAACTGTATGAATTTAGCGCCCCCTGAAACTGGCGCCTGGGGCAGGTTCCCCCGTTTGGCCTGGTAAAGTCATAGTGCCACAAAACTACGACAGTCACCTGTATTAGGGTGAAGCTAGATGAGCGTAATTTTTGTGAGTTATGAGTCGCGTAATTTCTGCTACATTCGGTTTCATACAAAACCCATGTTTGGTTCACACGGCGACGCAAAATGAGTTGTCAAAATGTATTGTTGAGAATTTCTGCAGCTGAAATTACGCAGCTCACGACTCACAAAATTACGCTCGTCCGGCTTCACCCCTAACGTTTGAACATAAAGCTCAAAAATAGAGTGTGATAGATATTTTCGAGAGATTATCTTACCAGATGTTATTGCAGGCGATTAATTACAATACGGTGCTACCTTGAGGCTCAAGTGTAGAAATATGACAGCTCAAAGATGGGCCTCGCTTAGCATCACAAAAACAGATGAACTCGACATCACAACAATATGGCGGCACTCGAAGCCTTTAAACTTTGAAAAAAGGATAACATCTACTTGAAATCTAACAAAAATAACAACACTTTTTCTAGTCTCAATATACAAACGTCTCGGAAAGGTCCATTGTTAAGGGTTCTGCGAGTAGAAGACAATACGCCCAAGAATCCGCTTCAACTGTACATTTAGTCTTCATTAATACTGCCGTTATAAGCCAAAAATTCGTATCATCAATGGAAATCGAATTAAGATAGGCCTTTTTGGCTTAACAAGGCAGAATAGGTAGGTGAAAAGTCTGAGTAAAATTAATTGTTTGCTGTTTTATAATTTTAATTCTTCCTTTTATTACAAAATGTGTCTACATACCTACTGACTTAAATATCTAGGTCAGTATTGGACACATTGATCTAGTTCCAACCAAACTAAGTGATATGTTCCAGGTTCTTGGATAATTTCTATGTATTTCAGTATTATATTTAAATATGTTTACAAACATTGCTTATATAGTTTGGTGGTTTGGTTGGGACTAGATAATTTTGTGCAAGACTGTCCTAAATATTTATTTCAGTAGGTTTGTAGACACATTATATACTTATTAAACCGGAAGATATTTGCCTAGTATCAAGACTAATTAATCCTCATTCTCATTTTTTTTAAATAAAACCTTTCGACCTCTGCAAACTAAGCGTAGTCCGACTATGCTAAATAAGTGCAGTAATAAGTCCGAAATAAATATGTTTGAATTTGAATTATGCTATGTGAAAGGCACCCTCATGTCTGTGTAACTATTGCAATATAGTACATTACACAACTAGGATAGTAAAACAAAGAGAGGCCGAGTTCGCAGATGTTTGCGGCCCGAGCTGCAAGCGAGGGACGTAAATATGCGATCGAGGGCTTTATTTACTGTCTCCCGTGTTGTGTACATCATTTTGTGTCTACACTAGGCCAGAAAGCTGCTTTTTCCGTACGCGTAGCGTGCGGTAAACCCACTTTACGGCCAGGTGTGGCATAAAAAAATAAAAAATAAATTACTATAGCTACTATAGGCATCGTCATGTTAGAGATGACAGAAACTGATAAATTGGTGCCAAAGTTGTCAATATACCGATGGCTCACTCCGTGAATTCGCCGCGCTGTTACTAGTACAGTCGAGTTCATTTACATCTACACACTTTCGGGAACAAAAATATCTGAACACGACCCTATTGTCAGGAGCATAAAAGCGTGTTCAGATATTTTTGTTGTCTTATATGTGTGGATGTAAAATGTAAATGAACTCGACTGTACATTGCACTGTTATTTATTCTGTGCCTATAATAATAGATATGTGTTACTATGTATGGCGCGTCGGATGTTACTATTCGATGCGGACTGTGCCTAATTCGAGACATGTATTTCTTTACTACTTATTGTAATAAAAACAATCTCATGGACTACCTATGTTGAATCTTATGAATGTCTGGTGTTTGATAAGTAAATATTTTAATTTTGACTATTTGGAATGTATGATATCAATGTGTTTGTAAATCTGTTACCTCATTTATTTTATTGTGTATGATAATGTGACATGATTGTAATTAAATGATTTTAATGTAAAACTGTTGTTTTATTGGCGTGATGAGCTGGGGTTTTTAGTGCATTGATGTGCGGGTTTCTTCGCGATGTTTTCCTTTGTGTGTTGGATTTGCAAAAGCAGTATGTATGTATGTAAACAATTTATTGCACATAAAATCGTAACGCAACAGTACATACATCAATGGCAAACTTATCCCTAGATAACTCGCCAAGTTATCATTGTGCAGTCATTATTAACTGCTGATCCATAATGAGATGTTTAACTAAATAAAAGACAAAAATACTGGCACTGAAATTAAATTACCAGGTGATTTTATTTCAAAAATGTGGTTTCTGCAGCGGTTGTATTTTATGCCGAAACAAAACTAATCTTATCTACACGCTCCACGTCCAGGAGACACGCATGACGTCCAGCTCTTACTCAAGTCCAAAGAAACGTATGATTTGCGTGTTTGAAAGACATTCTCGTCGAGCGTGTGCTACGAGATTACAATAAATAGCATTCAGTGCGTGGAGTTTATAATAAACTACTAAATCTACCAAGAATACTGATACTGGCAGTCCCAAAAAAAAAGCCATCGTTGTCTTTGGAACGGGTCTCTGACCGCTTTTGACATCTGTCACTGTCATAGCATGGCATTCGCGTTGAATTGTGAATTGTTGAGGTTTCGTAAAAAGAATATTATATTGTTTGATCGTAGTTTTTAAATAATTACGTTACGAAAACTTTGATAATAACGTAAGAAAACGTCAGTTTTCTGCCCAATTACTTGGTGGGAAAAAGCAGTTTCGGCGAGTGAAGGTTAGTTTTAGAGATATTTGTAAATAAAGCAACATGCGCGGTTGCTATGAGGTCATCGTTTTGTCGAAGTCCATTTTGGGTATATTATTTAAAGTATTAATTTGATTCGTTGTTTTCAAAGGACAAAATATGTTCATTTGATGAATTAATAATGTACCAACATAATGTATTTCTTTCACTTTTTAACAGGGTTGGTTCCGTTTTATTTTCTTATGTTTATGACTAATAATTGAACTTCCATAAATATCACAATTTCTTACAATTAGGATGTTACAAGATTATTGTTGATGAAAACCTTTGCAAAAGTCTTGCCTTGCCTTGCCTTGGAAACATGCATTGACGTAAACTAAGGACAGGGCTAAGCGAGCGCGCAGACGGTTCCAACGCTTTGGCGGTAAAAATACCGCCGAATCAGTACCAGCCGGCAGTGCGACACGCGGCGCGTGCACTGCGCAGCTGGTCTTTATAGCTGCATTTTTTGTACAGGGAATATTTCATTTCATTTCATTTATTAATTGCTTACATGTACATTTTATGTAAGGTATTGCAAGATGTTAGGAGCATACAGTGTGGGGAGTGTACATGATACCCTGATGGGCATTACAATTCAATCTTATACTATCTTAAAACTAATATTCGAATTTCAAATTATAATTTCAATGTTTATACATAAATAAGGGAGCACATTCAAAGTCATAATTAATTAATTAATTGTCTGGACTCTAATTTCAAAAATAACATTAGTAAATTTATTTGAATGATAATTATTACAGTAGGTTCACCACAGACCTGGTTCTAAAATTATTAAAATATATTTTATCAAATTGTTATTGCCACGGATTCAGTATAAATAAAACATGTCAAGATAATTAATTAAGGTACATACAATTAGGCCAATACGATACGATAATAAGGTAGGTAGGTACAATTTCCATCGTTGATTAAAAAATAAATAAATTAATATATCATTCATCAAATAATCATTTCAAATTGTCTTCAAAAAAATCTTTAATGCTGTAATAACACCTGTCAACTAGTAGATTTACAAGTTTTCTCTTAAAAATGTTGTCCTTTACCTCGGTTGTTATATTTTTTGGCAGTTTGTTAAAGATTTTGGTTGCCCTAAAATAAGGTCTGTCTTTGTACATAGCTAATTTGGATGTTGGTACTGTTAGCAAGTGATTTGATCTCAAACCGCTCCTGACATTTTCCCGCTTCTGGAATAAATTTATGTGCTTCCGAACAAAGATCGCTGTCTCTAAGATATATATGGAGGGTAGTGTTAATAGTTTGTATTGAGCGAAATATAGATCCTGTAATATAGAACTGTACGGATGGGCCTATCCTTACTTTTGAAATCATTGAACAAATGTCATTTTCAGACATAAGGTTCTTACCTAGTTGTCGATAAGGTCCTCATACTCCTTGTAACAGGCTATTGCTACGAATATACTATTAAAAATCGTTCTTATTCACAAGCGTTCAAATCAGTTTCAGGTCACATACGTTACATACCCATAAAAGAGCATAAACAAACTATCTAAACTAGGTACAAAAATCGTAATAAATAATACAATATGTTTAATTGTTTAGGTGCTATGGGTGTAGGTGTCCCTAGAACAAACATACATACGAAATGGGCTGATAGACTAGCTCATAAGACACCAGATTAAGTAAATTTGACTTTAGTAAAAATCTCTTAGATTTCGAGATATCATGTATAAGGTTCACTATTGTCTTGCAGAAACTTTTTTGGTCGAATCATTATTTGGCAAAATTCGAATCATCATTTGGCAGAATTCATAATTTTGCATAGTGCATTTTTTTAAACTTTTCAGGATTACATATATATATACAAGAAATTAATTTCCAGGATTGTTATAAAACAATCCTAACCTAACCTATTTAACAGGATAATGCCTTAAAAAGTCCTAAAAATTCTAGTTTCAGAAAAAAATGCAGTATGCCAAATGATGAATTCTGTCAAATGATGATTTGACCAAAAAAGATTCTGCCAGATGACGGTAACTCCCTGTATAATTTTGGCAATAAAGGCTATAAATAAATAAATAAAAAGGCAGAGGGAATATAATTTCCACCATATTTCAAACTTTATGTCTTTGTTATATTTTTTGTACACCTATGTCTTATAAAGGGTTACATATTTAGTAACAGAATATGAAAAAGCTAAAATCGGTAATGATAAATTCCAGTTGAGCACACAACATGGAGCAAGTGCTGTACAATGTGGCGCAGACGGTGGAGAAGCAGCTGGATAGCGAGCTGGAACGGTAAACAATACACTCACATTCATAAAAATTTATTCACTGATACATTACACAACTAGGGTGGTAAAACAAAGAAAGGCCGAGATCGCAGATGTTTGCGGCCCGAGCTGCAAGCGAGGGATGTAAGTATGCGATCGAGGGCCTTCTTTATTACCTCCCGTGTTGTGTACATAATTTTATGTCTACACTTGGCCAGAAAGCGGCATTTTCCGTACGCGTAGCGTGCGGTAAAAGCCACTTTATGGCCAGGTGCGGCATAAAATATCTTATCCTTTGAGCATTTCTAATAGAATGCCATTTTCTTCATCATGTTTTCTGCCAATTTTGTTAATGGTACCAAGGACCATTAAAACAAGAGGACTGTCATTCTCCATACTTTGGATCGTAACCCGACCGCAAGGGGATTTCGGGGCAAAAACTAGATGGCGCTAAAAAACTAAACATTTAACGATGTTATAATTAACGATGTTAAATATATCGTCGTCTAGTATCCACAACACAAGCCTTATTGAGCTTACTATGGGACTAATTCGATTTGTGTAAGATTGTCCCCTAATATTTATTTATTTATTTATAATTGAACAAAGAAACAATTAGTTCGTAAACAGCTAATAATAAATAAATTCTAACATTTAAATACTGTGTCACGCTTGCAAAGTTGAATAATTGTAAATAAAATAATTCTTATACCAAGCTTATATATAGATGGTGTTGTAAATTCGGGGAACAGCTTTTTGTATGGAGAATGACAGTCCTCTTGTTTTAATGGTCCTTGATGGTACAGTCGCCATCAGATATATCTGAGCTGTCAGTGTACTCATAAATATCTGAACACGGCTCTAATGCTATGAAAATAGAGCCGTGTTCAGATATTTATGAGTACACTGACAGCTCAGATAAATCTGATGGCGACTGTACTTAGAATTACAAGCTTTTCCATCCTAACCACCATTATGCAAATCATATGGAAAAATGGTAACACAATAGGAAAAAATGGAATATTATTTTGGCCCATTGGGATTTAAAAAAAATGGGACCTATCTGATTTTTTCAGATTGGTTTATTAAAGAAAACAATGGAGTAGAGACGAGGGGGCTCGGTTTTGTGAAGTTGGTTTAAATTCAAATACCTTTGGATCTGATGTATGTGTGTGTGTGTAGATTGGACCAGCTGGACAACAGCGACCTGGAGGCGATCCGGCAGCAGCGCCTGACCGAGATGAAGCAACGGGCACAGAAGAAACAGGAGTGGATGGCCAATGTAAGCTGTTGTCTTTTATTAAAATGTGTCCTCTCAAACCAGTTGTGGCTGGGGGTTGTGGGGCTATGTACCCGAGACCATACAATACAATACTCTTTATTGCATACTATTTGAGGATCTCTGTTATTTTTATTACAGAGATCCTCAAATAAACAAGATATTAAAAACAAATACCAGCCAGCTATGGCGAAGCGTTGTGGGGCTATGTATCCACTATCTACCCCACCTTTACTCCAGCTGTATGCACTCGGCGACATTGAGTGAAACACGTATATCGTATGTACTCTTTTCACGTGACTAACGCACTACACTAGGCCGAAACCGAAATTTCGGTCGGACTCTATTAGAAAGTTTCTCTAAATGCCTAAGGCACGAGGCGCGTGGAATGCGCGTGCCTCGGGCTTACGAAGCGCGATTTATGTGTCGTGACTGAGTCAATGTAATGTTATTATATTATATTACATATCGCAGGGCCACGGCGAGTACAGCGAGCTAGATGGCGAGAAAGAATTCTTCACGGTCTGCAACAAGTCCGACAACGTCGTGTGCCACTTCTACAAACACGACTCCCCGAGGAGCCGCATCGTTGACATGCATCTGAAGATCCTCGCCAAGAAACATGTCGAGACGCGGTTTGTGAAGCTGGATGCCGAGCGGGCGCCCTTCCTTGCTGGTAACTATACACTTTAATAATTCATTTCTTTTCAGATAATTTAGGTATATCCATTGTGTTAGTAAGGGCCGACACGGACGGACTGCGACCCAACTGCGACTTGTATAGAAACTGTGCAGTCGGCGTGCAGTCAGTGTGCAGCTGAAATGCAGTTCCCATACAAATCGCGGATGGTATGCAGTCCGTCTGTATCGGCCCTAATACTTATGACTATATTAGTAGAAGTAGGTACATATTTAAAACATCAAGGTTTATAATCCCGGAGACATTGATTTGAGCATTGGACATAGGCTCAACTGCATTTGCGTCCAGTGCTCAAAAATTCGTCCCTCTATCCTTCCCGCTACAACGGTCAGGAGACTGTTGGTGCTGGTATTGATGCGGCGCATCAAGGACCTTCCTTCTTTAGTG
The DNA here is from genome assembly GCA_947034925.1 of Eudemis profundana. Lineage (NCBI taxonomy): Eukaryota > Metazoa > Arthropoda > Insecta > Lepidoptera > Tortricidae > Eudemis > Eudemis profundana. Next base: position 13,008,628 of record OX344819.1, on the reverse strand, counting down.
TTCCATTTCCAGAGCACGCGACAGGCACCCCGTGAGGTTTAGACTGACCAAATCAACTACCAGCTGGCAGCTCCCACTGCTGAGCACAAGCCTACTCTCGATACATAAAAAAGACAGATATCAAAATTTTGTGGTATGATTGTTGGATTTTGACACCCGCTGTAAAATTGGAGTAAATTTAGAGTACTTTTTCATCTGGAGCGGTCAACAGTAAGCTCGAGTTTGTTAAAATAGTCAAGTTGGTGAGGGTTCTATGGCCACGTCACTACTTCTATTCCACCAGTCTTGGACTGCATAGTTGACATTTTTAACCAGACGGTCGAAATAAGGGTTGTAAGTCGATCGGATTTCAAATTGAAATTAATGGATTTTAACCTGGTGTCAAAAATACCTTCCTAACCTTCTTCTATACATAAAAGTGTGAGTAATTCTGAAGTCAACAAATAATGTAAACTTGAATTTGTTGTATTGTAGGCAGACTGAAGATCCGCGTGATCCCCACCATCGCGCTCGTGAAGCAGAACAAGACGAAGGACTTCATAGTTGGCTTCACCGACCTCGGCAACCGCGACGACTTCTCCACCGAGACCCTGGAGTGGAGGATCGCCAGGTGAGGATACTCGCCAATATACATGCAGGTTACAGAACAAGACGAAGGACTTCATAGTTGGCTTCACCGACCTCGGCAACCGCGACGACTTCTCCACCGAGACCCTGGAGTGGAGGATCGCCAGGTGAGGATACTCGCCAATATACATGCAGGTTACAGAACAAGACGAAGGACTTCATAGTTGGCTTCACCGACCTCGGCAACCGCGACGACTTCTCCACCGAGACCCTGGAGTGGAGGATCGCCAGGTGAGGATACTCGCCAATATACATGCAGGTTACAGAACAAGACGAAGGACTTCATAGTTGGCTTCACCGACCTCGGCAACCGCGACGACTTCTCCACCGAGACCCTGGAGTGGAGGATCGCCAGGTGAGGATACTCGCCAATATACATGCAGGTTACAGAACAAGACGAAGGACTTCATAGTTGGCTTCACCGACCTCGGCAACCGCGACGACTTCTCCACCGAGACCCTGGAGTGGAGGATCGCCAGGTGAGGATACTCGCCAATATAGATGTAGGTTACAGAACAAGACGAAGGACTTCATAGTTGGCTTCACCGACCTCGGCAACCGCGACGACTTCTCCACCGAGACCCTGGAGTGGAGGATCGCCAGGTGAGGATACTCGCCAATATACATGCAGGTTACAGAACAAGACGAAGGACTTCATAGTTGGCTTCACCGACCTCGGCAACCGCGACGACTTCTCCACCGAGACCCTGGAGTGGAGGATCGCCAGGTGAGGATACTCGCCAATATACATGCAGGTTACAGAACAAGACGAAGGACTTCATAGTTGGCTTCACCGACCTCGGCAACCGCGACGACTTCTCCACCGAGACCCTGGAGTGGAGGATCGCCAGGTGAGGATACTCGCCAATATACATGCAGGTTACAGAACAAGACGAAGGACTTCATAGTTGGCTTCACCGACCTCGGCAACCGCGACGACTTCTCCACCGAGACCCTGGAGTGGAGGATCGCCAGGTGAGGATACTCGCCAATATACATGCAGGTTACAGAACAAGACGAAGGACTTCATAGTTGGCTTCACCGACCTCGGCAACCGCGACGACTTCTCCACCGAGACCCTGGAGTGGAGGATCGCCAGGTGAGGATACTCGCCAATATACATGCAGGTTACAGAACAAGACGAAGGACTTCATAGTTGGCTTCACCGACCTCGGCAACCGCGACGACTTCTCCACCGAGACCCTGGAGTGGAGGATCGCCAGGTGAGGATACTCGCCAATATACATGCAGGTTACAGAACAAGACGAAGGACTTCATAGTTGGCTTCACCGACCTCGGCAACCGCGACGACTTCTCCACCGAGACCCTGGAGTGGAGGATCGCCAGGTGAGGATACTCGCCAATATACATGCAGGTTACAGAACAAGACGAAGGACTTCATAGTTGGCTTCACCGACCTCGGCAACCGCGACGACTTCTCCACCGAGACCCTGGAGTGGAGGATCGCCAGGTGAGGATACTCGCCAATATACATGCAGGTTACAGAACAAGACGAAGGACTTCATAGTTGGCTTCACCGACCTCGGCAACCGCGACGACTTCTCCACCGAGACCCTGGAGTGGAGGATCGCCAGGTGAGGATACTCGCCAATATACATGCAGGTTACAGAACAAGACGAAGGACTTCATAGTTGGCTTCACCGACCTCGGCAACCGCGACGACTTCTCCACCGAGACCCTGGAGTGGAGGATCGCCAGGTGAGGATACTCGCCAATATACATGCAGGTTACAGAACAAGACGAAGGACTTCATAGTTGGCTTCACCGACCTCGGCAACCGCGACGACTTCTCCACCGAGACCCTGGAGTGGAGGATCGCCAGGTGAGGATACTCGCCAATATACATGCAGGTTACAGAACAAGACGAAGGACTTCATAGTTGGCTTCACCGACCTCGGCAACCGCGACGACTTCTCCACCGAGACCCTGGAGTGGAGGATCGCCAGGTGAGGATACTCGCCAATATAGATGCAGGTTACAGAACAAGACGAAGGACTTCATAGTTGGCTTCACCGACCTCGGCAACCGCGACGACTTCTCCACCGAGACCCTGGAGTGGAGGATCGCCAGGTGAGGATACTCGCCAATATACATGCAGGTTACAGAACAAGACGAAGGACTTCATAGTTGGCTTCACCGACCTCGGCAACCGCGACGACTTCTCCACCGAGACCCTGGAGTGGAGGATCGCCAGGTGAGGATACTCGCCAATATACATGCAGGTTACAGAACAAGACGAAGGACTTCATAGTTGGCTTCACCGACCTCGGCAACCGCGACGACTTCTCCACCGAGACCCTGGAGTGGAGGATCGCCAGGTGAGGATACTCGCCAATATACATGCAGGTTACAGAACAAGACGAAGGACTTCATAGTTGGCTTCACCGACCTCGGCAACCGCGACGACTTCTCCACCGAGACCCTGGAGTGGAGGATCGCCAGGTGAGGATACTCGCCAATATACATGCAGGTTACAGAACAAGACGAAGGACTTCATAGTTGGCTTCACCGACCTCGGCAACCGCGACGACTTCTCCACCGAGACCCTGGAGTGGAGGATCGCCAGGTGAGGATACTCGCCAATATACATGCAGGTTACAGAACAAGACGAAGGACTTCATAGTTGGCTTCACCGACCTCGGCAACCGCGACGACTTCTCCACCGAGACCCTGGAGTGGAGGATCGCCAGGTGAGGATACTCGCCAATATACATGCAGGTTACAGAACAAGACGAAGGACTTCATAGTTGGCTTCACCGACCTCGGCAACCGCGACGACTTCTCCACCGAGACCCTGGAGTGGAGGATCGCCAGGTGAGGATACTCGCCAATATACATGCAGGTTACAGAACAAGACGAAGGACTTCATAGTTGGCTTCACCGACCTCGGCAACCGCGACGACTTCTCCACCGAGACCCTGGAGTGGAGGATCGCCAGGTGAGGACCGTCTTATCTTATCTTATCTTGCAGTGGCGTGGCGTCAAATATAGTCTTAGTAAAGCCGGAGCACATTTGGATTACTTTTTACCCGACTGCGGCGAAGCCCAAAGGAGGGTTATGTGTTTGACCTGTATGTATGTATGTCCGTTCCTATGTCCGCTCCGAACTACTCAACGGCACAACCGATTTTGATAAATGATACATCATTAGATTCGTCTTGATGGCGTGAGTGTCACTAGTTATGAAATTCGTTAAAATAAACAAAATAGCAGATTTTATGCACTTTTAAAGTGCACCGCGGTCGGGTTTTTTTATAGTAAAAATATTTAGTTATTCTTCAGGAGTAGTAGATACTCCGGTCATGTTTTAAAATAGGCAAGCCGGTGGGAATCGGGTTCTATGGACACTACGCCACTGTTATCTTAGTAATAGGGGTCGTTACGGGTACATTTCGACCCAATGGGATCTTTTGTGTACCCCTTACCGCATCTACGCCATGGCCTGTTCCACCATCTCCATAAATCGGCCATATTGGGACCCCCTATAGAGGATGGAAAAAAATCTATGGGCCCTAGAGGGGAAGTACCATAAATCCTTTAGTTAGCTCATTTTACTGAAAGGAACATTATTTTATTATTAAAAAGAAATAAAACTGTGTTTATAGATTTTTTTTTAGATTTTCTTGGCCTTTGTATTAGAATTGATGGTAAAATAAAATTAATAATAGATTTTAGGATATTTTTTACTTGTAAGGCCAAATGTTGATTAGAGAGATTTTATCCTTACCAATAGTCCTATCGATTAGTAGAATAAAATAATGAGTGCTTATTTTTTAAATTTTTAGTCGGTTCGTTCGGTGAGACAAGCGAATTTTAGGAAATCTTTTAATGCAGTTTTGATTCTTTTTAAAAATAAAGGAATATTTATTTTCAGTAAAATGAGCTAACTAAAGTATTTAAGGTAGTTCCCCTTTAGGGCCCATAGATATTTTCCACCCCGTATACGCCTATGGTCCTTGGCCGCCTTAGTGTACGTTTTGCGCTTTCACTAGAAATGCGCACTTGTGGAGGAAGTGCTTATTTCAGGAATCTGTTTTACGATGTTAATTGAACGTTTCCAGGGCCGAAGTGATCGAATACTCCGGTGACCTGATGGTGCCGCCCGAGGAGGCGCGTGCGCAGCGCAAACTGCACATACACACCAAGAAAACTGTGCGCGGCCGCCAGGATTCCGACTCCGACGGACTCAGCGACTGATGATGATTAAGTCGCGACTGGATGCTAAATGCTTGTATTTATTATAAAATATTACACAAACTCGGCACAGCCTTAGAAAATCTTTCGCTTTTTCTGTGTGATGACCAGAGATCGGACAAATTTGCGTCATCGCTCTTAAAAAATGTGGACATGACTCAAAAATATAATCAAATAATTAATCATTTAATTATTTCTTACCTGAGATTTAATTTTGATAGTCAAAAAATACACAAGTTTGTTGCAATGTACATTTATTAAAGAAAATAATCAGTATTTACCAGTGGCGTGGCGTCCAAAGAACTCGATTCCTACCGGCTTGCCTAATATCAGGCATTTGACCACCTTTTTCTACAGCTCTTAAGGAAAATGTACACCAAATCTGCACCGGTTTTCCTAAGGATATCTTTTACGCCACGCCATTTACCAGCGCGTATTTACCAGCGATTTGTCCGATCTCTGGTGATGATAATTAGTCGATTAGGGCTAACACGATAAATCTGATTATTTTAAATTAGATCGCAAAGTAAATCATGAAAAATTAACTATAAAATTGTTTTAATTTAAAAGTTCCATATTTTTGGTCTTTGTATCTAAACTACATATAAAAAATAGTACAATTTTGTGTTTGCATTTTTTACTAATAAATAGCATTATCTATCACAATGAATAAGGAACATTGGTGTAAATTCGAACATGGGGTAATTCCGAAATTTTAAAGTTTCTCGTAATTCACGCAACATATTGCTAACACTGTACTGAATATGCCACTAGTGCTTCAACTACTCTGTCGGTCGCCGTTCGTGTTGGCGGTAACTTGTGTAAGTAGTTACAGCTGCACGTAACAAAAAGCACACATGTGAGTTTCACCAACGAAGTTGCCAAGCTACAGTTGCACACTGCTGGGCAATTCCACGACAGAGAGTAACACAAGTTACCAATTTTTCACGTGTCTTTGTATTGATGGTGTAAATATGTAGGGATTAAAATACTTATCTAGATTAAAATTAATACTTATATTTACGTCATAAATAAATGAACACGCCATTAAATGGTAGCTACTGTTATATTTTCATGGAATTACCCAACTGCTTGTTGATTTTAAGGTGCTGTGGAGTGTGTTTCTAATTTATAAAATAACACCACATTCGAAATTACTCCAATGTACAGTGAACTAATAATATGTATACACGAACGTTAAGGAATGTTAACTCAATAGTGTCGTGGGTACATATTTTTGTAACGTTGGTCGTATCGATCTCTTTGAAGTCGACTGTACTATACAACTCTCATATTTGTTCAAAAATTAAATTTGATTATGTTTATACACCGTGTTTTTTATTCTCCAGATCTAATTAAGTTAATTTCTCTAGAAACTAATGTTGTAACTCATACCGTTTATAAAATATTCATTATCTTAATTTAATCACCAACCAGTATAGTCTGTGCGGAAAGAGAATAGGCGTGGCGAAAAACGGAACTAACCTAACCAGTATGGCCACAGAACAGAAAATACGGCACATACGGTAGAAAAGCATTACAGCGCCCCCCAATCTAAATCTTATTCTCTTTCCGCACAGACTCTACAGATATTTTTTTAGTGTGTGAAATTCTGTTTCCATCACGCCGAAAATACGCCCCCGCCGCAGTTTTTTTGCCAAACGCCGTCGCAGACAATTTTTCAATCGGCGCACACCGCCAACAAATACAGGGTGAAATATTATTGACCGTCCAAATTTTTCCTAGGCATTATGTATCAATAAAAGATGCCATTTCTAAAGAAAAAAACGTAGGCAAAATTTTCACCTTAAAATGTGCTGTCCGAAAAATAGTAAAGTGAGGATTACGCTTATCAACGCGTAAGTTGACTCGGCGACTCAAGGCGGGGCGGGGTAGGGGTCGCGGGGAGGGGACCGCTGCCGTCTCCCGCGCAGTGCGCTACCGATCCACAAACGTATGTTTTTTTAGGACATATTTTACCGAAAGATACTGACTGAAAAAATACGTATTTTCTATTTTTCGCTAAAAAATCTACTGTAAAAGTTAAAACGGTCCAAAAATGTTCACTCTGTATACATACAGAGTAGAGTTAAAGAAAACAGTTAACTTAAATCGCGTTAAGTAAAAACTAAAAAAACTTCCTTCAGTAAAGAATAAAAGTAGTAGAAAATAGTATCAAAGCAGAGATGCAGCGCAAGTTTTTTTAACATATTTAGTGTTTAAAAAGGGGCCTGGCCCGTTTCATAATCACAACATGGATGAGTAACAGATAAGTTGTTAGAAAACATGGCGCAATACGGGGCTGCCTTCCGAATCACATCTTCATTATTACAAAGTCAACAATAGTAGGTACGTTACTTACCTAGGGTCTCAGATCGCAGCTATTTGATACATATGTAATCTGAGGCTTTCCTTATTACCTCCCGTATATTTTACATCTCCCCATGCAAGTGAAGGTGTGACGTAAACAAAAATAACTTCTCGTTATAAGTTTGAAAAGATTTCAAAATATTATTACAAAAAAAAATTAAATAACCGAAACTAGATTGTTCAATTTACAAATGCTAGTTACTATAAAAATACCCAATTCATTATAGGTGTATCTATAATATTTATGCCACACCTGGCCTTAAAGTGGCTTTTACCACACGCTGTATGTACTGAAAAAGCCGTTTTCTAGCCAAGTGTAGACATAAAATGATGTACACAACACGGGAGGTAATAAAGAAAGCCCTCGATCGCATATTTACGTCCCTCGCTTGCAGCTCGGGCCGCATCTTCTGCGATCTCGGCCTTTCTTTGTTTACCACCCTAGTTATGTTATGTACTATTACGCAGTTCAGCAGAGTTTAGTTTTGTGTCTACAGTTCTTGGTGTGATACTATACAGCACGACCACGGACGATTTTGTTAATTCTTTTGCGGTACATATTCACGAAAAAAAATGTACTTTTTTGTACTAACTAATCATTAAAAAAATTGTACTCGTACGGTTTCGGAGTTCTGAGATAGAGGTTGTGGTAGTTCTTGCGCAATTGGTCGGTTTCTGCATATCTATGGTTGTTTGATTACCACTGTTTTTATAAGTTTGCAAATTAATTTTCTTTTGGTGTGCAATAAAGTATGATTGTATTGTGTTGTTGTATTGTATTAATGGGTTGCCTACCCTATAGCAGATAATAATAAAATACTAAGACTGGAAATTAAGTATATGAAATAACAGTAATTTCAATACAAAACACAATATTAAGCTGATTTGTGGTAATGTTTCATATGGCTTCTTAAATTCCTTCTAGTAGCGGCCCTGTAACTGCAGGCGTCGCAGGCGAACGGGTTTTGGCCCGAGTGTCGGCTCATTAGATGACACTTTAATGCATCTGACGCAGTAGTCTTGTACTCACAGATGTTGCATTCATATGGCTTCACACCGGTGTGTGTTCTAAAATGAATTCGCAAATAATCTTTTCGTCCGAATGAGGAACTGCATTGACTGCATTTGAAGGGCTTCTCGCCAGTGTGGGTTCTGAGATGCCTTTGCAAAGCGCCGCTTTGTGCGAATGAGGAACTGCAGTGACTGCATTTGAAGGGCGTCTCACCAGTGTGGGTTCTAAGATGCCTTTTCAAATGACTGCTTTCTGTGAATGACCAGCTGCAGTGACTGCATTTGAAGGGCTTCTCGCCAGTGTGGGCTCTAAGATGCCTTTGCAAATCACTGCTTTGTGCGAATGAGCAGCTGCAGTGACTGCATTTGAAAGGCTTTTCACCAGTGTGGGTTCTAAGATGAATTCGCAAATAATCTTTTCGTCCGAATGAGGAACTGCAGTGACTGCATTTGAAGGGCTTCTCGCCAGAGTGTATTCTAAGATGAATACGTATAGAACTGTCATGGGCAAATGCGGAACTGCAGTGACTGCATTTATATGGCTTCGCGCCAGTGTGTCTTCTTAAGTGAATTTGTAAAGAACTGCTATGAGCAAATGCGGAACTGCAGTGACTGCACTTGAAGGGCTTTTCACCAGTGTGGGTTCTGACATGCCTTTGCAAAGCACCGCTTTGTGCGAATGAGGAACTGCAGTGACTGCATTTGAATGGCTTCTCAGCAGAGTGTATTCTAAGATGACTACGTAAAGTACTGTCATGGGCAAATGCGGAACTGCAGTGACTGCATTTGAAAGGCTTCTCACCAGTGTGTGTCCTTAAATGAACCCGTAGATTAGACGCACGTTTGGTAGTAAAGTTACATATATTGCAACTGAAGTATTTAACGCCATGCTGGCTCTTCGCATGCTCCAGTAGAAGTCGTTTTGTACCAAATTTGCAGCTACAGGAATTACACGTGAAATCCTTGCTCGCCTTATGACCACCTTTCGGGACCATGTGAGTGTGTATGTGTTTCTCTAAAACCGACTTCACACTAAAACTGTTTCCGCACACGTCGCATATATAGTTCGTTCCATCAATAGCAGTATTTGTTTTATTTGTGAAGCTTCTGCCATCCGGTCTTTTAGTAGCAACCCTGGACATTTTCTTTGTTACAAATTGCACTACAGATAATACGGACGATTGTTGAAGTTTCTCAACTGGAGCATCGTTTTTACTCGGTTTCTTTGCCTGTTTTTCAACTTCCATTTGACACATGTTAGTTTCCACTGGCTCTGTCTGTTTTGCTACTTGACATTCACCTGAAACATTAGAGACATTACTTCAATGTTACATAACAATCTAAGGTAACACTGAATTTAATCATAGCTTTATCTAACACATCATCAGCCTACATTAGTCCCATTGCTGGACACTGGGCTACTCGCAATAGGTGAAAGTGCTTAATTTTGCATTAGGTGAGAATGCATTATCAACAAGGGGTCAATGACCTCAATCGTTATGCTGATGTGGATATGCTCTGGGATTACGGGATTCGAGTTGCTGAAGGTCAATAGTTCTGATTTTATTGAGTACATGAAATAAATGTAAATTACATTACAGTACAGATAAAGAGGCAGGACTCAACATTTTATATTGAAATAAAAATGATTTACTCATTCAAAGTCTTTCAATATTTCTTTAATGGTTAATGATACTATTTATGCCTTTATTAAATACTTAAATGTCTGTTTATAAGAAACAACACTGAATAGAATTATTTTTTTGAAGAATATCATTTCCATCTTAAAACTGCCTGCAGTGCTGCAGCGTCGGTGCTGTCAGTAGACATATTATTACAGTACATGTATTAATTTATAACAAATGTTACTTTTGAAAGTGCTTTTTTATATAAGCAGCAGCACCTTTGAATTTTATGTTTAACTACCAGTACACAGCACCTCACAAGGCTCTTTACCTTCTTTAATTAAAAATAAATAAAGAGCGAAGAGGAAATATCTAGACTCTGAAGCTGTTGTCAGGATTATTGTCTAGTCAAGGGAACTCTACAGGTCGACCCGGAAGGCAGAAAACCGTGTAGGTGGAGTGGAGAACTTTAGAGCAACATCCTCATGTGGTCACAACCCTCAGTCATTAGGAAACTAGGAAAAAGATCCAATTGTTCAGTTTCACTATTGCAGGGTTACAAAGCTTGGAAGGTAATCCCTCCACAGAAACTTGATATGCCTTGTATGTGATCACGTCAAACTAATGAGTCATAACATAATAGAATATAACACTTACAATTGGAACTATCTTTTTCTGCATTTTTGTGGTTAAGGGGTAATCGAAAGTGATATGTCTTGCGCCCGACCCTGCACGTCTGCAGCTCGAGGTCCACGCGCATGGTCTCCAGGCTGACGGAGCAAGTCCTACCCAGCTCCACTGCTTGTGAGTGACTGTGGCTTTCTTCTGTCTTCAATAACGCTGCAATAAATACTGAATATATGCACTGACTAAAAAATAATAAATGTCAGAAACCTAGGTAATAAGTTTAAATATTTATTAGCTGTAGATCAATACCAGTCCTCGGAGTTTAAAACACTTGCAGTATATAATAGAAGCCTTAGAAGTACAGTACGTAAGAAATATGATGAGCCGAGAGCGTGTAATTACTACGGTCAAAGGACACGAAAGTACCTAATACCGCGAATATTCAATCGCATACCCTCAGAAAACGACTGTCCATCCAAATCAATATTTAAAAAGAAATTAAAAGAGTCATTATTAGAAAATTCATAGTTAAGTTTAGTTTTTTTTGATAAGTATTGTAATTTCTGGTACCATTAGTAGTAGTAGTATAGTAATGTTACAGTGCACAGTGTAGGTTAAGTAACGAGTGCTATATTCGCCAACAAACTGTTCCGCAGTTTGGCGAAGACATGAAAAGTGTAACTATGTACTGTGTTTGTGAGAAATAAATTAAAAAAAAAAAAAAAAGGTAATTGTCAGACATGACGAAAATTGCTGCCCTATAAATAATTTCCACAAAAACTTATTCAATTCTGCCTCCTGAATCAAACCAATAAGTCTAGACTATACTATACTTTTATGATTCAGCATTTCGAATGTCTCTATACTGTTATAATGTAATAGTACATTACACAACTAGGGTGGTAAAACAAAGAAAGGCCGAGATCGCAGATGTTTGCGGCCCGAGCTGCATGCTTTTTTTTCGTAGGTCCCTCGGGGGGGTCACTGGGAGTGTAAATTCAAAAAGTAGACTGAATCAGGCTCCTGCGTATATTCGAAAAAGTTTTTTTTCCAAATAAAACAGTTTTTCTTGAATAACTCGGCCATTTTTGATTTTACAGTAAAACCATAAAGAGAAAAATTGTAGGAAATTTGATTCTCGCTTGCAGCTCGGGCCTTAAACTTCTGCGATCTCGGCCTTTCTTTGTTTACCACCCTAGTTACGTTATGTACTATTACGCAGTTCAGCAGAGTTTAGTTTTGTGTCTACAGTTCTTTCGCAATTGGTCGGTTTCGTTTCTGCATATCTATGGTCAATTAATTGCCTATTGTTTACCACTGTTTTTATAAGTTTGCAAATTAATTTTCTTTTGGTGTGCATAAAGTATGATTGTATTGTGTTGTTGTATTGTATTAATGGGTTGCCTACCTGTGCCTACCCTATAGCAGATAATAATAAAATACTAAGACTGAAAATTAAGTAATTGAAATAACAGTAATTTCAATACAAAACACAATATTAAGCTGATTTGTGGTAATGTTTTATATGGCTTTTTAAATTATTCCTAGTAGCGCCCCTGTAACTGCAGGCGTCGCAGGTGAACGGCTTTTGGCCCGAGTGTCGGCTCATTAGATGACACTTTAGATTACTTGACTGAGTAGTCTTGTAGTCACAAATGTTGCATTCATATGGCTTCTCGCCAGTGTGGGTTCTAAAATGCCTTTGCAAATCACCGCTTTGTGCGAATGAGGAACTGCAGTGACTGCATTTGAAGGGCTTCTCGCCAGTGTGGGTTCTGAGATGCTTTAGTAAATTACCGCGCGCATAGAATGAGGAGTGTGATACTATACAGCACGACCACGGACGATTTTGTTATTTCTTTTGCGGTACATATTCACGAAAAAAAATGTACTATTTTGTACTAATCATTAAAAAATTTGTACTCGTACGGTTTCGGAGTTGTGAGATAGAGGTTGTGGTCGTGCTAGGTAGATGCTACCTGGCACGACCACACTGAGATCGAGGTTAGTTTGATAGTCGAAATAAATGTACTGAAATTGTACTATTTTGTACCGAGTATAAAATAATGGTACCGCTTGCCAATTTAAAAAAAATTACCTTTTTGGTTCGCGGAGTACAGCAAACGGAAATGAAAGCGGTACAAATTCACGAAAAAAAATGTACTTTTATGTACTCTTCATTGAAAAGTAATAACTCATACGGTTTCGGCAGTGTGACACAAAAGGTGGGGGTCGTGCTAGGTAGATGCTACCTGGCACGACCACACTGCCATTGAGGTTAGTTTGATAGTGAAAATAAATGTACTGAAATTGTACTATTTTGTACCGTACATAAAATAATTGTACCTCTTTTCTGTAAAAAAAAAATGTCCCTCAATGGTTCGCGGAGTAGAGCCGACGCAAAAGAATGAGGTACAAATTCATGAAAAAAAATGTACTTTTAGGTACTTGTAATCAAAAATTAATTACTCATACAGTTTCGGCAGTGTGACACTAAAGGTTGGTTTAGGTTGGGTCGTGCTAGGTAGATAGATGGCTCCTGGCTCGAATACGCTGATATCGAGGTGAGTTTGATGGTCAAAATAAATATATTGGTAAAATGGTAAAAAAGAACCCTTATGGTGCGACTCTGTCAGTCTGTCCGTCTGTCACAGCAAGATATCTCAGGATATACTGATGCTATCGACTTGATATTTGGAATAGTGTTAAAAATTGCTAACTCGAGCCTATTGGATGAAACCAAAACCTTATACCTTTTTTTTAAAGGGGACTGAAATGTTATGTCGAAATTCAAAAGTAGAGCTATTATATCGAGTGGGATATCAAATGAAAGGGCTTAATGTGTATAGGTAGATTCTAAAACCGTTTTTATTTTATTTCTTCAGCATGTAGTTTTTTATTTAAGACAAAAAAAGTTAAAAAAATGGTGTACTGCCGTTTCGACGAAATATGTTTCGTCAAATTTCACTTGGCAACCAACTTTTCGCCGAAGTTTTATTTGGCAAATCAATTCTTGGCATAACTTTACTTCGCATTTTTTTTATTTCGCCACATTTTTATATTGCAAAGTTTTATTACATCAATGTTTTATGTGGTAAATAATTGTATAGCAAATGATTTGCTTAAGCAAATAACATATCGTCAAATAACATTTAACCAAGTTTTACATTGAAAAGTTTCACTTCAACACACTTTTATGTGACAAACAATTATGAAGCAAATGATTTGCTTAGTTAAATAACAAAAGGTTAGGTTAGGTTTGAACTGCGTCCCCCAACAAAAACGATCTGCTATCAAAAAGTAGGTTAGGTTAGTAAATTATAAGGGCACAGAAGAAAAAGGGGGGACGGGGGGGCGAAGCCCCCCACAAGGGGGGCTCGGGGGGCGAAGCCCCCCGCATTAAAAAAAACTCAAACCATAAGTTCAATTAGGTTAGGTTAGGTTAGGTTAGGGTTCGAACTGCGTCCCCCAACAAAAACGAACTGCTATCAAAAAGTAGGTTAGGTTAGGTTTGAACTGCGTCCCCCAACAAAAACGAACTGCTATCAAAAAGTAGGTTAGGTTAGTAAATTATAAGGGCACAGAAGAAAAAGGGGGGACGGGGGGGCGAAGCCCCCCACAAGGGGGGCTCGGGGGGCGAAGCCCCCCGCATTAAAAAAAACTCAAACCATAAGTTCAATTAGGTTAGGTTAGGTTAGGTTAGGGTTCGAACTGCGTCCCCCAACAAAAACGAACTGCTATCAAAAAGTAGGTTAGGTTAGGTTTGAACTTCGTCCCCCTACCAAAACGAACTGCTATCAAAAAGTAGGTTAGGTTAGGTTAGAACTGCGTCCCCCTACCAAACCGAATGGCTATCAAAAAGTAAGTTAGGTTAGAACTGCGTCCCCCAACTAAAACGAACCGCTCCCAGAACAGTAGGTTAGGTTAGGTACAACGCACATTAACTATCAACGATCACTCAAGAATGAAATGCTATTTTGAGCCACAAAGTATATAAACATAAGTAATACCCTCTTAATTTAGCTGTATGGGACATCACCCTACCCACTTAATGAAATAAAATCATACTGCAATTTGAACCTTGCATTCTAACAAACTAGGTTAGATTTTATTTGCCATTCAATATTTTACTAAATTACGATATGCCAATCAATACATTTGACGAAATGAGAAATGACGTCTTAAAAAAAAACCAGGTAATAATTTGCGTAACAATAATTTATCAAATCATATATTGGTAAATGATATCAGTGCGAAACGTTGAGTTGGGAAATAACATTTTGACCAAATAAAAATATGGGATAAAAGGTTTGGGAACTAAAAATTTGCGAAATAATTTTTGCCGAAACATTAGTAAACCTAAAAAAATACCCCACTATTATCTCCGAAGTGAGCAGAAAAATCTGTAATAATTACTGATTATTAATATCATCCTACACATTACAGGAAAAGTAAATCGGTTTTCCTAATTTGCACCGTTTTTTTTTATTTAAAAATCAAAACTCATACTTATTTGCTCCTACTAAACTAATCGCCATTCAGTTCTTCTTGAACTATTCACTTATCTACTAACGAGTTTGTACGGAACCCTCGGTGCGCGAGTCTGACTCGCACTTGACCTATTTTTAGAAATTGCAGAGGTTTTTGCCATAACACTGTTACATTTGATGTCCTATAGTACCTAGTGTAGACTGTAGCCACAATTTGAGCACATTTACTTTGTATTATTCTGGTCATTCGATTAAACTCTATGAAAGTGTGGTTGTGCCAAGAACCATCTACCTAGCACAGTGACCACAATCTTTTGTCACTATGCCGAAATCGTATGAATATTGGTTTTTTTAATGAAGAGTGCATAAAAATACTTTTTTTCATAAATTTTTACATCTTTCTTTAGCGTCGGTCGATTCCGCGAACCATTGAAGTATTTTTTCTTAACTGCGAAGAATTACTATTATTTAATGCTAAGTGCTAAATAGTAAAGTCGAGTTCATAAATATATGAGCATTTCCTAGGCTTCAATAATAAATGTACATGGACCGGGACATATTCATCTGAACAGATTTCTCAATCAAAAATATATACACGTTTTACCTGCCGTATTTATCTGAGCAAGCTTCTCAATATAATATGTAAGCAACTGAAAATTGATAAAATATCTGTACTACGATTTTTCAAAATTATCTAAACAAGTGGAAATATAATAAATATCTGCACAAGGGTTTTTTCGTGGTTTTTTCAATTATTTGTAAACAGGTCGTGGCGCATAAATTTCTGTACTGACGTATTCCAAATGTATGTGAACAATTAGAAGCTCGTAAATATATGTACAAACAAAACATTTCAGCTTTTCAGTAGAAATAAATAAATTGGTCAATGAATGCGTAGTATGGAGTATTTGTTATTTTGGAAGATACATTTATAGAGGTATATTTATCTATTTAATTCTTTTTTTAAAGAATGTTATTTATGAGGTTTTGAAATAGGTTGTGAGTAAGTTAAGATGAGGAGATTATTACAAGTAGTATCCCACGCAGGCGAAGCTACAGGCCCACGCCCGTATTAACGTCGAGTTCATCATTATCTGAGCTTGGAATACGTCAGTACAGATATTTATGCACCACAACCTGTTTACAAGTAATTGAAAACCCTTGTGCAGATATTTATTATATTTCCACTTGTTTAGATAATCTTGAAAAATCGTAGTACAGATATTTTATCAATTTTCAGTTGCTTACATATTATTGAGAAGCTTGCTCAGATGAATATGGCAGGTAAAACGTGTATATATTTTTAATTGATAAATCTGTTCAGATGAATATGTACCGGTAAATGTACATTTATTATTGAAAACTAGGAAATGCTCATACATTTATGAACTCAAATGTACAAATAGAATACATTTATTTTGACCATCAAACTCACCTCGATATCAGCGTATTCGAGCCAGGAACCATCTATCTACCTAGCACGACCCAACCTTAACCAACCTTTAGTGTCACACTGCCGAAACTGTATGAGTAATTAGATCTCTTCCCCGAAATCGTTAATTCCGCGTAGCAAACTTTCCATTCGCATTTTTCCCCACTCGGACTTCTTCCCGCCACTTTTTTTTCTCATTTGCTTGCCTCCTCATTCTCAAATATGGCCAAACGATATTTTGTCTATGGCGAAAGTTTCCCAGTCGCTTCTTTTTGCAATAGTTTTGTTTCTTATGCGATATTTTTCCGAAACTCGAAAGTTTCTATGTCATTTTTTCCGCAGTAACTCATTTTTATAAATTAAAGTAACAAATCAATATGCAATTCAGCTAGAAAACATGAAAATAAAGTTTATTTAGGTAAAGAAGAGTAGTGAAGATAAAATGGCAGAAGATAAGGTAATATATATCATAGATAGGTACCTAATATGATTTCCTAATAAAATCTAGGTAATTATTTTTTCTAATATTGGCGATGAATACAAGAGGAATAGGTACGTACCTATTAGGAAATCATATTAGGTACCTATCCATGATATATATTACCTTATCTTCTGCCATTTTATCTTCACTACTCTTCTTTACCTAAATAAACTTTATTTTCATGTTTTCTAGCTGAATTGCATATTGATTTGTTACTTTAATTTATAAAAATGAGTTACTGCGGAAAAAATGACATAGAAACTTTCGAGTTTCGGAAAAATATCGCGTAAGAAACAAAACTATTGCAAAAAGAAGCGACTGGGAAACTTTCGCCATAGACAAAATATCGTTTGGCTATATTTGAGAATGAGGAGGCAAGCAAATGAGAAAAAAAAGTGGCGGGAAGAAGTCCGAGTGGGGAAAAATGCGAATGGAAAGTTTGCTACGCGGAATTAACGATTTCGGGGAAGAGATCTAATCACTCATTTTTTTTCATGAATTTGTACCTCATTCTTTTGCGTCGGCTGTACTCCGCGAACCATTGAGGGACATTTTTTTTTTACAGAAAAGAGGTACAATTATTTTATGTACGGTACAAAATAGTACAATTTCAGTACATTTATTTTCAATATCAAACTAACCTCAATGGCAGTGTGGTCGTGCCAGGTAGCATCTACCTAGCACGACCCCCACCTTTTGTGTCACACTGCCGAAACCGTATGAGTTATTACTTTTTAATGAAGAGTACATAAAAGTACATTTTTTTTCGTGAATTTGTACCGCTTTCATTTCCGTCTGCTGTACTCCGCGAACCAAAAAGGTATTTTTTTTTTAAATTGGCAAGCGGTACAATTATTTTATACTCGGTACAAAATAGTACAATTTCAGTACATTTATTTCGACTATCAAACTAACCTCGATCTCAGTGTGGTCGTGCCAGGTAGCATCTACCTAGCACGACCACAACCTCTATCTCACAACTCCGAAACCGTACGAGTACAAATTTTTTAATGATTAGTACAAAATAGTACATTTTTTTTCGTGAATATGTACCGCAAAAGAAATAACAAAATCGTCCGTGGTCGTGCTGTATAGTATCACACAATGCGGAACTGCAGTGACTGCATTTGAAGGGCTTCTCAGCAGAGTGTATTCTAAGATGACTACGTAAAGTACTGTCATGGGCAAATGCGGAACTGCAGTGACTGCATTTGAAAGGCTTCTCACCAGTGTGTGTCCTTAAATGAACCCGTAGATAAGACGCACGTTTGGTAGTAAAGTTACATATATTGCAACTAAAGTATTTAACGCCATGCTGGCTCTTCGCATGCTCCAGTAGAAGTCGTTTTGTACCAAATTTGCAGCTACGGGAATTGCACGTGAAATCCTTGCTCGCCTTATGACCACCTTTCGGGACCACGTGACTGTGTATGTGTTTCTTTAAAACCGACTTCACATTAAAACTCTTTCCACACACGTCGCATATATAGTTCGTTCCACCAATAGCAGTATTTCTTTTATTTGTGAAGCTTTTGCCATCCGGTCTTCTAGTACCAACCCTGGACATTTTCTTTGTTACAAATTGCACTACAGATAATACGGACGATTGTTGAAGTTTCTCAACTGGAGCATCGTTTTTACTCGGTTTCTTTGCCTGTTTTTCAACTTCCATTTGACACATGTTAGTTTCCACTGGCTCTGTCTGTTTTCCTACTTGACATTCACCTGAAACATTAGAGACATTACTTCAACACTGCATTTAATCATAGCTTTATCTAACACATCATCAGCCTACATTAGTCCCATTGCTGGACACTGGGCTACTCGCAATAGGTGAAAGTGCTTAATTTTGCATTGCATTAGGTGAGAATGCATTACCAACAGTGAGCGGCACCTACGTTGCAACAAGGGGTCAATGACCTCAATCGTTATGCTGATGTTGATATGCTCTGGGATTTCAGGATTCGAGTTGCTGAAGGTCAATAGTTCTGATTTTATTGAGTACATGAAATAAATGTCAATTACATTACAGTACAGATAAAGAGGCAGGACTCAACATTTTATATTGAAATAAAAATTATTTACTCATTCAAAGTCTTTCAATATTTCTTTAATGGTTAATGATACTATTTATGCCTTTATTAAATACTTAAATGTCTGTTTATAAAAAACAACACTGAATAGAATTATTTTTTTGAAGAATATCATTTCCATCTTAAAACTGCCTGCAGTGCTGCAGCGTCGGTGCTGTCAGTAGACATATTATTACAGTACATGTATTAATTTATAACAAATGTTACTTTTGAAAGTGTTTTTTTATATAAGCAGCAGCACCATTGAATTTTATGTTTAAGTACCTGTACACAGCACCTCACAAGACACTTTACCTTCTTTAATTAAAAATAAATAAAGAGCGAAGAGGAAATGTCCAGACTCTGAAGCTGTTGTCAGGATTATTGTCTAGTCAAGGGAACTCTACAGGTCGACCTGGATGGCAGAAAACCGTGTGGAGTGGAGAACTTTAGAGCAACAACCTCATGTGGTCACAACCCTCAGTCATTAGGGAACGAGGAAAAAGATCCAATTGTTCAGTTTCACTATTGCAGGGTTACAAAGCTTGGAGGGTAATCCCTTGTATGTGATCACGGTCAAACTAATGAGTCATAATAGAATATAAATTGATCACTTCTGATTATAGCCTGAATGGCTGATTGCAGAAAGAAAAATATACAAAAAAAAAAAAAATTTAATATAACACTTACAATTGGAACTATCCTTTTCCGCATTTTTGTGGTTAAGGGGTAATCGAAAGTGATATGTCTTGCGCCCGACCCTGCACGTCTGCAGCTCGAGGTCCACGCGCATGGTCTCCAGGCTGACGGAGCAAGTCCTACCCAGCTCCACTGCTTGTGAGTGACTGTGGCTTTCTTCTGTCTTCAATAACGCTGCAATAAATACCGAATATATGCAATTTACTAAAAAATAATAAATGTCAGAAACCTAGGTAATTGTCAGACATGACGAAAATTGCTGCCCTATAAATAATTTCCACAAAAACTTATTCAATTCTGCCTCCTGAATCAAACCAATAAGTCTATAGACTATACTATACTTTTATGATTCAGCATTTCGAATGTCTCTATACTGTTATAATGTAATAGTACATTACACAACTAGGGTGGTAAAACAAAGAAAGGCCGAGATCGCAGATGTTTGCGGCCCGAGCCGCAGGCGAGGGACGTAAATATGCGATCGAGGGCTTTTTCTATTACCTTCCGTGTTGTGTACAGCATTTTATGTCTATCCTTGGGCAGAAAGCGGCTTTTTCCGCACGCGTAGCGAGCAGACGCGTACGGAAAAAGCCACTTTATGGCCACGTGTGGCATAAACTTAGTTTACATTAATATGTATACAGTGGTGTAAAATAATAATAGTTCAATAGCTGACCTCGCAGCGCGAAGACCGCATCGCGCGGCTGCAGCAGCTCGGGGCCTATCACCAGCTCGTCCTTGACGACATGATCTACATAAAGCTCCGCCCGCGCGGCCGCCTCGCTCACGCCGCACTCGCCGTTGTTCCAAAGTGGCTCGTCCTTGACTCGCAATGTCTCCAGGCCCTCCAGCGACATACTAGCCAGCTGCCTCCACAACTATTACACTCCTAAAACACTACCTACACCATTAGGTGCAGGTTAGCGGCAATAGGCTACTTGATGACAGTTCAAATCAGCTTCTTTTTATGAAGTGTCAAAACGCTCCGAAAGTATGCAGTTTAGTATGAAATACTATCTTGTGACGTCATGCTCAACATGGTGCCTTATTTTTAGTTTTCTTCATTGTAAAATCGTTGATGGCACGAAAATAAATTTGAATAATTTTTATCCGGGCTGTTTTGGAAGCATAATTTGCTGGTTAGAGTTAATGAATTTATTTTGATTGTTGTCAAATACCCTATCTTTTGCTGAATTGGGCAATCGCGTAAATCTAGATGTAGGGCAAAATTTTCACTAAAGCGTAATGAATCTAAACTCGTAACACAATTTGTACAATTAGACTAAAACGTAGTGATTATATTCTCTTTGAATTAGACGTTAAAAAGCTAATGTTACAAAGAGTAAAGTAATATATTAATGTTACGTCAACGTGACATTAGCATACTGTACTTGTTTGTGGTTAATGGTTGCGTTCCGATACCTGCTCCACGCCGGCACTCATATCATGGTAAGTCTCAAAACATTTGGGGCCCGTTTCACGAAGCTACAAGTTACAAATTACAAGCGGAAGTCTCTTTTCAATACCTTTTGATAGAAAGAGACTTCCGCTTGTAATTTGTAACTTGTAGCTTCGTGAAACGGGCCCGTGAGATTATAATCTTCGGAAACAAACCAAGTTGTTACAGACTTAAGCCCATTACACAATGAAAAAAAATAAGGTATATACGAGATAAGGAACAAGGAATAAGGAATAGCGGAATCCAGCGAAGGCAGCACCGTTAATCAATTCATAATCTATTCCTTATTCCATGTTCCTTAACTCTTATACCTTATTTTTTTGATTGTGTAATGGGTTTTATCCAGTGCTGCCACAATTAAAACGGCGCTGTTCGAATCATCAACAAAATCGTTAATTGTCACCTAGACCAAGTGACATCACTCAAGACGCCATGACAGTTTTAAGCGTTTTCGGATCAAGTTTAAATTGAGTTTTGAAAACGTTAAATAAACATTATAAATGAACGAATTTTACAAAAATATCTTTTTTTTGAGTAATCTAGATACTAAAGTACCATATTAACCTATATTTCAAATTTAGTCAACAAGCCTAATGTATTTCTACCATTTCTACCACTGCGTTCGAATACTTTGTAGGTTAGATTTGATTTTTAAGCGAACGTTTATTGTCTGTGAAAGTACGGAAAGTGTCAGTGTCACTTGCAAAACTATGGCTATTTACTATTTTTGTGTTGTCTTAATTACAAATGCCACTTCATTCTCATTCTCAACTTCCAGACTCTCCTGCAGATCAATCACACGACGCCGTTGACACGAAACCCTGTTTAAAACCATGGTGAAAAAATTTGCCTGCGAAATTTGTAAACAAAGTTTTACTTCGAGCCGACTGTGGTTAACGCATACAGCGCAGCCAGGGAGCCAGTGCCTAGTCTGTCATCACTGTCATCAGGTATTCGAAGACAGTTTTGATCTGACTCGCCATGTGCGCAGGACACACGGTGCCCCGGTGAAAAGTTACTCACGAGCAAAGCCAGCTGGTCCTCTTAACGCCAGCTCAACGAATATCACAGTGTACAACAGTGTTGGGAATAGAAAGTCCGAGGACGTTACCACTCCGATGCCCAGTAAGGATGTAAAGGTAGCAGAGCAACAGAAAGTACTGAAGCTAATTGGTGTCAATACGAATAACAAAGAGGACAGAGGGTTACATGATTGTTATACTGTGAAAGAAAACCTGGTGAAGCAAGGTTCGAATGTCCCACAGCCAAGTAGTACTGTAAACTGCCCTGTTGTACACAATGAAAGTATTATTACATATGAGACGGTGAAAGTGGAACATTTAGAAAGCTATAATGAAGTTACTAACCCAGAGGCGGGGTTCGGTTTGTACACAAAGCATCAGAGGCAAGACTTTGAGCAGGGACAGTTGCCACCAGGTACGCATGAGATGGTGAAAGTGGAACATTTAGAAAGCTATAATGAAGTTACTAACCCAGAGGCGGGGTTCGGTTTGTACACAAAGCATCAGAGGCAAGACTTTGAGCAGGGACAGTTGCCCCCAGGTACGCATGAGATGGTGAAAGTGGAACATTTAGAAAGCTATAATGAAGTTACTAACCCAGAGGCGGGGTTCGGTTTGTACACAAAGCATCAGAGGCAAGACTTTGAGCAGGGACAGTTGCCACCGGGTACGCATGAGATGGTGAAAGTGGAACATTTAGAAAGCTATAATGAAGTTACTAACCCAGAGGCGGGGTTCGGTTTGTACACAAAGCATCAGAGGCAAGACTTTGAGCAGGGACAGTTGCCACCGGGTACGGTACCAATGAAAAATGAACCCGCACTTACTGGCATTGTAAATAATCCTGCAGATCAGTGCCAACTAAAACAAAAAATGACATTGACTGTCAAGGAGCCCAATGTTAAATTTGATGATGAAAGCGAAGTGACTAAAGAGAATGCTTTTAACAATAATGGGAAAGGGCTGGAGGAGTATATTTGTTGGAAAGTGGAGCCCCAGGATATTGAGGTTGATGAAGATGTTGGGCTGGAGGCCGCCCGAACAGAGCTGTATGAGAACCACATGGTCAAGGATGAGCTTGTACTGGGCCCCGAGGTACTGCAGCCACCTGATGTGGTCTACCCTATTAAAGGTCAGTTGCAAATATTTGTTAACCAATTTCTGTACTCTTAATCTAAATCCTAAAATCCCAAGTAATATTGTAAATTTTAGGATCATGCAAGAAAATAGTAGCTCTGTTACATTTTTTGCTAATATATTGCTGATCAGAATTAAAATAGCACTGGTTATATGTTTCTCTGGGTGTCCTGCCGTTTGACCAAAAATCATTTGGCAAAATTACACTTGACAAACCATGTTTTGCAAAAAAATGTTTCGCCAATTGATAATTTTACTACTAGTTATTTTACAAATGACTCACTTTTCCAAATGATCAACAGTTAAATTTACATTTTATAAATAATTATTTGACAAAATGAACATTTAGCAGCTGAGTTATCAGACAAAACTACTCTTGGTCTAAAAACGTTTGGTACAATGCATTATTTGACAAGTGTTTCGTTTATTAATAAATTTAATAATAGATATGGTATAGGTCAATTAATTTGACCACAGTATTTGAAAAACAAACTAATGCATTTAGACTAATCATGGAAAAAACCT
This sequence comes from Eudemis profundana, assembly GCA_947034925.1. Lineage (NCBI taxonomy): Eukaryota > Metazoa > Arthropoda > Insecta > Lepidoptera > Tortricidae > Eudemis > Eudemis profundana. The sequence goes on along the minus strand of OX344819.1, from coordinate 12,984,836 downwards.
AGGTTGTCGGTTAGGTTAGGTTTGTATTATGACCACCAATAGCATCATAATGCATGATTCCTTCTATATAATCCTTCCTTCCATATTTGATGCCTTCTATATAATCTTGTAAATTATGGCGGTAAGAGGGTAGCGGAATAAATTACCCAACAGACATAATGTTTGAAAAAAGAAGTACTTTTTATGAAATAACATTTTGTTAAATGACATTAGGACAAATGCTTAATTTGCAAAACATAAAATTGAAAAACGAAGATTGAAAAACTGAATTGAATTGGTGAAACGAAAAACGGTCAATTGACATTTTATTATTTAACACATTTACCAAGTGTAGTGTTTGCTAATTAATGATTTGCTAAGTGAGTTTTTGTAAGATGATACTTTTGTCAAATATCTCGTTTGCCAAATGATTATTTAGTGAAACGTTTTCCAAATGATTATTTGCTGAAACGTTTGTCAAATGACCATTTGTCAATAATTTTTGGTCTAACATTAGTGAACCGTTTCTCTGGTCTAGATTTAGTTTGGCGTTCTTCATTTTTTGTTCTAACCTTTTCTTTTCTATTATATTTATTATGTGTGTAACATAAGGTCATATATAATTTTCAGGACAAGCTCTACTTAGTAAACTACCAGAAATGACGACATACAAAGCCCTCGCAGAGAAGCCCGTTGGATGGATCAACGGAGGCAACATAGTTGTAAAGCTTCCAGAAACTTCCATACCTTCTATACTTGAGTTAACTGATGTGTCCTCTAGTAGTCATAATTCCTCACAATCCAAATCAACAAACATCAATATCTACAAGCATAATGAATTAGTGCCTATCGCTATAGTTACACCTAATCATAATTTGTTACAACCTCTCAAGACAAAGATAAATAAAGACAAATCTACAAGTATTTACGAGTTTGACCACTGTGGCAAGGATTTAAAGCCGAAGTCAGCTTTAAAGAAACACAAACGCACTCACTTGGCACGTTCATGTAAAATTCAGTTTTGTTGTGATTTTTGTAATACCACATTGGCAGGAAAACAGCTTTTAATGAAACATATGAAAAACGCACACCATGTTAAAAAAGTTACAAGTCATTCAGATCTTAGTCAGAACTTTTTTAAATGCATTTCCTGTGACTACAAGTGCAAGCTGAAAAGAAGCATGATACGCCATCTGAAGAATCATAGCGAAAAATCTTTTAAATGCACATACTGTGAGTACAAAAGTAGTCATAAAGGAACCTGGTTATGTCACATGAAAAGGCATACTCGTGACATGCCTTTTCAATTTAATTTCATTTCATTTCAATGTGACCACTGCAACTACCAAACTCGTAGCAAAAATTCCTTAATACATCACATACGAACACATACAAAACCTTTTAAATGTAGCCAATGTGATTACGCGTGTGCGCAGCGAATCAACTTGAGGAATCACGTAAAAAAACATGGAACACTTAATAAATGTAGCCACTGCAATGTCAAATTTAGCAGAATGAAATATTTGGCGGAACATCAGAATATGCATAATAAGCCTTTTAAGTGTAAAACCTGTGGCATCAAGTCTAGTAGGAACCGCTATTTGGCAAAACATCAGGTTACTCATACCGAGAAGATACCTTTTAAATGTATCTACTGTGACTACACGAGTATTCGGAAGTGTAATGTAATTAGTCATCAGTTGGTCCATACTGGTCATCAGCTGCTTCACTGTAGCTACTGCGACTATGTGACTACAAACAGAGTGGAGTTAAATATTCATGCTAGGATTCATACGGGGTACTATTCTCTGCCTCTGTTTGGGTACTATAAAAAACAATTTTCATCGCACAGTTCCCGGCAATAATATATGATGAAGCTTAGCACGCATAAATATCCGACACGACCTTATTGCTGTAGAAGTGTCAGTTTTTTTTCTATGGTCCGTTTCATCATTATGTTATTGCTGGTGATGGTGACTGTACAATTTTTTGCCAATTTTATGTTATTTCAACTTAGAATTACGGGTTTTTACAATCCCAATGGGACAAGAAGTTGTCCCGACATGTTTTCCTATAGTGTTACCATTTTTAGGGTTCCGTGCCTCAAAAGGAAAAAACGGAACCCTTATAAGATCACTTTGTTGTCCGTCTGTCAAGACCCTTCATCTCGGGAACGCGTGGAGTTATGAAAATAAAACCATACGTCTATGGTCCCTTGCAGCTGTAAAAAACATCAAGCTTCTAAGTTGACGTGGAAAAAAGATACGGCCGTTTATGCCGCAAAAAAACGTAATGGACCATGCGTCACAATGGACCCGAAACCAACAGAGCTGAGAGTTGCGTCATTAAATAGGTCTTTACATGTACTTCATTTCATTATATGGGCACCAAGTTCAATGCCATTGCAAAACTGAGATATTCAAATTCAAAATATTATGAGCAGCGCTAAGTGAAGCGGGCGCGAGTGCCATATAGCGTAGGCGTACTGGCGTAGGCGTTTCTCATAGATACTAAAATAGGAATATCTCAGTTTTGCAATGGAATTGAACTTGGTGCCCATAGAATGAAATGAAGTACATGTAAAGACCTTTTAAAGACATAACCCTCAGCTCTGTTGGTTTTGGGTCCACTTCCCATACAAAGTTGCCCATGGTCCTTTCGACACTCAAGGAAACCAAAATTCAAAGGGTACTTTCCGTTGACCTCTAGCTATGAAATTTGGCAAATAATACATTTTTCAATTACATTACAAGTATAGGGAAAAATCTGAAACTAATGTATAGTTTCTTTAATTAAATTATTAAATAACTAAATATTTTTACTAAAAAAAACCCGACCGCGGTGCACTTTAAAAGTACATAAAATCCGCGTTTTTGTTTATTTTAACGAACTTCATACGCAATGACACTCCCGCCATCAAGGCGGATCTAATGATGTATAATTTATCAAAATCGGTTGTGCCGTTGAGTAGTTACGAGCGGACATAGGAACGGACATACATACATACAGGTCAAACACATAACCCTCCTTTGGGCTTCGCCGCAGTCGGGTAAAAAATAGACTTTCCTAAGGGAATCAATTTATAGGGATTGTTATAATTATCAATATCTATCTCTAGATGTAAGATCTTGTTCCTTTTACAAAGTTACTAAATTTATAGGGTACTTTATTATATGTGCCTACAAATTTGTACGGAACCCTCGGTGGGCGAGTCCGACTCGTACTTCCCCGGTTTTCCATATCCTTTGTATAACGGCAACACAAACAAGTTTCACTAATGTATGAAATATTTGGAACACTTTTTTACTTCTATTGGGATGGAAAGGGGTTCAATTGTTTTGGCGTAATTTTATTTGTCCGAATGTTCTATTAACCCGAATACTATTTACGCATAATTGTGATTTTATGGATGATATTGACTTTTCAGAATAATTATAAAAGAAACCTAACCTAATTTGTTCTAAGCAGAGCTCGGAATAGACCGTGCCTATTTATCTAAACTTCGCGGGAGGACGTAACTAAGAGTGGCTACAACCACCAAAAATAATTATTTATTTTTATTGAACGCGGGATTTCCTGGGATTAATAAGAATACATACTGTACATAAATTCACACTCGGGGTTAAATTATTAATGAAACACAAGATATATTGAGAACTCAAAAATCGACTTCATTCAAAATTTCTGCATTAGACAATTGTATTTCATTAATAATCTAACCCTGAGCGTGAATTTATATGGATAATGTATTATTATTAAACCAGGGAAATCCCGGGTTCAATAAAAATCATTGATTATTTTTGGTGCTTGTAGCCACTCTTTCACTCTTAGCTACGTCCTCCCGCGAAGTTTAGGTAAATAAGCACGGTCTATTCCGAGCTCTGGTTCTAAGTGACTGATGTAAAAGATTTTACTAAATATTTTGCGTTAAAGCTAGAGAAAAATGCGAAATAAAATTCGGGCTAACAATACATTCGGACAAATAAAACGTATACCAAATAAAGGGAACCCATGGGAAGGGCTCGTAATTCTAAGTAGAAATAACATAAAATTGGCGGAAAACTTCACAATGAAGAATATACTTGTTTTTTTAGAAATGCTCTCATCAGGGCCGCGCCGACTCCCGGCAACGCCTGTGTGCGAAACCTATGAAGCACCTCTTTTATTGTCGTCGTGTTTCGACTTCCGGCGCCCCATTGCCTTGGCGCCTGTGTGCGCTACACACTTCGCACAGGGGCGGCGCGGCCCTGGCTCTCATCGACATATCATTTCATAGAAACAATTTTATTATTTCATTGAAAGTAAATTTTCTCTGAAAGCTATGTGTGTTAACAATATGCATATATGTCTTGTGTAAAGGAGCGTCTTCAATGAGAGCATTCGCGTAGAATGAGCACTTGGCGTCAAATATTCGTCCGGTGTGGTCATTGAGCCGAGCGTTGCAGGGTTATTCTTCAGAAATATGTCTGCGGTCACGTCATTCCTCTGGCCCTTTTTCATACTAAATGTATGGAGACAGAGAAATGAGTCGCAGACATATTTCTGAAGAATAGCCCTGCAAAGCGTGCTCGTTTACAAATGCTCTTAGTGGGGAACTGAGGATGCTCCTTATGATATATTTTTTAGATTACCTAACTTGATATTAAAAAGTTTTCGTCGGATGTCAGTTGTTTCTCTACCTTTAAGTGCCCATTTTTAGCTCTAAATCAGTGGTGGGCAAAGTTCTTTCATGGCGGGCCAGAAAATATAAGAAATTTCAGAGGAGGGCCAGAACTATAGCAAAACTTAATTTTGTTTTATCAGGGGCATATAAGTACTACTTATTTCGAAGGGCCGCCGGCGGGCCGGATTAAACCCTCCCGCGGGCCGTACTTTGCCCGCCACTGCTCTAATATAAATAAATGGTTCATGGGCCCTGCGCCTATAGGTAACGTGCACGACGAAGGTGCTGCCAACTGGTGCCGCCAATCTAAATCATGTACCCTCTCATGCTGGGGCTACATTGAAGAAAACGCCGTTAAAAACGTTAATTTATCGCGTTGAAGGACTATTAACGTCAGTGTAGCTACGACTTACTATATTTGACATTGCCACTTACATATTATCATTAACATTGACAGGGGCGATAGTTTCCTTTATTGTCCACCCGTGTCTCTTTTGTCGCTTAGTGCTGCCACCTATAGTTCGTGCACGTTCCCTCATGGCCGTAGAGCGAGGAACCTCCTGACGACGCGCGCCGTTTTTTGGACCTGGCTTGACCTACGAGTCCTAGTGACACTTGGGTAGGAATCCTGACCAAGTGGGGGGAGCTAACGGTCGGCCGCCGGTGCTGTTGGCGGTAATTTGTGTACATAACTACGGCTGCACATAACAAAAAGCACACGAGATAACTACGCAAAGATGAGTCTGCGGATCGGAAAAGTTATTGGATATGGAGCCAAACAAATTGTACATAATGTATATGTATACATACATACCTATTTTAAAAATTGCTTTCTGTCTGCAAAAGTGCAGTTGGAAGGGAGTTCCTTTCTAGGTGAAATAACTAGGTGCATAGATGTAAATTGTAATGTAAGTAACCAAATAGTTATGTTAAGTAAACAAATATTGCAACAAATTTATGTTAAGTAAACAAATATTGCTACACCCTACCGGGGTCCATGTATTATTAGGATTAAGTCCCAATGTACTGGTTTGCAATGAATAAATGACTAATGACCGCATCAAAATTGTAAACCAACTTCGTAGTCCGCTTGCAGTCGGCGTGCAGTTATTTTAACTGCAAAAATTCTGCCTTCAAACTGCATTTTCAGCTAGAAAGCCCCTATTACCCTTATCCGTGGTCCCACCAGGGGAACATGCTGGTGGGGCCACGGGTAATAGCATCTCGGCTAGAAAGCATCGAAAGACTGCTTCGGCCTTTAGGGATATCGGCAGACATATCTGTACGTAATTCGCATCGTGGACAGATGATCTGGTTAAGGCTGCTGGCTCACGGTGGATGCAGGTTGCTTCCAACCGAATTAAGTGGAAATCTATGAGGGAGGCCTATGTCCAGCAGTGGACGTCCTATGGCTGTAATGATGATGATGATGATGAATTGGCATCGTGTGTAGCGGTGCTCAATACGTCATCGCTCCCCGCGCGGAGCATGGGCGTATCACGAACCAAGTTGCCAAGATATAGCCGCGACCACCGTGACTTCGCTGATTACATAAAGTGAGCAAATGACCAGCGGGAATGGTTGAAACGGTTCAACCAGTCCTTATGTAGAGTATATGATCAAGCTAATGGGAGTCTTATTGGTGCGCTAGACTCCGACAAGAAACTTAGCTGATCCCGAACATGGAGTGAACTTAATCATGGATATTTGGTTCCTGAAAAACGGCCCACCCTAATACACAGCTTAGCAAAAGTGTGTTTAGAGAAGTTATTATAGAATAACATGAGCGATACTTTTACTGGCCGAGAGAGTAGGAACGGTCTCCCTTTCAGCTTGGACAAAAATGCTTTCGTATGTCTGCGCGGATGTCAGGCTTTCTCTCCATTTTTCAATCGGTTCTCGCAAAATATGGAGTCATAGTCATTTATTCATTGCTACCAGTACATTGGGTCTTAATCCTAAATGCCTTTTCACACGTCCCGGTTGCCGGGTAGCCGGCGCCGGGTACCCGGCAACCGGGACGTGTGAAAAGGCACTAATAGTACAGGACCCCGGTAGGGTGTAGCATTTGTTATTAGCTTATTAAAATACAGTCGCCATCAGATATATCTGAGCTGTCAGTGTACTCATAAATATCTGAACACGGCTCTAATGCTATGAAAATAGAGCCGTGTTCAGATATTTATGAGTACACTGACAGCTCAGATATATCTGATGGCGACTGTACTATTTTTGTTACTTACGTGCTGCTAGTATCCTTTCTATACTTATCTTAGGAAGTCTAAAGAATATATCTGACGAAGCGTGGATTTAATTAGTAGTCAAAATCCAATTTAAAATGGTAATCAATAATGGAAACATGTTTTAATTATTTGAGAGCGGGTAATTCAGTAGCCCGAATGGAGTTTTTTCGTTGAACATTTGACAGTGGTTTGACAGCTAGAGAAACGCGCGCGTTCTTGGCGCGATATGTTGAGACGGAAGCTGTGGTGTTCGCGAACTAATCCATTGGCTCTTAAACTGGTTTTAAATCACAGTAATTTAGTGGCAAGTGTGTTCACATAAACCTAAGTGATTAGTTGACGTAGCGGAGTGTGTTCATTTCCGAATGTTTCCTTGATATATGCGCCCAAATAGTAACAATGATTGAGACCGGTCGGCTAAGCTATTTGTTCACTTCGTCATATCTATATAATAAACTATGTTTGGTTTAGTTGCAGCTACAACAAAGGGTCTTCCATGAATTCTTCAATTGAGTATAGCATTTATCTATTAGGATATTTTTGAGTTTGTTGATAAAAGATGAATCAGTTTTTGAAGTTTTGATTTCAAGCGGTATATGGTTATATATTTTTATTGACCGGACCATTCTTATAAATTTCAAGTTTTGGCTCAGGTAATTCTAAATTTTGGTGACTTCGAGAATTTTGGCTGAATTTAAAAAGATGTAAGTTTTTTCGAACAAAGGTGGCGACTTCTAATATATAGCAGTTTGAGGTGTTTAAAATGTGTGTTTGCAGCTATTTTGTCAGAGGTTGTGTGAGTCAGAGGGGTAAGCAGTCTAGAGCGCACAGAGTCATTAGTTATGTATGTATTTATGTAAACTCTTTATTGCACAAAATAATACAAGTACAGGGTTACAAAATAAAGGTATATGTACAAAGGCGAACTTATCCCTTTAAGGGATCTCTTCCAGTTAACCTTTGAGCAGTTGAGTGATGAGACAAGAGAGGTGGTAGACAAACAGGATCATGTACAAGAGATTATAGAGGTATTTATGTGTAAATAGATAATATGACTACATATACATTATTAATATATAAATACATACATATATATATATATATATATATGATTATAAACATAAATAAATACATAAAAATATACAGAACCTGTAAAAAAACAACTAAAAACGTGTCAAGTATTCAGTCAGAGGGCAACCACAACTTTTTGAGTTTTCCCTTAAGCGAGGCTACAGACCGACACTGCCTGAAAGACGGTGGCAATTTGTTCCATAATTTCACAGAGTGTACCGTGAAAGATTTGCCGTAAGAGCGATGATTATGAAGAGGTATTGAGAGAGACAGATCAGCACTAGAGCGCAGCCGGTGGCCACTATCATCCGCCATAAATGTAAACCTCTCGGTAAGGTAGAAAGGAGAGGAGGGGACAAACAAAACATTAAAGAGGAGAGACAAGGTATGTACGTCTCTACGGCGACGGATTGGTAACCACTTGAGCTGCGTGCGGAAGGAGGACACATGGTCGAATTTGCGGAGGCCGAAAATGTACCGAATGCAGACATTTTGCAAACGCTCAAGCTTGTCAAGCAGTTCCTCCTTTAAATCTAGGAACGCAGTATCCCCGTAATCCAGAAGAGGGAGTAAAAGAGAACGAGCAAGAGTAATCTTTGTTTGAAGCGGGAGGAAATTTTGGAGGCGCCTAAGAGAGTGCAAAGAAGCAAAGACCCTTCTACTGATATCGACCACATGGGCTGACCAGGAAAGAGTCTGGTCCATAGTGATACCCAGATTCTTGACTGTAGAGGAGAAAGGGATATGTGATCCATCAAAGAAAATGTCAGGTATCACTTGGTCAGACAATTTGGAGATGAAATAAGGACTACCAATCAGAATAGCTTGCGACTTCTTCGCGTTTACCTTTAACCCAAAGGATGAGGCCCAATCATTTATTAAACTCAGATCTACATTTATTTGTCCAATCAAAGACCCGAGATTATCAATGCTAGCCGCTGCATAGATCTGCAAATCATCGGCATAAAGGTGATATGAAGAAGAAAGAGATTTGGTGATTCCGTTGATAAAAATGGAGAAAAGGAGAGGAGAAAGCACTCCTCCCTGAGGGACACCAGCGGTCAGGTCACTCCAATTGGACAGTCTGTCTTCGAGCTTGACTCGCTGACGCCGCCCAAAGAGGTAGTCGCGAAACCAGGCTAGAGCTGTAGGGGACAAGTTGAGATTTTGGAGTAATGCTAGGAGAATGTCAAAATCGACGGTGTTAAAAGCACTACTAAAGTCTAGCAAAACCAAGACGGTCAACTTTTTATTTTCAACATTAAGACGAATGTCGTCAGTGACCTTAACCAGAGCAGTAACAGTGCTATGCCCAGGGCGGAAACCGGATTGGAAGGGATTAAAAAGGTTGTGTCTATTGAGGTGAGAGGAAAGTCGGTCATTTACAAAATGCTCAATAATTTTAGATAGGATCGGAAGAATAGATATAGGACGATACTGGGAAAAGGAAGTGGGATTTGATACTTTTGGAAAGGGGATGACGTGTGCATGTTTCCATGCCGAAGGAAAGGAGCCAGAAGATAAGGAACAATTAATAATTTGGGCTAAAGTGGGGGCAATGTACTCCGCCACAAGCATAATCATGTCCAAACTAAGATTATCTTCACCGACGGCTTTCGTCTTAATAGTTTTGAGAATGGCTAATACTTTTTGTGGCGAAATATTACCAATATCAAACGTAGATGAATCGGGGTGTATAGAATTGGCAAGATGAGATAATGTCCGTTGCTTGACTGTAGGGTCAAGACAAACAGGAGAAGTGCTGAAGTGTTGATTGATAGCGTCTAAATCTAGAACACCAGGAGAGTTTTCTTGAGTTTTGCCCACCCCAAGTGATTTGAGAAATTTCCACAATTTTGTGGGAGGACAGTCGTCTATGGACTGGTGAATATACCGACGTCTTGCATTTCTACAAACTCTGTTACAGCGGTTTCGCAAAGATATGTACACCTGATGGTTGATCTCGGATGGGTCGTGCCGGAGTTTGATTCGGGCTCGGTTCCTTTTGGCCATGAGCGATTTAATATCTGGAGTTAGCCATGGTGCGGGGAAATGCTTTACTCGAGTCGGTCTTAAAGGAGCGTGCTTGTCAAAAATAGCTAGCAATATCTCGTTGAAAGTCGTGACTTTATGGTCGATATCAGTAGAGGCTTCACACCTTAACCAATTTGCACCTTGCAGGTCCTCAAGAAGCACCTGCATGTTGATATTTTGGAGGTTACGACGCATAACTACTTTATGTCGCCGTTTAGGGGGCCGAATTTTGAAAGAGGCGTAAATTAAATCATGATTCGAGAAGGCTGCCGCATTGAATTGGCCATGACAGGAAACAAGGTCACGAGATGAGGTGAGAATTAAATCTAAAAGCGAGGGTGGGCCATTGTGCGGAAAATGAGTAGGACTGAGAGGCAGAACATGAAGGTTTAAAGAAGATGCTAGGGATTGGAGCTTACGCGAACGGTGGTCATTTTTTAAAAGGCACGTGTTAAAGTCACCCATAATAATACGGTGTTCGAACTGTGGAGAAATATCCATCAATGTACTCTCTAGACTGTCAAAGTAGTTGACGTTAGAAGAGGGGCTGTAATATACGCCGAGAAGAACATTACTATGATGTAGGGTGACGTTAAGAAAGAGGTATTCAGGAGAATTGGAATATTCTGGGGGTGACTGCGCAACCACTTGACAAGCAAAGTCACTTTTTAAATAGATGGCAACACCGCCACCACGCACCGTGTTACTTCCGCCGTTCCTAGTGCCAGTTCTGTCATTTCGTATTAATCGATATCCGGGAAGTGGATAGTGGGTAGATGGAAGAGAAGGCTTGAGCCACGTTTCAGAGATAAGTATAGCGTGAATATTTTTAGTGTCGAAGGATGCAAGTAAATCAGGAAAGTGAGCTGGTACTAGGGAATGCAAACCGGTTAACCGGTTAACCGAAAAACCGGTTAACCGCCTGTATTTGTCGACGGTTAATAACCGGTTATAGAGTCCAGAAACCGGTTTTTAACCAAAATATAAAAAACTATAATAAATTGACTAAAATTCTGTAATTTCACCTTATTCCTTTCAGATTATTCATTAGTTTTACTCTGCGAGTTCATAAACCTTTAAAAATCAATCACATTTAACTTTTACTATGTTCCTTTAAGGTTTTCTGCAGATTGAAGCGATTTGAGCATTACACACTAATAAAAGTACTTTTATGATTTAACAAACTCTCATCATGTCACTTTTTTAGGGTTCCGTAGCCAAAATGGCTAAAAAGGAACCCTTATAGTTTCGTCATGTCCGTCCGTCCGTCCGTCCGTCCGTCCGTCCGTCCGTCCGTATGTCACAGGCATTTTACTCAAAAACTACAAGACCTATACTGATGAAATTTGGAATATAGATGTCTTGTAGATGCCGCAACTAAGTTTGGTAGTTAAATAATAAAAATAAAAAAATCTAGGGGGGGCACTCCATACATGTAAAAGAATCTAAAAAAAAAATTTTTCACAAAATGTCAACGTGTGGTACACAGTTCGACAGCTCTTTTGAAAACATTTTAAGGTTCTTAAGTAATGTTTTTGATTAAGTGAATACCTTTGGAAATAATCGCTCCGAAAGTTGTGAAAATTGTGTCCCCCCCCCTCTATCTTCTAAACCGTGAATCCGAAAAATATAAAAAAAATTACAAAGATAACGCTCAATTAATACTTTCAACGAAAATTATTTTCAACAAGATCGGATTAACCGTTTTTGAGTTATTGCCGATAAACTGCGCTTCGCAACAAAAGGACGTAATTGCTATGAAGATACGCTCTTTTGTTGTTGTACTTTTTTACGTCGTATTTTTTACCTTATGGCTATGGAACCCTACACTGAGCATGGTCCGACATGCTCTTGGCCAGTTATTTCTTTATGTTTTTTCTTCTTGCCTGTAGTTTTTCTTATTAGTAAGTGGTGTAGTCTATAGTCAACAGTAAAGTCAGCCAGATTCAATCAATTATAGTTAACAGTCTACATCTTTTCCTTGTGTTCCTTTTAGGTCTTAACGTCTGGTTTGTAACGGATTCGCCAAATTAAGAGTTTTTTCATATTTCCCAACGTACTTTATTTGTAAACACCGCCATAGCAAACACCAGAGTCACAAAAGTGTTATACCGAAGACAATTTTTTTCAGTAAATTTTCAGATAATCGTAAAAATGAACTTAGGCTAACGCCGAAAATCACTGCCAAATTGATGACAAAAAATTGATACTTTGTGGCGAAACTGCGTAAAACTGATTCCCAACGCAACCTGTAAACCAATAGGTATTACTTATACCGTTGCTGAAAGAAATTTTCTTCACTTACTCTATAAAATGATGGGAAAAGTGTCTGCAAATATCTGGTGTAGCAGGTACTTTAGCGATATGATATTCGCAACTGAGTGTTGGTTACCATTCGATAAAGCAATATTACGCCAATAATACCATACTTACCACTACTATTATTGATGCGCAAGTGTGTGAAAATGTTTGTTTGTTTGTTTGGATGTTTCTTACTTAATAACGCAGTATCAACTGAATGGATTGAGCTGAAATTTGGCATGCAAGTAGACTAAGTCCTGGATAAGGATACTTTATATCCTGGTAAGCATTTCTCTTGATATAATATCGGGAATAACGCAGGTGAAGCTGCGGGTAAAAGGTAACAAAAAATGCCTCACAGTTTTAGTTAAATAACACGCTTTTCCAGCATTATTTTGACCGTACCTATAGTTGGGGTTGAGCCACAATGATAAAGAGCGAGAGAAAATTGAGCTTAAAGACTTGATCCAACGAAGTCTAACAGTATTGACATATTGAGCGGTATTGGGTTCTGTGGCCAAGGGAGTAGCCATCTATGAGAACGAGAACACGTGTTACACATGTACCCACCTCGATGCAAATACTTTTCAGCTTTGACGATCGAGCGAGAATAGATGGTGTTAGGTTAAAAAACCTATTAAACCAGAATGATACGACAGTCAAAGTAGATGGCAAAATTAAAAGATTTGCTGGGTGCTCCGGTGGTCGAAGGCTAAAGACGCTGGGCCGGAAATCCAGAGGCACTGGGTTCGATTCCTGGTCTGGACCATAGGAGAGCGCCATTTAATTTTTCTATGTACTTTTGATTTCTTGGAATTTATGTTACACAAAAATGTGTAATGTACCCGCATTAAAAAACTAATAAAGAAACATTATGTTCATTTGATATTGTAAATCTAGGTAAGTAGTGAATCCGTTTCAAAACAGGCCTTACTTTTGAATTCGGTCTGGTGCTCTGTCTGGCTAAATTATTACGATTTACTGTCAGTAAAGTTTCCATTATTATTGTTTGTTTTTTAAGTTGATTTTGTTTATAATCGACTGAGCAATATTTTAAAGTAGTTTTTATTATCATACACTCACAAAAACGACGAAAATGGACGAAAATGAATTAACCGGTTATTAACCGGTTAACCGGTTTTTTCTGCATCACTTCGGTTAATAACCGGTTATAAAATTTGCCCGGTTATTGCATTCCCTAGCTGGTACACTCTGTGCATTAATATGGACGACGTTGAAGTTCTTAGTAGCTGAAATAAAAGTGGTGTGCAACCGTTCATGCAGATCGGGCATGTCAGATACATCGCTTAAGGAATCGTAAATGCTAGACGAAGATAAAGAAAAGAATTCGCTGTCTACGCTCGCATTAAATACATCTGACATCGAAATTAAATAGCTTCTCCGAACCGGATACTATATCAGGTAACTGTATATTTAATAAATATTATATTATATTGTATGTGAATATTATATGATATTAATATATATATAAATTTAAATCCTAACTGATATCTAAATATATAAAAGAAGAAACTGACTGACTGACTGACTGACTGACATATCAACGCACAGCCCAAACCGCTGGTCCTAGGAATTACAAATTTAGCATGTAGGTTCCTTATAAGGTCTAGGGGTGCACTAAGAAAGGATTTTTCAAAATTTACCCCCTAAGGGGTTCAAATAGGGGTTCAAAGTTTGTATGGAGAGTCTACGATTTTAGAAGTAAGAGATTTGAAACTTCATGTTTAGACTCTATATTAGATTACAAGAAAAGTAATTTCACCGTTTTTCGAAATTCATCCCCTAAGGGGTTTAAATGGGGGTTGAAAGTTTGTTTATCAACGCACAGCCCAAACCGCTGGTCCTAGGAATTCCAAATTTAGCACGTAGGTTTCTTATAAGGTCTAGAGATGCACTAAGAAAGGATTTTTCAAAATTTTATCCCCTAAGGGGTTTAAATGGGGGTTGAAAGTTTGTTTATCAACGCACAGCCCAAACCGCTGGTCCTAGGAGATCTAAATTTAGCACGTAGGTTCCTTATAAGGTCTAGAGGTGCACTAAGAAAGGATTTTTCAAAATTCATCCCCTAAGGGGTTTAAATGGGGGTTGAAAGTTTGTATATCAACGTACCGCCCAAACCGCTGGTCCAGTCAAGGGCACCAATATGTATACACCACAATGTTTCAAAAATATGTATACAGGTCTTATTATTATGGCAGTAAGGTTTATGTATACATATTTTGGAACTTTGTGTGGATATTTATCTTTGCCCTTGACTGTCCTAGGAATTCCAAATTTAGCACGTAGGTTCCTTATAAGGTCTAGGGGTGCACTAAGAAAGAATTTTTCAAAATTCGTCCCCTAAGGGGTTCAAATAGGGGTTCAAAATTTGTATGGAGAGTACGATTTTAGAAGTAAGATGTTTGAAATCTCATGTTTAGATTTTTATTAGATAACAAGAAAAGTAATTTCACCGTTTTTCGAAATTCATCTCTGAGGGGTTTAAATGGGGGTTGAAAGTTGGTATATCAGTGCACCGCCCAAACCGCTGGTCCTAGGAATTCCAAATTCAGCACGTAGGTTCCTTATAAGGTCTAGGGGTGCACTAAGAAAGGATTTTTCAAAATTCATCCCCTAAGGGGTTCAAATACGGGTTCAAAATTTGTATGGAGAGTCTAAGATTTTAGAAGTAAGAGGTTTGAAACGTCATGTTTAGACTTTTTATTAGATTACAAGTAAAGTGATATCACCGTTTTTCGAAATTCATCCTCTAAGGGGTTTAAATAGGGGTTGAAAGTTTATGTAGAGAGATAGGAATAGGTAGAGTATATTTACCTAAACTTCGAAGAACAAAGTCGAAAAGTGGAGACTCCCTTACAACTAATTTTTTTTCCGGGACTTAAGCCCCGGAATTTTACTAAAAAAATATATTATTGGTATTCTTTCTCACATTTCTCGAGCATTCTCAGTATAGCTGTCTGTTTCTAATAGTGCTATCTCTTTCACTTTTTCGAAAATTTCGCCATAACTATAATGAAGTGTAGTTCAAAGGCCCATAAGGGGTCCTGGAAACGCCTGTAAACGGGTTTTCAGGTTATTACGCCATCTTATAGAGGGTGTTCTGAAACGGACTGAAAACATGTTTCAGGTGCCTGAAAACAACGGCAACTTAGGTGAATTTTCGATCTTCTACTATGTGAAAGAGCCACTGGCGCAAAAGTAATGTGTGTATGTGTGTTGCGCCGATGGTATAGGTTAAAACTTCAAACGTGATTTTCCGTGCATTAGAAGCGTTTTCAGCAGGCTGAAAGGTGATTTCAGGCCGTTTCAGAGGTGGCTCTTTCACATAGTAGAAGATTGAAAATTCACCCAAGTTGCCGTTGTTTTCAGGCGCCTGAAACATGTTTTCAGTCTGTTCCAGGACACCCTCTATCAGATGGCTCATTAACCTGAAAATCCGTTTTCAGGACCCCTTATGGGCCTTTGAACTACACTTCAGTATATGGCGAAATTTCTCGAAGGAGTGAAAGAGACAGCACTATTAGAAAGAGACAGCTATACCTACTGAGAATGTTCGAGAAATGTGCTAAAGAATACCAATAATATATTTTTTTAGTAAGATCTTATTTTTTTAGTAAGTACCGGATAAAAATGTTGTTGTAAGGGACTCTCCACTTTTCGACTATGTTCTTCAAAGTTTAGGTAAATATACTCTACCTATTCCGATCTCAGGTTATATTAAATTGTATATTTAAACTTTTAACATTCGAAAATCTTCACACTAATATTATACTTAAATGTGAAAGTTTGTGAAGATGTTTGTTACTAAATAACGGGGTAACAACTGGGTGGATCAAGCAGAAATTTGGCATGTAAGTAGACCAAGTCCTGGATTGAAACAAAGGATACTTTATATCCCAGTAAAGAGTTTGTTTGGGACAATAACGGGAACAACGCGGGCGAAGCCGCGGGAAATAGCTAGTAACAAAATAAAGCTTAAAACGTATTTTCGTTAATATTCTCCTCACTTGCTCGCCAGTAACAAGTAACACATTATAATTACAGTTAAACAAAATAGAGACTATAAAAAGGTACGTTGCTTTTGCTGAAATTTAACACAGTCAAGAAGAGGAAGAAAAACATAGCCAATACAAACACAAATAGAAAAATACACTTCTGCAACCGCAATAACGAAACGTAAGTTTGAACTGTCAGTGGTGACAGCTACTGCTACTGTCAGTGTCAGTTATGTTATTTGCAGAATGAACCTACGCTTCCGTATTATTTGTGTTGTTTGTCTTGTCGGCAAAGCCGGTAGGAAGCTAAAGTGGCCTGGACAATACCAAGTACCTACAAATTGGAGAACAAGACAATGACACACAGGAGCATAGAGAGACACTATTTCAGTAAACACTAAACAAAGGAACGACAACACACAACATGAGGATGCTAGTCTTGCGATTCTGAGGCGACGGGACTTTTTTTGGCGGCACGATGAGGTCGAGCTTTCCGCGGGGCTTCAGGGGGAGGTGCACTGACGTCTGGGAGCGTCAGCGTTGCCCCGGAGGCCGTATTGCCTTTAACAGCCTCCGTTGTCGCTCCAGTCGCAGCAGCGGCCTCAGTGGAGGTCCCGGCGGCCGGTTCGGCGCGGAACGCAGGGCGGGGTAGTGCCCGCAATTGCTCCATGGAGGTGACTTTGCGCCGCGACCCATCCGGACACACCACAATAATCCGTCCATCGCTGGTCCAGCTGCCCTTTACGCCATACATGCGCCTGGCCTCCAAAAACACACTGTGTCGGGTGTTGGTCAGAAATTCAGAAAGTGTCATACCGGAGCCCTTCAACCGTTTCTTGGCTGCCCATGCTGTGTCTCGGGTCCGGACGCAGGAGAACTTTATAAGTATTGCCCGGGCCTTGGAAGCTGCTGCATTCTTACCAAGACGATGGCAGCTAACAAAAGAAGAGTCAGCAACACCCTGCATTAGTAACTTGTTCTCGCAGATATTGCGCACCGTGTTGCAAACATTTTCATTTGTAGCCTCCGGGACGCCATGCAGCAGTAAGATTCCTGACCGGGAGCGGGCCTCCATGTCCTCCAGCATCTTCAGCGTGAGATTCATCTGATTCTGCAGGCTCGCAAATGCCTTCCAAATAAGGTCTTTGAAGCTGCGGAACTCAGACTCTATGTCAGAGGAGTTTTTCGGTCCCCGAGCAGAGACAGGCTTCTCAAAATTGTCCATCCGTGATGAGAAGAACTCCTTCATGTCAGCCATCCCCTTCTGCAGTTGTGACAGATGATCCATGATAGTTTGTGTGATAATTTGGTGACTTGCAAAAGAAGAAAAAATATGTGACCTTTGAACTCTCGCTGTCTGTGTAAATAAAGTTGAGAAAACACTTGTAGCTGGCACTGAGGTGAATATTAACACATTACACTTAGTTTTTTGAATATATAGTTCCAATAAATATTTTTTAAATAATTTAATACACTTTAGGTATTTTTTGACGTGTTGATTGTTTGCCTACCCTTTTTTTTTTTTTAGTTATCTGCCTGCCTACCTAGTAGTACAAATAAAATAGCCTATTATACAATAGGGAATATGCATGATTTTTTTTAAAGAGATTTCTTAACAAAATAAAATCGTTTATTTTTGCAAGTAGGCCCTCAAGGGCTCTTTTACAAGTCTAAATATGTATGTATTATTTCATTTCTTTTCTTTTAACAATATATGAAAATAAACCAAACTGGCTTCTAAAAAGCTCGGGGTGCTCAACAAGGCGAAGCAGTACTTCACTCCCGGTCACCGGCTTTTACTTTATAAAGCTCAGGTGCGACCACATATGGAGTATTGCTCTCATCTCTGGGCTGGAGCGCCCCAATACCAGCTTCTCCCTTTGGACTCGATCCAACGCCGGGCAGTTCGTGTTGTCGACGATCCCGTACTAACATACGGTTTGGGACCACTTAGCCTCAGGAGAGACGTAGGCTCTCTGTGTTTGTTCTACCGTATGTACAGTCAGGGAAGTTTTCACATGACCAGTTTCAAAACTATTTCGCTTGCAAGCTCATCTTAAGCAGACCCGCCCCTCAATGAGCCAACCAATCAGGAAAAGACACGTTTTTTAAAACCATCTGTTTTTAATTACCACAAATGTTTCGACGGTCCGTCTATTGATTTTGACGGTCCGTCTATTGATTTTGACTCAACTCTGCGAGTTGAATCTTCGAAGTCATTGTGATTTTTTTAGGATTCCGTACCCAAAGAGTACCAACGCTATTACCTACTGTGCCTCCGTTGTCCAACCACCATACTAGGCAGATACTTGAATATTTCACAGAATGTGTATTTCTGTTGCCGTTGTAACAGAAAATAATAAAATCAGAATAAATTTTATAATTAAATCAGACCCCTCATACTTACAATAAACGTGGTTTTCGGCGTATTTTGCTCGACGGTGGTACGGAACCCTTTGTGTGCGAATCCGACTCTCACTTGACGCATTTTTTTTTGCTGTGTGAACTACCCTTGTCGTGTGGTCTTTGAATCGCGCAATGCCGCTTTAAGTAAGCGAACCCAGCAGCAGGATAATTGCTTTTAGTCGCCTCGGGTAAAAAATATCCTATGTCTTAACCGGGGTAATACTCGTAATGAACGCATGTTTTTGCGTGATACGAGCACAAACGGTTTTGCGACGACTTTATTGTATGAATTGATTAATCATTTCATAATAATAAAACCTAGAGTCTATTAATATATTTATCCCACACCTGGCCATAAAGTGGCTTTTTCCGCACACTGCGCGTACGGAAAAAGCCGCTTTCTGGCAAAGTGTAGACATAAAATCGAAAAAGTAGTTACAATCACTTTAGCCAAATTATTTGTATAATACTTGTAATTATTCTCGAAATACATTACTATAGGTTGATAATAAAAACAAAACCAGTTGTCAAAAGCAGATCGTTCTTTAGCGATAAGACCACTTGTTATTTTTTGCCACTGCTTACATTCCATTGAGTTGAGATATGCAATTTAAACTACGTGGACTGGGGTTACTCTGATTCACGGGGTAACATTGATCATCGATTTTTAAACCCAAATACCTACCTTTGATTTTGAACACGTTTATTAAGTATTTTTATTGAGGTAGCCTACCTTAATAATAAATTGTTCTGAATGCATTCAAAAACTTCGTATAGTTGAAAAATCGTTGATCAATGTTACCCCCTGAATCAGAGTTACCCCAGTCTACCGTATACGTAAGTTACTTTGCTCAGAATGAAATATCTGTTGAAATCGAATCGAAGTTTGAGACAAAAGCAGGGTCTCGGGGTCCTTTTTTGTGACATTTTTTGTCGTTTTCTTTGTTATAGAACCCTCGGTGTGTCGTAACATTTGCTTTAAGAAAAAAATTGGCTTCTTGAACCATCATTGGTCAGTAGAGACTCAGTAGCCGCACGCAAAAGTGACCCTTAAGGTGGTCATGTGAAAACTTCCCTGACTGTACAACGGGGAGTGTTCTGAGGAACTTTTTGCGCTCGTGCCTCCGTCGCACTTTTACCACCGTACCTCCCGCCTCAGGAATAAGGTTCATCCACACTATTTAGATGCGTGGCATCCCAAGAACAAGCGAGCATCACGCTCTTTTCTGCCAAGAACTGGCAGGATGTGGAATGAACTCCCACCTGAGGTGTTCCCAGCGCGCTATGACATGGGGTACTTCAAGAAACGAGTAAACAGGGCTCTCAAAGATCGGCAACGTATAGGTAACACCTCTGGTGTTGCAGATATCTATGGGTGACGTTGACTGCTTTCCATCAGGCAGCTCGTCTGCTCGTTTGCCACTTATAACATAAAAAAAACCATAAAAAAGATGACATTCAGTCAAAATAAAATTGAAATCGACCGAGAATTACGGAAGATATAAACATTTTAAAGCACTAATCAGATAGCAATTAGAGAGAGAGATCCGATATTGGCTATGACGTCATAGCAAACGGCCGCCATACAATCTCCATACTATATTCTGTTTTGCGAGAAAGAGATGGAGATAAATCTTTGTTGTGTTATATCTTGGTTATTTATATAGTTATTCGAAAAATATTTTTTTCCTACTGTGTTTTATATGAATGAGGTTTTATTAAAGTAAATAAAAAATATCATGCATATTCCCTATTAATCCTTTAATTATTTCTTACCTGAGATTTAATTTTGATAGTCAAAAAATACACAAGTTTGTTGCAATGTACATTTATTAAAGAAAATAATCAGTATTTACCAGTGGCGTGGCGTCCAAAGAACTCGATTCCTACCGGCTTGCCTAATATCAGGCATTTGACCACCTTTTTCTACAGCTCTTAAGGAAAATGTACACCAAATCTGCACCGGTTTTCCTAAGGATATCTTTTACGCCACGCCATTTACCAGCGCGTATTTACCAGCGATTTGTCCGATCTCTGGTGATGATAATTAGTCGATTAGGGCTAACACGATAAATCTGATTATTTTAAATTAGATCGCAAAGTAAATCATGAAAAATTAACTATAAAATTGTTTTAATTTAAAAGTTCCATATTTTTGGTCTTTGTATCTAAACTACATATAAAAAATAGTACAATTTTGTGTTTGCATTTTTTACTAATAAATAGCATTATCTATCACAATGAATAAGGAACATTGGTGTAAATTCGAACATGGGGTAATTCCGAAATTTTAAAGTTTCTCGTAATTCACGCAACATATTGCTAACACTGTACTGAATATGCCACTAGTGCTTCAACTACTCTGTCGGTCGCCGTTCGTGTTGGCGGTAACTTGTGTAAGTAGTTACGGCTGCACATAACAAAAAGCACACATGTGAGTGTCACCAACGAAGTTGCCAAGCTACAGTTGCACACTGCTGCAACTGGGCAATTCCACGCCAGAGAGTAACACAAGTTACCAATTTTTCACGTCTCTTTGTATTGATGATGGTGCAAATTCAGGTGTCAATATATCTAGGGATTAAAATACTTATCTAGATTAAAATTAATACTTATATTTACGCCATAAATAAATAAACACGCCATTAAATTGTAATTAGGGTTACATTTTAATGGAATTACCCAACTGCTTGTTGATTCCAAGGTGTTGTGGTGTGTGTTCCTTTATAAAATAACACAACATTCGAAATTACTCCAATGTACAGTGAACTAAGAGATGAATACGGGCAACGTCACAAAAATATGTATATTTATTTATTTATTAATACATGTTAACATGACATTACAGTAAAAAAACCAATGCGTCATGAAACGTAGAAATAAAATAACTATTTAGGCGACGAAACGGCGTGGCCCCGTTGCATCGTCGTCTCTGGTGTAGGATTCGGCAGGTTGCCCCGAAACCGTCGAAACACGACACCCTTCGGCCAGAAGTCAGCACTTGCGATGGTTTCTTGCAGCGGCCGCGGCACGTGCACCACAAACGAGCTGAAGTGCACATAGTGGCGCGAACGCAGCTGGAACACCCTCAGCGAGAAGCCGGTCTTCTGACGAACGTACTCCGCCACCTCATCAGCCGTGGCGGTGTAATGTAGGCGCGATACATATAGCGCCTTGCCCGGTGTGGCGACCCGCAGACCAGAACCGACCGGTTCTGCAGTACCACACTGACTCTTGCGCGGGTTGCGCTTCCTCGACACCATTGTGAAGCCCTCCTTATCCACATCGGCGCGCGGGGGCTTCTCCTTTGGAGGAACCCGAACTTCACGCGCTCTTGAGGGCGCGTTTCTCCGATTGGCTGCGACAGACCGACCGGCTACGGCATCAGCATAGCGATGACGTGATTTAGACGAAGGGGCGGGGGGAGGCCCGGCGCGGAGGGGGCACGCGGGCAGTGGAACGGCATGCGCAGTGTCAGCAACATGCAAACTGACCGAGTCGACACTTGACGCCCGGTCATTACTCTTGGAATTTGACGTCACTGGTGACCGAGTTTCTGGGGCACTATTACGCAAACTGATGATTTCTTTGCGTAACTCGGCTATAGTAGCCTGTGAATCGTCAAATTTTCTCAAAATTTCAGCCATGCCTGCTTTAAGGGCCACGATTTCCTTCAGCAGGCCACTCACGTCGACATGTTCTGGAATGCAGGACGGCAATCTGGAGACCTCCGTCGCCACGAACTCAGGGAAGTCGCTCTCTCGCTCCCTCAGAACATCAACGATGTCCTTAAGGGATTTTTTTCCGGATTCGTCTCCTCTCCGGTGAGGTATAACTGTGCCGGCGATCCCGAGGGACTCGAACAGCACCTTCTTCGCTGCGTAGATGTCGGCAGCACTGAAGCTCGCCAAACACACCTGCTCCGCGTCCAACTCATCTTCCCGCAGTATCCGCAGCAGAAAGGTGAGGAGCTTATTCACGACGGTTTTACTCATCGTTTCAAAACTATTAGCAGCGGCCGTGCCGCGCTAATTCCGCAATTAATTAATTAATTAGTCATCAATGCGTCTACGTCGCTGCGCGCATTGGACACGACTCAATTATATACGACCTTAATGTTAACTCAATAGTGTCGTGGGTACATATTTTTGTAACGTTGGTCGTATCGATCTCTTTGAAGTCGACTGTACTATACATATACCATATACAACTCTCATATTTGTTCAAAAATTAAATTTGATCATGTTTATACACCGTGTTTTTATTGATTTCCGTTAACTTCGAGGGCACTTTCTCCAGATCTAATTAAGTTAATTTCTCTAGAAACTAATGTAACTCATACCGTTTTTAAAATATTCATTATCTTAATTTCATCACCAATCAGTATAAATGAGCTGTCATAATCCCAACACTGTCATAGTTGACGTTAATTTTTGACCAACTCAGAAGTGTCTTTTAAAATGGTTATCAACTCAATATTAATTTATTTTGTATGAAAAGTAAAAAAAAATGTTTCGAATTTAACAAAAAGCGATATACCAGGTATAAGTACAGTCATTATATCCAAAAAACCGACCGTACCCGTGAATAATTAGTTCTTGGATTTTTTTTCGTAGGTCCCTCGGGGGGGTCACTGGGAGTGTAAATTCAAAAAGTAGACTGAATCAGGCTCCTGCGTATATTCGAAAAAGTTTTTTTTCCAAATAAAACAGTTTTTCTTGAATAACTCGGCCATTTTTGATTTTACAGTAAAACCATAAAGAGAAAAATTGTAGGAAATTTGATTCTCGCTTGCAGCTCGGGCCTTAAACTTCTGCGATCTCGGCCTTTCTTTGTTTACCACCCTAGTTATGTTATGTACTATTACGCAGTTCAGCAGAGTTTAGTTTTGTGTCTACAGTTCTTTCGCAATTGGTCGGTTTCGTTTCTGCATATCTATGGTCAATTAATTGCCTATTGTTTACCACTGTTTTTATAAGTTTGCAAATTAATTTTCTTTTGGTGTGCATAAAGTATGATTGTATTGTGTTGTTGTATTGTATTAATGGGTTGCCTACCTGTGCCTACCCTATAGCAGATAGTAATAAAATACTAAGACTGAAAATTAAGTAATTGAAATAACAGTAATTTCAATACAAAACACTATATTAAGCTGATTTGTGGTAATGTTTCATATGGCTTCTTAAATTCCTTCTAGTAGCGGCCCTGTAACTGCAGGCGTCGCAGGCGAACGGGTTTTGGCCCGAGTGTCGGCTCATTAGATGACACTTTAGATTACTTGACTGAGTAGTCTTGTAGTCACAAATGTTGCATTCATATGGCTTCTCGCCAGTGTGGGTTCTAAAATGCCTTTGCAAATCACCGCTTTGTGCGAATGCGGAACTGCAGTGACTGCATTTGAAGGGCTTCTCGCCAGTGTGGGTTCTAAAATGCCTTTGCAAATCACCGCTTTGTGCGAATGAGGAACTGCAGTGACTGCATTTGAAGGGCTTCTCGCCAGTGTGGGTTCTGAGATGCTTTAGTAAATCACCGCTTTGCGCGAATGAGGAACTGCAGTGACTGCATTTGAATGGCTTCTCACCAGAGTGTATTCTAAGATGACTACGTAAAGCACTGTCATGGGCAAATGCGGAACTGCAGTGACTGCATTTGAAGGGCTTCTCGCCAGTGTGGGTTCTAAAATGCCTTTGCAAATCACCGCTTTTTGTGAATGAGGAACTGCAGTGACTGCATTTGAATGGCTTCTCACCAGAGTGTATTCTAAGATGAATACGTATAGAACTGTGATGGGCAAATGCGGAACTGCAGTGACTGCATTTATATGGCTTCGCGCCAGTGTGTCTTCTTAAGTGAATTTGTAAAGAACTGCTATGAGCAAATGCGGAACTGCAGTGACTGCACTTGAAGGGCTTTTCACCAGTGTGGGTTCTGACATGCCTTTGCAAAGCACCGCTTTGTGCGAATGAGGAACTGCAGTGACTGCATTTGAAGGGCTTCTCGCCAGTGTGGGTTCTGAGATGCTTTAGTAAATCACCGCTTCGCGCGAATGAGGAACTGCAGTGACTGCATTTGAATGGCTTCTCACCAGAGTGTATTCTAAGATGACTACGTAAAGCACTGTCATGGGCAAATGCGGAACTGCAGTGACTGCTTTTGAAAGGCTTCTCACCAGTGTGTGTCCTTAAATGAACCCGTAGATAAGACACACGTTTGGTAGTAAAGTTACATATATTGCAACTGAAGTATTTAACGCCATGCTGGCTCTTCGCATGCTCCAGTAGAAGTCGTTTTGTACCAAATTTGCAGCTACAGGAATTGCACGTGAAATCCTTGCTCGCCTTATGACCACCTTTCGGGACCACGTGACTGTGTATGTGTTTCTTTAAAACCGACTTCACATTAAAACTCTTTCCACACACGTCGCATATATCATCGTTTTTACTCGGTTTCTTTGCCTGTTTTTCAACTTCCATGTGACACATGTTAGTTTCCACTGGCTCTGTCTGTTTTGCTACTGGACATTCACCTGAAACATTAGAGACATTAATTCAATGTTACATAACAATCTAAGGTAACACTGAATTTAATCATAGCTTTATCTAACACATCATCAGCCTACATTAGTCCCATTGCTGGACACTGGGCTACTCGCAATAGGTGAAAGTGCTTAATTTTGCATTAGGTGAGAATGCATTATCAACAGTGATCGGCACCTACGTTGCAACAAGGGGTCAATGACCTCAATCGTTATGCTGACGTGGATATGCTTTGGGATTTCAGGATTCGAGTTGCTGAAGGTCAATAGTTCTGATTTTATTGAGTACATGAAATAAATGTCAATTACATTACAGTACAGATAAAGAGGCAGGACTCAACATTTTATATTGAAATAAAAATGATTTACTCATTCAAAGTCTTTCAATATTTCTTTAATGGTTAATGATACTATTTATGCCTTTATTAAATACTTAAATGTCTGTTTATAAAAAACAACACTGAATAGAATTAATTTTTTGAAGAATATCATTTCCATCTTAAAACTTCCTGCAGTGCTGTCAGTATTTATCGAACAGGCTGTCTGTGCGGAAAGAGAATAGGCGTGGCGAAAAACGGAACTAACCTAACCAGTATGGCCACAGAACAGAAAATACGGCACATACGGTAGAAAAGCATTACAGCGCCCCCCAATCTAAATCCTATTCTCTTTCCGCACAGACTCTATTAATGTTATAAAGAGGTACATAATTAATTTTCTCTTTCTCGTATCCAGGGTGACCACTATTTACAACAATCAAAATTCCCTGACTTTTCCCGGTTTTCCAGCCGTTTTTTCTAGTTTTTCCCTGACTATAATCTTAACCCTTAAAGGCATGATTTTTTTATCGTTACTAAAAAAATATGTGGATACCTAATGGCGTAATAAACACTAGAAAAATATAAAAAAAAATTTTAGTAAACTTGTAATGTATGTAACATTATACTAAAAAATAATTGCTTATTTTGTTAAAAACCGTTATAAACACACTCAACGAAAACCTTAAATATTTAACTTTTTCAAAATTGCCGCCATTTTGCTCAAAAAATCTAATAACTTTTTTTTAAATACAATTTTGCCAAAAATATTTATGGATGTATTCGGAATCTAACACGTAAATGTCACATTTATTAAAAAAAGTAATAAATGTGATTTTGGATAGCTGCATATTGCTGCACTGGCCATCAAATATACGATGCAGATATACAGGGTGATTGGAAATTCGACCTATCCCTTGAAAGGGGTTATTCTAGAGCTTATTTGCAATGATTTAAGTCCAATCAATCGGGGGTCAAAACTCAATAGTTATCAAGTTATTTGACTTTTAACTTATTTTTTTTAAAACCCGCCTTTCGATATAAAACTGCTTATTGTGAAAAAACTACTTAAATTAGTAATGAAAAAGAGCCATCATCTAATAGCCAATAAATGGTTGATTACGAAAAATCCAAAAAACATGCCAAAACCTTTGAAAATGTTGAAATAAAAGAATTTAAAGTCAAAAGTTTTTGGATTTTGTTCAATATTTGGATTGGAATCACTAAAAGTTGCCTTCGGTGATATTTCAATAAGTAATTTATCAATCAGTTCCCGGTTGCGTTAAGTTTGCACCTAATTTGTAAGTTACACCAAGGAAACCAGGTGCAAACTTAAGGCAACCGGGAACTTACAGATAAATTACTAACCGAAATATCACGGAAGGTTACGTTTAGTGACTTCTAACCTAAGATGAGATAAAATAAGAAACCGAAGACAAACAAAGCCCACGGAGAAACTAAAGTGACACAAACAAACTGATTAAGGGTCCGGTACGCTAGGCGAAATTCTCTACCACCTCTCTTATTATTAATGTTATTTTAAAAAGTTATGCAAAAAATGTCAACAATTCTACCTTTTTAGAAAGCTTATGAACTGAGGAACTAATTTTAGTAATTTTTACGCGAAGTGTCGTAATTTTTTTTTAAGTAATGCCTCAAAGAATTACAAAATTTTGAACAAAATCCAAAAACTTGACTTTAAATTCTTTTATTGGTAACATTTTCAAAGGTTTTGGCGTGTTTTTTGGATTTTTCGTAATCAACCATTTATTGGCTATTAGATGATGGCTCTTTTTCATTACTAATTTAAGTAGTTTTTTCACAATAAGCAGTCTTATATCGAAAGGCAGGTTTTAAAAAAAATAAGTTAAAAGTCAAATAACTTGATAACCATTGAGTTTTGACCCCCGGTTGATTGGACTTAAATCATTGCAAATAAGCTCTAGAAAAACCCCTTTTAAGGGATAGGTCGAATTTCCAATCACCCTGTACATCATTATGCATTTAAGGGTTAAATGTAATAAGGATGAAATATACAGGTTGTTTGGTCCATCGTTTGCCAAATTAAAATGGTATTTTCTATACCTCAGAGGGATAGAGGGATAGAGGGATTCCCTCTACGCTCTCTAAAAAATTTTTTAACCCACGTATATTTTTTTTTCTTTCTTTTGTTGTTTTTAAAGAATTTACAGGGCCGACGCGTTTAAATTTGAATTAAAAAAAAGTAAGTGCAAAAGAGATGAAATGTTTATTGCATCGTGATGTGTAACGTTTCACGGTTGTATCAGAGTTCAAATTACTGACATGTTACTGCTAGTTTTTTTTTTATTGACCTTCAAATGTTTTACAACATGTAAAAATTTAGTCAAACATGAATTTTGATTTGCAATAAAAAAAACGAAATGAGACCCACGTTCTTAAAATTGTTTTAAAAAATTCTGTGCTCTATCCTCTTTCTAATGATGTACAATAACCCCAAAGAACCTTTCATGAAATTTATTTTTTCCCGATTTTTTGTAACGGACGCAACAGGCAAATTAACGATGCCCAAACATTGACGCTGTATCTTTGCGGGTTTTCATTTTTCGGCGACCAGGCTTGCAGGTTGTGAAGATGTAAATTCCCTGACCTTCAATAAATTTCCCTGACAATTCCCTGACTTTTATATGACTAGTGAAATTCCCTGACATTTCCCGGTTTTCCCGGTTTTCCAGAAAGTGGCCACCCTGGTATCTCTTTGTGAATGGCTGTCCGCATTTTGAGAAGCAAATCTGGTCTTATAATATATCTCTTGACCTCTGCATGCTCCAAATTTTAAACATATTTTTTAGCCTATCAAGTACACAACCTAAAATATATTGCAATTTCTGTCACAACACAACTGCACACATAAGTTTGTAATCCTATACAAATACATGCGATTACAAAGTTAGTTTTGTAGTTCAAACTGGAAATAGAAATGGATTGGAATGAAATAAATGAAGACCACTTACAAAAAGAAATGAGATCCCATCAAAACATTACATGTAAAAAGATGCAAGTCTCGCAACGCAGTTCTCTTACAACAAACAAGTTTTGAGATGTAAAGTTAAACCAAGCCAGTACTGGAGGGGTATCAACAGAACTCAATTTCCACCGATTGGCCTATTATTTAACCATGGAGGAACACATTTTATAGATCTAATAATAGGCAAGTCGGTGGAAATCGAGTTCTGTTGATACCCCCCGGTACTGACTTGGTTTAACTTTACATCTCAAAACTTTTTAAAATAAAAATAAAATAAAATAAAATAATTTTATTTCTGTAAGTAGGCCCTCCAGTACATCTAGCATAACTGGCCGCGACTTCGTTTCTCGCGCAACAGTGCATCACCTGTCACCTTGAATGATATTGTGTGGAAAGAGATGGGTAGCATTTGTCGCGCGACAAAGAGTCGCGTGTCACAGTTGTGCTAGAGGTACAGGGCTCTTTTACAAGTCTGATTCTAAATATGTATTATTTTCTTTTGGCGCTTCGGGTACTGACCTTCTGGTGAGAAGAAGCGCCGGAAGAAACTCACCAGTTTCTCTTTTTAACCAAAAAGTATTTTTGTTGTAGTAGAACAGCGTTGCGAGACTTGCATCTTTTTACATGTATTAACTTATAACAAATGTTACTTTTGAAAGTGCTTTTTTATATAAGCAGCAGCACCTTTGAATTTTATGTTTAACTACATGTATGCAGCACCTCACAAGACTCTTTACCTTCTTTAACTAAAAATAAATAAAGAGCGAAGACGAAATGTCCAGAGTCTGAAGCTGATATCAGGATTATTGTCTAGTCAAGGGAACTCTTCAGGCGTCGACCCGGATGGCAGAAAACCGTGTGGAGTGGAGAACTTTAGAGCAACAACCTCATGTGGTCACAACCCTCAGTCATTAGGAAACGAGGAAAAAGATCCAATTGTTCAGTTTCACTATTGCAGGGTTACAAAGCTTGGAGGGTAATCCCTCCACAGAAACTTGATATGCCCTGTATGTGATCATGGTCAAACTAATGAGTCATAATAGAATATAAATTGATCACTTCTGATTATAGCCTGAATGGCTGATTGCAGAAAGAAAAATATACAAAAAAAAAAAAATAGAATATAACACTTACAATTGGAACTATCCTTTTCCGCATTTTTGTGGTTAAGGGGTAATCGAAAGTGATATGTCTTGCGCCCGACCCTGCACGTCTGCAGCTCGAGGTCCACGCGCATGGTCTCCAGGCTGACGGAGCAAGTCCTACCCAGCTCCACTGCTTGTGAGTGACTGTGGCTTTCTTCTGTCTTCAATAACGCTGCAATAAATACCGAATATATGCAATTTACTAATAGTACATTGTGTATCAAGGGCGGTAAGTAAGGAATTACAAACGAGGGTTTGTTACAAGCCCGAGGCGAAGCCAAGGGCTTTAACAACACGAGTTTGTAATTCCTTTACCGCCCGTGGCACACACAATGTTTTTCATCACACTTGTGAGGAAATCTCAGTGGAAATCTAAAGAAAATAACCTTACTTAACCTAAATAAAATGTTAAAACTGACATTGACATTAGTGACATATCCATAGACAATGCGAAAGTCAAATCACGTTCGGAAACCATAGCGGTAAAGACCTAAAACGGTTGCATTTATATTTGCAAAATACTGAAATACACTATTTAAACATTTAATTAAATATTACCGAAATATGTGTTTACATGTATATACAATAACAGTTCTCTTTAAATAAATATTTCAGTGATAAAAGTTAAAAAAGTAAGTTGGCGTTTCCTTTGAACATGACAAATAAGAGTAAATCAGAACCAGCGTATTCAAATTAAAAAAGAAACCATTACGCCCTAGGGCGTAATAGGTCATTTACGGCCCGCAGAACCTGCGTGTAATAACACCATTTTCGAGCAAGTGTGATGAAAAAAATAATAAATGTCAGAAACCTAGGTAATTGTCAGACATGACGAAAATTGCTGCCCTATAAATAATTTCCACAAAAACTTATTCAATTCTGCCTCCTGAATCAAACCAATAAGTCTATAGACTATACTATACTTTTATGATTCAGCATTTCGAATGTCTCTATACTGTTATAATGTAATAGTACATTACACAACTAGGGTGGTAAAACAAAGAAAGGCCGAGATCGCAGATGTTTGCGGCCCGAGCCGCAGGCGAGGGACGTAAATATGCGATCGAGGGCTTTTTCTATTACCTTCCGTGTCGTGTACAGCATTTTATGTCTATCCTTGAGCAGAAAGCGGCTTTTTCCGTACGCGTAGCGAGCGGACGCGTACGGAAAAAGCCACTTTATGGCCACGTGTGGCATAAACTTAGTTTACATTAATATGTATACAGTGGTGTAAAATAATAATAGTTCAATAGCTGACCTCGCAGCGCGAAGACCGCATCGCGCGGCTGCAGCAGCTCGGGGCCTATCACCAGCTCGTCCTTGACGACATGATCTACATAAAGCTCCGCCCGCGCGGCCGCCTCGCTCACGCCGCACGCGCCGTTGTCCCAAAGTGGCTCGTCTTTGACTCGCGCTGTCTCCAGGCCCTCCAGCGACATACTAGCCAGCTGCCTCCACAACTATTACACTCCTAAAACACTACCTACACCATTAGGTGCAGGTTAGCGTCAATCTTTTGCTGAATTGGGCAATCGCGTAAATCTAGATGTAGGGCAAAATTTTCGCTAAAGCGTAATGAATCTAAACTCGTAACACAATTTGTACAATTAGACGTTGAGAAGCTAATAAATAAATAACCACAACATTACAACCTATCACCTATGACAATAATGAAACAAATCAACACAACACAACACACTATCTGTTACGTCAACGTGACATTAGCATACTCTACTTGTTTGTGGTTAATGGTTGCGTTCCGATACCTGCTCCACGCCGGCACCCATATCATGGTAATCGTAAATTGGCTTCAACAGAAGTCAACTTAGTCGGCCAACTTGTACTTAAACGTTACGGTTTACGATCTTAGGGCCGATTCACACCGGAATGGCAGCGGTCGGCAGCGGTCGGCAGCGGCCGGCAGCGGCGAGCAGTGGGTGGCAGCGGCGGGCTCTCGTCGCCGCCGTCGGCCGCGCGCCGCCTCCTATTGCCGCCGCCTGCCGCTGGCGGCCGCGCGCCGCCTCCTATTGCCGCCGGCGGCCGCTGCCGACCGCGCGCTGCCCCCCAGTCTATTCTCGTATTGATGTTTAGAGTGAAACGATGGAATTGGTTATTATAGCACTTATTTATGAAGAAGAGGAAAATTGCGGCGGGGCGGGGGCAGGCTGCGCGGGGAGCGCAGGCCGCGAGGCGCCGCGAGCGGCCGCGCGGCACCTCGAACGGCCGCGCGGCGCTGCTAGTTTCGCCGCCGCCAAGAAACGCGGCGCCGCGGGCAGCCGCGCGACCTGTTTGAGTAAGTCAAGTGATACTGGTCTTTTTAAATATGTAGATAACGTTTAAAATTATTTCACACTAAAAGTGCGCGGCGCGCCGCTGCCGGCCGCTGCCATTCCGGTGTGAATCGGCCCTTAAGCTTGGCCGTAATCACGACTAAATTTGTAAAATTATTTCTACTCCTACGTTGGAATACTTGGTAGCTTAGATTTGATTTTTAAGCGAACGTTTATTGTCTGTGAAAGTACGGAGTGTCATTGTCAGTGTCACTTTTGCAAAACTAAACTGTAAGTAAACTATGGCCATCTTTGTATTCTTTATATTATAGTAGTCAAGTCACAAGTTGTCTCAATTTGAAAAGCCACTTCATTCTCGACTTCCAGATTCTCCTGCAGATCAATCACACGACGCCGTTGACACGAAACCCTTTTTAAAACCATGGTGAAAAAATTTGCCTGCGAAATTTGTAAACAAAGTTTTACTTCAAGCCGACTGTGGTTAACGCATACAGCGCAGCCAGGGAGCCAGTGCTTAGTCTGTCATCACTGTCATCAGGGATTCGAAGACAGTTTTGATCTGACTCGCCATGTGCGGAGGACACATGGTGCCCCGGTGAAAAGTTACTCACGAGCAAAGCCAGCTGGTCCTCCTAACGCCAGCTCAACGAATATCACAGTGTACAACAGTGTTGGGAATAGAAAGTCCGAGGACGTTACCACTCCGATGCCCAGTAAGGATGTAAAGGTAGCAGAGCAACAGAAAGTACTGAAGATAATTGGTGTCAATACGAATAACAAAGAGGACAGAGGGTTACATGATTGTTATACTGCGAAAGAAAACCTGGTGAAGCAAGGTTCGAATGTCCCACAGCTAAGTAGTACTGTCAACTGCCCTGTTGTACACAATGAAAGTATTATTACACATGAGACGGTGAAAGTGGAACGTTTAGAAAGCTATAATGAAGTTACTAACCCAGAGGCGGGGTTCGGTTGGTACACAAAGAATCAGAGGCAAGACTTTGAGCAGGGACAGTTGCCGCCAGGTACACATGAGACGGTGAAAGTGGAACATTTAGAAAGCTATAATGAAGTTACTAACCGAGAGACAGGTTTCGGATTGTACGCAAAGCATCAGAGGCAAGACTTTGAGCAGGGACAGTTGCCACCAGGTACGGTACCTATGAAAAATGAACCAGAACTTACTGGCATTGTAAATAATCCTGCAGATCAGTGCCAACTAAAACAAGAAATGACATTGACTGTCAAAGAGCCCAATGTTAAATTTGATGATGAAAGCAAAGTGACTAAAGAGAACGCGTTTAACAATGATGCGAAAGGGCTGGAGGAGTATATTTGTTGGAAAGTGGAGCCCCAGGATATTGAGGTTGATGAAGATGTTGGGCTGGAGGCCGCCCGAGCAGAGCTGTATGAGAACCACACGGTCAAGGACGAGTTTGAACTGGGCCCCGAGGTACTGCAACCACTTGATGTGGTCTACGCTATTAAAGGTCAGTTGCAAATATTTGTTAACCAATTTCTGTACTCTTTTAATCTAAATCCTAAAATCCCAAGCAATATTGTAAAAATCCATTTAGGATTATGCAAGAATTATATTGCTGATCAGAATTGAAATAGCACTGGATATATGTTTCTCTGGTCTAGATTTAGTTTGGCGTTCTTAATTTTTTGTCCTAACCTTTTTTTTGTCAATTATATTTATTATGTGTGTAATATAAGGTCATATGTAATTTTCAGGACAAGCTTTACTCAGTAAACTACCAGAAATGACGACATACAAAGCCCTCGCAGAGAAGCCAACAATCAACGGAGGCAACATAGTTGTAAAGCTTCCAGAAACTTCCATACCTTCTATACTTGAGTTAACTGATGTCTCTGCTAGTAGTCATAATTCCTCACAATCCAAATCAACAAACACCAATATCTACAAGCATAATGAATTAGTGCCTATTGCTATAGCTACACCTAATCATAATTTGTTACAACCTCTCAAGACAAAGATAAATAAAGACAAATCTACAAGTATTTACGAGTTTGACCACTGTGGCAAGGATTTAAAACCAAAGTCAGTTTTAAAGAAACACAAACGCACTCACTTGGCACGTTCATGTAAAATTCAGTTCTGTTGTGATTTTTGTAAAACCACATTGGCAGGAGAGCAGCTTTTAATGAAACATATGAAAAACGCACACCACGTAAAAAAAGTTATAAGTCATTCAGATCTTAGTCAGAACTTTTTTAAATGCATCTCCTGTGACTACAAGTGCAAGCTGAAAAGAAGCATGATACGCCATCTGAAGAATCACAGCAAAAAATCTTTTAAATGCAAATACTGTCAGTACAAAAATAGTCATAAAGGAACCTGGTTAAGTCACATGAAAAGGCATACTCGTGACATGCCTTTTCAATGTGACCACTGTGACTACCAAAGTCTCGTCAAAACTTCCTTAATACATCACATAAGAACACATACAAAACCTTTTAAATGTAGCCAATGTGATTATGCGTGTGCGCAGCAAATCAACTTGAGGAATCACGAAAAAAAACATGGAACACTTATTAAATGTAGCCACTGCAATGTCAGATTTAGCAGAATGAGATATTTGGCGGAACATCAGAATATACATGTCGTATCGTGGTAAAATAACAACGTTACATTAGCCAGAAATATCTGATTATTGGCTTGGATAAAGTCGCAGAGAGGGCGCTAGTTATGACTGACCATTTAGTATTAGATCCTTTTTGAGTAATGCAGGCAGTTTAGATTAAAAGGAGGAAATATGACGTTGACCGATGGATTGTCAGTCATCTTTAGAGAATGTACGGAATTACGTGGCTCTTTGGGAATTTATCGTGTAACTTCGTTTATTATCACTGCGACATTTAGATTATGTAAAGAAAGACATGAAGAGCAATACACCAGTACTCAAACTGGTGCGGATACTAGATTATTGGATGATTATTGGACCATACCACTAGGGTGGCCAAAGGTGATCCGGAACCCAAAGGTATGGTTGTAGGCCTTCCTCGTCATCAGAAGTGGGATACGGAGCTACTTGCCGCACATAAATTTGAAGATTTGGTATGTCATAATTTTCATGTAATCTTAAATGCGACGGTCTAGGAAAAGACACTACGTGTCATAGTTTACGAGCACGGAGAACACAGTTTACGAGCAAGGAGAACGCAGGCAAGGGTAGCATGTTAAACTAACCCAGCAACGTAGCAAATGTAGAGTAAACGTACCTATGGGAGGGTGGATTTCAAATATCAGCGTAGCGGTACCTGTCGGTCTTTATAAAAAAAAGTACTAAGGGTAGAGTATCGAAACTTTTACATTTGTTGACTAGTACTTTTATCTAAATGGCGCTTCAATAAAATTCACCGACAGTTTAATAGTTTTTTTATAATACAACAAAACATATGTCAAAAATCATTACCATGTAGCAAAAAAATTCAAACCTTCATGTTTCTTGTGAAAAATTTCAAATACGCAACGTACGAATCCGAATTTTTATTTATTTATAATCTCTCCATACTGTATTCTTATGTATACAAAAATATAGAATTATTCTTTCAACAACTAAGTATAAATAAAAATATTTAAACTTTTAGTACGAATTTTCGTCATCGCCCTAAATGTAGTGTCAAAGTCAACACAGTTTTGTCTAAGAACGGTGAAATACAGTGCGTATACCCTCTCCTGCTTCCTTAGTTCAGTTCCACTCACGACAGAGAGTGCATGTTGCTGCATGCGCGCACTGAGCAAAATTAACGACAAAAGTGTATCCGAGGAAGTTAATTGTCACGGCTTCGCGTCAACGCCATATTGCAAGTTATTTCAAGTAAGTACTTGTATAATTTTAAAATTATTTATCTACAAATATGTGGCATGAAATGGAGATACCGATCTAGCACCGTCCATTCAAATAATATTAGGCGTTCTAGAATAATCTACAATAAGAACGCATATCGTCATCACCTTAGCCGTCATCTCCGGTGCTCACACCATGTATGGTGATGATCCCGTATGTATGGTGATGACGATTCTGTTTATTTATTAAGTTATATCAATGTTGTTAACACTGTCATATAAGTAAATGTTCTCCAAACAATGTACCTAACGGATATCGCGTAGTTCCCTGTCAAAGGACGGCATAAAATTAGACTTTATATACGACTTCGCCTGGCTATACATTTTCCTGTCATGGTTTCAATATAAATTAAGCATTTGTTTAATTAATACCTTGATAAGGTACATATTATTGAAAAAATAACGGATCACTCACGTCATCAATTGTCGAAATTCACTCGACATGTTTCGGGTGATCTCGACGCCCTTCTACAGGAGAAATTGCGACGGCGGTGCGGCGAAGACTACGGGCCGCCGCTCTGGTAATGGTAACCCACCCGTAGTCTTCGCGCCCGCGCGGGCGCAGGGGGAATAGGCTAAGAACTACTCACATTGTCAATATCAACCGTACGGTTGCAAACAACACTGACCACATCAAATTCTAAGGGCGCGTCACCATTAACCACGGGCGCACTACGTAAAACTGTCTTCCAACTATGGGGAACTGACCATCCACTATCCCGATTGAAATTCGGGCGACGACTAATCTCGATGGCCTCACGAACTTTGCGAGGGATAAACAACTTTTCTCTCGCTAACACGGAAACCTTATCAAAACTGATATAGTGCGTCGTATCCGAATTTAGCGAATGTTCCGCCACTGAAGAATGCTCTCCAGTTTTTTCATACTTCGTATGTGCTCCGTTAGCCTTGCGCACTGTGCCCACTTGGCTGTGCCCCGAGCATATTGACCCCTTCGATCTGTTTTGAAGGAATCAGTGGAGTGTCTGCTCAATGTGTCTCTCGGTGCGGGCCAGTGGGACCAAACTTCTCTCCCTATCCGGAACGGTGGGCTGGGCGTACGGCGCGCACGGGATGTGAGTCTGTCGGCTTTTTTAGCATCGGCTGGCAGAGTCGTAAATCTCGTTTCCGAAATTTTCGCGCTGAGTGTTGGCAAGGCAGCCATTCCGTACGCGTCTGAAGCCCAGGCAGCTTGGACGGCTCTCAACCCAGGTTCGGTCCTACCGGAAAAAACTGGAACGTCAGCGGGCATGGGATGACGTAAGGGGTGAAGCGGGTTATGGACGGCCTGTTAGAGGGTGCTTTCGATGTGGAGAGAGTGAGACTGAACGCTGTAACGAGGCCCGAGTCCAGGGCATGACTGCAAGCGCTTCCCTCTCCACACCTGGGTATGGGTACCCTCCTTGAAAACGACTCGTTAAGGGTGGCTGTGGCTCTCCGCCTGGGCTGCGATGTTTGTGAACCTCATTTATGCATCTACGGCACCATGGTTGAGGGTAACGGTCACCATGCCTTGAGTTGTTGTCGTTGTGCTGGGAGATTTCCTCGCCACCATACCCTCAACGATATCAACCGGAGGGCGTTGGTATCGGCAAATGTTCCGTGTTTGTTGGAGCCTCCCGGTGTTAGCCGGACAGATGGCAAGAGACCTGATGGAATGACCTTGGTACCCTGGTAGAGAGGTAAGTGTCTACTGTGGGACGTTACATGCGTCAGCACTTTTGCTGCCTCGCATCTTGCTCGTACCACCAGCACCAGGTCTGCGGGAGCAGCCGTTGAGGTGGTGGCTTGTAGAAAGCGCGATAAGTATTCGGTACTTACGGGTTATGTTTGTCCCCTTCGCGGTAGAGATGACCGGGTGTTGGGGGTCTGACGCTAAGGCCTTTGTCGCAAAGATTGGGCGGCGTTTGCGTGAGAAGGGTCTTGACCCTCGTTCCGGGTCATTCTTGGTGCAAAGATTGTCCATCGCGATTCAACGCGGTAATGCGGTAAGTGTGTTGGGCACCTTTGCGCCAGGAATGACGCGGGCGGCTTACTTGACTAGTCAGATATTATTGTACTTAGACTTTGTGTAAATTTTGACCGTGTATTTTAATTGAATTTAAGTGTTGTTGAAATCCATAAATGTTTGTTTATTTGCTTACCGGCTGTTTTTTTTTTATCCTATTACCTATAAATCGTCATTACCCTAAACATAACATCATCACCATACCTCATAAAATCATTACCATAGCTTAGTCGTCATCGCCATAACAAGGTTTAATTTTTAGGAGCTCATAACTCCGAAACTATGCATCAAATGATTGGCTAATTATACAGACATTAATAATCAAAGTCTCCTTAACCATTTATGATAGAAAAATATGCATTTCCATGAGTTTTTTTAGAAACCAATTTTTTGTATGGTGAAATTTAAGTCGATGAAATCCACCCGGGAGTCATGTTGTAATTCAATGAGCAATGTCCGTTTCTTTGCGTATCGGAAGCGTATACAGTTTGTACTTAAATAACAAAAACATAGACACGCGTTTGGAGCACCTTAGTGCCATATCCCTCTTATTTCAGAGGAAGACGGTTGGAGCACCTCGGTGCCATATCCCTCTATTTCAGAGGACGACGATTGGAGCACCTCGGTGCCATATCCCTCTATTTCAGAGGACGACGGTTGGAGCACCTCGGTGCCATATCCCTCTATTTCAGAGGACGACGATTGGAGCACCTCGGTGCCACATCCCTCTATTCAGAGGACGACAATTGGAGCACCTCGGTGCCAAAACCCTCTGCTTATTCCAGAGGACGACGTTCATATCACACTCAGTAGACACAACACATGCCAAACCGTATCCGATTCCGTTTTCTTTTGTTATAATGACAGTAGTTATTGTTGCTAAAGTTTAATTAAGTAGTGAAGTACAAATTGTGGTCAGGAAACGGCCGAGTCGGTGAATAGAGGTTCTGTCCTTTTGCTATCTCATGTTACAGAAGAGTCACACTGTCACACGAGGACGTGTGACTGGTCAGGACGGCCGTGTCGTATCGTGGTAAAATAACAACGTTACATTAGCCAGAAATATCTGATTATTGGCTTGGATAAAGTCGCAGAGAGGTCGCTAGTTATGACTGACCATTTAGTATTAGATCCTTTTTGAGTAATGCAGGCAGTTTAGATTAAAAGGAGGAAATATGACGTTGACCGATGGATTGTCAGTCATCTTTAGAGAATGTACGGAATTACGTGGCTCTTTGGGAATTTATCGTGTAACTTCGTTTATTATCACTGCGACATTTAGATTGTGTAAAGAAAGACATGAAGAGCAATACACCAGTACTCAAACTGGTGCGGATACTGGATTATTGGATGATTATTGGACCATACCACTAGGGTGGCCAAAGGTGATCCGGAACCCAAAGGTATGGTTGTAGGCCTTCCTCGTCATACATAATAAGCCTTTTAAGTGTGAAACCTGTGGCATCAAGTTTAGTAGGAACCGTGATTTGGCAAGACATCAGGTTACTCATACCGAGAAGATACCTTTTAAATGTAGCCACTGTGACTACACGAGTGTTCGGAAGTGTAATGTAATTTGTCATCAGTTGGTCCATACTGGTGACCAGCTGCTTCACTGTAGCTACTGCGACTATGTGACTACATACAGGATGGAGTTAAATATGCATGCTAGGGTACATACAGGGTACTATTCTCTGCCTCTCTCTGGGTACTATCAAAAACCTTCAAGAAAAGAGCGTACTCCCACCTGAAAGGCTGGCAACGCACCTGTGACTCTTTTGGTGTTGCAGGTGTCTATGGGCGACGGTGATTGCTTACCATCAGGCGACCCGTCTGCTCGTTTGCCCCTATTTCATAAAAAAAAAAAAAAAAAAAAAAAAAACAATTTTCATGGCACAGTTCCCTGCAATAATACAGGGTGGGAGGGTCTATACCGACATACTTTAGCCATGAATTCCTGGTGGTGTGACGAGTAAATAATGTTATGTCAACATGGGTCGAATTTTGTCATTTTACATTAATAGTCTTATGGAACAAAATAAATCAGTAAATTCAGCCCCTCGTTATAAACATGTCCTTACTGGAGGAAAAGTTATCAAAAATAAAAAAAAAGCTATAATGGAAACGAAAGGTCAATTTTTTGGCCTCGTGGTCGCTTACTATCAAATACTGGGAATGTTAATTGCTGTTTAGTTAAAGGATTTAAAAAAAACCGGTCAAGTGTGCGAGTCGGACTCGCGCACCGAGGGTTCCGTACAAACTCGTCAGTAGATACGTGAATAATTCAAGAAAAACTGTATGGTGGGACAAACTTAACTTTGCTCTTGTAAAACTGTTGTTCCCATACATCGACATATGCCGCGGTTAGTTTAGTAGGAGCAAATAAGGTTGTCTTACGATTTTTGCGAATTTCTAAAAAACGCTGCAAGTAAGGAAAACCGTTTTATTTTTCCTGTAATATTTAGGATAATATTAATAATCGGTAATTATTACAGATTTTTCTGTTTAGTAACTTCGGAGATAATAGGGGGGGAATGGTATTTTTTTTAACATTTTTTGTTTTAAATCAAAAACTACATGTCTAAGAAAAAAAATAAAAATGGTTTTGGAATCTACATATTAAGCCCTTTTATTTGATATCCCACTCGATATATTAGCTCAACTTTTGATTTTCGACATCCCATTACGGTCCCCTTAAAAAAAAAAAGTAAAGAAGGTATAAGATTTTTTTTCTACCCAATAGGCTCGAGTTAGCGACTTTTAACATTATTCCAAATTTCAAGTCGATAGGATCAGTAGATCCTGAGATATCTTGCTGTGACAGACGGACAGACAGACAGACAGAGTCGCACCATAAGGGTTCCTTTTTTACCATTTTGGTACGGAACCCTAAAAATTAGTAAAACTATCTTAGTCACATTTATTAGGGCTTGTTACACACTTAGGAGTTTTCATTTAAAAAATAATTAATATCTCTGAAAGTAAGTGTTTTTCGACTATACATCACATGACTTTTTTTACTCCTAATAGTTGTTAGAATCTATAGTTAAAGTATGTCGGTATAGTCCCTCCCACCCTGTATATGATGAAGCTTAGCACGCATAAATATCTGACACGACCTTATTGCTGACCTCTATGGTCTGTTTTATCATTATGTTATTGCTGGTGATGGTGACTGTACAATTTTTTGCCAATTTTATGTTATTTCAACTTAGAATTACGGGTTTTTACAATCCCAATGGGACAAAAAGTGGTCCCGACATGTTTTCCTATTGTGTTACCATTTTTAGAGTTCCGAATACCTCGAAAGGAAAAAAAACGGAACCCTTATAAGATCACTTTGTTGTCCGTCTGTCAAGACCCTTCATCTCGGGAACGCGTGGAGTTATGAAAATAAAACCATAAGTCTATGGTCCCTTGCAGCTGTAAAAAACATCAAGCTTCTAAGTTAACGTGGAAAAAAGATACGGCCGCAAAAAAACGTAAATTTCGACACTCAAGGAAACCAAAATTCAAAGGGTACTTTCCGTTGACCTCTAGCTATGAAATTTGGCAAGTAATACATTTCTCAATTACATTACAAGTATAGGGAAAAATCTGAAACTATACATTTTTAATTTAATTAAATCATTAAAAAATAGACTTTCCTAAGGGAATCAAGGGACTAGTGAAACGGGGTACAAGTCAAATTTATACCAGGACCAAAAAGTCACAACTCTATTGTATGACTTAAGCTCTTTTGCTCCTTGGTTATATGTGAGTTGTACCTTTTCACTAGACCTACAGAATTTATAGGGTACTTTATTATATGTGCCTACA
The DNA here is from genome assembly GCA_947034925.1 of Eudemis profundana. Taxonomy (NCBI): domain Eukaryota; kingdom Metazoa; phylum Arthropoda; class Insecta; order Lepidoptera; family Tortricidae; genus Eudemis; species Eudemis profundana. The sequence goes on along the minus strand of OX344819.1, from coordinate 12,943,127 downwards.
AATTTGCACGGAACCCTCGGTGGGCGAGTCCGACTCGCCCTTATCCGGTTTTCCATATCCTTTGTATAACGGCAACACAAACAAGTTTCACTAATGTATGAAAAATTTGGAACACTTTTACTTCCATTGGGATGGAAAAGGGTTCACCTTGTTTTGGCATAATTTTATTTATCCCAATGTTCTATTAGCCTGAATACTATTTACGCATAATTGTTATTTTATACATATTGACTTATCAGAATAATTATAAAGGAAACCTAACCTAATATGTTCTAAGTTACTGATGTAAAAGATTTTACTAAATATTTTGCGTTCAAGCTAGAGAAAAATTATGCGAAATAAAATTCGGGCTAACAATACATTCGGACAAATAAAACGTATGCCAAATAAAGGGAACCCATGGGAGCTCGTAATTCTAAGTAGAAATAACATAACATTGGCGGAAAACTTCACAATGAAGAATATCTTTGTTCTTTTAGAAATGCTGTGATCGACATAAAATATCATCTCATAGAAATAATTTTATTATTTAATTGAAAGTAAATTTTCTCTGAAAGCTATGTTTGTTAACAGTATGCATATAATATGTTTTGTGTAAAGGAGCGTCTTCAATGAGAGCATTCGCGTAGAATGAGCACTTGGCGTCAAATATTCGAGTGGTGTGGTCGTTGAGCCGAGCGTTGCAGGGTTATTCTTCAGAAATATGTCACGTCATTCCTCTGGCCCTTTTTCATACTAAATGTATGGAGACAGAGAAATGAGTCGCAGACATATTTCTGAAGAATAACCCTGCAAAGCTTGCTCGTTTACAAATGCTCTTAGTGGGGAACTGAGGATGCTCCTTATGATAATATTGTTTAGATTACCTAACTTGATATTAAAAACTTTTCGTCGGATGTCAGTTGTTTCTCTACCTTTAAGTGCCGATTTTTAGCTCTAAATAAATGGTTCATGGGCCCTGCGCCTATAGGGAACGTGCACGACGAAGGTGCTGCCAACTGGTGCCGCCAATCTAAATCATGTACCCTCTCATGCTGGGGCTACATTGAAGAAAACGCCGTTAAAAACGTTAATTTATCGCGTTGAAGGACTATTAACGTCAGTGTAGCTACGACTTACTATATTTGACATTGCCACTTACATATTAACATTGACAGGGGCGATAGTTTCCTTTATTGTCCACCCGTGTCTCTTTTGTCGCTTAGTGCTGCCACCTATAGTTCGTGCACGTTCCCTCATGGCCGTAGAGCGAGGAACCTCCTGACGACGCGCACCGTTTTTTGGACCTGGCTTGACCTACGAGTCCTACTGACACTTGGGTAGGAATCCTGACCAAGTGGGAGGGAGCTGACGGTCGGTCGGCGTGCAGTTGTGATGCAGTTCCCATACAAATCGTAGGGAGTTGCAGTTGGGTTGCAGTCCGTCTGTATCGGCCCTAATACGTCATCGTCCCCCGCCCTCCGCGCGGACAATGGGCGTTAGGGAGGATCAATTTTTTTTTTATTTGGTTTTTGGCTACCACGGGAACTTGTTGGTGAGCAAATGACCAGTGGGAATGGATGAAACGGTTCATCCAGTCCTTATGTAAACTATGTGATCAAGCTAATGGGAGTCTTATTTGTCGGTGCGCTAGACTCTTGGCCGAGCCCGAACATGGAGTGAACTAAAGGTGGGTTTCGACCAAACGAATTCTGACACATTCTAACCCCACTCTACCAAATTCTTTGTGTGTACACATTACACAATATCTGACACGGTCGAGTATTTTCAAGGATAGTTTTTATAACATTTTTGAATTTTTGGAACACCTTTTCTCCCCCACGGTAAAAAGGTACAAATCTTATATAAAGTGCTGGCAACATTTTCAGTCAGCTGTCAGTGCCAGCTGACAGCGCGAACTCGAAATTACGTGATAAGTTTTTCTTACTTTTCTCGTCGCAGAAAACTTGTATAAACAAAACTAGTGATCCTAACAATCTAGTCGACCACGAATTGTATTATTGTGACAACCTAACCGCTTAAAAGTGGACGTTTCAGTGATTTTTCCCAACATAAAGTGTGTGTTGTCCATTTCACGTTACGTCGTTGTTACTGGAATTCCGAGTGAGTGAAAATGCCTATTTTATTCATAACCTAATCGTCCGTGGTCTAAATATAGCGCTTGTAATATCATCGGTCATTGGAACCCAATGTTCCGTAGTTCAAGGTTGATTATTTAGACTTTGAACTTTTTACGTATCAGACTGTTTTTTTAAGTGCCAGACTGACTTGCCGTGACTGCGCTACCTATAATGTATGTTTAACAGTGTATTGACCCCACGATGGTTACATTTTACTAATAATTTGTATAATTTTGCGTAGAAAACGTGTTTTTTGGTGATTTGATCATTTTCGCAATTGGTGCCTTTGATAGTACTCTGAGATTAGATATCGTTGCTAAGAGGAGATTAGTTGAAACGTAACTGTTTATTTGTTTATCTGGTACATATCAGTTGCTTGTGTAGGTGATAGTTGTTAACTGCAAATAAAATTTCATAATGTATTGAATTTTTGAAACAAATCATGAATTAACATCTATTTCACATTTAAATACACACAGATACATTATAATAAAAAGAAAGTAAACATCAAATTTAAAATAAGCACTTCGCAGAATACTCCACTCAGCATGGTGTCCTGTCACAGAAGGTGGCTCAGTGCTGGTATGATGTGGCACTGCATGTAGGTTTAAACTAATTTCTCTATGATTAAATGCAAGTCTTGATGTTTTTCGATGTTTGTTTTGAGTTTAGGACTTAAGTAGTTTAATAGCATTAAGTGTCTTTTATTTATTTTTATTAAGAAATCTTGCATCAAATATCTCTCTAAGCTGCCAAAATTGAAGCTGAAATAGCATATTTTGCTCTATGCAATAAAACGGAATAATATTTACATGAACTTTAAATACCAGTGGCGTGGGGTAAGAGATATCCTTCGGCAAGCCGGTGCAGATTTGGCGTATATTTTCGTTAAGAGCTGTAGAATAAGGTGCTTGAAATGCTTGATATTAGGCAAGTCAGTAGGAATAGAGTTCTTTGGACGCCATGCCACTGTTAAATACACACATTTCTATATTGTTCCAAAACAGAAGTTCTAGTTTTCATATTTGAGTTCTAGTTTCCATAATAGTTCTAGTTTTTATATTAATACTGAGAAAAGTAGGAAAGCAAGAGATTGATAACAATTATAGAGAATTTGAGACTTTGTAACTGACACTGAAATAATAAAGTCATACATATATAGATACAGGAAATCAAAGTACACAGAGAAATTAAATGGCACTCGCCTGTGTACAGACCGAGAATCGAACTCGGTACCTCTGGATTTCCCGCCCAGTGACTCAACCATTCGTCCAACGTACACTCAGAAAATGCCCTCAATTCTGCTATCTACCTTGACTTCCGTATCTTTTCTGTTTTAATAGGAATTAACATAAAAATGTGGTGTAAAATTTCCCGCATTAAAAACCAATGAAGTGACAAAAAGTGTTTCTTTCATATAAAGTAATAAAGTCATACGAGGAAACAGTCACATTCTTGTATGTCTTTGTTTGATTCATTTGACAGTGAATGAAACAAATAGAAATTGAACTGTTATGTCATAGAAAGAAATGTACAGTTATCTTATGTGGTAAACAAACTTCTTACCTCAAAATGTATAATGTTTTGATGTAAAAGTTATTTTCTCTTCGGGAAATATTGTTAATTGCTTTATTTTATTAGGTAAAAATATATGCAAAAACATACTCTTAAAATATGTTTGCAAGCAAAGCTTTGTTTGTTCACTCAATTTATAGCAGGACCCCAATAGAATTATTTGGGAATTAAAAAAACGTTAAGGACAATATTAAAAACGGCAAAAAAATTACATCACATTTAAAACTGGTGTGTAAATCAAGATATTAAATGAGTAGATGCCCTCACTGGAGGACACACTCAACATGATATGCATCCCTTACAACCAATCTGCTTATAGTTTTACTGATCGCAGATCAAAATTGGAAAAAAAAATAAAAAAATCAAGATATATTTTAATACGAGTGAACCCGCTTGCGACTTCGTTCATGGAGGTGGAATAAATGTTTCATTTTGCTTCAGCTTAGGTGGATAAAAAGTACCCTTTATTTTATCGGGGTATAATCTAGCTGTATACCAAATTTCATGGAAATCGGCCCTGTGGATTTTACGTAATGCGTGCATAAACAGACAAAAAATTTAAAAACTAGTTATTAGCGTTTTATTACTTATTTTTAACTCTCCCCAGTTACTCTTATGAAACATCTTTAGTGTACAAACACAGTCTTTCTACAATTATATATGTGTATAGATAGTTTGACTTGAAGAAACATACATGCAAACATTGCAAGTTTATAAACGTAATAAAAAAGTAGGGATGTAACGATACCAATACCGATATATCGGTATCGCCGATAATATACAACCGATATTTGAAGAACGCGAAAAGAATTTGCTTAGTGAAAAAACATCTGCAAAAAGCAATTTCAATTACTGACTTAGTTAAACGAACAGAAGCCAACCTAAAATTCAAAGATATGTACTGGCTGATAGGCAGGCAGTCAAAGCTATCACTTGAAAATAAACTTCTGATTTATACTTCTATCCTAAAACCTATATGGACCTATGGAATTGAGCTATGGGGAACAGCAAGCCACTCCAACATTGAAATTCTGAAACGGTTTCAAAATAATGTCCTGAGAACCATTACAAATTCACCATGGTTTACAAAGACCAATGAAGTACACGAATACTTGGAAATAGACACGGTCAAAGAAACAATTAGAAAAAGAAAACAAACATACAAGGAACGACTGAATGGACATGTAAATGTGTTGGCATACCATCTAACAGACACAACCAACAACACTGTCCGCTTGAAAAGGGCACACATCATGAATTAGACAATACATACCTATATAAAAGAGACCCAATATGGCAACGTGTCACTGGACCTGTTCGCCCCCAATATAAATTGATCACTTCTGATTATAGCCTGAATGGCTGATTGCAGAAAGAATAATATTAAAAAAAAAAAAAAAAGAAATACTGACTCATTTTATGAATTGGTCTATTACCTTGTGCAATGACAATTACTATGTTAATTAAATTTTTGTTTTTTTTTTAAAAATAAATTTGAATTTTGAGTTGACAATCTACATTTTTCTAATATTTCTACTTTACACTTTCAAGGTTAACTCTCTGTTAAATATAGCCAAGTTTTAGGTATAATAAGGACATACAAATATCTGAAGTTCATACTTCATTATTTAGCTAAGATATCGGTTTCGGTATCGCCAATATTTGCTAACTACAATATATCGGTATCGGTATCGTATCGGCAAAACTATGTATCGTTACATCCCTAAAAAAAAGGTTAACTATCCCTGTCTAAAAGGTGACTTTTTACTATAGAAGTTCACAGTAAAAAATGGCCTTTTATACTATGACAGTAGAATAGTCCTAATGAATGAGTTTATTAGATACATCCATGTACTAGAGTTAAAAATACTCGATTGCCTGCCTCAGGGTCAGATAAATATAAACTACAGTCACATGGACACAGGTGTAATACACGAGTCTAGCTCTGGCAGTCAGTACGGAACTCACATGGTATTAAACAATGCAACAAATAGTTATTTGTTGCGCTAATTATTTTTATGCCACACCTGGCCATAAAGTGGCTTTTATCGCACGCTACGCTACGCGTACGGAAAAAGCCGCTTTCTGGCCAAGGGTAGACATAAAATGATGTACACGACACGGGAGGCAATAAAGAAAGCCCTCGATCGCATATTTACGTCCCTCGCTTGCAGCTCGGGCCGCAAACATCTGCGATCTCGGCCTTTCTTTGTATTAACGCCCTAGTTGTGTACTGTACTATTACGGTTTTGTGTATCATGGGCGTGTCATGTCAGCTTATTTTCGAAAAAAAGAATTACTGCTATCAATACTGTGCCAAAAGTAACATTTCTATAGATTTGACTGAAAATGGCGAGCTGACCTTATCTGAGCAAAGATTGGACCAAAAACATCTGAACAAGACCCTATTGTCAGAAGCATAAGAACTAGAGAGAACTAGATCAGATATTTTTGGTCCATTCTTTGCTCAGATAATGATGAACTCGACTGTATGTATATGAGCTGCCTTCAACCCGCAGCCAAGGTTTCATCGGCGCCCCGCCAAGCTAAGCTAAGGCTAAGCATAGTTATTTGGCAACCCATAGAAAAAACAGTTTTGAAAAATACTTGATATTTTAGTCGTGACACTCAAAACACCGAGTCAGGGTATCACTTAGCACGAATTTTACAAAAACGTCAATATCTCGAAAACTAAGACATTTTTACTGAGGTCAAATTTACTTAATCTGGTGTCTTATGAGGTGGTATAATTATGATGCTACGCAAAAACCCCCCCTGAAGACCCCAGTACGTCTAGCATAACTGGCCGCGACTTCGTATCTCGCGCGACAGAGCATCACCTGTCACTGTCACACGATATTGAATGGAAAGAGATAGGTAGCATTTGTCGCGCGACAAAGAGTCGCGTGTCAAAGTTGTGCTAGAGGCACTGATGTATATGATATTTTTACTTGCACACTAACACTAACAGACTTATTAATATCATTTCTTGCGGAGCATCCAGGTTCAAACTAGATTAGTTTCTTGTCAGTTGTCGCAGAGGCGTGTCCTTGCGGAGCGCGCGGAAGATAACAGGGCCGTAGCGTTGGGGCAGGCCTTATCTTTATCTCACGGATTGTAAACAAACGGACGGTGTGCCCAGCGTCATATACATATGTTAAAGACTATACTGTGTTGCCAGGTGGGATGTTTTTATCCGATTTGGAATATTTTGCGGATTCCAGGTCAAATCGGCAGGGCTCGGAAACCGGTATTTGCTCCATACAAAAATACCGGTATTCTGTCCGTTCTTATCGTTCTTTGGTTTATTATTTCGTCTTTTAACCAGACAGTTTAATAATACGTCACTGAGTAAATCATGACTTAAATACATTACTGAGCTCTACATAAAAAGCATAAAATAATTCAAAATATTGGGCCATTTCAGGGTGTTTGCAAAATACCAGTTTCGAGCCTTGCAAATCGGATCTACTGCTCTGCACTCGCTGCACTTGTCACTATTATCAGTAGCGTAGGAATAGGGGAGTTTTTTTTTGAATCCTGACAAACTTGCTAGTCTTACTGACTGTTGCAAAAATCGGACCAGGTGGCGGCCGTGGCGTTCCCTGTGATCGAACCAGGTCGCTTGGACGGGCCACCTTGAAAGGTTCGGCCTAGGTTGGGGCCGAAGCGCCTGGGATCGAACCAGGTCGCTAGTCCAGGACCACTTTGAGGGGGTTGGACTAGGTTGGGGCCGAAGCGCCTGAGATCGAACCAGGGAGTAGGGAGGCCATAATACCATATGCCCTTGACAGAAGGTAGAAGGGGCCCCAAACGAGAGGGCCGTGAGCGCAGGAGTTGTTCAGGTATTTTTTGTTGAGGAAGGGAGAGCCCTGTTTGCTGAATTTGTCACGGGCTTAGCTAAGAGTAGTAACTATTACCAAGGACCATTAAAACAAGAGGACTGTCATTCTCCATACTTTGGATCGTACCCCGACCGCAAGGGGGTATCCAGGCAAAAACTAGATGGCGCTAAAAAACTAAACATTTAACGATATTATAATTGAACAAAGAAACATAATACAGCAACAATCAGTTCGTAAACAGCTAATAATAAATAAATTCTAACATTTAAATACTGTGTCACGCTTGCAAAGTAGAATAATTGTAAATAATATAATAAAATAAATAAAATAAAATAATTTATTTCTGTAAGTAGGCCCTCAAGGGCTCTTTTACATGTCTTACATTCTTTGTCTTCTTTTCTTTTTGGCGCTTCGGGTAATGACCTTCTGGTGAGAAGAAGCGCCGGAAGAAACTCACCAGTTTCTCTTTTAATAATTTAATATACATTACATTACCTTAAAAACTACATTTATAGAGATGTAAAGGGTCTCTCTATGCGTCCAAACAATACAAATAAAAAAATAGAAAATAAATTGATACTAGAATTAATGGAGATGTAAAGAGTCTCCGTTGTCAAAATATTATGTTTTGGAGGTGTAAAGGATCTCCAAACGTCAAAATACAAATTGAAAATACTTATTTACTAAATTAAGTCCATTTTTTCTTAGAGATGTAAATGGTCTCTAAGTGTCAAAACAATTGGCAAGTACAAAAACAGAAAAAGACAACTAATCAAACATTGTTTTTAAAATATATCTATTTCCAGTCGCAGTTAATCCCACGGTGTTTCATCATTCATGTAGTCTTGTGTGCTGTAATAAGCCTTAGACATGAGTTTACGCTTTACACAATTCTTAAATTTGTTAATAGATAATTCAGTTATATTCCTTGGCAGCTTATTATAAAACCTTACACAATTACCCATGAATGATGTTTTTATTTTATGGAGCCGAGTGGTGGGCACTGCGAGCTTATGTTTATTCCTAGTATTAATATTATGTATGTCACAGTTCTTCTTAAAATTCATGATATTTTTATGTACATACATAATATTCTCATAGATGTATTGACAATGCAATGTCATTACATTAATTTCCTTAAACTTATCTCTAAGTGAGTCTCGATAATTCATCTTATATATCGCTCGAATAGCCCTCTTCTGCAGAACAAATATAGTATTAAGCTCTGAAGCACTAGCACTGCCCCACAGCAGAATACCATACGACATAATACTGTGGAAGTAACTAAAATATACTAATCGAGCTGTTTTTATGTCTGTTAATTGTCGGATCTTGTTGACTGCAAACGCTGCAGAACTTAGTCTATTCGAGAGATTACCAATATGGGGACCCCACTGGAGTTTAGAATCCAATGTTATACCAAGAAAGACTGTACTATCAACTAGTTCCAATTCCTCATCCTTCACAATGACACTTGCTTGCTCGCGATTTACGTTACGCGTGACAAAGTTTATACATTTAGTCTTTCTTTCATTTAACAGTAAATTGTTAACATTGAACCAATTCACTACTTTAGATATAGCATTGTTTACATCATTGTAAGCTTGCTGCTGTCGCTTGACTTTGAAGATAAGTGAGGTGTCGTCTGCAAACAATACTATATCATGGTGGGTCTTAACGAGGTATGGCAAGTCATTTATGTAAATAAGGAACAGGAATGGTCCCAATATTGATCCCTGCGGTACACCCATCGAGACCAATGACCCCGGTGAGTGCTGTCCATTCACGTCAACCCTTTGAATTCTACCTTGTAAGTATGACTTAAATAAATTCAGTGCCGATTCTCTGACTCCATAGTAGTGCAGCTTCCCGATCAATGTTTCATGACATACGCAGTCAAATGCCTTGGATAAATCACAGAAAATACCTAAAGCATCACATGACTCCTCCCAGGCATCGAAAATATGTTTAATTAGCTCGACACCAGCGTCGGTTGTCGAGCGACCCCGAGTAAAACCAAATTGCTTATTATGCATTAAGTTATTTGTATTAAAATGTTTCATTAATTGGGACAAAACTAATTTCTCAAAAATTTTACTAAAAGTTGGTAGCACAGATATTGGTCTAAAGTTAGTGGGGTCAGTAGTGCTACCTGTTTTGAATAAAGGTGTTATTTTACTATATTTCATTAGATCAGGAAACTCACCGCAATCAACACAGTTATTAAACACGACTACCAAGTCAGGCGCTATGATTTCTATTAGGGATTTAACAGCATGGACAGAGACTCCCCAAAGGTCACTAGTTTTTTTGACATTAATTGATTTAAACGCCTTTACTACATCTGAAGTACTAACATGTTCAAAATGAAAGTCTTTACTACATTCTGGGGCGTTATCTTTTAACAGTGTAACGGCAGCCGAAGGTGATGAATTTAAATGCTTAGTTGTGGATACTGGTATCTCGGTAAAAAACTTTTCAATTTCAATAATTCTTATACCAAGCTTATACATAGATGGCGTTGTAAATATCGGGGAACAGCTTTTTGTATGGAGAATGACAGTCCTCATGTTTTAATGGTCCTTATGCTTATACTAATTCCGTGTGACAAAAGGAACGGGCTCAGCGTGTGCTACGACAGCCTGACTGCGCTGCGCTGGTTTTCAGTCCGTCCCTTTTCTGATTCTGGACTACATTTTTTAAATAACCACGGCCAGGAGGGTTCTTTTTATGAATTGTCTCCTCATCTACAAATTAAAACTAGCCAAGCGGTCACTGTGCTCGCAACTATGCGACTCCCGGCTCAACTAGCGGTAGTAGGCAACAATCAATCAATTACAATGCACACGGTTCGTCAATTATTTAGTACCCTCGGGCCACTGCGGACTGCGACCCAGTTGTGGCCTCAACGAAATGCATCTGTTTTCTCGATCGTCATGATTTTGTATCCGTTTAAATTGACTGATATCGCAGAGACAGGAGACAATATTAGTGGGGCTTTTGGTTTACGGTCTCGTCTCAGATCGTGCAGACTTTAGTATGAAAGTACGCTCATTATACCAATTCGGTGTTGATACTGATTAAAAGCTCGATTACACTATCGGCTGATAAACAATCTGTAGTCTGCGGGAGCTCTAAAGGGTTACAAGGAACATCACAACTCTTTGACCAACTTTCTATTTTTTTTTCTTACTCCAATCGCATGTTACTATTGAATCTCGAGAATTCTGGACCTTCTATACTTTTTCGAAATGAACAAATGTGTGTTGCAGCAGATTGTGAGGTTCCGTGGCGCGGCGAGACGCGACGTGGCGCGGCGTGTCATGTGAGGCGCGATGACGGCGGCGGGCGGCGCGAGCGTGCCCCTGCTCACCGAGCCGCGCCATGGTGAGTGACTCTAACCTACGTCACAGAATAAGTATTATAGCTTGGCAACTTCGTTGGTGACACTCCCATTGTCCGCGCGGGGGGCGGGGGACGATGACGTATTGAACACCGCTACACACGATGCGAATTACGTACGGATTTGTCAGCCGATATCCGGCCGAAGAGTACCTCAGACAGAGTGCGGTCTGGCGTTCCGAGTTCTGCGTTCAGAGTTCTACGATTTGACCGCTCGAGAGTTCCAACGCACACAAGAGGCGTTCTTATTCTTGCGTTCTATTTTATTCATGTCGTGCAAAATGTCGCTAGAAAGTTCATCTCCCGAATAAAAGCACTGCTTTTGTAGAGTCTAGAAACTTCTAAAAAAAAGAAAATACTTTTGGTTGCACCCAATTAACACAACACGACAAGAACAAGGCGGATTCGGTAGTATTTTTCGTGAATTACTAAGATGTTTGTAGTGTACTTGACTTAAATCATATAATATTCTCCTTTCTCTAACAAATTCAATCAGTTTTTCTATATTTGCAACTTCAGACATCGTGGTGAACGCGGCGTTCTCTGTCTCGGCGGCAAAAGAACTCCAGAACGCGGCGTTCCGCTTTGACCGCCGCGGTCTGACCGCCCGCTGTGTGCGTTATCGGGACTCGGTACATTCGAAAGAACGCAGAACTCTGAACGCGGAACTCGGAACGCTAGACCGCGCTCTGCCTGTGCGTACCCTAAGTCTTTCGATGCTTTCTGGCCGCAATACACGGTTTTATAAAATAATAATCGATTTGTAAAATAATAATAAACCATAAATTATACAGTTCAACATTGTTCCAATTTAACACTTCATTTTTAATAATAATGTGTGATGCGCTTTGATTAAACTTAGGTATAACGTTATTTTGGTAACATTTTATCACTTGAATTCGTCCGCTTCGGATTCTATGATAGAATTCTATCGTAGCATCCTTCCCTTCGTTTTGGATTCAATGTACGCCCTCGCCGTAAATTCATAATTTTGGTCCCTTGTGACACAATCTACTATATGGTAGTAGAGGCTACGGGGCGACGGCGAATGGAGGGTGCGGGGCCGGCGCCGGCGCCGACACTGGGCACGGGCACCGCCGTGCTGACGTCACTGGCGGCGGGCGCGTGCGCCGGCGCGCTCGCCAAGACCACCATCGCGCCGCTCGACCGCGCCAAGATCAACTTCCAGGCCTCGTGAGTACACTTCTTATACTACATTTACATTCAGCCCCTGCCGCTGCCCAGAGTGCTGCCGACAATAAACCCTTAAATACTGATGTAGCTGGATCGAGAGGAGTGTGCGTTTACATACTGCCCTAGCACTCACTTCGCTTTCCAGTTTCGGCAATGGCAGACGTCGAAATAATTGCGTGCGTCCGCGCTGTGTCTTTTTAAGATATATAATGTGTTCGATAAATATCAAATACAAAAAAGAAAATTCGTCGTAGAAGATGGTGGATGATATCTTTGTAAGCAGAACGCCCGGACGCTCGCGTTGCCGGTCGTTTGACTTCCGCACATAAAACCGCTCTTTTGGGGAGCGCCGGGCAGCGCGAGCGGCAATGGCAGTGGTATGAGAAGCATCGTGTTTACACACTCGTATACGTATAGATAGATTAGATAGATAGATTTATTTATTTCTCATTGAAAATTACATAATGTTTTATTATCTAAAACTAAAATGAATTCACAAAAAGATCGTCAAAAATGAAAAAATAAAAACAGAATAATTAATTAAATAATAAATTACAAACACATGTCCATGGAAAAAAAATTACTACTACAATGTCAATCTAAAAACTAACGAATATCTAAATATAATGCTGTATATGATCTAGGCCAACCTAGGTAATACAAAGTCAAAACAAACAATTATTGTACGATGTACAATTATCTATGTACTTTCGCTATATTCTTTTACAGAGTATAGCGATTTAGTTAAAAAAAGTTCTTTAAGTCGGCGACCAAATATATCATCCGAGGTCTCGTTTTTGAGGTTGGCGGGTAGTCGTTCGTAGAACTTCGGGCCTATTACGCGCGGGTTTTTGTCGAGCAGCGCCAGCCGCCGCGGCACGGGCAGTAGTCGCCCCGTCTGACGGGTTATTCTGCCCGGAATATTGGCGCGTTTAAACAAATGCAAATTCCGGCGTGTGAACATTATTCGTATCAAGTATACGACATTAGTCGTATCAAATATCCATCATGACTGATGATCATACGTCGTGATCGCGGGTGCAAAAACGATTTGACAGTGCAGAAAGATTATGAGAAACAAGCAATAACAGACGCGAAACTCATTTTGAGGAACATTTATATCTACTCGTACGAGTTTAAAATTTATCAACATTAGGTATTTCTAATACCCAACCTCCATACTTGACTTGAGTGCCAATACATACTTAAATAGATTAACTATGCAGTCGGAATGCAAACTCTTTAGTCACTTTTCCTATTTGACATTGTTATTTAATAGTAAGGACATTAGCAATTATCCGTACTGAGAACTGTGTCCACAAACACAATTATTGCAGATTGCTTTTAAAAATGTTAGTTAGGTTGTTTTTGTAAACATGCCTTCAACTTTTATAGACCTTTTCTAGCGAAAACTCTCCACATGTAAAGAGCTTCTTAGATGCTTAGTAGCTACAGGCAGAATATGTCCGTTTCTACCAAATAGACATTCTGTTATACGTGCTCTTTATTTGATTGGTTATTGCACCCGCGAGTCCCGCGAAAACGACGTATGCTGATGATCACGGAGCGTAAGCTATGAATTAATTTTATCACTACCTTAATTGACAATATTTCAAATTTTCTACTCCTTCATTTTATGAGCTGGATAGAAAATAGGTGGAATTTTAAGCTACCCGTATTTTTTCTTTTTTGTTTTAACTCAATTTTTCGATTAAAAATAGCAGTTTGAAAAGTAGCTCATTCTAAAAGGGCGTATGTAGAAAATGACGTCACTTTCCCAACTAGAATCCAGAGCGACAATTACGATTTAAAAAAACTAGAATCCAGAGCGACAATTACGATTAAAAAAATAACTGTCAGGCGTTACAGCGTTGTCAACATAGGAAGTTCGGGAAGACAACGATGCTTTTGCTCCTCTTATTTGGGCTGGATTATATTTATCACTTGCCGATGTGTACTCCATCATCATCATAATTTCAACACGCGGCAGATTCGTGCTATCAGCCTGAGAAAAACCTTCTGATGTCTTCATTATATGAAAAAAATCGGTGTCCGGTAAAAGAATGCCAAGTTAATAATGTTTGAATGCGTTATCGGAGTCCAGTGGGAAAGTGCCAAGTCTTTTAAGGTCTTCGAAAACGTGCAAATGAACCAACGGTAAGAAAATTAAACTTCTAAAGCTGCTAAGCAGTTGTAACAATTTTCAAAACAAATAAACGTCAGACGGCAAGTATGTCAGAAAATGACAACCGGATACCATACACTTTTTAATCGTTTCAGTACTAAGGTCTCTCTCGATAATGCAGGGAAAATGACGTCACACTTCCGGTTCACACTAATTGACGATTTTTTCCAAAATGAATGGGAAAAAAAATCCAAAAATATTTTTTTTGAGGATAAAATACAGTTTTACCCAAATGGTTTTCGAATTAAGATCTTTTGAAAATATGAAATGTTGTCAATTAGTTGGTGTTAATGGTAGAAGCCATTTTATAAATCGAGATATGTCAGCCTGTGTTATCTTATTTATAGAAACGGGAAATTTGAAAAGAAATCAGAAACGCATTTTGATATAGAAGGGACCGCATGAATACAATACATTCGGATAAGTATAATATGTCAAATGGCATATTCGATTAATATTTCCAATTTTCCGTTAAAATAAAAAAACAACGACGTACCCATTTTTACTTACAAAATGTTTTCTACCATTGAAGCCAATCAATAAAAAAGAAGTAGATTATAATTAATTCATAACTTAAACGATACCGGTAATTTACGGTAACGGTAATTCAATGTACAACCTTAACTAAATCAGCCTGTATGTAGGTCGACGTCATTTGCCTGTCATCGGCACGAAACTTACGCTCCCTGGATGATCGTGGTGAGTGGTCCTCGTTCTGGCGAATACATTCCCGCCATCGACTTGTTTCTGTAACAGGGAGACGCCATATTCGTTTCGGGCGGCGATCCAGTTTCTACGCCAAAGCGTCCGAGCCGAAGGCGTGGCGGCGCTGTGGCGCGGCAACTCCGCCACCATGGCGCGCATCGTGCCCTACGCCGCCATACAGTTCACGGCGCACGAGCAGTGGAAGCGCGTGCTGGGAGTCGACACGCCCGCCAGTGCCAAGTGAGTACGAGTAGTAGTGTGAGGACGGTCAAATAATAAATTACTATAACTTTCGGAACATCGTTTTATTACGTGCGTACGGCGCTAGATCTAGATTAATACTAAACAGACCTTCTTGCACTAGAGCGAGACAGATTGTATTCGTTTAAATTCAAATTATGAACAGTTCCAAAAGCTGCCAGTCCGTCTCGGAGACCGTGTAAGGTGGCATATCGAGATGCAAACCTCACAGTAGATACGGTGTGGCGCCGGCGTGGCGGGCCGTGGCGCGGTAGCTCCGCCGCCGTGGCGCCAAGCCAGTAGTCAAGTTGTAGACGGTTGCGGAACAATGAGATTGCAGGGAGGGCAGAAGATGCTTCTCTCGATTTGAAAAATTTGACATGTGGTTGTTGTTGTGCAGGAAGCACAAAGTGCGGCACCTAGTGGCGGGGTCGCTGGCGGGCGTGACGTCACAGAGCGCCACTTACCCGCTGGACCTGGCGCGGGCGCGGATGGCGGTCACGAGTGCGGTCACCTACCCCACCATCGCCGCTGTCTTCCGGACAGTGGCGCGCCAGGAGGGGCTCCGGACGCTGTACAGGTGAGGGGGATGTGTCATCGGTGTGGCGTAGAGGGGGGATGTCACAGAGTGCCACTTACCCGCTAGACCTGGCGCGGGCGCGTATGGCGGTCATGAGTGCGGTCACTTACCCCACCATCGCCGCTGTTTTCCGGATAGTGGCGCGCGAGGCGGGGCTCCGGACACTGTACAGGTGAGGGGGATGTGTCACCGGTGTGGCGCAATGAGGGGAGATGTAACGTCATCAGTGTGGCGCAGTGAGGGGGGAATGTAATGTGATGTGACCGGTGTTGCACTGTGAGGGGGGACCGTGATGTCACCGGTGTGACGTAGAGGGGGGGGGGGGGGTGGCGTAGAGGGGGGATGTCACATAATGCCACTTACCCGCTGGTCCTGGCGCGGGCGCGTATGGTGACCACCAGGAGTGCAGTCACCTACTCCACCATCGCCGCTGTCTTCCGGATAGTGGCGCG
Organism: Eudemis profundana; assembly: GCA_947034925.1. Taxonomy (NCBI): domain Eukaryota; kingdom Metazoa; phylum Arthropoda; class Insecta; order Lepidoptera; family Tortricidae; genus Eudemis; species Eudemis profundana. The sequence continues at coordinate 12,926,829 of OX344819.1, read as the reverse complement.
CGAGGAGGGGCTCCGGACACTGTACAGGTGAGGGGGATGTGTCACCGGTGTGGCGCAACGAGTGGGGATGTGACGTCACCGGTGTGGCGTAGAGGGGGGATGTCACAGAGCGCCACTTACCCGCTAGACCTGGCGCGGGCGCGGATGGCGGTCACGAGTGCGGTCACCTACCCCACCATCGCCGCCGGTGTGGCGCAGTGAGGGGAGATGTAACGTCACCGGTGTGGCGCAGTGAGTGCGGAATGTAATGTGACCGGTGTGGCGCAGTGAGGGGGGACGTGACGTTACCGGTGTGGCGTAGAGGGGGGATGTGACGTCATCGGTGTGGCGTAGAGGGGGATGTCACAGAGCGCCACTTACCCGCTAGACCTGGCGCGGGCTCGTATGGTATCCTAAGCGAAGTACAAATAAGAAAAAACTAGGCTTACACAGTGGCATTCCTGTGTGGTGACTGTACACACAACATATTGTATAAATAAACAGTACTTATGTGTCGATTGTTGCAGAGGTTACGGCGCCACAGTGCTGGGCGTGGTGCCCTACGCGGGGGTCTCCTTCTTCACCTATGATACGCTCAAGCACACGTATCTCGGTGAGTCTTGTGTGTAATAAACATTTTAGTTATCAACTAAAGTGGATTATTATTATTTTTAGAAGTTATTTCGAAGGAATTTTTGAAATTGAGATTTTTTGTATTTTGTTTTATTTTGCATGTAAAAAAGTGTTAATTAATTAGACTCCAATTCGTTAACTTCAGTTCAATAAAAAGAAAAAAAAACAGTTTAAATGAGTTTTACTTTATTGGCGGTTCTTAAATGCTTAACGTACGAGACGTGCAACCGTTCGTCGTGTAATTCTTTGTGGGAGACCCATGTTCAGCAGTGATCCTATCTAGGTTGAAGTGACGATAATGATGAAATGTTTGACGTATCGTTTCAGAGCACTTCGGCAAGCAACAGAACAGTATACTAAACGTGGTGTTCGGCGGCGCCGCGGGCGCGCTCGGGCAGACCGCGTCCTACCCGCTCGACATCGTGCGCCGGCGCATGCAGACCGCGCGCCGCCGCCCCGACGGCTCCTACCCCTACAGCACCATACTTAGCGCTCTGGGGGATGTTTACCGGTGAGTACACACACACACACAGTCAGTTTTTTTTGTCTGACATAAACGATTTTTATTATCTTTTATTATTTATTATTATCTGATTAACGACAAAACATATTGCCCTATTTTTTACGACCTAGAAAACCGCAATTTAAACTTTCGTAACCGGGCTCGCTAAGTTAATCTTTAGATTATCTGTGGTGTGACGTCATTCAAACCGAAAACAAACATTTGACATTTATCCAGCGTTCATGGGGAATGCTAATAGTAATCAATTAATCAAAACGAAACGATTACGATCACGACCTCAAAAAACCACCAAGTCACTTATGTCAATGTCAGCAAAACAAAGCTACATGGCAAGTTTCACTCGTATAAGATTCGACATGAAGTTAGATTAAGATCCTATGACATCACATCATGGCTGACACCGTTTTCAGAGTTCAAAAAAAAAAAAAATAAGACAAATTTATTGCATCAAATTTGATATGTCTAGTAGCCTATTCACTGCAGGGCAAATTATAAGGAAAGTAAGGAAATTCCGGCCCTTTAGGAGTGCGCGACAGCTATTCAAGATTGAGGCGCACGTAGGGCATGCAATACCGGTTTTATTTGTATGGATAATGGCCCCTGTTAACGCCCGCACAAGGCGACAGAGGGGAAGGCGAGGCGAGGCGAGCGGCGCGGTGGTCCATACCGGCAGAACCTAATCGACCAGCGAGACAAAAGCGCGCGCGCACCTATCAAATATACCTACCGTTCATACAATTCAAAAATGTAACCGTTTCCGAAAATTATAATTGCATATTCAAGAACCTGTATTTATTTTGTTCATCCCGAACAGCCCCTACAAGTAAAACTGGCATTGCATGGTCTAGGCGCAGGGCTGCCGTCCGTCGGTTTTTTCGCATCCTGACACAATGCAGTGTCGTGTATACTTATGAGTGTCCTTTTTTGGGTAGCTATGAATAACGTCGTAGTTTGGGCATGCAGAACCGGGAAATTTCAGTACGGCGGTACCGAGAATTCCCGGTTCTAACATACTAAGATATCCCAGTTCTGCACGCCCTAATCGTATTGTATTGAATTTTTAATGCTAAGAGTAGTATTAGACGTAACTACAAAGTCAACCTCAGGTAAAATTTTGAATCACATGTTTGTTCCTCACCGCCTTCTCATTTATTTTTGATAATTTTACATTAATTGTGAAGTTAATGCAACCCAAAGCTTGCCTGGAAAAGATTGCTCTTCAGCGATAAGATCGCCTAATGTTTACCATTCTTTTTTTAATACATTTGCATTGTGATTTTCTTTTAGTGTAAAATAAAGTATTATGTAAATACTTTATTGCTCATAAAATCATACAGAAACAGTACAAAGATCAATGGTTATGTACAAAGGCGGACTTATCCCAGTAAGGGGTCTCTTTCAGCTAACCTTTGAGCAAATACGAAAGGATAAAGTCAAAAAAGATAGATAAAGTAACAATTCATTCTTTAGACAAAGAAAATAGGGCAAATATGATTGTCAGTGACCGGCAATATCGGTGCAAAACTTTAACAAAACTTTTTTTTTTTATTAATTTCTCACAAACACAGTACATAGTTACACTTTTCCTGTCTTCGACAAAGTGCGGAACAGTTTGTTGGTGAATAAAACCTGAATTAAGCTGACATAAAGGGGAACTCACAGCCAAGGAAATTTTTTTTTTTTTTTTTTTTTTTTATTAAGAAACAAACAGTCGTACATAAACAATGTCAAAGAATACATGATCAACAATAGACCTATAGTTTCCTGAATGTATGAATTTAAGCATATGTGGCTAATACACAAAGTCTTATATAATGTTAAAATTAGGTAACGTAGCAAACAGAAACTGTGTAAAGTAAAAAATTAACCTATTCACACTAGAGTTTATGTGTACTGCTAATTATTAACGTAGGATACAACTGAATATAATAGTGAGCAGATAGGTACTTAAATATACAATCGACGTAGAACTATTATAAAGTCTATTTAAACGCTTTTTTCAACGAAGTACATGTACAGTTAAAAATATCGATATCAGTGAGTTTTTCATTATTATTAAATAATTTGCAAACACGCTTAATAAACACGTTCCCGGCGTAACTTGTCCGACTATGAGAAACAGAGAAAAGGTCTTTTTTGCGACATTGGCGTTCTCGTCTGCGCGGAACTCTAAAACTAATCTTGTGCAATAAAATAGGGGCATCTAACTCAGAGTGAATAATTTTAAAGAGTAAAACGGAGTCTACTGAATCCCGACGGTCACTTAGTTTTTGCATGTTAAAATGTTTACATGTATCTGTATAATTAGTGTAAGTATGTCCGGTTCTGAAAGCAAGTGATTTAATAAATTTCTTCTGTACTTTTTCGATTCTGTTGATATGAATAGCATAAAACGGCTTCCAGACGGAACATGCAAACTCCAGGTGACTGCGTACAAAGCTATTGTAAAGGATTTTATATGTCGTAGAATTTTTAAAAGGTTTACCAACCCGCAAGATAAAACCTAGTTGTTTAAACGATTTCTTTAGTACGTTATCGATATGAGGGATAAAAGTAAGTTTATTATCCATAAGAATTCCAAGATCACGTATTTCCGTAACTCGTTTTAAACTACGACCAGAAAGACTATAATTAAATTGAATTATTTTTTTCTTTTTAGAGAAAGTAATGACGTAACACTTGTCCAAGTTTAGAAATAAGTGATGAGCTTCACAATAGGTAACAAAATTATTCAGATCGTTTTGTAGTTTAAAACAGTCAACTTCACTTTTAATGATCCTAAAAATTTTAGTGTCATCTGCATATAGCAATAGGTTAGAGTGTTTTATATAGTTAGGAATGTCATTTACATATAAGGTAAAAAGCAAAGGTCCTAAATGGGAGCCCTGGGGCACACCAGAGCTAATAGGTTTCCAGTCTGACTGAAAAGCCAGCAGTACTACGGACTGGACTCTATTTTCAACGTAAGATTTAATCCAGCGAAATAGATCACCATGTATACCGAGTTGCCAAAGCTTCGATAATAAGGTGTAATGACAAATTTTATCAAAAGCTTTGGCAAAGTCGGTATAGATTGCGTCAACACTGAAACCGTTATCCATAGCGCCAAAAATGAAGTCAGTAAAGCATAAGAGATTGCTGTCGACAGAACGACCTTTGAAAAAACCGTGCTGATTAGGGATAATATGACGCCGTACGGCATTAAATAGTTGATCGGTAACAATTTTTTCTAGTATTTTGGCACAGACGCACAATTTAGAAATCGGGCGATATTTCTCAATATCACGGCTGACCGAGCCTTTAGGGATTGGGGTTACCCATGCCTGCTTCCAGACTTTAGGAACATAGCCATCTTTAAGAGATTTTGTAAATAACATGGTAATGGGTGTAGTAAGAGAAGAGCAACAACTTTTAATGAATAAGGGGTGAATACCATCCGGACCGGCGCCTTTATGAATATTAATCGATTTTAAATATTTTTCTACTATTTTTGAGCTTATTTCTATCGTACTTAAATCAATTAATGGATCAGGAGGTGAAGTGTTGGTGATATCATCAGGGTTACAATTACTAGGTTGCTCGAAAACCGAATGAAAGTGATTATTAAAAAGATTACAAATTTGCTCGCCGTTAGAACTGGTAATTCCTTTGTAGGTCATAGTTTGAGGAAGTTTATTTTTAGAGAAAATTGATTTTACATAAGTCCAAAAAAAGTTAGGATGGGTTTTAATTTTATTTTCCGAATACGATATATAATTATTGTAACAAATAGACTCTAGTTTATTGGCACGTTTGCGCAGACTACTGAAAGTTTGATAATCCAAAGGATTGCCATATAATTTATATAGCTTGTGATATTTACACTTCTCTTTCAATAATCTCTTTAATGATTTATTGTACCAAACAGGGACAGAGGAGGAAGACTGGCGAACATGACGCAGTGGGGCGTGCTGGCTTATCAAATCATTTATCAAACTATTAAACTTTGCTATACAGTCATCCAAATGTAAATTTTTAAAGAACTCGGTCCAGTTGACTGCAGATAGTTCAATGTTAATTTTGTTAAAATCGGCTAAATGAATATTATAATAGGAATGCGCAGCAGGGGTCAAATAAGATAAGAGGTCAAGTTTTAAATCAATGCAAAGCGATTTGTGATGTGGGTCTTCGTGCGTAAGGGGGGAATCACAGCTAGTTACACAACAATTAAAATTACAAAATATTAAGTCTAAGATTCGACTATTTGCATTGGTAATGGAGTTATATTGTTTTGTTTCAGTGTAAGATAAGAACTCTTGAATTAAACGAGTGTTAAAACTGTTAGAAGTCGCCAACTGTAACTCGGAGGCTGGGTTAGTGATCCACGTAGCTTCTGGTATATTAAAATCACCTGCAATTAAAAATAAATCTTCTGGTCTGTCAACAATGATTTGACCAGCAAGGTCAGTAAAACTAGTTAACGCTTCACGATAATTAGGTCCGTTAGGTATGTAAATGCAACATATATTTAAAAAGCGGGAACGGTCGCTATGAGTAATGGCCGGCGGTAACGTATTGTGTTTATCAGCCATCAAAGGCAGTGAAACCCATACACAATCACACGAGGCTCGCGGGGGGATGGGCCAGTCGCGGTGCTGCGGGCGGAGATCCCCGCGCACAGCCACCGCCACTCCCCCACCACGGGATGCCCCGCTGTCCACGACGGACCGATCACAACGAAAAACATTGTAGCTATTATCAAAATACTCCCTATCGAAAAAATCAGCCGTAAGCCAGGTTTCTGTTAAACATATAAAATCGTAATTAGACTGAGCTACTTGACATAAGAAATCCTGTGATTTTGTACGTAAGCCCCGTACATTCTGATAATAACCACTCAATATACTACTAGCCATTATAGCACAAGAAATTAAAATGAATGAACTTTTGCAGTTTTAGAGTTACGCGTAGGAGTCCCTTAGTAACAGGTAAACCGCGCAAATAAATTACAAGTAAACAAAAAAGAAAACAAGTCGGGCGTCGTGAGTATAACATAGTTAGTTTCAAAGCGTGCACATGGACATGGATACACAAAATGTACATACAAATAATGAAAAGTTTGTTCTGACATAATAACGTTCGTCTGTGGTAAAATAAGTGAGACTTAACAGTATAATACATAGGTGATATAAGAGCAAAATCTATTTTCAGCATCTTTACGTTAATATAAAACCGAATTAACAACAAAACAATTAGTCAGACCAGGCGTAATAATACAGAATCGTCAGAAATATTAATTACTTTCGATCCTTCGTTCTTACGAATAAATATTTTGCAATCGCGAGTCCACAAATAAGCATAATTGTGTTCTGTTTTAATCTGCCTAGCGCGTTTCAATAGTAACTTGTTTGCCGGCGTTAAGTGATCGCTTAGGTATAAAGTAGAAGCAGGTCCGGGCAATTGAATATCGGCCGTAGTGAGACCACGTCTCGCGCGCGCGGCGGCTAGCAGCTCATTTTTGCGCTTGCGTTGGGTAAACTTAACAATGATGGCGGGTGGGCGCACATTAGACTGCGACTCGTTTTGCTCTGTTTGAAATCTGCGAACTCGGTGAATCATATCAATATCAGTTTCTTGGAGAGTATAGCCGACCTTGAAACAGATGTCTCGAAGAATGGAATGCAAGTTTTCGCCTTTAACAAAAGGGACACCTGAGATTTCAACGTTGTTCAGCAACGCAAATTGCTTGATATTATTATTCTCAGCAATTAGACAAGTAACGGTTTCTTTCATCTCAGCTAGACTGTCGGCAGCACCCTCCAAACAATTGCTTTTCAACTCCACCGAGGATACTCTGTCCTTTAATTCGGATAAATCTGACTTAATTTGAGATTGCTCCTCCAAAATTTTTTCCGTTAACGACGTGACAGAAGTTATTTGGGTTCTTATGTCGGCTACAAGCTCACGCTGCATCTCTTGCATGGATTCGTTTTGGGCAGTACTGAACGACTTAAGGGTTGATAAAATTTCGTTACGGAAATCGGCCAGGTCCTGTTTGATGCAACAATCGTGCTCCGGTTGTTTTCTTTTCCGATGCGTGACATTGAATTGCAAGTCACCATCATCTCTTAATTTCGAAAGGTCTGGCTGTGAGCTACCTTTTGGCGAGATGACATTGGGTGGCGTGCGAGATGTAAAACTCATTTTTAAATACAATTAATCACGAAAATTTACACGTCAAACACAAGAAATAATTTTGCACTATGATCATGCCAATATGGACTTAACGAGTTTAGAGATAAGGTCTATGTTTGCACAACAGTAACTGATAGTAACCTCGGGTGATTAGCACACGTACGCTTAGTTATATGGCTACAACCGTACTGTAAATAAGAATGTTATTGGCAGGTCAGTGTTAAATTTAATTCTATATTGAAATCTCGGATTGCCAATACATGAGTATAAAGATATATATATATATTTTTTTAGTGTGATAGACAAGCATTTGACTTCGATCACACCTGATGTTAAGTGACGATGAAATCTAAGATGTAGCATGCTTGTCTAGAAGATACCTATTCACTCTTAACTTTAAGAGATCCAAGTCATATTTTTCTGGGAAAAGATGGGCGGCAAGAGAGTTCCACTCCTTTGCGGTCCTTATAAGGAAGGTGGACGCTATTAATTTTTTCATGGCTGCAAGCACTCTATTATGTCCACTAGGCAAGTTTTGCTGAAGTATTGCACCTTTTTTTTGAAGACTGATTAACTTGCAACCCTTATCGGGCGATCGTATGAGCGGGGGGTGGTCGGTCGCGGCGTTCCCTGGGGTCGAACCAGGTCGCTAGCCGGCCCTGAGTGGAAAGTATTGCACCGATAGTGCCGACCACTGATGATTGTATTGTTGCAGAGCGGAGGGCTGGCGCGGGTTCTTCAAGGGCCTCAGCATGAACTGGGTGAAGGGCCCCGTGGCCGTCGGCATCTCCTTCGCCACCTACGACAAGATCAAGACGCTGCTGCGCGAGCTGGCGCGACCGCTGCAATAGCCCGCTTACCGCCCGGGTACACACGAGAATCCTCTGCTTAACAGGTGATTCAAGAAGACGTAATAGGGATGACTATATGGTTTGGACATATATGCTGTTTGTAAATAGCGAGGCAGTTTGGGAGAAGACTCTGTTTGTCATATATACTGAAGACCGTGACATGGCTACGATAGTGCTCCTTATGCAGTGGTAATACAGTCAGAAGTCCTCTGCAGTGCGGCCTTGTGCGTCCGAAATGTAGATAGACGAGAGACGTAGATTGATTGAGATTTTCAATGTTATTTCACCAAAAGGCGACGGTATATAATGTTTTTTATGCCACATTTGGCCATAAAGTGCCTTTTTTCGCACGCTGCGCGTACGGAAAAAGTCACTTTATGGACAGGTGTGGCATAAAAAAAATTAGGATAATTTTTTATCCCATTGGGATTGTATAAACCCGTAATTCTATGCAGAAAGAACAAAAAATGCATGATAAAATAAAATGTTTTTTTAGACATGCTCAAATCCTGTTACTAACTTGAAGGAGTATTCAATTCAACTGTACCTCATAGTTATTGTTGATATTGCTTGGGGCTTTAAATGTTGTGTAAAATTTCGTCTGGCGGTGCCTTCTATGCTAAAAAATATTAATGAAATTGCTTGTTATTCGGAATACTCACGTAATAAAAATAGCCGCTAGTTATGATGTTCAAAAGTGTAGCAAATTCTCTAAATGCGAGCATTGATAACATATTTGTACCAAACATGTTGCGGGCACACTTATTCAAGACTCTACAATATAAATCAAGGACCATTAAAACAAGAGGACTGTCATTCTCCATACTTTGGATCGTGCCCCGACCGCAAGGGGATTTCCGGGCAAAAACTAGATGGCGCTAAAAAACTAAACATTTAACGATGTTATAATTGAACAAAGAAACATAGTACAGTAACAATTAGTTCGTAAACAGCTAATAATAAATAAATTCTAACATTTAAATACTGTGTCACGCTTGCAAAGTTGAATAATTATACCAATTAATATAATTCTTATACCAAGCTTATACATAGATGGCGTTGTAATATCGGGGAACAGCTTTTTGTATGGAGAATTTGTTTATGTATGGAGAATGACAGAATGATGGAAATCAACAAAAGTACATATCACGAAATGCATTACGCAGGTTTCGTCGACGAACAGAATTTTATCCGCCAAAGGTTTGCTCAATATAATATTCGCAACATGTTTCGTCAAGTATGCGTATTTATGTGTCGTTTAAAACCGTAGTTTAGTGATTAATTCGGCTGCTCCATATGAAAACCCAGTAAGTGCTCCAGATCAAATTTTAAAAAGAGCGTAAAAACATTTTTATGTTTATGTTTTTACGTCCTTTTTAAAATTTGATCTGGAGGACTTACTGGGCTTTGATATGGGGCAGCCGAATTGAACAAAATACTCATTTTGTTCAATTGTGTAACGAAAGTTACCATACAATTTATATGGTTAACTTTCGTTACACAAAGGAAGAAGATTAGCTTGATGTTCAATTAAGCACTAACTACAGACGCTTTATTTCGAAAACTATCCGTATATGAATCTGCCGTCCTATGATGAAAACTAGACTAATATAACCTGTATGGAGTTGTATAGCGGTTAGTCTAGTTTTAGATAACGGACGGCAGGAATGTTTTATGTTGTGGATGACTTTTAGAGTACTTGTGTAGATTCTTTTGGTCAGTTTGCCCGTGCAGGTATATCTGCATATAGTGTGCCCTTCGGCCGCGTAAGTAACCGACCTTTCGTAATTGGTTACAGACGAACATAAAAAGATCTTTGTACGATACTGGTTACGAACAAGGACTTATTTTCTTCATACGTAATCTGTCATCATGACGAATTGTATAAAGATATTGTTTTTCTTCTGTAACCAGTTACGAAAGGTTGGTTACGTACGTAGCCGAAGGGAAGCTGTGCGTGTATAATACATTGATAAGTAGTCATAGCTGTAAGGACTGAATCGACGTGACAATAATATGCACTCGCACAACATATTGTAGTAAGTACCTGTCGTTTGTCGTTTTGTTACTATAAACTTATGTATAATTTTACCGAATTCTCATTTTGTCGACAACTATTTTTGAAGTTTTTGAAAAAGACATCATGTAGAACGCATTAGGTTAGTTGTGTTTTATATCATTCCCCAAAATAAAGGATTGCAGAGAAAAATGCATTCGATGAATTGTTCATATTCTAAAGAAAGAAAAACGCTTCATCGGTTCCAAAGAAAAAATATTTTTTCCCTGCTGCACTTTGCTATTGATATGTTGTTTTCAAAAAAAGATGTCCGTTAAGGATTTATTAAACCAAGTATTAACGTTCCTTTGTGTAACGAAAGTTAACTATATAAATTGTATGGTAACTTTCGTTACACAAAGGAACAAGATTAACTTTTTGTTTAATTAAGGTCTAATTACGGACATGTTTTTTTGAAAACAGACCTAATCTTACCTAATGGGTACAATCGAACACACTGTTAACTGTATATTTGTAAACGAATGTCAAGTTTATTGCGACGTGTTACAGTCTATGGGTGGTCAGTTAACTGTGGCTTTGTTTGTACTACAGGATAATATTATTGAAAGCAAAAATTAAAGTTAACGAGTTCAGAGACAACATGTGTCAGTAAAATGGACATTCGGTGAAATGATACATTTTATCAAGGACCATTAAAACAAGAGCACTGTCATTCTCCATACTTTGGATCGTGCCCCGACCGCAAGGGGATATCCAGGCAAAACCTAGATGGCGCTAAAAACTAAACATTTAACGATGTTATAATTGAACAAGGAAACAGTACAGTAACAATTACTGCGTAAACAGCTAATAATAAATAAATTCTAACATTTAAATACTGTCTCACGCTTGCAAAGTTGAATAATTGTAAATAATATAATTCTTACACCAAGCTTATACATAGATGGCGTTGTAAATATCGGGGAACAGCTTTTTGTATGGAGAACGACAGTCCTCTTGTTTTAATGGTCCTTGATTTTATAAAACGTATGTCGACGAAGGGCAAACCTTTGCAGGTAATACATGATGTTACACTAATGTTATACGAGGTGAATCTTTAATTTGAGTTCGAATCAACGGTGAATACTAGTATTTTTCTGACACATGTATCTGCGCCTATACTACGAATGTCTTTGTTGGAAGTTCGTGTGGTCTCGTTTGCTCTCTGGTCTTATCTATCTTCCATGATGATGATGATGATGATGATGATGATGATGATGATGATGATGATGATTTATTTATTCGTATGGCAAATTGTGTACAGTCGTTCATATAATTTATGTTATAAGTTAATATTGAGATCTTTGATGATGATGATGATGATGATGCTGTCCTTTTATCGCTCATCAGGGACAGAGGGCTCTCAGAAGGGATTTCCACTTGTCACGATCCATACAATAGTACAATTATAGAAAGACTGTATTTGTAGATTTTTTCAAAAAAGTGACTGAGGAGTGTTAAAAATCACACTAATATTATAAATTGAAAATAGTGAAGATCTTTGGATGTTTCGAGGTTTGTTACAAAATAACGGGGTAACAACTGAATGGATTGAGCTGAAATTCAGCATGAAAGTAGACCAAGCTCTGGATTGAACATAGGATACTTACATCCAGGTAAATAGTTCCCTTGGGACAGTAACGGGAACCTGGCGGGCGAAGCCGCGAGTAAATGCTATAAGTAATAAATAAAGCGTAAATTAATAGTTTTTGATTATTTAACTGTTTGTGTGTGCGCGCATCGCGTGGAAACTACCAACCGGCCCGTTTTCTATAAAATTTGGTGTAGAGCTCTGCTCGCTCGTTCTTTGAAAAGAGCGCTCCGATCTCGGTCAATTGGTCAAAGAAACTAGTTCAGTTTTTTAGTTCCTTTAGTTCAGGAGCAAATCTCGAGATCTGAAAGAAAGAAAGGAGCTAGCTATTTAATATTTGAATTTAACTCATTGGATCATTCGCTCCCAACCGATTTGTACCGACGTATCGACTACTGAACTAAAGGACTGAAGACCTATTAAGAGCGCTTAAGAGGAACTACATAGTTCTTATCGGTCTGAGGTGGGATTTCTTTTAGTTCTTCGGTCCTGACCGACACAAGCTTAATTTGGTGTACAGGTCTATGACACCGGTTAACACATAGAATACCTATTTTTTATCCGACTGTGGTGATTTCTGCAGACGGAGCTGCGGTCAACTAAGCTATAGAATATTTGTGTGAGCGAGACAGCACGATAAAAACTTCGAATAAAGACAGTTGAAGTGTAGGCCTTGTATTTATAAATGTTTTTATCGAATTTGTAAGAGTTGTAAGTATTTAGTGTAAGGATGTATTTGTTAAATGCCTGTCAATTTCCAAATTGGAAAATATTAAAATATAAATCTGATGTTAATCTTGTGACTTGGCTTGGCCATTCCTTCTTATTTAGCTTAGAAATATTGAAATTGAAATTATGGAATTTTGTATATAAATAGAACGCACATGGGTATTTTTCGTCCGTAATCAAAAATGAAAAATAAAATTTATTGAGAAAGGACTTCAATATGGTCTTCAATAAGGACTTACATAATGGGTCGTTTTAAAAAAACATATGGTTTTTATTGCTTAATTGATGTGTTGCAAAATGTTAATCTTGTTCTTTTGTTCGTTACACAAGGGAACATGATTAACATTTTGAAAACGACCCTAGTACAGTCGAGTTCATTTACGTCTATACTCTTACTGAAACAAAAATATCTAAACATATTGTCAGGAGCAGGGCTCGAAACCGGTATTTTGCAAAATCCCCGAAATACCCCAATATATTGAATTAATTTATGCTTTTTATGTAGAGCTCAGTAATGTATTTAAATCATGATTTCGTATTATTAGTTTGGTTTGAAAAACGAAATAATAAACCAAAGAACGATGAGAACGTAAAAGAATACCGGTATTTTTGTATGGAGCAAATACCGGTATCCGAGCCCTGGTCAGGAGCATAAAAGTGTGCTCAGATATTTTTGTTCTCTTACATGTGTAGATGTAAATGAACTTGACTGTAGCAAATCAATCGTGTCTTTTCTTGCTATTTTTTATATACAGCGTGGGAGAGACTATACCGACAAACTTTAACTATAGATTCTAACAACTATTAGGAGTAAAAAATGTTACGTGATGTATAGTCGAAAAACGCTTACTTTCCGAGATATTCATTATTTTGTAAATGAAAAATCCCAAGTGTGTAACAAGCCCTAATAAATGTGACTAAGATACCTTTACTATTTTTTTAAAATCCTTTAACTAAACAGGAATTAACCTTCGCAGTATTTGATGGTGAGCGACTACGAGGCCAAAAAATTGACCTTTCGTTTCCATTTTAGCTTTTTTTTTTCTTTTTGATAACTTTTCAGCCAGTAAGGACATGTTTATAACGAGGGGCTTAATTTACTGATTTATTTTGTTCCATAAGACTATTAATGTAAAATGACAATATTCGACCCATGTTGATATAACATTATTTACTCGTCACACCACCAGGAATTCATGGCTAAAGTATGTCGGTATAGTCCCTCCCACCCTGTATAGAGAGAAAAGAAAAGTTACAAGCATTCTTAAAAGTATAATTTGTAGTTGAGACGATGTTTAGGGACTTAGGCTCGTGAAATAGTGATATTACTACAGTTTTATATTATTTTCAGTATGTTATATATATCAGTGACAGTTTTATATGTGTTTTTTCACTGAGTCAAAAAATAGTAAAATTATTTTTTTGTATATGTTGCGCGATATCTTCGTAGATTGTGAACCAGTTTAGATGATGTTTTTTATTTGAATAAGATAAGCTATATTATAGTATATTTCTCATCAAGGGTGGTAACGAATGTCCCAGATCACAGTTGTTAGTCGTCCGAAACGTAGGCGAGGGTCATAAATGCGGATTGCCAATGTTTATACACGAGAAACTGGCAAGTTTGTTGCGGGTTCGATGATAAACCCTATTTAATTCAATTTTATAGTTTTGTTTTGTTATGTGTGTTCATGTTATGGTTATTTAATTTTTTTTATAAATAATTTCATGAAACCCTCGGCTTATTCGCAAATCGTGTTGCGTTAATAAGACTCGCCGAAGCATTGAAGTATTCCTTAAGGTTACCTCAGCTAGATCCCAACAGACCTTTACCCTCCAGCGAAGACCTCTTATTATCTTTGGGGTGTCCATTAATGGCGTGATGTTTTTTCGGAGACTTTGACCTCTTGATAAAGTACGGTGAAGTCTTAGGCTTATCCCTCCCAACGAATCCCACGTGATTACGGTAGTTCTAATAGCGTTTCAACCGCTCTCACTTTCCTGGTAGAATTATGAAGCATTTCCCCGTAGACTCATATTACTATTTTAGGCTATTTTGTATAATACCAGTACCTGTAGAAAATAACAGAAAATGGTAATCCGACCCTACAGGAAAATAGTCAAAAATTCTACCAGGTGAGTGAGAGCGGTTGAAACGCTATTAGAATTGCCCATTAATGGGTGATCCCTTACAAATGTACCCTTTGCTGCTAACTTTACCCGTGTTATAAACCATTATATTTATTTACACTTTCTGATAACTTTGCCCAAAGAAGAGCCAGTTTTTTTTATTGTATAATACATATAATATAATAGTGAATTTATAAAGTTTTTTTTTTGTTATAAACAACTTACCTGCGATTGACTTCAGTAGCGCCTGATGTAAGCGACTACGAGGCCGAAGATGTAGCTCGCCGGTTCAGTAGATGCATATTTACTCGTGTCTTGAAGAGTCCTAAATTGTATTTGTCAAGAAATAAGGACGCTGGGAGCGAGTTCAATTCCTTGGCGGTACGCATTAAAACGTTGAAGCAAATCGCTTCGTGCTAATAAATGGAATATTGACTACAAAAGGATGAAGTCGCTCCCCACGCCTGGATGTACATCAATTAGCAGATCTTTAATTGATTCCTAATGCAGCGGTCTGGTCGCAGCTTCGCTCACAGATAAAGGTGCTGTTGTTTTAGGATATGTTTTGTATACTCAATACTAAGTCTGTATAGCTGTCCCGACGTACCATGCTATCTACGGAACATTGATTTTTTGGAAGTTAACAAGGTGCGTTGCGGCGATTTAGAATTTTAATATAAATATATTGTTGTGTTTATAAGGTAGTTTCATTTCACCCACCACTTTTAAAAAAAACAGATATCAAGCATTGAATCTGCAGCACTAGGGGTCATCCATATAGTACGTCGCACCCATGGGGGGGGGGGGGTCTAGCCAAATGTGACAGCCTATATTAAAAAGATGAAATATGTTAGGAAAAAGTGTGACATGTGGGAATGGGGGGAGGGGGGTCTAAAAGTGAAAAATCGAGTGACGTAGGTACTTTATGGATGTCCCCCTACCAAACTCACGAGGTAATATAAAATACTGAAATTCTATACATGTGCCATATGCTATACATGTGTCTATAATATTTGAGGAGTTCCTTCAATTCTTTATGAATCCTTTCATCAGAAACGTTGTCGTTTTTTAGGGTTTTATTAAACCAAGTGTTAAGTTTTTCCTTTGTGTAACGAAAGTTAACCATATAAATTGTGTGGTAACTTGTTACACAAAGGAACAAAATTAACACATTTTGTTCAATTAATCCCTTCACTACGGACATATTTTCGAAAACAGTTTTACTGGCACGGGCCAAGAGACAAACAATCATCCACAACATAATACATATTCATATACTTAGGGATCGGTTTCAAAATAAGATGTATGTAGTTAAGGCTTAATTGAACAAAAAGTTAATCTTGTTTTTTTTGTGTAACGAAAGTTAACTATATAAATTGTATGGTAACGTTCGTTACACAAAGGAACAAGGATTTTTTTTTTTAAAACGGGCCACCATTGGGTCGCGGGTCATAGTTTGGGCAATGCTGGTGTAGAGGAATAGGGGACACAATCAAGTAGGGAAGTGTAAAGAAAACAAAACGAAATTGTAATGTTGTTTATTGACGAGATTGCTTGGGTTCCTTAATCTATCCAGGCAGTTTATAAAGTTACAAGACGCAATTTTACGTCCCTATTGTCCGGACTGTATACAAAAAGTTAACAATCTTATGTTCGTCATACTGTCGTTTGGCATAAGATAAGGGTCGTTTTCAGAAAGAGATGTCCGTAGTTAGGGCCTAATTTACAATAAGTAAATCTTGTTCCATTGTGTAACGGCAGTTAACCATATAAATTGTACGATAACTTTCGTTACACAAAGGACGTTTATTAACATTAGGTTAAATTAAACCCTAACAGACATCTTTTTCGACGATCGATATTATCAGAAACCATTAAATTATCAGGATTGTTATATTATAGGACACGCCTAACTTATTGAGTATTACAGGACTTTAAGAAAAGCTCAAAGTTCCGACAGATTCCTAGAAAAAAAAAACCCCGAAAATGCATCTGTTTTCGAGGAAAAAATCCCGAAATTTCAACGGATTCAGAAGAAAAAGAATGACATATTTTACATAACGACTTTCAATAATTATGCACCCAGTATCTATGTTACCTTAAGGCTATTCTCCAGAAATATGTCTGCGACTCATTCATCTGTCTCCATACATTTAGTATGAAAAAGGGCCAGATGAATGAGGTGACCGCAGACATATTTCTGGAGAAATGCCCCTTTAGGAAATAGGTGTCGTATAAAAAACAATATCAAATTCTAGAATAGTGTTTTTAATTGCGGGTTGTTCCTTTATAAACTCAGCCCTGCCCCACAGCACAATGCCATTTATCGCTAAAGAAAACCCTCATCTCTCGCACATACAGGGTGTATTCGTTAAGTGTAGCCAGGCGATAATTCCGTAAATATAGCAGATATCAGAAAACTTCAAATTGATATCGAAAGTGCGTTACCCAATGAGTAAAATTACATTAATAACTTTTTTGAAATAAAATCAGAAATATCCCAAACATTTACTTCAAACCCTCCCATACATTTAGTACCTACGACGACTTACAGCCTCCAAGAACTTCGGCGTCGTAAGAGATAAAACTGCTTGAGATTCATTATTTGCACGAATAAACTGTAATAATAGTACATTACACAACTAGGGTGGTAAAACAAAGAATGGCCGAGATCGCAGAGGTTTGCTGCCCGAGCTGCAGGCGAGGGACGCAAATACGCGATCGAGGGCTTTCTTTATTAGGTACCTCTCGTGTTGTGTACATCATTTTATGTCTACACTTCGTCGACCGTAAACTGAATTACGGTAAGGGACAGGCAAAACAATGTCCCTTACGCTAATTCAGCCTACGGTCGACGACTTGGCCAGAAAACGGCTTTTTCCGTACGCGTAGCGTAAACCTCTGCGATATCGGCCTTTCTTTGTTTTACCACCCTAGTTGTGTAATTTACTATTATTACAGTTTATTCGTGCAAATAATGAATCTCAAGCAGTTTTATCTCTTACGACGCCGAAGTTCTTGGAGGCTGTAAGTCGTCGTAGGTACTAAATGTATGGGAGGGTTTGAAGTAAATATTTGGGATATTTCTGATTTTATTTCAAAAAAGTTATTAATGTAATTTTACTCATTGGGTAACGCACTTTCGATATCAATTTGAAGTTTTCTGATATCTGCTATATTTACGGAATTATCGCCTGGCTACACTTAACGATTACACCCTGTATAGCCGCTGGAAAGGGACGTACCTATATTTTACATTAACTTAACGATAAACATTATTGTGCTAGATGGGTTAAAGGTCTTTGTCCACTACACCGTATTATACCATGAACGTATCAGACCCGGTATGACAAATGCCAGTCGCTAACGGAAGGTGCTAGTGGGCATACACATACTTTCTAATACAAAGAATATTTATTTTATGATACGGTGTAGTGTGCAGAGACCTTAAGTATCTACTTATAGGTACTAGTTTTCTATAGTAAAACAAAAGTTTGGAATTAATTGTGTTTTACACAAGGCTATTAAGCTCGACAACGCCATGTACCTGGGTTGTTCTTCAGAAATATGTCTGCGACTTATTCCTCTGTCTCCATTTTAGTATGAAAAAAGGCCAGAGGAATAAGGTGACATATTTCTGAAGAGTAACCCACCTATTATCAGGGTATTTCTATTTTTCCTTATAACCATTAAGAACTTGTTAGCGTGAAGTTAAATTTCGTCCTTTTGGTTACGCACTTTTTCAACGGCGAGTAAGCGAGTAAAGTTGCATTGCCGTCTAGAGCCGTAACTGTGCCTAGATAGGCAGAGTTGCCTAAATTTGATTTCATAAACTTCTTCTGAGACAGCTTCACATAATACTATCAATACTTTTTATGCCACACCTAGCCATAAAGTGACTTTTTCCGCACGCTGCGCGTACAGAAAAAGCCGCTTTCTGGCCAAGTGTAGACATAAAATGATGTACACAACACGGGAGATAATAAAAAAAGCCCTCGATCGCATATTTACGTCCCTCGCTTGCAGCTCGGGCCGCAAACTTCTGCGATCTCGGCCTTTCTTTGTATTACCACCCTAGTTGTGTAATGTACTATTGTATGTACACCTACAATTATGGGTAAAACATAGAGTTCAATTTTGTTATACCTACCACCATGCCATTGTATACCTAATATATGTTTAACAAAACAAAGACTTTCTTTCTTATGATTTTTTGCACATTATGCAAGGTTTTCGGCAGAGGGGAAAGTTACTGAATGGCGACTCCTGTCATATATGCTCTAAGCTGGAAAGGTCAGCCCACAATTAACTGTTACTCGCCCATTTTACTCGTTTACTCGCCGGTGGTGAGCCAAGTGCGTTAAGGGAGCGATCGCCCATGCGATTTTGCAGTGATGCTGTTGCGATGGAGTGGGAGTCACAAAATAGCCACGATACAGGCCGCGCCGACCCCCGGCAGCGCCTGTGTGCAAATCTAAGAAGCAACCTCTTTATTGTCGTCGTGTTTCGAATTCCGGCGCCTATATTGCCTTGGCACCTGTATGCGTTGCACACACGTTGCACACTTCTCACACAGGGGCGGCGCGGCCCTGCCACGATAATCCATCACTTGAATAATTCGTCGTGAGCAATCGCCCAAACTCAAATGAGAATCTTAATATCTAAGTTGCATTGGAGTAATTTCGAACGTCGGATAATTGTAAGAATTAAAAATTGACTAAACCATGCAAGATTTCTTTAAGGAGTGTTGCAGTAAATATATTATATTGAAAATGGCCTGAATAGCTTCGAGAAAAGGATGGTACGGCCGTGCCTGTGTTTTGCTCAACTTGGCGGGGACACTGCCGTGCCCCCAGATATGTTGCGTGGATAACGATAAATTCTTAAATTCCGCAATTACTCCATGTTCGAATTTACCCCAATGCACCTTAATAATGGCGTAGCTAAACTTTCACTAATTACCTACCACAATGTACAATGACTTATGGTACTTATAGCTAAACTTATGTAATATTGAGATCAATTATTTCTATTCACTGCCGGCTACCGGCGTATCATACATGAGGCGTCTCCCAGACGCCAAAAGGCTGGCTTCAGAAACGTCGAGATATATTATTTAATTTTAATTAACCGTATTCGGGACATCAAAGTCGTAAATATACAGGTTTATGTGAGATGGTCTTACATAATAGTATGCCAGTAACATACCTATATGGTTAAAAAATTTTATGCCACACCTGGCCAAAAAGTGGCTTTCACCGCACGCTGCGCGTACAGAAAAAGCCGCTTTCTGGCCAAATGTAGACAGGAAATGATCACAACACGGGAGGTAATAAAGAAAGCCTTCGACCGCACATCTGCGATCTCGGCCTTTCTTTGTTTTACCACCCTAGTTGTGTAATTTATTATTACCGTGTTAGTCATCAAAGTCACAAAAAATGTAGGTACAGACGAATTGAGAACCGTCCTTCTTTTGGAAGTTGGTTAAGAGGAAACAGGAGGGCAGTTTTCCCATACAAACGTAGTCCCTTATTTCCTCCCTGGATAATGCCAGTAGAGCAATAATTTTTTGTCCAAAAATCTATGGCTACCATTGATATGTTCCTATGTTTTCCTTTTTACGATAAATTGATTCTCAAAAGAGATATTAACCTTCAAAAACCTAAAAAAATGCCAGATTTTCCGCTGTGTTCACACATCCAGAAAACAAATTTGCCTAGATTATTAAAAAAAAGGAAAACATAGGAACACGGCCAAAGCCTTTCTTTAATGCTTAATGAAAAACTTAATTAAATAGGTTAAGTTTTGGGGAAGAAATCAGGGGACTACGAAACGTTGTTTTCATGAAATTTTAAAAGGTATTTTCGGTCCAAGCTGCAGTTGTCTCTATCGCGCTCTGCGCGGGAGAGGCGGGCAGTGCAGGACAGCGACACATTTTACAAATACCTAATTTTCAATTCTAATTCTAAAAAAGAGCGAGAGGAGAATGATAATTTTCAAGAATGACCCTTATATGGCCGCTTCGCCTGAAACCTTTGAGTAATTAAGTAATGTTTGCCGAGAGCCCGAGAGCTATTTGCTGCAGTGACTCGGCAGTTGATAAACAAACAGTAACCGGCGACGGGCGTCCATTGTGGCGCCTGTCGGCTTTAGGGGTGCCATACGTCAGGACTTGTCCTGACATGTCAGGATTTTTGGACGTTTGTCATCATTGCGGCTGGACTTGGAAAGTGTCAGGATTTTTCGGAAACCAGAGACAGATTTACGTATTAAAAATGAACGAAATATATGTTTTTACAATCTACTTATTCGAGTCGGCCGGTTTACCATACAAACAAAAGGGGGGTCATCATTTGGCTTCTCTGAAATGTGTTTTATTTTGTAGCTTGAGACACTTTGTCTGCGCGAAATGATATGAGAACACTCAAACGCCAAAAACTACATTATTTTACCAAAATACCGGATCGCTCTGTCTGTGTCTCGATCTTAAATTGGTATCGCGCGCTCCTAATCAGTCGAAGTGTGACTACTGTCTTGTCTGTCTTAATGCTACTGAAACCAAAGCCAAATCTCTGTTACCTATACGAAATGTGCGGACTTTTAGTGAGATGTCAGGGTTTTTGTCAGGACATTTAATGTTTTCATATGGCAATCCTAGCTGGGTCGGGGCGTATCAGTGTCGAAGGCAGCGGCCAATCGGGTAATGGACCTAATAGCTTTATGATTAGCTTTGTATATTAGGGCGGCAGTGTAGTGAGCGCGGGAACGACGAACATTATCGGGAACAGATCTCAGGTAGAGAGATGTCTTAATGTGCATAACGCCTTCATTGCAATCCCACTAATATTATCTGGTCTGGTCTGGTCTGGTCTGGAGGCAAAACAGTTTGTTCAAGCCTTGGGAAAACGCTTGCGTGAGCGTGGTTGTGATCCAAGGTCTGGTTCGTACCTAGTTCAGCGGATCTCTTTGGCTATCCAACGTGGGAACGCGGCGGGTATCCTGGGGACGTTTGAGCCGGGCAGGGGCGTATTTACCCTAGGGCCATCCGGGCCATGGCCCGGGGCGCCAATCGGCCAGGGGCGCCGTAGCCGCCCCGGGCCGATTGCCTTTTGTTCTGGTTTTGGCGCCATTCAACTGACTTTTACTTCTCACCTTTTATTATTTTATCGAAAATACGGTCGTAAGTTAATTTTCGTCAATACCTACGGAGCGCGTCTGTTATTAAAAACATACGGCGTGGTAAGTACAATAAGTACATGCTCTGAATAAGGGCGCGGGCGGGGCGCAGAGGGAAGAGGGGGCGTTTTTCAATATTGAAACCTATTTTGCAAAACATTGAATAATCCAGTAACCTTGTCACCTGAAAGTACGGGGTACTTTGCGCCAATCCAGTAGTTCTGATTTTTTGCAGACTTGTTTATGATGTTGAATGAATAATCTAAGTTTGTGACCTCGAGCGCCAATGCAACTTTGTCAAAAATCGAAAAAAACCACGAAAATTTCGGTTTTCAGATTTTGGAGATTATGACCCTAAAGGACTAGTTTTTGATAGTACCTTCTCAGGACGTTTTAAAAGTACACAACATTTTCTACAATATGAAATAATAAAATTATCTCTGTAGACACAATAGTTTTCGAGATTATGCTTTTCAAAATTCATAATTTTTTGAACTGCGCTATTTTGGTGAGGACATTGATTTGCTGATCATCCTCACTGCGATCGGCGCCGCCCTTCCAAGAGGGCTAAAATAACTTAATTTATTGATTTTGAATAACTCAATTTACTAACTAATTAACTAATAAACCTATTAACTTTTGTTGTCCTTGCCTTTTTTATTAGCTAATCATTAAACATCATCATTCACACTTCTCATTTGAAAATCTCATTTTTAACATCCCATAACATAACGTACAAGGCTTCGATAGTATAACAGGGGCTACGAAGAATCAGGGTCTAAATTCATTCAGAACGACAGAATATTGCAAAAAATGGCGAAGTTCGGAAAAATGGTAAACTTTGAAAGGCTTCATCTCGGAAACTATTGGGTCTGCAGAGACAATTCTAGCCTCATGGGTATTGTAGCAAATTTAGTCTACTTTAAAAGCGTCCTGAGAAGGTACTACCAAAAACTAGACCTTCCTAAATTCTTACGGTTTTTTTTATTTTTGACAAAGTTAAGTTCCGCTCTCGAGGCAAAGTATAAAGACGAACAAGTAGTCCAACTTCGGCCGTTTAGAAGCGCGCGACACGTATTCACACAGACGCGCGATAGGTAGCTCGCCTGCGTGCGTGCGATCAGAATTTATTAAAAATATTGTATTTTTTATTTCAATAATTTTTTTCCTTGACTTCTGGGGCGCCGAAACGTACATTGGCCCGGGGCGCTAAATTTCAAAATACGCCCCTGGAGCCGGGTACGTATCAGACAAGGCGCTAGGCGTGGGGCTATGTGTTTATTTATTTATTTGTTGTGACGAAGCGTGTTGCGGAAAATATTTTTTGTAGTTGCTTGACGAAGCATGTTGTGAATATTGTTTTATTCTCCTTTTTGACGAAACCTGTGGTGGATACAAATTTTGTTTATGGACGAAGCCTGCGTAGTGGATTTGTAAGGTATGTATGCTCTTTTATATTATAAATTGATTATTTGTCATTATGTTTTGCATGGGTACATTTATTTGCATTTGTAAACAATCCTGCACCAACTAAAATCTCTGTTTTACGCAATGGTTGACTGGTAGAGAATACCTTAAGGCATTAAGTCCACCAATTGTACTTTTTTATTACTGTGCAATAAAGTTTAAATAAATAAATGCGAAAGTTGAAGATGTTTTGATATTTGGATGATTGTTACTAAATAACGGGGTAACGATAACGACTGGGTGGATTGAGCTAAAATTGGGCATGTAAGCAGACCATGTCCTGGATTGAAACATAGGATACTTACTTATATCGCGGTAAATAGTTCCCTTGGGACAGTAACACGGGAATAACGCGGGCGAATGCTAGTATTCCATACTAGACGAAAGGACTTTAATACCACAGCATAGTACAATATTGACCTCCTGAATTGAACTCTCAAAAAGAGAGTCAGTATCACAGAAATATATCGAGATATATAAGGAAATATTTGTATGGCAATCAAGCGTGGAAAGTTTTTCGCTCGGCGTTTGATGCCAAACGTGTAATTTAGTGATGAAAAACATAAATGTTCCATTTCATTAGGTGGTATTTGAACAATTAATTATACCATTATTATCAGAATTTTCAAATCTGCTAATAATATTGAAGGAAAATGAAGTTAACGGCGTGCAAAGTAGGTCACCGCCATTTCTTTTTAGCTCGCTTTTAGCTTTTTTTCCTTCTAGCTCGATATTTTCTGCGGTCAGTATCGAATCATAAACGACAAAGTACTGAAGGAAATAAACAAAAAATATAACACTACGGAACTTTTCTCCTTTTTGTGATATTGGTTATAAGCTTACAAGATTTTAACCAATTCCGACTGCCTTAAACAGCCACTAGTTTGTAACGAGAGTAGACATGTGTAGCTCGCGAGTGAGTGATTCAAAAGAGATATCAGTCAGTCTAGCTCACCGTCTCCTAGCTCAGTTCCGATTCAAACAACTCAGTATATCTTTCAATTCACTCGTTCACTAGCTCTCAAGTAGCTCGCGTAAGCCGTAAGCTGCGAGAAAAAACGATCAACATGAACTTTTCGTCCCTGTCTTGTCAGCGTATACCAATTACTGCTCTTTCATTCGGAAATATTCGGATTTGGAGCTACTGAGTTATAAGAGCTAGTGAGCTGTTGACACACCACGGAGCTACTGAGCGAAAAGAGTGATACATATCTTTGAGAGCTAAAGATTCTCACTCTTTTCACTTTAGTGAGACATTTTGCGCACGTCTAAACGAGAGCCACGCGAGCGCTAACTAGGCCTCCGTCGGTCATCGTTCGTGTTGGCGGTAACTTGTGTGAGTAGTTACGGCGGCACATGACAAAAAGCACACATGTGAGTGTCACCAACGAAGTTGCCAAGCTATAGCCCGCGGTGTGCCGAGACCCTAATTCGCTCTATTTGTATTCAAATATTGAGTCGGCGGGGCGCCCCAATACGGAGGTGTCAATAATGTTTAATGCGGTTAATGTATTAAAGGATTCGCGTTCTATTACACTAATTGCTCGGGATTACACTTTTTGGAAGCGAAACCGATTAGAACAAGCCAGTTTTGTGTATAAAGTTCAAACCGCGATAGTTTACTTACTTAGGTAAGTAGGTATATAAACATTGCCCATAACAAGTCAAGAACCACCAAATATACACAATATTGTATTTTATCAATGTTTTTTCACGCAGAGTGTCAGTTTGTACTGATCGTTGGTTCGTGCGCCAAGGTATCGTAGAAGTCAGTTCACTGGTCGTGGGGGCTGTTGTCTGGATCGGTGACCACTAGCGGTGGTCAATGTATCTAGGTACCTATAGTGTTTGAGGTCAGTTAACTGGTCGTAGGCCCACGGCTTTTGCGGTCAGTAGCTACGTCAGCACGTTCGACTCGCCTATAGAGAGGGTTACGGTCAGACATAGTGACTCTTGACTCTCTTGAGCGACCAATGGCTCTTTAAGCCGTGTATTATCTTTTTTAGTTTAGTTTAGTTCCTTTTCGCTGCTGCTTGTTGTCTGGCGTGCGGGGTAAGTCCCGGGCCTCTTGCACCAACTGTATTTATACCAACAACTCAGAAATCATTAAGTATAAGTCTGTCGTTTGGATGGTCGGTTCACGTAGGAGCAAACATTACGTAACCATCGCATCGATGTGTGTTCACACAGCCAGCCCACTGAGGGCCGCGGTAGCTAGTGTTTGAGGCGAGTTCACTGGTCGTAGGCGCACGGCTCGTGGGGGCAGTAGCGGCGGTAGTCGGGCGCGTGCGCGGGCGCGGGCGGGTGCGCGTGCGCGTGCGCCGGCGCCGACCACTGCGGGTACACGCCGTACAGCTGCGTCAGCACGTCGTACGTGCCTGCAACAATATAATTAGCCTCTTTATCGCCATCATCCGTCACTCTCGCACTCATTATGTCAGAACGTGACAGATGCTTTATCATTTATTTATCGCGCGACAAAACGTAGCATCATAAGCCTACAGGCGTGCTCGTGGCCTTATTTGGGCCATAAGCTGCGGGAGTGGCGCGCCGAGCTACTTCTGGCCACCACTAGCCGCCAATGTGTTGCAGTTACCGTGCTGTTTGATTGGTCGGTAGCAGTGGCGTGGCGTAAAAGATATCCTTAGGCAAGCCGGTGCAGATTTGGCGTACATTTTCCTCAAGCTGTAGAATAAGGTGCTCAAATGGCTGATATTAGGCAAGCCGATAGGAATCGAGTTCCTTGGACGCCACGCTACTGGTCGGTGGTTACCTGCGGGCGCGGGCGGCGGCGGGCTGCGCGCGCGCGGCGCCGCCATGCTGAACAGCGCCTCCGGGTCGCACACGAACTTGTACACGTAGCGCTCGCCTGCACACACACTTGTAGTTTACTACACAATGTATGACCTAAGTGCATTGGTACACAATGTTTTTCATTCGGCTACGCCTCAGGCTTCTAACAGACACTGTTCCCTCTACACCACCCTTAAATACAATACTATACAAATATTCTTTATTGCACACTAGAAAAACACATTACAATAGTAAATTACACAACTAGGGTGGTAAAACAAAGAAAGGCCGAAATCGCAGATGTTTGCGGCCCGAGATGCAAGCGAGGGACGTAAATATGCGATCGAGGGATTTCTTTATTACCTCCCGTGTTGTGTACAAACATCATTTTATGTCCACACATGGCCAGGTGTGGCATAAAAAATGTAGGTAGGTAGGTACTGTCTTGTAGGGAGTTTTTGGTTACTTTGACTTATAGAGGTGTACAGGGAGGAAATCCAAGGAGGAACAGGATGTTCGTGTTAATAGAAGATTTCCTATCAAGGCTCAACGTATCGAGGTTCCACTGTACTTACATGTTGTGGCATTCTATGGTAAATGTGTTGGAAACAGAGATCAGCTCGGTACCTGCGACCTTCTGCATGATGCCCTTCTCGTAGTAGTAGCGCAGCGAGCGCGACAGCTTGTCGTAGTTCATCGCCGGCCGGTTCTTCTGCGCGCCCCAGCGCCGCGCCACCTGCGCACGCGCATCACCATCATCAGGGGTTGAACTTTTGGTGCGGATGACGTCAAGCTACATACAGGTTGATTCATTTTTTTACATTGGTTTACCGCTACTGCAAATTACCGGTATCGTAAAAATAAATTAATTTTGTCAATCCGAC
The DNA here is from genome assembly GCA_947034925.1 of Eudemis profundana. NCBI lineage: Eukaryota > Metazoa > Arthropoda > Insecta > Lepidoptera > Tortricidae > Eudemis > Eudemis profundana. The sequence continues at coordinate 12,899,843 of OX344819.1, read as the reverse complement.
CGTCTCTCTATATCGCATAACGCGTGTTCTTTCTGGTCGCTGACTAAGCCCCCCAGCGGGCACAAAATTTGATACTAGTACTACGCGGCGAGTCACTCCTGGTTTCGGCACAGATGAATAGAATAGAATGATAATTTATTTGCAGTAAAAAAAGTGAATGGAATTGGTAGATGCATGTATCGTAGTAGCTACTGATGTTCCAACAAAAGGTACAATTATAAAATTGCAGGGCGGTGTGTAGCGCACTGTGGCGTGTGTGAGACACAGGGCGTGTGTAGCGCACCGTGGCGTGTGTGAGACACAGGGCGTGTGTAGCGCACCGTGGCGTGTGTGAGACACAGGGCGTGTGTAGCGCACCGTGGCGTGTGTGTGACACAGGGCGTGTGTAGCGCACCGTGGCGTGTGTGAGACACAGGGCGTGTGTAGCGCACTGTGGCGTGTGTGAGACACAGGGCGTGTGTAGCGCACCGTGGCGTGTGTGAGACATAGGGCGGTGTGTAGCGCACCGTGGCGTGTGTGTGACACAGGGCGTGTGTAGCGCACCGTGGCGTGTGTGAGACACAGGGCGTGTGTAGCGCACCGTGGCGTGAGACGCACCTCCTCGGGCTCGTGCAGCTTGAACTCCAGCCCCCGGCCGGTCCAGGACACACAACGTGCTCCCTCGGCCAGTAATGCTACGAGGAACTGCCACAGTTGCAGCGCGCCGCGCCGCCCGCCGCCCGTGGCTCCTCCTGCCACAGAGGTAACGTAAAAGGATTGATTAATTATTTCTTGTGAAAATAACAATATTTTGTAGTACAGATAAAGTTATTTATAGTTATTATTAAGTATTCACGCCATGATCGTCAAAAACAAAACAAAAATACAGAAGAGGATAAAGGTAGTAAATGTCAAACGGCAAAATGTAAATAACAGAATTTGTTTAACGAAAGAAAAGTAGACGCACTCCGGCCCTTTCGGAGTGTGCGACACATCAAGGTCGAGACGCAGGGTTGCCGGCCGTTGCAAGCGGCGCGACGTACCGTTTGTCAGAAGAATAAAACCGGTCAAGTGCGAGTCGGACTCGCGCACCGAGGGTTCCGTAAAAACTCGTAAGTAGATACGTGAATAGTTCAAGAAAAATTGTATGGCGGTTAGCTTAGTAGAAGCAAATAAGTATGTGTACGACTTTTGAAAATTTCTAAAAAACTATGCAATTTAGGAAAACCATTTTATTTTTCCTGTAATATTTAGGATGATATTAATAATTGGTAATTATTACAGATTTTTCTGTTCAGTAACTTCGAAGATAATAGGGGGGGAATGGTATTTTTTTGAATATTTTTGGTCATAAATCAAAAAGTACAAAATTAAGAAAAAAAACAAAAATGGTTTTGGAATCTACAAATTAAGCCCTTTCATTTGATATCCCACGCAATATAATAGCTCTACTTTTGTTTTTCCACATCCCATTTCGGACCCCTTTAAAAAAAAAGTAAAAAGTTATAAGATTTTTTTTCAATCCAATAGGCTCGAGTAAGCGACTTTTAACACTATTCCAAGTTTCAAGTCGATAGCATCAGTAGATCCTGAGATATCTTGCTGTGACAGACGGACAGACAGACAGACAGACAGAGTCGCAACATAAGGGTTCCTTTTTTACCATTTTGGTACGGAACCCTAAAAATTAATGCTATTACCTACTTATACTGTGACAGAGGTAAATATCTTGAACATAATGTACCTAATTCTTTTTTTTTTAACAGCATGGTTCTTTATTATAACTAAACTTAAAACACTATTTGATCAACGGTAATAAAACAACCAAAAGTAAAGAATTACACTATAAACTACCTATAACCTATGTAAATATACCTAAAAACGAGTTAAGCTATATACAGTTCGTTCTAATTCTTAAATACATAAAGGAAACCGAGACGTCTCTTAGTTTAGCTGACTGTAAAGTGTAATATGGGTCCTTACGGATACATTTCGATCCAATGGGATCTTTTGTGTATTTACCCCTCACCGCATCTACACAATCGCTTGCTCCACCCTCCATGAATCGGATGATGGAACCTAGTAACAAGTAGTGCTTGGAATTCATTTGGCTCTGTCTATGCCAAATTCCTTCATTCTGTGTCTGGCGAGGGCGTGACATTCGCACAGTAAGTATGTGTTTCATTATCTCTGTTTCCTCACCACACATTTTACAGTCAGCGTTGTGATGTGGGTACGTACCGGCATGCGTGGTGGACACGAGCTGGTGCGGCGACGCCGCCTCGGCGCGGGCGCACGCCGCGCCCCCCGCCGGCCCTGCCACAGTGCACATTAACACAAGGTAAGTTTGTAAAGGTCGTCAGTGGAAACTTTTTGTCTGACGCTAAACAGGGCTCTCAACTCAACGTTTAGGTAGCTCGTCTCGTGAGGCAGCTCGTCTGCTCGTTTGGCACTTAGTACATCAAAAAATTAAGAAGTAAATTATATTGAAGTGGCTCACCCATCTTGTCCCAGTGCGTGTGCGGCGGCTGGGAGGACGACACGGCCTCCTCGTCGCTTGCGCGCGCGCCGGGAGCCTCGTGACGAGCCTCCACGCATTTATACGCCGATCTACAAGCAAAGGAACAATGGAGCCAACGAATGTACGCAAGTCAGTATAACTGGCTAGCACTAATTGACTAACACGTTATCATATCGCGGATTAGCAAAGCAATATTTTTGTTTTAATAATAATATTTTGGTTTAAGCAAGATGACAACTATGCGAATTAAAAACTCGGAGTTGTAAAGCTATGCCAAAGAAAGGGGATTCAGTGGCACGACTGGCACGAACAAGCGTCTTTACTGAGAAAGAAAGGTGAGCAAAATGCGGTTATCTTGAAAAATGGTAATCTGTCGAATTGGAAATCTGCACAGTTGAAAATCTGTAGAAATGGCGTACTCTGGGGATGGGAATCTGTATGATTAGACATGTATATAATTGGAAAAGCGTAGACATAAGAATCTGTACAATTAGGAAACTTTAGACATGAGAATCTGTAGAACTAGGATTTTGTATACGTGGGACTAAACGATTATTGACCCGGGGCGCTACGCGTCGCCGGCTAATATACGTACTTACTCGTGCCGTGGCTCCAAGTGCTCGGGCAGCAGCGTGGTGGGGAGGTGCCCACCAGCGCCGTATCCGAACCGGTCGTCGGCCTCGCCTTTGCATCTGCACACAATCATTTCGAAGATCAGAACAAAAACATATAACATCGAATCGCACCAGAGGCGTAGTGTGAATTTTCGTCACCCATTGCCGACTCTAATTTCGCGGGCGCGGTTTGGAAAAGGATTTTCTAATTATACCTACAGTAGATTTAGGGTGCTATTATTAGATAATTTTTTAAAGCCTGACTAACTTGCAACCCTAGTGGGCGTAGCAATTATATGACCGGGTGGTCGGCCGTGGCGTTCCCTGTGGTGGAACCAGGTCGCTAGCCGGACCACCCCGAGTGAATCGGACTGGGTGGATGCCGGGGGCGCCTCGGGTCGAACCAGGTCGCCTTGTCCCGGTCCACCTCGATAGGCTCGGACTAGGTGAGGGCCTAAACGCCTGAAGTCGAACCAGGTGGTTTGATCAGGGCCACCTTGACATTTCGCTGATTGCTCAAAGAGCAGCGGACCAGCGGGAAGGATGAAGCGGATCAACCTGTCCTTATGTGAACGTGTGTATCGAACTAATGGGAGTTTTAGTTGCCGGTTCGCTAAACCTAGCCCAGCTAAGAAGACTCCGGCAAGAAACTTAGCTGGGCCCGAGCAAGGTCGGAGTGAAGTTAAACCAGGACATTCGGGTCCTGGGGCAAATCGGGACGTGGCCCTTGTGTGCTGTTGTCGCGAGGAGGTCGACCCCGCCGGTTACCGGTTTCGAGCCCTGAGTGGCTCGCCTTGCGCGCACACTGAGCCACAGTCGCCGGCTATCTCGTCTCACGTGGGCACGAATGGCCGATACTAGGGGCTGGATACTAGGGATGTAACGAATATCGGTTTTTGAACATTCGCGAATGCGAGTACGAATAATCGACGTTGATATTCGCGAATGCGAATACGAATATTGGTCATAAAATTTTATGCTACTAGAAATAAACAAAATTAATAACTATGAAAATTATACTTAATTTTCAATTATGACTAAGCAAGTAATAAAATAAGTAATGAAGTTTTTAGAAATTTTCGCTAACTTAAAGTAATGATTATGCATGCGGCAGAAAAATTGGAACGGGTGCTTAAAAATAAATACCTTTTTTTTCATTTTATGTCGGTACTTATCGAACCGAGTTTTTAAATACTCGTTGATAGTTACTTTCCGAAATCCGGCTCGAATTTGGCCGATTTTTTTTCTTTGTTTTTAGGATCTAATATGCACCAAAAATATTCGCAATATATTCGCAACGATTTTTGCGAATACGAATGCGAATATCGAAAATCTTGCGAATATTCGCAAATACGAATGCGAATACGAATATTCGTTACATCACTACTGGATACGGCCACCAATGGCGGCCACCGGAGGCGGCGTCTACTGGCCCAATGTGCGCCGCTAAATGGATGCACTCCGAGAGTCTATAAAGAAAACGTTTGTAACTTACGAGTGCGCGTCGATGAGCGCCTGCGTGTCCCGCGGGTGCGCGTACGGCGGCGGCCGCCGCGCGCTCGCCTCGCTGCGCAAACGCACAACACAACATAACCAAAGTATAAAGACGCACAAGTAGTCCAACCTCGGCCGTTTACGAGCGCGCGACACGTATTACGCGCGATAGCACGTCTGTGTGAGTGCGATCTATACTGGAGCATCTTACGGATTCTTAACATCTTTGCTTTTAGTGCGTTCTTAAGAGGAAACAGGAGGGCAATTTTGCCATACAAACGTAGTCCCCTGTTTCCTTCCTGGTTAATGCCAGTAGAGCAATAATTTTTTGTCCAAAAATCTATGGCTACTATTGATATGTTCCTATGTTTTCCTTTTTACGATAAATTGATTCTCAAAAGAGATATTAACCTTCAAAAACCTAAAAAAAATGCCAGATTTTCCGCTGTGTTCACACATCCAGAAAACAAATTTGACTAGATTATTAAAAAAAAGGAAAACATAGGAACACGGCCAAAGCCTTTCTTTAATGTTTAATGAAAGAATTAGTTAAATAGGTTAAGTTTTGGGGAAGAAATCAGGGGACTACGAAACGTTGTTTTCATGAAATTTTAAAAGGTATTTTCGGTCCAAGCTGCAGTTGTCTCTATCGCGCTCTGCGGGGGAGAGGCGGGCAGTGCGGGACAGCGACACATTTTACAAATACCTAATTTTCAATTCTCTCGGCCTTACTGTTTCCTCTTAAACGGCGCGCACACATTCAAGCGCGCGATGTATATTTTACAGGAAGAAAGATTAGAGTCTGTGCGGAAAGAGAATAGGATTTAGATTTGGGGCCGCTGTAATGCGTTTCTACCGTATTTGCAAAAAAAAAATACCATACTGGTTAGGTTAGTTCCGTTTTTCGCCACGCCTATTCTCTTTCCGCACAGACTCTACTGCTACGTGGTTACACTCTGTGTAGTGCGCCAAATATGTGGCGCTGGCGAGTATCTTGTGTTATGCAGTGTAGAACCACATAAAATTGGTAGATAGAGTATTGTCACCAAGGCAAAAGTTCTCACCGGTGGTGGTAGTGCAGCCCCCAGGGCATCGGGAACCCTTGCTGCGCCATGCCCGGCCTGTAGCCGCGGCCCTCCCGACTGCAGCCGCGGTCCTCCTGACTGCGGCCGCGGTCCTCCTATCCGCCTGCAGCTGCCTGCAGTCTATCCACCCCCGTCCGCCATCGCCACCTGTTGCCAAAGAGTCAACTCGTCATCTTGTTTATAGGTATTATTTCTTTACGCAGGTTTTCGAAGGCCGGTCAGTCGCGTTTTTAGTATCTGCTACTAGGTCAATTGCCGAAGGAATGTACCTTTTACTTTTTTTGTCTGATCATGGTGTGTCTTATTCCATTTTACTCAGAATCACGAGCACTTTTCATTTATGAAATAAAAAAAAGTACCGTCAAATGGGGGAAAATGAGACTGGTGTATTAAATAGGACAAAATGTAGGGTAACCTTTGATCACTTGTCATGGCAACATCGTTAGAAATATTCACGTCAGTTTGCTGTCAACTCAGCCGCAACAACATCGCGTTCACACAGGTAAGGCAAAAAAGTTGTTATTTCTATTACAAATTCTGTAAAAATGCGATCCTGCACGTGCTTCCAAACTGATGTTTTTTTTGGTCTGTAAAACAGTGTCTGCCACGACTTCCGTATTAAATGTTTCACAATAAAAGTCCCAGTAATCTAACCTCACTTTATCACCGATCGTTTGAAATTGACATTACTCCAGTAATGCCAACCATCGCGAAAAAAAAACACAGAAAAGTAAAGGTGCGTTCACATTCGGGAAAATTGGGACGGGGAAAATCTGGAGAAAAAATTTATAGGAAAAGTTATAAACGATGATTTTTTTATATATTTTAATATAATTAGGTTAAGATTGTGATTTCCTACGCAATAACCTAATAAAAGACTGATTAAAAGTAGATCTCCATTGTAAAATTAAGTTTAAAAGTTTCAAAGAAGATTTTTTTGAATTATGTTATTTTTTTTTAATAAACGTGTTCGTTGTGAACAGACCTTTACTAGTGCATTTTTTTAAAACGTTATAAGTGTCCTAAGTTGCTAAATGTGCCGTGTAACTTCGATAAAAGTCACGAAACAGTTGTTGTCTTAAATTACCCCACCTTACAGTCTAAGTTGGGACAGCCATAAAAAAAAATATATAAATAAAACTATTCATATACCTGTTAATATTATATGCAAAACAGAAAATTTAAGTACAGACTGTAAGCTGAGGCCAGCAAACAGATTGCTGACCCTGTTATAACTATGTTTTTTTTGCCCGGGAATTTGAAAATCGTCTCATTTTCCCCCGTTTGACGGTACTTAGCGCAAAATGTCCTACTTTTCCGTACACATTTTGAATTTCTCAGTTTCGTTACGCCCAAACTAAATATAGGGGAAAATCTTAACGCAACTGAGAAAAAATAAAATCTCAGTTTCGTTACGATTTTCCCCTATAGTTAGTTTGGGCGTAACGAAACTGACAAATTCAAAATTTGACCGGAAGAGTTGGGACATTTTGCACTATTTTTTTATTTCATTAATGAAAAGTGCTCGTGATTCTGAGTAAAATGGTATAAGACACACCATGATCAGACAAAAAAAGTAAAAGGTACATTTTTTCTCCAATTGACCCTTCTATGTCTATATGTATATAGAACAATGTTTGCCGGGACAGCTAGTGTGAAATAAAATAAAACTATGTATCCGAATCAACAAATTTTGATATTAAACGAACCCATTGGTTAATTACTACTTATATTTGTAAACAAAAATGATTATTTCTATCCTAAACAAAAACAATATTCTCAACCCCATTTTAGGTTCAATATGAGATTGAGAAACTTTAGATGTTTGATACAATATTCCTTATAATGTAACATAAACAAAATATGATGAGCTTTGAACGATATGGCGGATGTTAACTTAGACATATCATGAAATGCCGGCATTTCATGATATGCCTAGGAATTTCATGATTTGGCGAATTATACGATCGGCCGCCAACAAGTCAATTACAAATGCTATTAATCCACAATAGTCCTAAACTAAACGGTAACGTCGAGAAAAGTCATTAAAAAAAACCGACTTCAAAAAAGGAAGAAATAAAAGAGGTCGGTGCCAGTTACCGTTATTCCAAATATTAAGGCTGTTTAAGGACACGTTTTCCCAATGACTGATACACACATAACTCTCTATCTCAAAAACTACTACTACTAGAGAGTTAGACTACTTATACCTAGTCCAGCTAAAAAATATCTTTTGTAATCTGACGTATAGTTTTTGAGATATGCGCGGACAAACATACATACACTTACGGATTGGCACACACGTTTAGAGTAGGTACATAAATCTATGCAATTCTGACATTATTACATACAATAGTTTTTTTTTTAACTCGGTTAAAATATCGTACCCTTGGTAAAATAAAGCCGTATGGGACTTTACGTCCAAAGTGCTTTTTTATTACGCGAATGTTACACAAATGCTGTAAACTATACGAAACAAACATTTTTTTCTATCTTTATTAGTTACTTAAATAAACAAAGCGAAAACAGACGTATGTGATTAAGCGAACATAAAACAAAGCCGTATCTACACATGCGTCGTTGTTTCCCGACGTTACTGGAGCGCACACGCAGTGTGAAGTTAGTTGCGTCAGTGTTACCGGCTGGAGAGCATGTGTCGCGCTCGCACGTCGCACCAAAATTGGAAAAAAGTCATAGTTTGGTCAATATAGACGCATGTACACATACTTCACGCGGATATCCTTGCAAAAAGGACGCATGTGTACATACGTTTTCTATAGCTTGGTGCAATATAGCCGTAAGTACACATGCTGCCCACTATTTCCGAAAATAATTAAATAATTAATATGAACTAACTACTGCTTATTAAATAGAGTACGTTTTTGTAAGAACACTAATAAAATTTTATAAAAAAAAGGTAAAATTTGATATGCTTCATGTTAGGTAACATGAAGCATATCAAAGTTATCCAGAAATATTCATTAACAGGATCTTTAAACGCTTCCCCTGAAAAGTCGTCATTTTGCATCAAATTTCGTTTTGAATCATAGAGAAAATAGCCTAAATCAATGAGAGTTGCAAACCGGCGTCTAAAGCTTCGTTTTATCGCGGCTTTCCAATAGCTGGCTCTTATTGCTGATCTAATTTTGCGGCATCTTGAACCAGTGATAGATCTGTACTGGGTAAGAAGGAAATAACCAGACACTAAAGGTAAAACTTTAAACAAATCTTACAAAAGCGACAGACTTGACATGTTGGCTGGTTTAGGATCGTATAACATACTTTCCCAAAAATTATAATTTCCCAAAACGTTCACTTGCTCATAAGGATCACTCATATTTTGATGAGGATAAATAAGATAAAATTAAAACTACATTTATGGCACACCTGGCCATAAAGTGGCTTTTTCCGCACGCTGCGCGTACGGAAAAAGCCGCTTTCTGGCCAAGTGTAGACATAAAATGATGTACACAACACGGGAGGTAATAAAGAAAGTCCTCGATCGCATATTTACGTCCCTCGCTTGCAGCTCGGGCCGCAAACCTCTGCGATCTCGGCCTTTCTTTGTATTACCACCCTAGTTGTGTAATGTACTATTGTAGCCGACGTTTTAGCGAGGAGATATATCCGTGGCTTTGATATTTTACTCGTCAATTTTACAATTAAGAAGATACTTAACTGGGCTGACATCTATTGGAACTTACATAAGTTTATTTCATAGTCCCAATGCTTATCATCCTCTTTTTAGGATCCCATAATCAAAATCACTAAAGCGGACCGCTTATAATTTTGTCTTATCTGTCTGTATGTTCGTCGGTCTGCCTGTCCTTAAGTCACAGCCGTTGTTCAGTTATTCAGAAAATGTAAAATATAATATACCTATTACCTACTGAGAACAAATTTATTGGGATTGGGACTGCCAGCAAAGAGCACCTGACATTTACTCGTACAATCAGATTGACCAACATTTTAAATATTTTTGAGTAATTTTGGTATGATCACCATATAAAACAGACTCCATTTATAAAAAAAAACTTACGCGTCGATACGCGTAATCCTCACGTTACTAAATATTTTTACGGACAGCAAATTTTATGGTGAAAATTTAAAAAAAAAAATTTGGACGGTCAATAAAACACCCTGTATTTTTTATTTACATATCTGATACGAAATCGCGAGTTCTGTGCTCCGCGTCTAGTCTAGACCCCTCAAGCTTGCCTCAGCTCCGGAGCTACAATGCAATAAGACGCGGTTATTGCCAGAGACAACCGAGTTAGGAGCCGGAAGCCATCCCGCGCCGGAAGCACGCTCCGCGAGATCAGCCGACTTCGTCAGTGAATTTCCTGCACCTGTGCGAGGTATAGTCGGCAACACAGTAAATAATCTATTTATGCCACACCTGGCCATAAAGTGGCTTTTACCGCACGCTACGCGTACGGAAAAAGCCGCTTTCTGGCCGAGTGTAGACATAAAATGATGTACACAACACGGGAGGTAATAAAGAAAGCCCTCGGTCGCATATCTACGTCCCTCGCTTGCAGCTCGGGCCGCAAACATCTGCGATCTCGGCCTTTCTTTGTATTGCCACCCTAGTGATGTAATGTACTATTATGCCACACCTGGCCATAAAGTGGCTTATACCGCACGCTACGCGTACGGAAAAAGCCGCTTTCTGGCCAAGTGTAGACATAAAATGATGTACACAACACGGGAGGTAGGTAATAAAGAAAGCCCTGTATCGCATATTTACGTCCCTCGCTTGCAGCTCGGGCCGCAAACATCTGCGATCTCGGCCTTTCTTTGTATTACCATCCTAGTTGTGTAATGTATGTACTATTCTGCAAGTAGGCCCTCAAGGGCTCTTTTACATGTCTGATTCTATTCTTTTCTCTTCTTTTGGCGCTTCGGGTGAGACCTTCTGGAGAGAAGAAGCGCCGGAAGAAACTCACAGAAGTATAGCGAGGTAGATGGAAAAGTGTTCCCTCGCGTGCTAAAAAGAAGTGGCGACGACCTACTTAACACGCCGTCAACTTCAGTTTCCGTCAATATTATTATCAGATTTGAAAATTCTAAAATAATGGTATAATTTTGTATGTCTTTCCCGTACACGAGACAATAGTGTCCCGGCCCTTTGGGAGGCGTGCACGGAGCCGAAGCCAACGCGTAGAGGCCCTTTCGACAATTTAATGAAAGGCAACGTGTACACCCAGCGGATGCTGTCCCTGCCCGTGTCATGGGACGCACGCAGAGACAGCCCCCGCCAGATGCAAGGACTATTGTTGATTGATGGAATCTAACTTTACTGGGTTATGGTGGTGGAATTATGGACTAGATACTGGGCTATGGGTTGAGACATGACGGCGCCTGTCAGGAAAAGTGTCTCATGGCTTTCGCGGCACTGACAGGTATAATTGGTATAATTCATTGTTCAATTACCACCAAATGAAATGGAAAATTTATATATTTTTTTTTATTTTTTTTTATGTGTGATAGACAAGCATTTGACTCCGATCGCACCTGATGTTAAGTGACGATGAAGCCTAAAATGTAGCATGCTTGTCTAGAAGATGTCTATTCACTCTCAACTTGAAGAGATCCAAGTTATATTTTTCTGGGAAAAGATATATTGTTGAAATTACGCTTTTGGCGTCAAACGCCAAGCGAAAAACGTTACACGTTTGGCTCCTGCACAAATCGACGAACTAATTGCTTCTATCCCGATATGTACTCACGGGCAATAAATTCGGGTAGTTTTGTATTTAATTGTTCATCGGAAATTGCCCGAATTGATTGTCCGTGAGTGTATTTCTCTGGTCGGATGTGAACAAAATTGGGAGAAATATTCCCCTTAAAATCAGTAGATTAGAACAACAAGTAACAGTTAGTTACTCCGTGATGATGACGCTTGCAACAGTGCCGAAATATCGGGAACTCATTAAAACAAACATACATGGCAAATATCCCGTTGTTAATAGCAGTTATTATATGAATGACCATGTTAGCTTAAAATTTCTTTAGCTTTAGCTTTAAAATCTTATATATTTCTGAACATGCAGTGTTCGTGGTTCTAGCTTTAGCCAGCACAAAATTACAGGAGGTTGAAAATGGCCTGAATGGCTTCGAGAAAAAGATGGTACGGCCGTGCCTTGGTTTTGCTCGACTTGGCGGTGCCCCCAGATATTTAATTTGAAGTCGGATATTTGTGTTACAAAATAAAAGCTACAAATTGTATCTGTCACATCACGTAACCTTTTCACCTTTTCGATTCGAGGGAACGTAGTTTAGTGTGATTGTCAGGTCGCCGCGGGGATCCCGACTCCCTCGTCCGTCGCACCTTGTGACCTATTGCACTTGTTTGTTTTACCATCAAGTGACAACTTTACTGTTTGTGGATGAATAAAGTTATTATCTTTCATCTATCTGTCTATCAAGTGACAAATAATATGTGTTATTTAATAAAAGTTACAAACAGTATCTTTCAAAGTAATAAAACAACTTAAACGGATTAAATCGCGTATATCTTAAGTCCCTATACGTTTCAGCTTATTTTCTTTTTTGCATAAGGCGTGGCTGATAAGTTTCCTTGGCCTTCTTTCATATCAAGTATGCCTTTTGGAAGCGCCGCTAGTTTTTTCTAAAGTTAGGTTTTTAAGCCCTTCTGGCATGTGTGTGAATATCTTTACACATTAGGCCCATCTGGCAACACTAATATTGAATTTGTATTTTTTAAGGTGGGTAGGTTTGCACAACAGTAATTTTGACAGAGGAAATTTATGATTTTCTCAGTCTACCCACGACCATGAACGCTGAAAAGGGTTACGAAACGTCGGGACTTAAAATGTAGTAATATACGCGATTTAATGCGTTTAAGTTGTTTTATTACTATGAGTGATAATCGCGGAAACCGAAGACAGTATCTTTAAGTCACGTAACTTGCGGTAACCACGAATCGGGAAGGGAACAGAGTTTAGTGTGATTGGCGCCGCGGGGGTCCCCGACTCCCTAGCTAGGGTGTCAGTCAGACGGGACTCTGTGACCTAGTGCACTCGTTTGTTTTACAATTAAGTTATAGACATGCGCAAAATGTGTCACTAAAGTGAAAAGAGTGATATGAATCTTTAGCACTGAAAGATATGTATCACTCTTTTAGTTCAGTAGCTCCGAAATGTGTCATCAGTTCACTACACACAGTAGCTCCCAATCCGAATATTTCCGAACGAAAGAGAGAGCAGTAATTGAAGGGTACACGGAAAGAACATGTCTAGTCACCTAAGTGACTTTCTGAGTTACAGCGGTTTGAAAGTTAGCCATCGGAAACAAATACTATAGCAACCATCTCTTTAAAAGTGAAAAAAGAATATATTAATTTAAGATATTCACCTGTAATCAAGTGGTAAGTGATAGTTCATTGCGAGCTCTACATTTTGAGATAAAAATCTCTTATTCAAAAAAAGGTGACTAGACATGTTCTTTCCGTGTACCCTTCAATTGGTATACGCAGACAAGACAGGGACGAAAAGTTCATGTTGATCGTGTCTTTTCTCGCAGTTCCATAACTCGTGTTGTTAAAGCCCTCGGCTTCGTCTCGGCCTTGTAACAAACACTCGTTTGTAATTCCTTACTTACCGCCATTGATACACAATGTACTATTGTGTTCGTCAAAAAACCGACAGTTGGTGGACCACAGTCGAGCACGAACCAAATGCTTGAAGCGCGCTCGTGCTCGGCTCGTCTAGCGTAGACGCAAGGACCATTAAAACGTGAGGACTGTCATTCTCCATACAAAAAGCTGTCCCCCCCGATATTTACAACGCCATCTATCTATAAGCTTGGTATAAAAATTATATTATTTACAATTATTCAACTTTGCAAGCGTGACACAGTATTTAAATGTTAGAATTCATTTATTACTAGCGACCCGCCCCGGCTTCGCACGGTATTTCTTTATTATATTATGCATGTATTATACATATAAACCTCCCTCTTCAATCAGTCTATCTATTAAAAAAAACCGCATCAAAATCCGTTGCGTAGTTTTAAAGATTTAAGCATACATAGGGACATAGGGACAGAGAAAGCGACTTTGTTTTATACTACGAGTATGTAGTGATTAGCTGTTTACGAACTAATTGTTACTGTACTATGTTTCTTTGTTCAATTATAACATCGTGAAATGTTTAGTTTTTTAGCGCCATCTAGTTTTTGCCTGGATATCCGCTTGCGATCGGGGCACGATCCAAAGTATGGAGAATGAAAGTCCTCTTGTTTTAATGGTCCTTGATATTAGTATGGATCAGTAGCGTGGCGTCTAAAGAACTCTATTCCTACCAGCTTGCCTAATATCAGACATTTGAGCACCTTATACAGCTCCTTAGGAAAATGTACGCCAAATCTGCACCGGCTTGCCCAAGGATATCTTTTACGGCACGCCACTGGTATGAATAGATATGAAGTATAGGGCAGGTAAGTTCGCGGCGGCGCCGGAAGTGGCAAAAATCCACTTTGTGTGCGCGACAACCGGATATTGCGGATCGATCGCGGGCAGAGCGCTCAAAAACATGTGCACGCGGCATTGCTACAGTTTAGGTTTGCAAAAAAATGTTCTGAGATTTCGCTTACGCATCGAAAAATTGTGCATTTTGCTTCTCTTCCTTGTCGTTATCACTCTTGACAGAGTGGTCGTGGTCATCACTTCAGGCGTTGGTGGCAAGCTTCACAACACGCCGCCACTCTTCTCTGATGGCCGCCTTCCTCGTGCATTCATGTAGTGATGATGAGCCATTTACTGCCGCTTTTATCTGGTCAGTCCACCTCATAGGCGATCTTCCGCGTGGCCTGGTACCCTCGACCTTTCCCTGGACCACAAGTCGCTCAATAGCCAACCTCCCCTCGGCGGCATATGTGACCAAAAAAGGTGAGGATACGAGACTGTACCAAAGATGATAGACGCTGCTTGATGCCGAGTTCTCGAAGTATAGACTCGTTGGTACGGAATTCAGTCCACGATACTCCGAGCATTCTCCTCCAGCACCACATCTCTAGGGCGTCTATCTTCTTCTTCTCTACTTCCCGCAGGGTCCACGTTTCTGCAGCGTACAAGAATATGGGGAATACGAGTGCATTTTGCTTACGAGTTGATTTTAAAAACCAACGAGGGTAAAATGGGTTATTCTTCAGAAATATGTCTGCGGTCACCTCATTCCTCTGACCCTTTTCAGGGTTCCGTACTCAAAGGGTAAAAACGGGACCCTATTACTAAGACTTCGCTGTCCGTCCGTCTGTCACCAGGCTGTATCTCAAGAACCGTAATAGCTAGACAGTTGAAATTTTCACAGATGATGTATTTCTGTTGCCGCTATAACAACAAATACTAAAAACAGAATAAAATACTGTTTAATAATATTTTTTCAATTTATTGTATTTACATCTAGCGCCTTTCGAAGATTTACGAGTAAAAGCCTCCTTTGGAGAATTAATAGCAATTTTATTATAGATAATGGTACGGAACCCTTCGTGCGCGAGTCCGACTCGCACTTGGCCGGTTTTTCATACTAAATTTATGAAGACAGAGGAATGAGTCGCAGACATATTTCTGAAGAATATTTCTAAAAATACCATCTATTATCTTCGAAGTAACTGAACGGAACAATCTGTAATAGTTGAC
The DNA here is from genome assembly GCA_947034925.1 of Eudemis profundana. Taxonomy (NCBI): domain Eukaryota; kingdom Metazoa; phylum Arthropoda; class Insecta; order Lepidoptera; family Tortricidae; genus Eudemis; species Eudemis profundana. The sequence goes on along the minus strand of OX344819.1, from coordinate 12,884,486 downwards.
CAATTATTAATATCATTCTAAATATTACTGGAAAAAAAGTTTCCCTAACTTGCGTCGTGTTTTAGAAAATCGCAAAAATCATAATAAGTACAAACTTATTTGCTGCTATTAAACTATCCGCGACCTATGTCAATGTATGGAGACAACCGTTTTTCAAAAGCAAAGTTAAGTTTATCCCGCCATACAGTTTGAACTATTCACATATCTACTTACGAGTTTGTACGGAACCCTCGGTGCGCGAGTCCAACTAGCACCGGTTTTTTTATTACACCTGTGGTCTATTTGCAAAATTGATTTGATTTGAAACGTACTGCAACACTGTCACGGCGGCGCCGCGGGGCGGCACGCACTTATAATAAGATTGGGAAAATTGTATATTCGAGATCTGCGGGGCTCAGCGACAAACAAAAATCTCAATAGAGTCTGTGCGGAGAGAGAATAGGATTAATTTTGGGGGGCGCTGTAATGCTTTTGTACCGTATGTGCCGTATTTTCTGTTCTGTGGCCATACTGGTCAGGTTAGTTCCGTTTTTCGCCACGCCTATTCTCTTTCCGCATAGACTCTACAGACGTGATGGCTGACATGCTGAGATGCTAATTCAAATTGTTTATTTCTGCAAGTAGGCCTCAAGGGCTCTTTTACATGCCTGATTCTTTTGGCGCTTCGGCAAGTGACATTCTGGTGAGAAAAAGCGCCGCATTGTCCGTCTGTCCGTCCATCAAGATGGTTTTCCACCGGAAGATCAAGATGAGACGCGACGCGGATTGAGTATGAAATTTTCTATCCAATCCAATCCAATCGCTAGGAGAGGTATGCGCACACCTGGCCATAAAGTGGCTTTTTCCGCATGCTGCGCGTACGAAAAAAGCCGCTTTCTGGCCAAGTGTAGACATGAAATGATGTACACAACACGGGAGGTAATAAAGAAAGCCCTCGATCGCACATTTACGTTCCTCGCTTGCAGCTCGGGCCGAAAACTTCTGCGATCACGGCCTTTCTTTGTATTACCACCCTAGTTGAGTAATTTACTATTGTATGGAACCCTCGGTCGGTGGACGATTTGCACTTGTCCAGTTTTTTAATTTTAACCACCTCAGTATACTTGATCAGTTTTTTATGTCTTACCCGTTCACGGGACAATTGCATCTATCTATACCATTGTTATGTTATATCAAGGACCATTAAAACAAGAGGACTGTCATTCTCCATACAAAAAGCTGTTCCCCGATATTACAACGCCATCTATAAGCTTGGTATAAGAATTATATTATTTACAATTATTCAACTTTGCAAGCGCGACACAGTATTTAAATGTTAGAATTTATTTATTATTAGCTGTTTACGCACTAATTGTTACTGTACTATGTTTCTTTGTTCAATTATAACATCGTTAAATGTTTAGTTTTTTAGCGCCATCTAGTTTTTGCCTGGAAATCCCCTTGCGATCGGGGTACGATCCAAAGTATGGAGAATGACAGTCCTCTTGTTTTAATGGTCCTTGGTTGTATTAATATACGCTCACGGACAATGAATTCCGGACATTTTCAATGAAATATATAGAAAATGAGCCGAATCCATCGTCCGTGGGTGTAGTATGGAGTGTGAATTCATCCTACACATTTATCAAACACAATTTCCCACCGTCACACGGACGACGTGCAGCGAATATATTACACCGCATAATCGTACACAAATTGAACTCTTTACAAAAAAAACTCACTTTCCATCGCCCTTCTAAATTAAGCCCTACGGCTTCGAACATAAGGTCGCGTAGACCACAATGGATGAATTATTAAAATGACTTGTCAATAGATTGGCGGGATAGAGCCGGGCGGTTACTGAAACTTGCGAGAAACAGTTTCTTTTAAGAAACACGGTAACAGTTTACATATATAGATGTCGCAGCCAACTGGTTTAATTAGCCATTTGGTTAACTGCCTAGCTTTTTCACTAAACGGCGCCGTTTAGTTAAGTGAATTAACGATATGCTTAGGCCGTTCGTTTAGTAGGACAACTATGAAGAGATTAGGTTAGGGTTTTCTTTCTAAATAACTATGACCTCCCCAGCAGGGCGACGAAGCCCCGCTGCGCGGGGCTTCTATTTCTGCTCTGAGGGACACAAGCTGACTAACAAACCTAACCTAATGTGCACTTTTTCCATGCGGCAACGCCACTTTTTTGATGCGGGTGTCTTCGTCCCCCCCCCCCCCCCCCCCCATGTGAGATCAGGTTCTAGCACGGAATAGATTTATACAACTAAAATTTGACGGACTCAAATAGGCAGGTTATTTAATGTTGTCGAATGAAAGTAGTTTGCCTAGCCGTTTGATAGAAGGGCTAGACGGCAGATGCTCATCAAGGCACTTAACTAAATGGCGCCGTTTAGTGAAAAGGCTAGGCAGTTAACCAAATGGAAAATTAAGCTAGTTGGCGGCAACATAGATACAAGAAATCAAAGTACATAGAACACACTCAGCAAGCGCCCTCAATTGAGGGCGCTTGCTGAGTGCTCCGGTGGGTAAAAGGTTAAGGCGCAGGGCCGGAAATCCAGAGGTACCGGGTTCGATTCCCGGTCTGGACCACAGGTGAGGACCGTTTAGTTTTTCTATGTACTTTGATTTCTTGTATCTATATATGTAACTTAAAAGGGCATTTCTCTAGAAATATGTCTGCGACTCATTCATCTGTCTCCATACATTTAGTATGAAAAAGGGCCAGATGCATGAGGTGACCGCAGACATATTTCTGGAGAAATGCCCAAAATGTGGTGTAATTTACCCGCATTAAAAACAAATAAAGAAACATCATGTTTCTTTCATATGTAGGGTAACAGTTTATTTCCATAGATAAAAACCTTTTTAGGGTTCCGTACCTCAAAAGGAAACATCGGAACCCTTATAGGATCACTTTGTTGTCCGTTTGTCAAAACCCTTTATCTCGGGAACGCGTGGAGAGATCGAGATGATATTTTAACCATATACTCAAATCTACGGTTCCTTGAACCTGTGAAAAAATCAAACTTCTAAGTTTACGTAAAAAAGGTATGGCCTTCATGCCGCAAAAAACGTAGATTTCGACTCTCTCAAGGAAACCAACATTTATAGGGCACTTTCCGCTGACCTAGAACTGCGAAATCTGGCAAGTAATGCCGTGGTAATGCTGTCTTATACTCAAGGTCTACAAGTATAGGGAAAAATCTGAAAACTATACTTTTGTAATTAAATCATAAAAACTGAATATAAAAAATCATAATAAATCATAATAACTGATATTGTGAGGTTTGTACCTATACAAACCTCACCATCTGCGTGATAGACTGGCAGCTTTTGGAACTATTCAAATATATTCGAACTCAGTCTGTCTCGCTCTAGTTTAAGAACAGATGTTTTAGTCGTAACTTAGCTCTAGTACCGAGCACTTGAAATAAACAGAACGTTATCAAAGATAAATCCCTTTTCCCTTTATCATTTCCTGGTCCACCTTCACGGTATTTATGTAAAGTATTTGTACTTATAAATCTTGGAACGGAACTAAGCTGTACAAATAAAAAAAATACATGTTATAGTTTCAAAAATGCCTTCGTACATTTTAAAGTGACAGCGACGCCATTACAACAGTATTTTTTTTATTGCTATAGACTGGCAAACAGGCAGACGGCCCACCTGATGGAAAGTGGACACCGCCGCCTTTAGACATTTGCAACATATGGAGAAAGAAGGAACATTGGCGTGAGGCGTTTAGTTTCGTTTGACTCTACGTTTCGTTTCAACGAGAATGCGTGACGGCCCCGCACTAATAAATCGCGGGGGTTGATTTTATTGAATGAAAACAGCCCCAGGCAGGTGTTGTAATTCTTGATTCGGGTTTTTTATCGTATTTTATTACGAAATTGGAAGCCGTGATTTTTGAATCAGTTTTTTAGATTGTTAAAAGCGTTTCAGTGGCGCGGCGCAGCTCTGCATACTAAACGTAGTAATCCGTAACCTTGTTTCATTTCATTCGAAAAATTGTGCGTTATCCGTCATGGGATTTGAAGGAAAACAATCTTGAAACAGGAAAATATTTTTTGTGAGTAGATAGGTACGGTCGGCCTCGAAAGTAGCTATGAACACATTTGTATCGTGACGTAGTACGAAAGTGTCCAGTGGCGTGGCGTCCATAGAACCCGATTCCCACCGGCTTGCCTATTTTAAAGCATATTACCTACTTAATCGTCTAGAAAAGTAATCCAAATCTGCTCCGGCTTTACTAAGAATATATTTGACCCCAACGCCACTGAAAGTGTCCAGCTACTTTTGAGGCCGACTTTACAGTCGAGTTCATTTACATCTACAGTTCTACACATATAAGAAAACAAAAATATCTGAACACGCTTTTATGCTCCTGACAATAGGGTTGTGCTCAGATATTTTGTTCCCGTAAGTGTGTACATGTAAATGAACTCGACTGTACATAACTAAATATTTACAAACTGCTACAGACAGATATGTCAGCGAGATCGCGCTCATTCTCACTGAGTAATAAAATATTATTACTCATTGTAATATGTAAAACAATTACAATTATTCATAGGTAGACTAGACCGCGAGCACTAATTGACGAACAAGTTATCATACCGTGGATTGACAAAGCAATATTTTTGTTTTTTTTAACAAATTAAGTATACTGCAGATAAAACTTGTTTTTAAACAGATACGACTACGTGTTAATCAATTCTCATCTTGTTTGTTGTTTTACTACAAATCATTTCGCCGGACCCCACGTCAAAATTAATAACGCCAGTCAATAGCGCATAATGCCAGATGTTTGCTCTGAGCATTAATGTTTAACGCGGAAGGGTTAGCCCCTTTAGGGGCGTGGCCGTGGCTCCGCCCACCGCGGCGCTCGAGGCACGTGTTGTACGTATGCAGGGCTCGCGATGTTAGCACATAGCTGTATGCACTATTTCACATTAGCGGGAGTTGCATCAACTGATCAACTGTAATAATAATAATATCAAATAGTTTCTAAACTGTCATTCTCCATACTTTGGATCGTACCCCAACGGCAAGGGGATATATCCAGGCAAAAACTAGATGGCGCTAAAAAACGAAACATTTAACGATGTTATAATTGAACAAAGAAACATAGTACAATAACAATTATTGGTTGAGAACTAACGTAAAACTGCACTAAAAATATTACGAGACATCTACAATTTTGTAAAAGTGTCTACAAATTTTTATCTCCATTTTAGGCAACAAAAAGAATTTTGGCCCGAATACTACATGCAAGTTCGAAAACATCTGATATAAAGCTTTATTCTTATGTTTCTTACATCCGTTGTGCTCATTTCGACGCATTAAGTATTAACATGATACAGAAACACGAGTTACTCGCTGTTACCGGCATGTATAGTTAACGAGCACAGATTGCAGTGATGCGCGGTCCCGAGGGGCGCTACGGGCCGGACCCCACTCGCTCTTCACTCTACAGGTGGCAAGAGACCAGTGGCGTGACGTCCAAAGAACTCGATTCCTACCGGCTTACCTAATATCAGGCATTAGACCAACTTATTCTACAGCTCTTAAGGAAAATGTACGCCAAATCTGCACTGGCTTGTCCAAGGATATCTTTTACGCCACGCCACTGCAAGAGACAGTACATAAATACTTAAAGAGTTCACATGAATAAAATAAATGTATTTTATGCCACACCTGGCCATAAAGAGGCTTTTACCGCACGCTACGCGTACGGAAAAAGCCGCTTTCAGGTCAAGTGTAGATATAAAATAATGTATGTACACACTACGGCAGGTATAGCTTGGCAACTATGTTGGTGACACTCACATGTGTGCTTTTTGTTATGTGCAGCCGTAACTACTCACACAAGTTACCGCCAACACGAACGACGACCGACAGAGGCAGCCTCCGGAGGCCCCCGTTCGTGTTGGCGGTAACTTGTGTAAGTAGTTACGGCTGCACATAACAAAAAGCACACATGTGAGTGTCACCAACATAGTTGCCATAGCTATAATAATTATAATAAAGAAAGCCCTCGATCGCATATTTGTGTCCCTCGCTTGCAGCTCGGGCCGCAAACATCTGCGATCTCGGCCTTTGTTTGTGTTACCACCCTAGTTGGGTAATGTCCTATTTCAAGCGGTAATGTAGTGCTTACCTGCAGACAAAAAATGTTAAAAACATGATAACTTCCGATGGGATAAATTACAGGAGTAACGCAGGCAGGTAAATGGCCGAAATATTGTAAATGTGAAAATGAACATGCGTGGATGTTTGGAATTTGTTACTAAATAACATGGAATCAATTTAATGATTGAGGTGAAAAGAATAAACTGGACTGAAACAATAGTACATTACTCTAGAGAGGCCGGGAAGTGAGGGGTTGCCGACCGAGTACATATAGATGGCCGAGCGAACGCGAGGCCAGATAGTTACGAGGCTGGCAACTCCATTTCACGCCGAGTGCTTTTCTCAAATACCTTTGCAATGAAATAAATATCTAGAGACACTAAAAGTAAAATATTTAAAATAATGGAGTGAAATATCGCAAACATCACCTTTAAATTTATTTACCATTACCTTTTCATTTTTAGATAATAATATTTTTATGATGAGTTATCGGATATTGCTAATACAGACGTATTATGAAAAATAGTATTACGTAAATGAAACAAATGACAAATATTGAAAAACACTTATATTTCTATTAAATACATTTGAGTATTTTATAAAATGGATCAAACTTTCCCTTGCCATGATCTGTGCCTGTAACTCATTCAATAGTGGTTCCCGATTGGAAAGTAAAGTAAGCAGCAGAGCCGAGTTTCCTGTCGAGCCAACTGCGTTACCCGGCAGGGGGCGCCGCAATCTCATTACTGCACTTCCGCTAAAGGCATAAGACGGGAATAAGGAACGTGCAAGAACTATAGGTGGCAGCACTAAACGGGTAGACAATAAAGGAAACTATCATGCCTGTCAAATCAAGCTGTCAATGTCAATGACAATGTCTAAGTGTCAATGTCATCGTCCTTCATCGCGATAAATTAACGGGCGTTTCCGTCAATGTGGCCCCTTTTTTATGCTTGTACACTGCTAGCCTTTAAGGCTGTAAGTAACAATAGTCGGACTGCATGGAGGTAGGTGGCCGCAGCTGAACCTCAGCTCCATGGGAGTATAACGTTGGCGTGCTAGGGCACTCGAACCAAGGTCAGTGTACCTAGCTGAATACGGTTTGTATATAGGTCTTGTGAGTTGTAGTCCTGTCTAAAATGCATGTATTATCGAGAGGAGATTATGGGCGGGGCTAACGAATGAGAGGGACAGACTTAGATTGGCGACACCAGTTGGCAGCACCATCATCGTGCACGTTCCTTATATTAAAAATAACGCGAACTACGTAAGACAAAAATAAATGTGTCTAAATCAAAGGTATACTTAATGGCGGGCCTAAAAAATTAAGAAATTTCATTAGAGGGCCATGCAGAATGGGTTTACTATTGGATCGCATAAATTTAAAAGGCATAATGCATCATTTCGCATAATTCATCATTTGGCATAATGCTTTTTTTTCTGAACACGTAATTTTTTCAGGATTACTATAACGCAAACCTAACCTAACCTGACCTATTTAACAGGATGAGGCCTTAAAGAGTCCTGAAAATTTCACAGTTTAAGAAAAAAATGCATTATGCCGAATGATGAATTATGCCAAATGATGCATTATGCCTTTTAAATTTATGCGATCCAATAGGATCCCTGCAGAAGGTTTATGATAAGTAAAATTAACCTTGTTTTATCGCGGACCATACTTAGGGCCGATACAGACGGACTGCAACCCAACTGCAACTCCCTACGATTTGTATGGGAACTGCATCACAACTGCACGCCGACTGCGCAGTCGGCGTGCAGTTCCCATACAAATCGTTGGGAGTTGCAGTTGGGTTGCAGTCCGTCTGTATCGGCCCTAAGTATGGTCCGCGATAAAACAAGGTTAATTTTACGTATCATTCTGCATGGCCCTCTAATGAAATTTCTTAATTTTTTAGGCCCGCCATTAAGTATACCTTTGATTTAGACACATTTATTTTTGTCTTACGTAGTTCGCGTTATTTTTAAATAGGGCACGTGCACGATGATGGTGCTGCCAACTGGTGTCGCCAATCTAAGTCTGTCCCTCTCATTCGATCCTAAAATTAATACGTTCACTGTCCCCATAGTAAACTATTATAGGACAATGTCACAAGTCCCAACTGTGCAATCAGTACGGGCAAAGTAAAGACGAACAAGTAGTTCAAAGGCCGTTTCGGAACGCTCCGCTTGACCTTTTGACTTTATAATTGTTTTTATTTTTTAATTTGTTTTGGGTTTTTGTTTTCTTTTGATTACACTTTTAGTTCCGACATTTTATACAGTTTACATGTAGTAAATAACATTGACAAAGACTAACTTTCTACCAACTAAACTAATAACTAATAGAACTCCCGAAGTGTGGCGCACAATGCCGCCCCGCGGTCTCATTAGCTAATTGTCACATTGTCGCCGTGACAGACACGCTTTGTTACTGAGGGGACAGACGGCCAAGCGCGAACCGGACTCGCGCGCCGAGGGTTCCGTGCCGCCAAGTGAAATAAAAGGGTCCATTGCGATTCGTGTTGACATTTCGTAAAATAAAACTCCGACGTATCTACGAAATTAAAAACAAAACGTCGAAATATTGTGTTAGTTTCCGCGATTAAGCAATTTAAAACGATTAATTCGTGTATGTATTCGCAAATCACCTTAAAGTCAGTTTTTACCCGTCTGCGGCAAAGCCCAAAGGAGGGATTTATGTATGTCCGTTCCTATGTCCGCTCGAAACTACTCAACGGCACAACCCATTTTGATAAATGATACATCATTAGATTCGACTTGATGGCGCGAGTGTCACTGGGTATGAAGTTTGTTAAAATAAACAAAATACTTAGCGGATTTTATGCACTTTTAACCCTTCTTCGCAAAAAATACAGAAGGTCCACAATTCAAGCCTCGCCGGGATTCGACAGTAACGTGCGATAGGAGTTGGAAAAAAATACAAAAAGATGGCCAGAGAGTTTGTGAACTGTGGTGCACATTGCCAAGTTAAGGGAAAGTGCACCGCAGTCGGTTTTTTTTTAGTAAAAATATTTTTAGTTATAACAATAACAGAAAATTCGTGTTTTATTTGATTAAGGAACCCTAAAAACGGCCGATTGGTTGACATTTACAGCCATTGATATTGTTTGCTAACATTGTAGGAAGCCGTGTTTTGTCAGTAAACATTCTTTCAAAAAGGTGTTGATCGATCGCCCTGTGAATAGGTTCAAGGGAAATAACAAAAACCGGGCAATTGCGAGTAGGATTCGCACACGAAGGGTTCCGTACCACCGAGTAAAACACGTCAAAAAACACATTTCTTGGATGCGGAACCCTCTAATTTTTTATTTTAGTTTTATTACCTATTTGATGCTATAGCATTATACCTACTCGTTGGTCGAAAAGAGAAACTGGTGAGTTTCTTCCGGCGCTTCTTCTCACCAGAAGGTCAATTACCCGAAGCGCCAAAAGAAAAGAATTAGAGATCAGACATGTAAAAGAGCCCTTGAGGGCCTACTTACAGAAATAAATTATTTTATTTTTATTTTTTTAGCGGCATTAGTTATACACATTCTGTGAAAATTTCAAGTCACTACCTATTACGGTTCAAGAAATACAACTCTGTGACAGACGGACAGACAAACAGCGGAGTCTTATTAATTAATAGGTTCCGTACTTGGCACCCACAGTGTTTTATCTCCGTTCACTGGGTATAGAACTAAAAATCATGTACTATTTTTCTATTTGGCACGCACGGACCATTAAAACAAGAGGATTGTCATTCTCCATACTTTGGATTGTAACCCGATCGCTAGGGGATTTCCGGGCAAAAACAGATGGCGCTAAAAAACTAAACATTTTTGAACAAAGAAACATAGTATAGTAACAATTAGTTTGTAAACAGCTAATAATAAATAAATTCTAACATTTAAATACTGTGTCACGTTTGCAAAGTTGAATAAATGTAAATAATATAATGCTTTTACCAAGCTTATACTATACATAGTTGGCGTTGTAAATTCGGGGAACAGCTTTTTGTATGGAGAATGACAATCCTCTGTTTTAATGGTCCTTATTTGGCAGGCAAGAAACCCATATCGTCGGGGATAGTGCAATACCGCGTAAGTAGCACATGTAGATAACGTTTAAATTCCTAACAAATTGGATCCTGTAGGCTTATGATGCTACGCTTTGTCACGCGATAAATCCCACTAATATTATAAATGCGAAAGTTTGTGAAGATGTTTGGATGTTTGTTACCTTATAACGGGCTAACAACTGGATGGATCAAGCTGAAATTTGGCATGCAAGTAGACCAAGTCCTGGATTGAAACATAGGATACATTATATCCCGGTAAAGAGTTCCTTTGCGACAATAATGGGAACAACGCGGGCGAAGCCGTGGGAAAATGCTAGTAGTATTATAAATGCGAAAGTTTGTGAAGATGTTTGGATGTTTGGATGTTTGTTACCTTATAACGGGCTAACAACTGGATGGATCAAGCTGAAATTTGGCATGCAAGTAGACCAAGTCCTGGATTGAAACTTAGGATACATTATATCCCGGTAAAGAGTTCCTTTGGGACAATAACGGGAACAACGCGGGCGAAGCCGCGGGAAAATGCTAGTAAATGATAAAGCATCCGTCCCTCTCACATTTATCGCGCGACATCATACGCCTTTTGTCCGAAATAAACGATTTTTATATTATACTCACGGACAATGAATTCGGGTCATTTTTTTCTATCAACAATTATATAATAAGTACTGGGTGAAATTTATAATGTGAATCATGATAATAAAACCTCAATCTATCCATGATTTTGAACAACTTTTAGTACGGGGTCAACATTGTAGTTGTTGTGTGTGTAGCGTGTTATAGAAAACTCATGAGTCGGTAGACCAAAATGTATCAGAGTTGTTTTTTAGGGTTCGTAGCCAAAATGGCTAAAAAGGAACCCTTATAGTTTCGTCATGTCCGTCCGTCCGTCCGTATGTCACGGGTATTTTACTCAAAAACTACAAGACGTATATACTGATGAAATTTGGAATATAGATGTCTTGTAGATGCCGCTACTGAGTTTGGTAGTTAAATAATAAAAATAAAAAAATCTAAGGGCGGCACACGATACATGTAACAGAAACTAAAAATATTTTTTTTCAGCAAACATCAACGTGAGGTAGGTACATTATTAGATAGTTCTTTTAAAAACATTATAAAGGCTTTTATGTACTTTTTTTGATTAAGTGAATACTTTCGGAAATAATCGCTCCGAAAGTTGCATAAATTGTGCCCCCCCCCCCCTTAACTTTTAAACCGTAAATCCAAAAAATATGAAAAAAATCAGGAAGGTAACGACACACAGGTAACATTCAACGAAAATTATTTTGAATAGTAACAAATAAACCGTTTTGAAGTTATTGCCGAAAAATTTCCTCTGTCTCCATACATTTAGTATGAAAAAGGGCCAGAGGAATAAGGTCAGATATATTTCTGAAGAATAACCCATTAGTCGTGATTTGTATCCTTTTTTGTCATTTTAGCTACAAGTGAATTCCCCTAGTGGACCCTCCGCTAGTCGCTTAACCCTGTGCCCGCCGTCGCTGCAACATTGATGCGCCGCCGAGAGGATTAACTGGAGTATTCATTACAAACAGTCGGGTACACCAGTCAACGGAGTTAATTATAAGGTCAATTACATATTATAGATACAATAAATCAAAGTACATAGAAAAATTAAATGGCACTCACCTGTGTCCAGACCGGGAATCGAACCCAGTACCTACTCTACTTTGACTTCTGTAGATGGCAAAATTGAGAGCGCTTGCTGGGTGCTCCGGTGGACGAGTGGTTGAGTCGCTGGGCCGGAAATCCAGAGGTACCGGGTTCGATTCCCGGTCTGGACACAGGTGAGTGCCATTTAATTTTTCTCTGTACTTTGATTTCTTGTATCTATATATGTAACATAAAAATGTGGTGTAAATTTTATTACCCGCGTTAAAAAACCAATGAAGAGACAAAATGTTTCTTTCATATAAAGTATATATGTCAATGTCAATGTCAAGTATAGTAAGTAAGTCGTGGTCGTGATCTACAATAGCTTTAATCTTACTTACATCATCGCGCATTAACGCCGTTTCCGGATAATGTGGCCTTAGCATGATAGAAACACAATAAAGTGTCGTGCATCATAGTTATATTAAAAGTACATAATGATGGAAAGCGGAGACAACGAGACAAGACCTAGCTGCGAAGAAACACGCTTACCCAGAAGATACTTATTTACTAATACGGCAATTAGTAAGTATGACATATTGTGTAATAGGTGATCAATAGGTTATTTTAGGTTTGTTTTATAACAATTCTGAAAACTTAACGGTTTCATAAAAAATAAGGTGCTTTGGGGTAAATCTGAACGTGGGGTAATTACCAAAATTAAATTAGGGATATCTACCAAACCATGCACAATTTTTGGGGTGTAGTATTAGCCGAATCATCATCGGCGTGTCTAGTATCGTGTTAATTAGTTACAGTATGCATATGTTGCATAGATTATTAGAAATTCTTAACCATCGGAATTACCCCACGTTCGATTTTACCCCAATACAGCTTAAGTCTGACAATATAGCATGGCTTTTATAAAGTACGGGAGATTAGACCCATGTAATAGGTTCAAGGTGGAATAAAAGACCACCCTTATTGTTTTCCGTTTTATCATTTGTACTATGCGACTACATTTTCGTTATTTCAATGTTATTAGGGGTGTCCCTCGAGATCCCTAACATCGTTTGTCCTAAAATCACTTGCCCTAACTGTTTTGTCCTAATGGGTATTTGGCCTAACGATCAGTTGTCATAATAAGGTTTTTCCATAATGTTATTTTGGCCGTAATACTCTGTTGTCCGAAGCTTTTTTGCCATAACTATTAATATTCCTAATGTTATTTTGCATATTCCTCGCGATCCCTAACATCGTTTGTCCTAAGCAACTAGAGTTATGCACGAGTTCGTAGCTACGAAAAGGCTTAAAAAGGGGGGACGGGGGGGCGAAGCCCCACACGAGGGGGGCTCGGGGGGCGAAGCCCCCCGCATGGAAAAAAGCAGACAGAAAAAGTAGGTTAGGTCGAGTTAGGTTTGGTTTGAAACTGCGTCCCCCAACAAAAGCGAACTGCTGGCAGAAATGATGTGAGGGGATCAAATATTAGGGCATGTGAGTGTTAGGACAAATGATCATTATGACAAACAGTATTAGGGAATGCAATAATAGGTTAAAAAAATTTAGGGATCCCGATATAGATCCTGTTATTAGATAGGTACAAATGAATTCCCTGAGTGAACCCTCTCGCTAATCGGCGTTTAACCCTTCCGCTGCAACATTGATGCCGCCGAGAGATTAACCGAAGTATTCATTACAAACAATAACTAGTTACCCCAGTCAACGGAGTCACCCGACACAAGCAAAATTAGACTGCATTAGTTGTCATCAAACAAATCGTTTAGGTATTTTTCTGGATTACAAATAAACCTTACCAGTTGGATAAAAAAAACTGATTATTTTTATGGGTCCAGGAAAAAGAGCAATTATTTGATTATAGGTATATCTTTATTCTCTTAGATTAGGCTTTTTATAATATATAAGGTCCTAATTTATTAGTTGCAGATATTTTTACAGCTGATAGTACTCAGTCTCTGGAGTATATTATAGTATTTTATGCAACAGTTGTATAAGTGGGTTCAAAAAATGCGAATTGCGTGAGTTGCGATACGAGCCGCGAATGCGGCGAGTATCGCAAATAGAGATGCAATGAGCATTTTTTGACTTAATTATACAACTGTTGCATAAAATACTATAATATACTCCAGAGACTGAGTACTATCAGCTGTAAAAATATCTGCAACTAATAAATTAGGACCTTATATATTATAAAAAGCCTAATCTAAGAGAATAAAGATATACCTATAATCAAATAATTGCTCTTTTTCCTGGACCCATAAAAATAATCAGTTTTTTTTATCCAACTGGTAAGGTTTATTTGTAATCCAGAAAAATACCTAAACGATTTGTTTGATGACAACTAATGCAGTCTAATTTTGCTTGTGTCGGGTGACTCCGTTGACTGGGGTAACTAGTTATTGTTTGTAATGAATACTTCGGTTAATCTCTCGGCGGCATCAATGTTGCAGCGGAAGGGTTAAACGCCGATTAGCGATTGCATACAATACTTTTTCTACGACGAGGTTTTAAATTATAAAATACAAAATTAATCATAACCTGGAAACAAGGCAAATATGACGTTTGACTGACAGTATGTGTCTATGGTAAACTTTTTTTTTTAAATTTAAAATATACTTAAATTAAAAATAGATTTTTTATGTTGGCATCAATTAATTTAGTTCGGAAAGTTTTGTTTTTCTTAAATTTAATTGTTTGTTAAGTTGGTAGTTGTGCATTTTTACCGTAAAGTTAAAATTGAGCGCTTAATCCTTGACCTAAGTTTAACCTAGATTTAGAAGTCTGTGGCTGCTAGCAATAACGTAAAGTGACTATAACGACACTAGTGCTGTTATGGGGAATAGAGTATAGACTTCTCTGAACTCATATTATGTATGTTCTTATATTAGTGTTCGTGACCAAGTAAAAGACAGATAACAGTACAGGAGTAGAAAAAAGCATGAAACATTATAGCTTTAACGTTGTTTTTTTGGAGAAAAAGGAAAAACAAATTTGCTACGTAATAACACCCTGTTAATGTGATTAATAATTGAAAACTCATTGAACAGAAGCTCTTTTACGTACCACTTAACTGTAACTGGCCACTTCACGTCGGTAAATTGACATTTGCAGTTTTCCCGCCGAACCGTTACGACATTTACGACAAACAATTGTTGACATGACAGATAGTGTTATTGTGACATATGATAATGCACATGGTGATCTTTTATAGACGAAATTATAATTAATTTATTTGTTAGGTAAATGAAATCAAAAACGTTATATGAAAAGATTTTTTAATTTCTATTTAAAGTTAATTATTTTAATGTAAAGTATAATGTGTTAAAATATCTGCAACTAATAAATTAGGACCTTATATATATAAAAAGTAAAATACAACATGAAATTACAAAATATAAACCCGACATAAGCAAAAGTAGACTGCATTTGTTTTTATCAAACTTAAATCGTATAGATATTTTTCTGGATTACAAAATAAACCTTACCAGTTGGATTAAAAGAAACTGATTAGTTTTATGGGTCCAGGGAACAGAGCAATTATTTGATTTATTATTAGTGGCGGATTTGTTTCTTCAAATCACCTTTAGGTACGTATATTTACTATGAATTTAATTATGTCACTACGCCGTAAGCATTAATATTATTTCGCCATATAAATCAAGCTAAGTATAAAATAAAATAACTAATAACTACTACTAAGTACTACTAAGTAGCTTATAATGCCAGAAAACACCTTTTTAGATCCAAAATTTCACGGAAGACCAAAAAGCGTTTTATCAAGACATACATCTGGAGCATAGCGTTGTATGGAAGCGAGACGTGGACATTAACCCAAAGAGATAGAGAGAGATTGAATGCATTTGAAATGTGGTGCTGGCGAAAGATGGAAAGTATTAGCTGGACGGAAAAGCAAACGAATGATGATGTGCTAAAACTAATAGGCGAAAAGAGAATGTTAATGAAGAATATTGAGAATAGAAGAGGAAATATGTTGGGGCACCTGATACGACACGACAACTATATAAAAACTATAATTGAAGGCAAAATAGAAGGAAAAAGAGGCAGAGGAAGACCGAGGCGTGCGTTTGTGGATCAAGCTAAAGAGAAAATCAATGTGACGTCGTATCAGGAGCTCAAGATGGTAGCAGAAAAGAGAACGGAATGGCGATTACTCCACCGACAAGAGCAAGTCTCTTAAATTTATGATGATGATAAAATAAAATAAAAACGTTTCAAACATAATTGA
The DNA here is from genome assembly GCA_947034925.1 of Eudemis profundana. Taxonomy (NCBI): domain Eukaryota; kingdom Metazoa; phylum Arthropoda; class Insecta; order Lepidoptera; family Tortricidae; genus Eudemis; species Eudemis profundana. The sequence goes on along the minus strand of OX344819.1, from coordinate 12,868,392 downwards.
TGCCATGGAAGCAAACCCTCTTTGCGAAATTATTGAACTAATCACATACAAAGAGTAAACGGGTTATTCTTCAGAAATATGTCTGCGGTCACCTTATTCCTCTGGCTCTTTTTCATACTAAATGTATGGAGACAGAGGAATAAGACGCAGACATACTTCTGAAGAATAACCCAAACAGTACTTTGGGTCCTGAGCTAGATTCCCCTGCGTTACAGGACCCAGTGTGGCAGCATTTCTTATTTCACTTAGAAAACCACCGCGAGACTCAAACATATTGAAAAATAAAAAACGGATCACTCAGGTTGTACAAAAGACGAGACATCCATTCCAGCATTCGGCATTCCCTTAGGGCCGATACAGACGGACTGCAACCCAACTGCAACTCCCTACGATTTGTATGGGAACTGCATCACAACTGCGCAGTCGGCGTGCAGTTGTGATGCAGTTCCCATACAAATCGTAGGGAGTTGCAGTTGGGTTGCAATCCGTCTGTATCGGCCCTTAATCATGAGTAGTATTCGCGAACGCTGCCCGTTCCCGAAACATGTCTACTGGATGTCTCGTCTTTTATATAACGTGAGTGATGCGTTTTTATTTCAACAGTATTTTTTATGTAATATTTTTATGAAGTTTGTATAGAAAATAGATCGACTCGAATCACCTTATATCCTCGGTAGCCCGGGCTAATCCAGCGGGTCAATTGGCCCCAAACAATCCCTCCAGATTAGCTGTTTAATTAATAACAACCATTACCCGTCCCTGGCCCTGCCCCTGGCCCTCTTCCCCTGGCCCCAGGCCCCGGGATGCGCTTTTATTGTGTGCAGAGCAAACATCCCGCGGGACGGCACGCTAATGCGCGGAAGTACGACCCTTGTGTCTAAATGCCGTAGCTGAGCATAACACTGTAAGTACGTATGGAAAACAATAGGACTTACAGTGTTATGCTTCTCATGTACGGAATGTATCAAGCGTTGTTTGTTAAGTAACTGTTATTGGAACCAGTCAATCAAATTGGACCCTTTTGTTTTGTTAGGAAGTTTACTCAATGTTTTGTTAAAGTGAAAAATAAAAACCGGTCAAGTGCGAGTCGGACTCGCGCACCGAGGGTTCCGTACAAACTCATAAGTAGATACGTGAATAGTTCAAGAAAAACTGTATGGCGATTAGTTTAGTAGAACTAGGTATTAGCAAAAAAGTATGTGTTACGACTTTTGCAAATTTCTCAAAAACGGTGCAAGTTAGGAAAACCGTTATATTTTTCCTGCAATATTTACCTATAGGATGACATTAATAATTGGTAATTATTACAGATTTTTCTGTTCAGTAACTTCGAAGATAATAGAGGGGAATGGTATTTTTTTTACATTTTTCGTCAAAAATCAAAAACTACTTATTTAGGAAAAAATAAATAAATACGGTGTTTTAATTTACAAATCAAGCCCTTTCATTTGATACCCCACTCGATATAATAGCCCTACTTTCAATTTTAAAAGTCCCATTACGGACCCCTTTAAATAAAAAGTAAATCACAAGTTTTTTTTACATCCAATTGGTTTGGGTTAGCTACTTTTAATTCTATTCCAAATTTCAAATCGATAGCAGCAGTAGTTTCTGAGATATCTAGCTGTGACAGACGGACAGACAGAGTCGCACCATAAGGGTTCCTTGTTTACCATTTTGGTACGGAACCAGTTGGCATGCAAGTACAGTCTTGATTGTGTCACAGGGAAACAAAATTAAATACTCATAGTAATAAAACAACTTAAACGGATTAAATCGCGTATATTACTACATTTTAAGTCCCGACGTTTCGTAACCCTTTTCAGCGTTCGTGGTGGTTCGTGGTTCGTGGTGGTCGTGGTCGTTGGTGCTGGTTCGTGGTGCGGGCTAGAGTCTTTTGCATAAATTATTTTCTTGTTTGCATAAGGCGTGGCTGATAAGTTTCCTTGGCCTTCTTTCTTATCAAGTATGCCTTTTGAAGAGCCACTAGTTTTTTAAGCCTTTCTGGCATGTGTGTGAACATCTTTACACATTAGGCCCATCTGGCAACACTAATATTGAATTTGTATTTATTAAAGATATGATTTTCTCAGTCTACCCGCGACCACGAACGCTGAAAAGGGTTACGAAACGTCGGGACTTAAAATGTAGTAATATACGCGATTTAATCCGTTTAAGTTGTTTTATTACTATGAGTGATAATCGCGGAAACCGAAGACAATAGCAGCGTTTTACCTGAAATAAAACGCATATTAAATACTTACCTCACTGGAAGCTTTATATATTGGAGAAGGCATAGCTGTTTCCGTCGAATTATCACCAGTTTCCGTGCTATATTTGACTTCAATTTCCGGTCCAGTGGCGCCACCTAGCGATTCGCGCCATTTTTGCTAAAGGTAAAACATGGCCTGCGATTTTTATATCATTGGCTCAATTTCACCAGGCAGAAATAAAAAAGAAAGCTTCCAGTGAGGTAAGTATTTAATATGCGTTTTATTTCAGGTAAAACGCTGCTATTAAATGACTTGACCGTCACTGGAAGCTTTATATATTGAGACCTGTTTGTTATCGCCTGGTGACGCCACCTCCAACGTCAATGTGATAAAGAACTTATAAACTAAAAAATATTCATTTAATTCATTATATTTAAACTTTATTGCACTATATAAGATAGTACAAATGGCGGACTTAATGCCACGAGGCATTCTCTACCGGTCAACCATTAGGGGATTAATAATTATATTCTAATATTCATAAATCATAATTATGATATCATAATTTTTGATTTATTTAAGTATTTACATTTAATCTAAAAGATTCAAAAGACCTTGACAATTTGTCATTCTATATATTATCTGCGTATAAAACCGCCGTTCTCAATTTTAAGTAATTAACAATATTAATCTAATCAAGTAATCATAGCGGATCAAATATCTGTGTGACATTTTTAGAGGTGCAAGGAATACTAGAATCTACCTCTCGCCTAGGTACCTATAATATATTTCGTCGAGGGAATGATTTTCCCACCAACTTTTAGAAGCGACGGCCGACCGAATACTTCCTGGAGCAACCGTATCCTTGCATCCTTAAACAATGTTTTCACCCAGTTCGCTAGGTATAACTGTACGTTAGGCAGTATGTGCTTGGCCTCTGATTGTAATAAACAAATTAAATGATTTCGAAGAGTTGACTCTTTCATTTAAAAGTGTTATAAATACATTTTATTCAAATTACGATCATTTTAATTAAAAGATTCCAACCAGGTAGTCTATATTTATTACAGTCAGTTTCCGAACCCAATTGGGGCCAGAATATTATAAATTCGTCTGATCTTATGCAGTGATCAGGGTCTACTGTACCTAAGTAAGGTCAAATCATGTATGAGTCTGCCAGAACAAAGTAGTAATACAATTTGCGGTATGGCGCGATACTTGGAAAGTATTGTTTATGTCTACCGTATAGTTTCTTAAAAATGTTACAAGCTTACAGACATCCTAAATTGCAGGTTTAGATTGCGATTTTAGGACATTTCAGGGACATCAATTTTAAAATGGGCTTCACTAGAACGTGAGAACCTAAACAACTTGATGTTTCGGTGTTACACAAGGTAGAAACCACCGACTTGTGTAAAAGTATAGTATTATGTTAGGAGTGTAGTTATTATAAATATAAATCGGATAAATAAATTTGCTAATTGCGATCCTGTTGGATTTTTCGGATTAATATTTTTGGCAGTAGCCATGAATGCTAACGTTGCCAAGCTGTCTTATAAAATCTTAAAGTAGATTTTCTCCATGAATTCTTAAGCAAAGATTGCTGTTCAGTGTTTCCATGATTCTATCGTTTCGGGCCACCCCCACATCTCCAAGCCTCGAGGGCTATATTCTTGACCTTCGGAGGTGGAAGTCCCGTTGTCGTGTCGATTAGATTCTTCTGCAAGTTCCTCAAAGTTATTGGTGCTGCTAGCTCGGGCTTTGAGGTCCGCGCGCCAGAATACCTTGTCCCAACGAGGGACCACTATTAGGAATATACCAGTAGACTGATTCAGATGAGTCAGAACTTTCGGGACTAGAAATGGTGACGGACACACCCATGCAAGTGGGTAATTCCACGGAATGCTGAACGCATCGTGGTATAGGGCATGAGGGTCTCTCAGGTCTCGAGATACATAATTGTGTACTATATGAGCTGTTGCCGAGGCGAACAGGTTTATTTCGGAGTTCCTCATTTCAAGAACACCGTCTCCACATATGTCGATAGTAAGTGCCACGCGCGACAGGTGGTCGGCTTGCGAGTTGTACTTGCCTGGTAGATAGTGGATACTGAAGCGTAATTTTGATCTAAAAGATCCAAGATCTGATGGGTTATGTTATGTACGGTAAGTGATTTTGTACCTTCCTCTTTTCTCAGGTGTGCTACGGCTGTCCTGTTGTCGCACTGTATGAGGATCGTGCTGTGGCTCATGAGGTGAGCGTGACCTCGAAGAGAGGGGAGAATGGCTAGCATTTTCTTCTGATTGCAGTGCAGGTTCTGTTCCTCTGGCGACCATGACCCCGAGAGGGCCAGATCGTTCAATTATGCCCCCCAAGTTAGATCCGACGCATCGGTCGTTAGAAAGTTTGTGGATGGAGGGTAATTGCACCGGTGTTGACGACTGACAATTTTGAATCCACCAAATTAATTCTTCCGACATGGGTTGAGGAACCGAGAATGCTTTTGTTGAGGGGCCCGACAGGCTGTTTATAAATATCAGTAGCTGACGATAATGGAGCTGACTCCGTGTAATGATAAAACTGGCAAAATTCAGAGACCCTACTATACTCTGTGCTGTGTTTTTCAAATTCTATTTTCCTTCTTTGAGGGTTTGATTTGATTTTATGTTTAATGATACCAGCTTCTCTTCCGGTAAAAAATTTTTTGACTGTCCCAAGTATGCCAATTTATTCCTAGATATATATGCTTTTCTGAGGATGCAGAATCGATTTGTCGAAATTTACTTTCCAGCCGAGATGCCGGAGCATTTCTACGGTAATTTCGGCATGATCACGAAGAATGCGAGCACAATCAAGAGCACTTTTTGATAAACTGTCAAAAAGTCGTATAGGAATATTAGACATTTATTACAAACCGAATGGATATGGAAGACAAGTAATATCTAAAAATTTCCTGTTGTAAACAAGCCGTAAGAAACGTCTGTGGGACTTTGTCACTTTCATGTGAAAGTATGCTTGGGATATATCTACTTTGCACATCCAACCATCGTTTCGTTGTAAGAAATCGGGGATTCGATGCATGTTTATTAGGCGAAATAGTTCGGTCAGTACAGTACTCGTTTAGTGCCCTTAGATTGAATATTAGACAGGCAAATCAGTCTGATTTTGGCACAAGAAACAGAGCGGAGAGGAAGCTTGGCGACTGTTGCGCCACCTTCAAAATACCTAGTTTTCATTCTGTGCACTATTGCAGACATTTCTTTCACAACTGAAGTGTGAAAAAAGGGGCCTGTGTTTAATTTTGAACAAACAAGCGGGGGTTTTGATAGAACGGTATGCGATACCCTTTAATTAACTTCATTACTATTTTTGGAGCTCCTATTTGCTTCCATTGTGCAAGGTAATGTGTTAGCTGACCTGCCCGAAACCGTTTCGAGACATTTCCCCTATATCCTCTGGAGGCAAAGCCACGTCTTCCGCTACCCCCTCAGTCGGGCCGCGAGCCTTGATTTTGAAATGAATCCACTTAGCATAGTGGAAGTTATTCTGATTAGTTGAAGGTTGCGGTTACGGCACCACATGTGTTGGCAATTCAGGCAATGACATCCACCCCGCGAGTGTGGGTTAAACGCTTGCATATGCAGGTAATGCAATGAGAAATTCAGCTTGATTGTTTAACATGCACTGCCATTCCACGCGATGGAATGGACGGTAGAATTCGGACGCCTTACCCCCGCGAGGGGCGGCTATTGTATGACATGACATCCACCCCGCGAGGGTGAGTTAAACGCTTGCATATGCATATTATGCAATGGGAAATTTAGTTTGACATGCACTGTCATTCCATGCGATGGAATGGACTGTTGTTTTCGGACGCCTTGCCCCCGCGAGGGGCGGCTACTGTATGACAAACTGATTTTTACTTGTGCATTACTTGTTTTGTTGTGGGCTTGATTTTGGAGGGCCAAAAAGCTTTACGAACTCCACCCGCCTTTTCTATGCTTATGTAAAAGGCTCAGAATCAATAATGTGAGATATTGAGGGAGGAATTTTATTTAGGTACTAACAATTTTTACTACCGTGTCCACAAACTAATTGCAAGAGGTCTGAAGTGATTTTCTGTACATCGCCTTTTTGAAACAGATAATGGACTTTATAGTTTATACCTTTATAGGTAAATTCAGTATCTTTTGCCCACGGTAATAGGTTACGAATAAGTAGGTACTGTCTTGCACTGCCTGTTTTTGTTTGAGAGTGCAATATGTTATCGCGCATATGATTTATCAGTTTAAGATAGATGACGTAAGGTGTCATATGTTTTTTCCTCTTCGTTTGTTTCCAAGTCTATGAAACCTGGAGTGTGATTGTACAATTTGGGTATCAGTATCTAATTTCAGACCATGAGGGACTTCCCAAACGCTGAGCACCAAGTAACAGTTTCAGAAAATTATCTGGAGTTTTGGAACAGACAGAGCTTAAGTTTAGTCTCAACAATAAATGTAAATGCAAGCTTTCGTTTTGATTTTCAACTTTAGGGAATGACCTTTCAGTTACATCATCATTTTCGTAAAGATCTCCACGAACTGGTGTGCTAAATGATATAGAATCATAAGCTTGACAGTACTATCTGCCAGAGAAATTACGTTAATTCTACGCTCATAGGTTTATGAGCCACAGATTGTATTTGATTAACTCTAAATACAATCAATCGATGTAACTTGCACGCACCTATATATGGGATAAAACACGAAAAACTGGTTCTATAAAATGTTAACACCTTCGCGTGAGCACCGTTCAATTAAGCAGTGTTAAGCCTTCATATTCGACGTCTCTCAGACGTTGCTCACCCGAAAGTGCTAAACTAAAAGCAGTAGTCCGAACAGAAAAACTGTTAAAAGAAAATGACTACTGCGTTTATAATAGTAAAAGTCGGGTACTTACATGTGCACCTTTCGGTCGAAACGGATTGAATCACTATGAATTGAACGGATTTAGCTTTTTTAAAAAAGAATGTCTATAAAGTATTAAATTAAATATTACGAATTAGATTCGGTAATATAAATACTTATAACCGTTGCAAAGTCAGAGGTGCTGACATGCTACGGTGATGTTGCTTCGACGGGAAACAAAACGCCAATGTTATAAAAATCGCAGGCCATGTTTTACCTTTAGCAAAAATGGCGCGAATCGCTAGGTGGCGCCACTGGACCGGAAATTGAAGTCAAATATAGCACGGAAACTGGTGATAATTCGACGGAAACAGCTATGCCTTCTCCAATATATAAAGCTTCCAGTGACGGTCAAGTCATTTAATATTAAAATTAAATACTGACGATCATTACCTACTTTCAACTTAATGCGCTCACACATCTTCAAGTCAAAGCGTCTTAGCTGCATGTCCCCTCGCTCGCCACAGGTGGTCCCCTGCCCTGTCCCCTGGCCCCTGTCCCATTATCGCATTATGCCAAGTGTTGACACTGACCCGGTGAAGGGTGACCAATTTGACAATAAGGGGACAGATATCGGAAACCGACTGAACTGCGACTACGACTGCGTAACTTTGCAGAGCGAACATCACACACACAAGTCAAATGTCTATGATTTTTTTTTATATATTTGTCCATTCGGACAGGCTAAGACCATGGGTCATACTGCCTTGTCTTCAGTAATAGGGAATATGCATGATATTTTTTATTTACTTTAATACAAGCTCATTTCTATAAGAAACAGTAAGAAAAAAAGATTTATCGAATAACTATAAAAATAACCAAGATATAAGACAACAAAGATTTATCTCTATCTCTTTCTAGCAAAACAGAATATAGTATGGAGATTGTATGGCGAACGTGTACTATGACGTCATAGTTCATATCGGATCTCTCTGTCTAATCGCTGTCTGATTAATGCATTAAAATGTTTATATCTTCCGTATTTCTCGGTCGAGTTTAATTTTATTTTGACTTTATGTCATCTTATTTAGGGTATTTTCATGTTGTTAAGAAATGTGTTAAAAAAAAATCATGCATATTCCCTAATTTCATTTAGTCAAATCCAGTAAAAACGTCCTCAGTTAGTTTCAGACAAATGTGTCGTCCAAATTATGTCTTCAGTTATTTTCAATTCATGACATCAAATCCAGTTATAAAGTCTCAAATGTCTATGAAAATGTGACATTGAAATGGAGGTGTTGCCATGTTCCGCTCTGCGAAGTTATAGTAGTCGCACTATAGTAATAATCATAATCATAATTTATTTATTGCATAGTCATGTACATAAAGGTGTTACAATTTAAAAGTCAGTTCATGACGCCCTGTGAGGGCACACAATATACAAAACCACTTACTTAACCTAGTTTATAAGTAGTTTACAATTAATATGTATGTATTGCATTATTTATATTTATATATGAATAAATAAATTTAGGATGTCATTTCTGAATCTGTATAACGTAAGTCAGTTTATTTTGTATTATTATAGATCGCTTTAATTATTTATAATTGTCAGGTTCCGTGTTAGGTTTTATGGTATGTATGTAGGTAAGTATCATTGGAATGTCCATGCCATAATCTTAAGGAAGTAGGTACAAGTGATAATCCTAATTTTATTAATTCATATATCTTATTATTTTAGTATTATAAATTTTCGTATTATAACTTTTCGTACCAAAGTATAAAGGCAAACAAGTAGTCCACTTTCGGCCGTTTAGGAGTGCGCGATACGTATTCACACAGATGCTCAATCGCGCGTCTGTGTGAGTGCGATCCATACTGGAGCATTCCTACGCATTCTTAAATCTTTGCTAGTCGTGCGTTCGTACACGGCGCGTACACATTTTGTAAAATGGTCGAAAAGAGAAACCGGTGAGTTTCTTCCGGCGCTCCTTCTCACCAGAAGGTCAACCCGAAGCGCCAAAAGAAAAGAAGAGAAAACAATATAATGAGCCATGTAAAAGAGCCCTTGAGGGCCTACTTGCAGAAATATTTTTTTTTATTTTATTCATTCAAGCGCGCGATGTATTTTTTGTAGGAACAAAAATTATTGCTATTTTACTGTGCTAGTACAGTAAAGTGTAAATAGGGAATATGCATGAATTTTTTTTAACACATTTCTTAACGAAATCTGAAAATACCGTAAAAAAGATGACATAAAGTTAAAATTAAATTAAATTCGAGCGAGAAATACGGAAGATATAAACATTTTAAAGCACTAATCAGACAGCGATTAGACAGAGAGATCCGATATGGACTATGACGTCATAGTAGCACGGCCGGCTACAATCTCCATACTATATTCTGTTTTACTAGAAAGCGATAGAGATAAATCTTTGTTCTCTTATATCTTGGTTGTTTTTATAGTTATTTGAAAAATATTGTATCTCATACGAATGAGCTTTTATTAAAGTAAATGAAAAATATCATGCATATTCCCTATTGGTGTATTTTCAAAAACGTAATTTCGCTGTCATGACATATTGGCGAATACTGAGAAGATTCTGCCTTATTAGAATTGGCACTTTTGGTTACAATGTAGAATCTGTCAAGTTCTAACAAGTAACCAAGGAATGCCAGTCTGGTGAGGAGGAATCTTTTAAATATTGGTGGCCAGAGAAATTGCGCCAGAGATTAGTAGCCAATTGTGAAACCACAATTGTGAAAACGGACTAAAGGGAAAATACACCAAATATGTGTGCATACCTACAAATGCTCAAAAATACGTCCGAATGCACCTTCTGCAATAAGAACTTCTTACCATATTTATGAAACGCTTTATTCGATACATTTTTTTGCACTTGTCTGTAGGGTATAATAGGGATGACGACTGGGTTAAAATTATATCATTCTATTTAGTCCGTCAGTTAGATTATGGAAAAATATGGGACACGTATTTTTTTGGTTCGACTAAGGTATAGATCATCAAACTTTCAGAGTGGGGGCTTGTGAAGTCACTCCTAGGTGAAAAGTGTACCAAAAAGTGACGTCACTCGAAACTTCTAAGCACTGTATCCTCGTAATTTTTTGCTTATCAAACAATAGAAAAAATACGTGTACAATATTTTTCAATAATCTAACTGACGGATTAAACAGTTTTTTTAGTCGTCTAGCCAATTGGACTCGTGATCAAGTAATAATAATTCGCGATCCGGTTCAAAATATGTCGGCACGCGGCAAAACGCGACGTCACTGCGTTTACAGTGCGTCGACGTCTTTTGAGTAGCGGTATGGTCGCAGCTGTATACGTCAACTTTTTGATTAAATTATGTAGTATTCATGTACTCTCCAAAACGGTGCATCTTGAGGTGTACCTACTAGGGTGTCCCAGAAAGCAAATCTCCATACAAACTTTGAAACCAAGTCGGCACGCGTTCTCGTCATCACAGAGAGCTGAAATTTTATATACCTACCAGTATACTTGAGTAGTTAAAAAATATATGAGGGGTATGCAGTATGCATTACAAAATAAAAAAAAATTGTTGCAAGATTTTTTTTTATTTTTTCTTTGTAATGCATACCTCCCTAAAAATGTTGGAACTACTAAAATATTATGGTATATAAAATTTCAGCTCTCTGTGATGATGGAAACCCGTGCCGACTTGGCTTCAAAGTTTGTATGAAGATATTTTGTTTTCTGGGACACCCTACTATAGTCTGTGCGGAAAGAGAATAGGATTTAGATTTGGGGGCGTTGTAATGCTTTTCTACCGTATTTGCAAAAAAAAAATGCCATACTGCTTAGGTTAGTTCCGGTTTTCGCCACGCCTATTCTCTTTCCGCACAGACTCTACTTACTTCTTATAGGCATTTGTCCTACGACCGGCGAGTAAGCGAGTAAACTAGGCGAGTACCATTACATTACGAGTATGTATCTTGAAGAAACGGGAACGACAAAAATTTACAAACTATTTGCGGTAAATATAACATTGCAAAGATTTCGACCCTCAAAGAACAGCGGGGAGCCAGACTTTGATCGTTTTTCAATCAGGGCTGTCACCTTTGACTCCATTTAATGCTGTTTAAATCGAGGTTGCGTTCGACATCCCATCCCAGCTGTCGCGTCCACAAAGCCGATGTTGACATCCCTATCTCAAGCTACATAAACTCTTGCGGCCGGGTAACCACATACCTTATAACATGCACCTTATTTTGATGACCATAAGACTTTATTTGGAGTGATACGATTATAATAACTGCATTGATATGTTTGTAAATATTGCAACATAGATTTCGTTGATAGCGAATTGATTAATAACACTTATTGCGTAAGTTTAGAGGTTATTTTAGTGTGTTTTTTGGTTTTGTCACCGTAGCGGTGGTATGGTGATGTTTGAGGTAACGGTTATTTAGGAAATTGATAATAACGATTTTATTACCGGGGTGACGTTCGAAAACAAGTATTTATTTTGTTAATGTAAACATAAAATATAGAAAGTAAAAATGTAAACAAGTGCAAACAAAACCTAAAACTAAATAAACATAAAAAAAATATAAAAAGAACACCCCGTCCAGCAAGTCCGCCTGCGGCATAGTCCCCATTACGCTGGCGGCGTTACCTCTCTGTATCCTGTATCACGAGAGCGATTTTTTGGGAGAGGTAGGCGCCAGCTCTGGGGTCCCCTGAGGCGTCGATCAGTCGTTTCGACAGGGCTCTCATAAAGGTCTTCATGTCAGCTGACCAGGGGCCTAGTGTCTCCACTGCAAGCGCCGCAAACTCAAATGTGATACTTATCTTATTCTTGTGCAATAAAGTACTTATTTTTCAGTATTTATTTTAAGTTTATCCAAACTTGAAATACTTTAAAGGTCTATTATAGTCTAAAATGGGAGCAGCCGAGGTGACAAATCCATCAAAACTTTGTTGTAAAGGTTGTCATATCAAACTTCGAGAGCGGCAACGCATGGCAAAGCATCCAGTGTTGTAAATGCCTATAGGCGGCGGTGCCCTCTTTCCAGGTGAGCCGATTTTCAAATTTCATTTATTTCACCTGTGGTAGAGAGGACAATAGAGAGATCTCTCTCCAGGCGGGTGTTGTGCCTGGGGACCGAAGTCCAATGAGAGTTAGTCGGAAGTTGTATTTATGCAACCGACTTAGAAAACTTCGATAGCGCGTTGTAGAACATGTCAGAATTGACAGATGACAGGCGCGTCGCCACACACCATAAAGTAATATGGTATATCAAGCAAGAGTACAATGCGGCTAAGTTAGGAATCACTACATAGTATAAAACAAAGTCGCTTCCTCTGTCCCTATATCCCTATGTATGCTTAAATCTTTAAAACTACGCAACGGATTTTGATGCGGTTTTTTTTAATAGATAGAGTGATTAAAGAGGAAGGTTTATATGTATAATACATGCATAATATAATAGAGAAACACCGTGCGAAGCCGGGGCGGGTCGCTAGTTATCATTAAAGTTAATGATTATACATTATAGTTCCAATCTTGTGAGGTGAATTTTTCGCTTCGAGCCCTAATCTTTCAAACAAAGGCCATTGTATTCATTATGGTAGCTTTGCTATAATAGATACAAAGCCAAATAAAGGCCATTGAATCTATGGCAAGGCAGGCGCTACAAGTTAGTTACCATAGATACAATGGCCTTTGTTTGGCTTTGTATCTATTATAGCAAAGCTACCATAATGAATACAATGGCCTTTGTTTGAAAGATTAGGGCTCGAAGCGAAAAATTCACCTCACAAGATTGGAACCAGTGATGGGCAAAATTTAATCGACTAACGATTAACGATTGAGATTAACCTATTCAATCGCGACTAACGATTAAAAATGACGATTGATCAATCTTAATCGTAAGAGTTTCGACTAATTTAGTCACGATTAAATCAATCGTCGATTAATAACCAGCGACTAAATTTTTAATCGATTAATTAATCAGACTAATTTTCTCTCGATTAATATAAGGAATGATTTTTTTTATGCAAGTTGTTAACGACGCACTCACGGATCTCGTGAGGTCCCGAAGTTAACAGTTGATACAGCTGCGATAGCTCTTCAGGTTCATACACAGGAGGTTGTAAGGCTCCTGGAGTTTTAATTACTAAGGGATCGATTGGCTCAAAACAAAGGTTCAGATTTAACACTTATATATTGTTTTAAATCACTGGCTCTAGTGTGCATTTCCTAGGGTTCTACCACGCGGGAAGAATAGCACTAACAAACCCGACTCTGGCTTAACCATCTTTTAAACACGACACTTAAATCTATTACACGGGATATAACACAGAAATAGTCACACAAAAATCAATCAGCGAATCAGTATCAAATAGTTAATAATGTTCATACTTCCCTATAAGCTATTTACACGCTAAACACTATTAAAGGAATACTTGTTCTTAGTTGGGCGGCTCGGGCCGCAACACGTAATAAAGAAATACTGTTTCACTGACTTTAAGTCCTACCTAGACTTCACTTAGGTCATAGGCTAGGGGATCTAGTTTCACTATGTTCGGATCGGATCACTACTGGTTCGGTTCTGTTTCTCACTATGAGTTTACAACTTGGGTTCACGACGCCAACTGGCTTCCGAATGAGCTCCCGGCGTATTTAAGCAAGTGATTGTTGCGCAACATTTGCAACATATTGCGTGATGGAAAATTCCGTTCAGAATGATACCATCCTACGCTGAATTCTCGTGGTCAGACCGAGAAATTATAGGGCATCGATACACAAAGTTGTTCGAAAACTTTCGCTCTTTGCCGTTTTACGTTATGGTAACGACTAATGTACTATATACTTGACTACACAATCCTCATGGTAATTATGGGCGTGCTATATGCATCGCCTCACAATCCTCATGGTAAGCTGGCTCTGACCGGTAGAAGCCTCGAGTGGGTGTGTCCAGATCTCCTACCAAATCGTTCACTGGCCGCTCCTAGCACTAGTTGCCAGTGAAGTCTGGGTACACTCGATTTACACATTCGTTACGAGTCTTTATCTAAGCTCTAGATAGGGGGATCGGGTTCTAAGGTTTACACAAGTGCTAATGAGTCGTTACACTACACATATGGCCTCTTGTACGGGCAAAAACTCGTAAAATACTTAAATATTTCACTTATGTACTAACTATAAAACATGGTTCTAGGAAGTAGTCCTAGGGCTTATAGCTACTTACAAAACATGTTCAGGGTCTTAGTTAGACGATGTTCAGTTGGGTCGGGGTTCGGTGGGGCTATCGTCAACACAAGTCTAAGTTTCGAGTTACGTTGAGTGTTGACAGATTTCTCTAACAATGCCTGGGGCTGGACGAAAGAGTAGTACATAACTAGGGTGGTAATACAAAGAAAGGCCATGATCGCAGATGTTTGCGGCCCGAGCTGCAAGCGAGGGACGTAAATATGCGATCGAGGGCTTTCTTTATTACCTAAAGTAAAGTTCAATATTAGTATTTAAAAGACACTGAGTAAAAAGCATGATTCCTGAAATAGGTACGCCGATATTTTTTCTTACAACTATGATTGGGCAATTTGGTTTTAACCGACTGCCTGTTTGCTCAGTTAATCCGTGATGATGGCGCTTGCAACCAACTTGCAACAGTGGTATGTCATTGTTTTCAACTAGTGTTTACTTTTCAAACTATATTTGTGCTATAAAAATCTTTTCTCCAAAGAACATCATAAAGCCTATAACGTTTTGTACTTTATGCCACACCTGGCCAGAAAGTGGCTTTTTCCGTACCCGCATGTGTAATGTACTATAACTTACCTAAAGCACTGGTCCCTCCGCCGCGCCGGCGAGTACGCGAGTAAAGTTGGGTGAGTAACACAGTAACAGTTCATTGCGGGTTGACCAGGCACAGTGTGATCAATCGACCTTTCTAGACGCGCAATGTAATGCTACTCGCCCAACTTACTCGCTGGCGGTGGGACCAGTGCCTAAATGTACACTGAAAGTATATCGGTACCTAGGTGATTTGTTAGCACCTTATGTACGTTTATGCCACACCTGGCCATAAAGTGACTTTTTCCGCACGCTGCGCGTACGAAAAAAGCGGCTTTCTGGCCAAGTGTCGACATAAAATGATGTAGGTACACAACACGGGGGGTAAATAAAAAAGCCCTCGATCGCATATTTACGTCCCTCACTTGCATCTGCGATCTCGGCCTTTCTTTGTTTTACCACCCTAGTTGTGTAATGTACAAATTTTGCACCGGAGTCGGAGTTTTTAACTGATATCTTGTACTGTCTCTACCACTCACCGTTCCCTGCACTGCTACTCTGCCTTCCACTGCACTGTCACTTCACTGCACTTGACGCACGTCCGCTCTGCCCTGCGGGCGGGGAGGTTCTGCGGCGGAGGCGTGGCCGCGCGCCGGGCGGGGCGGTGGGCGGGGCCTACCTGGTTAAATATTTATACGCTCGTAATGGCGTGGGCTGAGCCTGAGATGAGTTTGGATGCTGTTCACAGTTTATACAAATACAGTCGGTTAGAGTCTGACTACGCTAAGTTTGCAGAGGTCGAAAGAAGGTTTTATTTAAAAAAAATCATATGGCAACATGTGACAACTACAGCAAGAGGAATTTTTAATCTTGGTACTTGGTAATAATTCTTCCCTTTATTACAAAATGTGTCTACATGCCTACTGAAATATATATCTGCGTCAGTATTGCACACATCGATTTAGTTCCAACCAAACTAAGTGATTTGTTCCAGGTTCTTGGATAATTTCTATGTATGTATTATATTTAAATACGTACATTTATATAAACATTACTTAGTTTGGTTGGGACTAGATCGATTTGTGCAAGACTGTCTTGAAAATTTATTTCAGTAGGTATGTAGACACATTATATACTTATTACATCGGAAGATATTTGCCTAGTATCAAGACTGATTAATCCTCTTTCATGTAATGTTGCCATATGATTTTTTTTAATAAAACCTTCTTTCGACCTCTGCAAACTTAGCGTAGTCCGACGTATTTTTGTGCTGCACTACGTACCTATGTACACATAAACCGTGTGTGTGACCGATACCGCTCATCAAGTTACACTGACGGAGAGTTGACATAACATTCCGCCTCACTTACGTGGACAGATTATTGTTGAAGTTCCCTCAGATTTTGATCTCATATCGAGCTATTTGGTATATCTCCGGGACTACTAACAAATACATTGAAAGTACATTAAAATCAGCCGGAATCTCGACAATAATGTGTCCACGAAAGTGAGGCGGGTGAAACGCTGACCGCATAACGCAACCGCTGAACGCATGACCCAAATGCATTACCTAACGCATAAGTCCCAGGCCCTTACCAGTGCTCAAAAGATAAAAATAGAATCAGACACCTACCTCTTGCCTGACGGTTATTTGGCAGGGGAACTAGAATTTCTATTCTAGAATAACTTTATTACTATCATGTGGTTTTACAGGTGTTAAGTTAATGCTGGGTTATAAGTAGGTACAATCATGACACTCAGTAAGGGTACTGCAATAGGCTACTTTCCTGACAGATCAAATCAGTTACTTTTTATGAAGTGTCAAAACGCTCAGATAGTATGAAGTTTGTATGGAACAAAAGTGAAATGACGTCATTTTACTCAAACATCAAATCATCTTCCTATTTATAGGTTTCAATCTTTTAAAAATCGTTTAAAACGCTAAATAGGTGATGTTTAGTTCATTTTTGCAAATTTTCGAAAGCTGATTTAATGGCTAGCGTGTAGTAATTTATATTGACTACAGGCAAATACCCTGATTCCTTACCACTGACATAAAACTATGTAGATCTTTAACAAAATTATTGTCTATAGTATTTATTTCCTTCAAAAGTTCAGTAAAACTATAAAAACTCTTATTAATGAAATTTGCTCTCAATTTATTTAAAAAATCTGTGACCTTTGCTCAACCGACTGTCTGTGTTTATACTGTGCGAGGTGTTGCAGTAGATATCATTACTTATCCACACACTGCTCGATACCAGTAGGGTAGGTACCTACCTACAGTCAGCAACAATATATGAAGAAATAAGGCGAGCAAAAATACCTGCCACCTCGTATCATGAAACGCCGACGCGGCCCTTAGCTCCTTGACCTCGGTCATTTCGTTCGCTCGGTCAATTATTTGTTGCAACCATTTGTCCACAACTTCGTCAACGTAGCCTCGTTAATCGCCTGTTATTAGGTACATTCGCACAGACGTAGACGTAATACTTTTTTCATCACACTTGCTCGAAAATGGTGTCATTACACGTAGGTTTTGCGGGCCGTAAATGACCTATTACGCCCTAGGGCGTAATGGTTTTCTTTTTAAATTTGAAACGCTGGTTCTGTTTTACTCTTATTTGTCATGTTCAAAGAACACGCCAACTTACTTTTTTAACTTTTATTACTGAAATATTTATTTAAAGAGAACTGTTATTGCAAATACATGTAAACACATATTTCTGTAACATTAATTAAATGTTTAAATAGTGTATTTCAGTATTTTGCAAATATAAAATCAACCATTTTAAGTCTTTACCGCTATGGTTTCCGAACGTGACTTGTCGTCTCGATATATGTCACTAATGTCACTGTCAGTTTTACAATTTTATTTAGGTTAAGTAAGGTTATTTTAATCAGATTTCCTCACAAGTGCGATGAAAAACATTGTGTGTGCCACGGGCGGTAAGGGAATTACAAACTCGTGTTATTAAAGCCCTCGGCTTCGCCTCGGCCTTGTAACAAACACTCGTTTGTAATTCCTTACTTACCGCCCTTGATACACAATGTACTATAATATCCCTGGTATCGCTAGTATCCTGTATGGTGTTGTATTTGTTATGGCGGCTATGTAACAGGAAGATGAAAGCCTGGGTCAAAGGTCAGGCAGCGGCGCAACACAACCCTATTGTGCGTGGCGTAGCGGCGCAGCAGGCCCATGCGGCCGCAGCGGGGTACGCCTAAGTGTATCAATGTTTCGGTGTTTTTCAGTGTTTAAGATTAAGTGTGGTACATATAGCGGGTACGAAAAAATTTTTTCATCAGACTTGCTCGAAAATGGTGTCATTACACGTAGGTTCTGCGGGCCGTAAATGACCTATTACGCCCTAGGGCGTAATGGTTTTCTTTTTAAATTTGAAACGATGGTTTTGTTTTACTCTTATTTGTCGTGTTCAAAGGAAATGCCAATTTACTTTTTTAACTTTTATCACTGAAATATTTATTTAAAGAGAACTGTTATTGCAAATACATATAAACACATATTTCTGTTACATTAATTTAATGTTTAAATAGTGTATTTCAGTATTTTGCAAATATAAAATCAACCGTTTTAGGTCTTTACCGTTATGGGTTCCGAACGTGTCTTGACTTTCGCATTGTCTATGGATATGTCACTGTCAGTTTTACAATTTTATTTAGGTTAAGTAAGGTTATTTTAATTAGATTTCCTCACAAGTGTGATGAAAAACATTGTGTGTGCCACGGGCGGTAAAGGAATTACAAACTCGTGTTATTAAAGCCCTCGACTTCGTCTCGGCCTTGTAACAAACACTCGTTTGTAATTCCTTACCTACCGCCCTTGATACACAATGTACTATTTTTGTAAGGGGGGGGGGCTACTGTGGTGACACATTTTATGTATAGCTAACATATAGCGTGACCCGATATGTTAGCCATACCTACGGCGAAGCTCGCCAGTAGTCCTTAGCCCGTAGGCCGTAATGTACGTTGGCCATTAAACATTATTTTATAATCACTTACCGCGTTTACCCTTGACCTCCAAGTAAATAACTAAATCCCCTATAATAGTATCAAGGACCATTAAAAGAAGAGGACTGTCATTCTCCATACTTTGGATCGTGCCCCGACCGCAAGGGGATATCCAGGCAAATACTAGATGGCACTAAAAAACTAAACATTTAACGATGTTATAATTGAACAAAGAAACATAAGTAGTACAGTAACAATTAGTTCGTAAACAGCTAATAATAAATAAATTCTAACATTTAAATGCTGTGTCACGCTTGCAAAGTTGAATAATTGTAAATAATATAATTCTTATACCAAGCTTATACATAGATGGCGTTGTAAATATCGGGGAACAGCTTTTTGTATGGAGAATGACAGGGGTCTATATTAAAACGCATACAGTAAAACGTCCTATTTTGACAATGCATACCGTTGTTACGCATAATTGTATATTCGTATAATATTAAAATGTATATTTTAAAACGCATATTTTAATTTGCATACTATTAAAACGTCTAACAATTATTTGGTATAACATTAGTGTTCATAAATACTAAAAAGTATAATTTTAATATGTCTAATCAGACATTTTAATTTTAGATGCTTAATCGAATAATTGGTATCGCAGAGGTTGTACAAGTATGTTTACAGTGACATATCCATACTTGATTTGAAAACTAACTGTCGCTTCCAGTTTAATTACGTAAAGTACTTTCTCTCGAATTTATTTATTAAAATACCTACACTATTATAGTTAGGGATGTAACGATACATAGTTTTGCCGATACCGATACCGATATCTTAGCTAAAGAATGAAGTATGAACTTCAGATATTTGTATGTCCTTATTATACCTAAATCTTGACTATATTTAACAGAGAGTCAACCTTGAAAGTGTAAAGTAAAAATAAATAAATTGTCAACTCATAATTCAGTTTTTTTTTATTAAGAAAGAAAGATTTAATTAACATAGTAAGTCAGTAATTGAAATTACTTTTTGCAGATTTATTCATACAGCAAATTCTTTTCGCGCTCTTCAAATATCGGTCATATATAATCGGCGATACCGATATTATATCGGTATCGGTATCGTTACATCCCTAATTATAGTATATGCTGATAAGCCAATTTTATTTATGTAAGTGAACACCCAGTACGCCCAGTTAAGTGGCCTAGTGGCTCAACTACAGTGAAGATAAAAAACTCCCGACAATAAAATACTAAAAAGTAAAGAAAATATAATTATGCCACATCTGGCCCTCGATCGCATATATTACGTCCCTCGCTTGCAGGTCGGGCCGCAAAAATCTGCGATCTCGGTCTTTCTTTGTTTTACCACCCTAGTTGTGTAATGTACTATTACTTCCCTACCTATAGTACTACTAAAAGAACATTTAAAAAGCATGAAATAAAACTTAAATAATAACACCCCTCTTTTTGCATCGGGGGTTAAAAAAACAACAAAAGCGAGAGCTAATTACCAAAAGTAAATAATCGCAGGGGCAAATATAAACCTACATACATATACATGCATGCATGCAAAACAAATGAATAAATAGGGGGAAAATATTAATCACAAAATCTTAAAAAAACATCGTAAAAATGGGAACATATTTTATTGTAGGTATTATAAACAATAGTACTAGTTGATAAATCCCAAAAAGTAGGGATTCTGTAGACAACAAGGACCAATTAAGTTATTTTTTTCCAAGTAACGCCCCACGTATACCGAACGCATAAAAGTATGCGTTCGTTATGCTTAATAACATTATGCGGATTTCAGGTATGCCAATTCAATCGGTATGTAAATTAACTAGTATGCGTTTTTATGATTATGCCATCTAATCGGTATGCTTAATCATCGTATGCCTAAACTGTTATGCATTTTAATATTAGGCTTATTAAGTTATGCCTAATAAGGGACACCCGAATGACAGTCCTCTTGTTTTAATGGTCCTTGGTAGTATTAAATCGTACTCCCATAAAAACTTCCACCCCATTTCCCACTCTCCCTAATAAGTATAATAGGTACCTATTCACGGATCTTAAACTATCTGCACATTAAGATCCAGATGTTTAAGTGCGAACATGTCACAGACATACAGACAGACAGGATTACTGTCGTAGGTATTATATTTATAACTAGCTGTGCCGGCGAACTCACTCACTCACTCTGTACTCAGAATTTTTAATTGTTTAGATATTTTAAAAGTTAATATTCTGTTATTTGGGGCAGACAAACCCAAAAAATCATAAAAATCGGTCCACCCGTTCTCGAGTTGTAAATGGTGTAACTAACCGACTTTGTTTTATGTGTATAGATGATAGGTTGGATTTGGAGAGTGGTACCGTATACCTAATACCTACCAGTAGCGTAGCGACGCAAAACGGCGCCGAGGGACAGGGCCTGTGTGCGGACCTATGAAGCACCTCTTTATTGTCGTCGTGTTTCGACTTCCAGCGCCCCTATTGCCTTGGCGCCTGTGTGTGCTGCACACTTCACACACATGGGCGGCGCGGCGCTGCCTAGGGCACGCGTCCAAACTGCGCCCCTTAGCGACGTACAACGTCGCCCAGCATCCAAACTGCGCCCCTTTGTTTCTCAGTGACACCCGAGGCGAATAGGGATGATGACTGGGTTAAAAATATGTAATTCTATTTAGTCCGTCAGTTAGATTATGGAAAAATATGGGACACATTTTTTGGTTTATCAAAATATTAAAAATCGACAAAGTTATAGATCATCAAACTTCTGGAGTGGGGGCTTGTGACGTCACTCTTGAGTACAATTTGTACTCAAGAGTGACGTCACTCGAAACTTCTAAGCACTCTATCCTCGTCAGTTTTTGTTTGTCAAACAAAACAAAAAATACGTGTACAATATTTTTTCATAATGTAACAGACGGACTAAACAGTTTTTTTTAGTCATCTAGCCTATTACCCATGTGAAATTGCGCCGGGGTTGAATTGATGGTATTAGGGTTCCGTACCAAAATGTTAAAAAAGGAACCCTTATGGTGCAACTCCGTCTGTCTGTCACAGCAAGATATCTCAGGAACCACTGCTACTATAGATTTGAAATTTGGAATAGTGTTAAAAATAGCTAAACCGAGCCTATTGGACATAAAAAAATCTTGTACCTTTTTTACTTTTTTTTAAAGGGGTCCGTAATGGGACTGAAAATTGAAAGTAGGGCTATTACGTCGAGTGGGGTATCAAATGAAAGGGCTTGGTTTGTAGATTAAAACACAATTTAATTCAATTTTTTTTCTGTAATAAATAGTTTTTGATTAATGATGAAAAACGTTAAAAAAATACCATTCCCCCAAGATAATAATCTTCGAAGTTACTGAACAGAAAAATCTGTAATAATTACCAATTATTAATGTCATCCCAAATATTACAGGAAAAATATTACGGCTTTCCTAACTTGCACCGTTTTTTAGAAATTTGCAAAAATCGTAACACATACTTATTTGCTCCTACTAAACTAATCGCCATACAGTTTTTCTTGAACTATTCATATATCTTCTTATGAGTTTGTACGGAACCCTCTTGCCCGGTTTTTCCTTGAGGTTCAGAACGCTAAAAAGGAAAAAATGGAGAACAGTAGAACACGAGTACAACTACGTACTCGTATTAATAAAACACGATGCACTTTGTATACTTTTGTCTTTTATATTTCTTTAAAAATACTACTTTGTACAATTATAAATACACATAATTTAACTAACTTAATATTACGTCAGATCTAGCGCATATCTTAAAGGATATAACGACGGTCTACTTCAGACTCGTACTAATTAGGAAATTTCTTTTTGCCAATGTAATTGCAACCGTAAAATTTGTGGACTAACGTACTAATTACCATTTTTTTCTCGTAATTAGTACTAGTGTGAACTAGACCATCGATAAGAAAGAATAATTATAAGCTTATTTACAATAATAGTACAGTCAATACGGAGAAAAGAAAAACCCCGGGGCATCTCCAAAAAAAATTTTTTTCATTTTATAATTTTCTACCAATTTTATGTTATTTCTACAGAGAATGACGGGCTGTTACTGTTGGATTGTCAATAACCACCCTAATGATTATTGACAATGGTAATACCAGCTCTATTTTTTAGTTTATCTGTGTCTGATACGTCACCTTTCTCTTTTCCTTTTTGCTGTCTGACATAGCTGTCCTGTTAAAATGTTCCCGTACAGTTATATTAATATTTTAAGTTGTTTTAAGACATTAATTGTGCCGAATCAATATGGTATCGATTACAACAATTAGCACCGCACTCGAGAGTTTTATTGAAGATCCTGTATCGAGAATAGTTTCCCCACTGCAGAATCCACGACCTCAGATCAAAAGGTTATGGGTCCAGCACGCTTCCACTGCGGAATCCACGACCTCAGGTCAACAGGTTATGGGCCCAGCACGCTTCCACTGCGGAATCCACGACCTCAGGTCAACAGGTTATGGGCTCAGCACGCTTCCACTGCGGAATCCATGACCTCAGGTCAACAGGTTATGGGCCCAGCACGCTTCCACTGCGGAATCCACGACCTCAGGTCAACAGGTTATGGGCCCAGCACGCTTCCACTGCGGAATCCACGACCTCAGGTCAACAGGTTATGGGCCCAGCACGCTTCCACTGCGGAATCCACGACCTCAGGTCAACAGGTTATGGGCCCAGCACGCTTCCACTGCGGAATCCACGACCTCAGGTCAACAGGTTATGGGCCCAGCACGCTTCCACTGCGGAATCCACGACCTCAGGTCAACAGGTTATGGGCCCAGCACGCTTCCACTGCGGAATCCACGACCTCAGGTCGACAGTTTCAATCCCTATGGGACAAAAGATTGTCCCAACATTTTATATTATTATTATTATATTATTTAATCAGGCAGGCAGTTGGGACAACTGATAATGCCTGTATCCAGTGAGTTAATAACTTTTTCCTATTGTGCTACCATTAATGTATGGAAAAAATTGGACACTTGTTCTTCTATTGGGATGAAAAGGCATCATAATAGGGTATTTGCCTGTAGTACTAAAAACCAAAGATATTTTACATGTAGTTAGTTTAGATGCCGAGAATTTTTTATAATATTTTTATTTCTATAATTAATCCCACATTTTTAATATTTTTACAAAATAAAATTATGATTTTTAATCTGTATGTCACGTGACCGCAAACACCAATCACAAAGTGTGACGTCATTGTGCTTAAACAAAGATGACAGACGTGTCAACTTGACGATTTATTGTGTTATTCGGAATTCGTTATTTGCAGATTTTTGCTAATCATTGTTCATCATTTATCATTGTAATTCGGTTATTATTAATGCAAAAAATATTTTTGTAGCTTATAATTGTCCTGCAATCAACTTTACATACTTTACAAAAAATAGGAAAGTACCCTATTCTAAGTAGAAATAACATAACTATGGCAGAAGCTTCACGATAAAGAATATGGCTTTTTTATGCTGAAATAAATAGGTCCAAATATGTGTGACTATGGAGCATTCCATGAAAACATCAACATTTTGTCCCTTACGAAACGCTATGGCAGCTACCCTAATAAAACGTATTAGCTGCTAAGAAACACTACCAATCTTAAAGCCGAGTTATGATATTACAATGCTGATAATTAGCTTCCTGAATTTATTTCTCGGAAGTATTAAGACGGTGGTGTCCCTTACGAAATATTTTCATGGAATGCTCCCTATACAGCGTGGAAGTCTAAAGCTAAGTTTACACTTTGTTAAGTGCAAGTGCGAGTGCGAAGTGATTAGTTAACAGGTTTTTTGGATGTTAAGCGTTAAGTGTTAAGAAATCGTTTACACATTGTTTAGTGCAGGTGCAAAGCAACAAAATGGACGACGAACAACGATTGGAATTACGAAATATTTTAAAAAGGATAGTCGTAAATGAGGTATTAAATTCAACGTTTGCTCCTCAGTCCACCTCATTTTTGTACCGGTCGTGTCCATACTATGCATTTAACCCGCCGTGACGGCGAGCGCGGGGAGTATGCGGGTGTGAGGGGGTAGCTACTTGACAGCCAAAATAGACCGAGCGTCTATTCACTTTACTTCGCACTCGCACTTCGCACTCGCACTTGTCACTTATCAGTGTGACCGTTTACACCTACATTTTACTAATCACTTTACACTTACACTTTGCACTCGCACTTGCGACTTAACAAAGTGTAAACTTAGCTTAATACGAGCGAACAATTAAACCAGATAAAGCGTTTAGTAGTGTTATCATTAATATAGGTGTATGGTTAGCATTTTTATTCAGTAATTAAAATTAGGTACAAATAAAATATAACTACTTATGAATCTAAACTATCATTAATTAATACGATTGTTTAAATTACACTTAATAGTGACCTC
Organism: Eudemis profundana; assembly: GCA_947034925.1. Classification (NCBI taxonomy): domain Eukaryota; kingdom Metazoa; phylum Arthropoda; class Insecta; order Lepidoptera; family Tortricidae; genus Eudemis; species Eudemis profundana. The sequence continues at coordinate 12,843,099 of OX344819.1, read as the reverse complement.
GTAATTAATTTTTGAAAATTTACCGAGCAGCAATGTACCGCATACATGCTTGTTATGTTATGACATTGCGAGATACGAGCTTTTTTAAAGTAACTGTCAACTAGCGTGTTTGTCAACTTGAATGTGTTGCATTACATTGCGGCCCGAATTATTTTGTATGGTAAATATTTTTTCATCACACTTGCTCGAAAATGGTGTCATTACACGTAGGTTCTGCGGGCCGTAAATGGCCTATAACGCCCTAGGGCGTAATAGTTTTCTTTTTAAATTTGAAACGCTGGTTCTGTTTTACTCTTATTTGTCATGTTCAAAGGAAACGCCAACTTACTTTTTTAACTTTTATCACTGAAATATTTATTTAAAGATAACAGTAATTGCAAATACATATAAACACATATTTCGGTAACATTAACTAAATGTTTAAATAATGTATTTCTTTATTTTGCAAATATAAAATCAACTATAATGGCCGTTACCGCTATGGTTTCCGAACGTGACTTGACGCTCGCATTGTCTATGGACATATGTGACAAATGTCACTGTCTGTTTTAATATTTTCTTGTCATACTGGGTCGAAAAGTAAGGTTATTTTATTAAGATTTCCTCACAAGTGTGATGAAAAACATTGTGTGTGCCACGGGCGGTAAAGGAATTGCAAACTCGTGTTATTAAAGCCCTCGGTTTCACCTCGGGCTTATAACAAACACTCGTTTGTAATTCCTTACTTACCGCCCTAGATACACAATGTACTATTATTGTAGTTTTAAGCAAAAGTTAGCTAAATATGCTTCTTAGGTCCTATACTGACCACCGTTTCAATATTCGCCCGTATTGGATTTCCACACTGTATATCTGGTGCATTGAATGTTATATGATTTTGCTACCATATACCATATGCTATTTGATTTTGCTACCTACTTTGTGAACGCTTGGACACCTAAAACTGTAAAAAAATATATTTACAATTGAACTTTTGATTTTTTTGATTGACTTATGAAGACAGACCTTAAAATAAATACTTTTATGTTGTCGTACTATGCTTAAAATAACTTTTCACCACCATTATAAATTGCAGTCAACAGCTAACTCATTTTATGCAAGTGACCATTCACTGACAAGTAATTAAAAATAATGGAAGATCGGTACTATTTACAAAATAACTGGCCAACAGCATGTCGGACCATGCTCAGTGTAGGGTTCCATAGCATACCCGTAAGTACAGTAAACGGCCATAAAGAATGCACATCGATCTTTGGAAAGAGGCAATCGGCTAATTTCGACTTCGTATAGCGATATCTGTGTCGCACACACCATGACGTTTATTTTGTCAGTCGTGGTTCAAATGCGAGAGAGTGCAGTCGCATATCCAAGTCAATATATATATAGAGTTGCTAAAACTTTTACAAAATTAAATTTGTACTATGGCATCTATAAGAAAAGAAAGTAAGCCGTTACTTTGCCAGTCACGCGAAATTATCTACAATATTTATAAATATGTATTTTGTAACTGAAGCCGACCAATTTAAAAAACATGAGGATGTTAATGTAAGTAATTATTTTAAGAAGGTTTAACGGCGAGTTGCAGATGCCACTGGAATTTCAAGAAGAACTTTGAACTATTTATTAAACGATGTCGGCACTGGCACTGATACATATTCTAGTGGAACAAAGTTCAGCTCTCCGAAAAATGGGTGACCAAAAAAACAATTTCGTTTAGATATGGACGATTTTCATTATGCTGTTGTTCGAAGAACGGTGTACGATTTTCTTCTGCGTTACAAAGAACTGCCGACAGTAAAATCATTAAAAGCTAAATTATCTGTTTTACAGCTCTATATATTCCACGTGAAATCAAAACAAAACAACAATAAAGTACTTAGTTCTAAATTCAAATTCTGATGAACGATTAATCTAATAATTGATGTACATGGAAATTAGCATTCGTTTGTATTCGGAAATGCGATGATTGCCGATGTGCATTCTTTGTGGCCGTTTACTGTATAATGTAAAAAATACGACGTCAAAAAGTACAACAACAAAAGAGCGTATCTTCATAGCAATAACGTCCTTTTGTTGAGAAGCTCAGTTTATCGGCAATAACTTTAAAACGGTTAATTCGATCTTGTTGAAAATAATTTTCGTTGAAAGTATTAATTAAGCGTTACTTTCGTTATTTTTTTTATATTTTTCGGACACACAGTTTAGAAGATAGAGGGGGGGGGGGGGGCAAAATTTACACTACTTTCGGAGCGATTATTTCCAAATATACAGGGTGATTTCGGGGTCGTGATCCCAACCATTTTTTTCTGACTCAGTAAATGATTGCGATGCTACCTGTATTTATTTTAATTGAAACAAAGATGATTCGTTATTTACGTATTTTTATTTAAAAATTATTATTGACTCAAAATGCGTGGTCACCCTACTTTTAATATTACACCTTTTTAGAAAACAAACTCTCTGATAGAATACTTAATAGTTAGACATCAGTTTTCTTGGGAAATAGTAGGGTGACCATGATCTCGAATTATCGCAGTTTTTTTTGCTGACTAAAATAAGTCGCTGGTGTACTGTTAGTCCTAACCTATCGTGATCCTTAGGAGAAAGTAAGTTAAATGCTTCTTTCTTGCTCCACGACCCCGTAATCACCCTGTATTAACATAATCAAAAATATTACTTAGGAACCTTATAGTGTTTTTAAAGAGCTGTCGAACTATGTACCACTCGTTGATATTTGCCGAAAAAAATGACCTACACCTATGTTCCATTCATCAATATTCATCATGTTTCGGCCGGACACACGGAACGTATATTACATTAATGCTGTTAGTACGTATGTCAGTCGGGTTTGTCCCGCTTGCCGCGGTTCCGTGGAGGAGCAGGCAGCTTCTTGTGCACGTATTTAATGTGAGTATGGACGGAGCCGGACTGCGTGAAGGCTTTGCCGCAGATCGCACACGCGAAGGGCTTCTCCCCCGTGTGAACCTGAGGAAAAGGTCAAATTAGAACCGCATAATACTTGAGGCGATAAAGGGTAATAGGATATTTGTCTGTAGTCAATATAAATTACTACACGCTAGCCATTAAATCAGCTTTCGAAAATTTGCAAAAACGAACTAAACATCACCTATTTAGCGTTTTAAAAGATCAAAACCTGTAAATAAGAAGATGATTTGATGTTTGAGTAAAATGACGTCATTTCACTTTTGTTCCATACAAACTTCATACTATCTGAGCGTTTTGACACTTCATGAAAAGTAACTGATTTGATCTGTCAGGAAAGTACCCCATTCCACGACAGAGAGTAACGTAAGTTACCAAATATTCGCGTGTTCCTTTATTGATGTTGCAAATTCAGGTGTCAATATATCCGGGGATTATAGCACATTACACAACTAGGGTGGTAAAATAAAGAAGAGCAGATGTTTGCGGCCCGAGCTGCAAGCGAGGGACGAAAATATGCGATCGAGGACTTTCTTTATTACCTCCTGTGTTGTGTACGTAGTTTTATGTCTACACTTGGCCAGAAAGTCACTTTATAGCCAGGTGTGGCATAATAATACAATACACAACTAGGGTGGTAATACAAAGAAAGGCCGAGATCGCAGAAGTTTGCGGCCCGAGCTGCAAGCGAGGGACGAAAATATGCGATCGAGGGCTTTCTTTATTACCTCCCGTGTTGTGTACATCATTTTATGGCTACACTTGGCCAGAAAGCGGCTTTTTCGGTACGCGTAGCGTGCGGAAAAAGCCACTTTATGGCCAGGTGTGGCATAAAGTAATTTTCATGCAACAACTGTCATATTTGCCGCCAAAACAAAATAGCGGCAAAAAAAAGTTGTATACCTCCAAGTCGCCCGCCCTGTTTTGTATTGTATAGTACTTACGGTCTTGTGTTTCTGGAGCATGGTTTTCTGCGTGAAAGCCTTCCCGCACAGCTCGCACTTGAACGGCCGCTCGCCCGTGTGCTTCAGCAGGTGCGTCTGCGCACACAAACAAACCACAAACATTACACACGTAGAGCTCAAAGTCAAAGTTAAATAGTACATTACACAACTAGGGTGGTAATACCAAGAAAGGCCGAGATCGCAGATGTTTGCGGCCCGAGCTGCAAGCGAGGGACGTAAATATGCGATCGAGGGCTTTCTTGGTATTACCTCCCGTGTTGTGTACGTCATTTTATGTCTACACGTACGCGCAGCGTGCGGAAAAAGTCACTTTATGGCCAGGTGTGGCATAATAGTACATTACACAACTAGGGTGGTAATACAAAGAAAGGCCGAGATCGCAGAAGTTTGCGGCCCGAGCTGCAAGCGAGGGACGTAAATATGCGATCGAGGGCTTTCTTTATTACCTACCGTGTTGTGTACATCATTTTATATTTACACTTGGCCAGAAAGCGGCTTTTTCCGTACGCGCAGCGTGCGGAAAAAGTCACTTTATGGCCAGGTGTGGCATAAAAGGTTTTTCGACACTTAGTTCTATACATATTCGGAATCAGTAAATTTCACTGATTCCGAATAAGTATACAGCTCAGTGTCGAGAAAAAATGTTACTTGTACCCTTTTGCGTTATGGCGGCAGTCAAAGTTAAAGTTAAAATGTGTTTTATTTTGTTAAACATAGGTAAGACTGTATACAGTGAACTACAAATATGAGTATAAGTACGACTACGCTAAGTTTGCAGAGGTCAAAAAAAGGGCTTTATTTAAAAAATGCATATGGCAACATCGCAATAATTAGTCTTGATACCTGGCAAATATCTTTCCGTTTAATAAGTACCTATATAATGTGTTTACATATCTACTGAAATAAATATTCAGGACAGTCTTGCACAAGTTAACTCTAGTTCGTGAGAATGAATGAGAATGAGAATTTATTTGCATAAACACGGTAATACATTTTGATGACATTTGAGTAGTTTAAAAGAACCACGTGCTAAGCCACAGATTGGCATGCATATTTTTTAAACATTACAAAGTTACACAGAAACAAGCAAAACATTCTAAAACTTAACTACTATACTCTAATTATCATGTCATGTAGATTCAAATTTCATAGTCAATTTTGCACGTATAGTATGTAGGTATTAGAATAGAAATAATTTATAGATGGCCCCTAAGATATAATGGCTGCACATACCTGCAACCCCTTGTGGGTGGCGTACCGCAGCGGGCAGTGCGGGCACGCCAGCGGCTTGTCGCCCGTGTGCGACCGGATGTGGTACTGCGCAGAAAACAACATATTACCGCCCGCCCATAAACTGGTACTGCGCAGAAGACAACATGTTACCGCCCGCCCATAAACCTCACGCGTTAAAGGACCGCCCCGCAGTGCGTCGTGGTTTATGGTCGGCCCCGGGCAACATTACCGCCCGTCCATAAACCTCACTTATTGGGCCGCCCCATAGTGACGTGATTTATGGACGGCCTCGGGCAACATATTACCGTCCGTCCATAAATTTCACATATTATTGGACCGCCCCGCAGTGCGATGTGGTTTACGGACTGCCCCGGAAGTGCGGGACGCCACCCACGGACAACAAAACTTAAATTTATCTCTTAATTAAAAACCTCAAATGCACCATAAGGTTATGCAGTGGGCTGATGATGATGATGAAATACATATCTTTCTTTACGGGTTCAAGCCGAGAAAATTATTCATTTTCTTGGTTTACTCGCTATAACCACAGTCCCGATTTGGCCGGTCAGTTTTCTAGGCTTAGAGCGACCACCGTTTGACCTTGCAGTGTATCTAGACAATACACAGCTTAATCGCGAACTATCTTTCTGACTGACTTAAGTTATTTGCATATTATGTATTGTAGTATTTGTAATTGTGTTTTTATATTGGAATAAAATGAAAATATTTAGTTTTGAGATGTAAAAAGTCTTATCCACTCTACTTTCGACACCAAACCGCATCTGGGTCGTTCATCTTTTTGGCTAATAGTGGCTCCATCCATAATAAAAATGTGTGACGGAGGTGTAGAATGACGCCTCTGTCACGCCAATTTTGAGAAACCGAGTAAAAAGTCACCATACCCAAGGTATTAAATATAGTAAAACAAAAACTGGCAAAAAAGAAGAACAACCCATCCGTCAGCCGTCTTTAGTCATGATTCAATGTATCCGACCGTACCTGCAGCGCGACGGGCGTGGAGTAGTGCTTGGGGCAGTGCGGGCACGCGTGAGGCTTCTCCCCCGTGTGTGACCGGATGTGGTACTTCAGCGCGATGTTGTTCTGTAACAAACATAACTGGTCAGTGTTTGTCATAAATGTTAGTCATCCTGGTCACGGCACCAGTTTGTAAGCGTGTCCTAATAAAGTTATCTGCCCATTACACCGTGTCATACCATGACCGTACTCAACAGGCAAAATAAATGTTCATAGTATGATACGGTGTTCATGGTAAGATACGGTGAAGTGGGGAGACCTTAATAGGTTGCTTTTGTGGCAGACATCAAACCAAAATATTTCATATTCTGGTCCGGTCGAGCGAATAACTCGCCATGATGTCGTTCCTGTCTGGTTCCACCGGCAGACCAGCGCCGACTCTAGTTGGCATTATGCTGAGGTGGGACCTTTTTGTGGCTGCGGGATTACTTTGTGTTTTATTTTCTACTTATTTACTGTCTACCTTTTTGAGCTGTCATAAATAAATGTATTGTTTTGTATGTTGTTGTGTTTGTGATAAGACCGCCTGTTGTTTACCATTTATGCTGTTTTAGATTTAAGTTTTTGTAATCTTTTGTTTTGGTGCACAATAAAGAATATTGTATTGTATTGTATTCTCTTTCTTTCATAAATGATAACCATCAGGATGTCAAGGCGCCAGTATTGTGACTAAGGATATTGTGGCTCCGGTAGACCGGAACTTCCGTTTGGTTTTACACTTCTTCCTATTTTGTATTTCATTATAAGTCACCTGCACATGAAGTGGTCGCCGTAGCGAGCGTATTTGCGGCCGGTCTTAAGAGATTGTCACTTAGTACACATCCTGGTCACGGCACCAATATTGTAACTCACCTGACACTTCTTCCCGCACATTTCGCACATGAAGTGGTCGCCGTAGCGGTCGTACTTGCGTCCGGTCTTGGGCAGGCAGCGCCGCACCTTCACCATGAGGTGCACGCGCTCGTAGTGCACGCTGCGGGACGCCTCGCTCGCGAACGTCATGTCACACTACACACACGGTTTTATTAATCCATTCAGTTTTGTAGAGAAAACTATATAGAGAATTTTCAACTTTTTAACGTGTATCAGATTAAATATAATTATTTAGAATTTCCTAGCACACAAGGCGATTTTCATGCAGATCTCGCTACAAAAAGATACAAAGGCAAACTCAGCGAGCCGTGAACGATCTGTCGAAAAATACTTGAGGAGTATTGGCATAAAAAAGTAATTTTGTCCTTTTTAAATAATAAGTAGTTCGATATTTAGGGAGCGGGCGTATTTATAACTTGGCAACTTCGTCGGTGACACTCCCATGTGTGCTTTTTGTCGGAGGCAGCCTCCGTCGGTTGCCGTTCGTGTTGGCGGTAACTTGTGTAAGTAGTTACGGCTGCACATAACAAAAAGCACACATGGGAGTGTCACCAGCGACGTTGCTAAGCTATAGATATTCTATTTTTAAGCCATCTCGAAGTCATTTTATCTCTCTTTTAAATCACGGTTCGATATTTAATGGGCTGTCAAGGGACCACCGGGGTAAAAGTAGTACGGAACACAGTCACGGTTACAACGGCGTGGCGTCAAAGATATTTGACGATTTGGCCTACATTTTCCTTAAGAGCTGTAGAACAAGGTGATCAAATGCCTGATATTAAGGTGGTTTTGCACCGGCAAGGCGAGATGAGACGAGGATTGAATTGAAATTTGTATAAAGTTTTAAATCCTCTCCTCGCGCATCGCCGCTCGCGCATCGCGCAACTTGATACAAATTTCAATTCAATCCTCGTCTCGTCTCGCCCTGCCGGTGGAAAACCACCTTTAGGCAAGCCGGTTGGAATAGAGTTGTTTGAACGCCACTTGACTGCGGTAATCGGTTACCTCGTGGCACTGCGTCTCCCGGATGGAGTGTCGCTCGCGCTGGTGCGCGTGCAGCGTGGCCTCGTCCTTGAAGTTCTCGCCGCACAGAGAACACGCCCTGTACAATACAAGTACCGATTGCAATATGGATGACGACTGGGTTAAAACTATATAATTCTATTTAGTCCGTCAGTTAGATTATGGAAAAATATGGGGCACGCATTCATTGGTTTATCAAAATATTAAAAGTCATCAAGCTTCTGGATTGGGGGCTTGTGACGTCACTCCTAGGTGAAAATTGTACCTAGGAGTGACGTCACTCGAAGCTTCTAAGCACTCTATCCTCGTCATTTATTTGGTAAAATACAAAATTTGTGAATAATATGGATCGGGGAAAAAACCGCCCGGGTAAAATGTTTTTCAGCGAAAAAAACAAGTAGAGAATAAAGTAGTTGGGGAAATATGTGATTGGTAACACATACGATGGGGAATAAACTAAATGGGGAAAAAACGATTAGAAATAAAAAGAATGGGGGGAAAAATGGGTAACTAAGTTACACAGCCCTAAAGGGATACGAATATTACCTGGTATTCTGGCAACCCTTGACGGCAAGCGCTATATGCCGCGCACGCGCATATTCGCTCTCGAAGCGCACGCCGCACACGTCGCAATGCGCCGCACCAGCCTCCACACCCTGTGCACACGTTTATACATTGTCAGATTTAGGTTCGCGTCTTTTCGGTGGATATATGCGAATAGCCTAATTTTCTGATAAAACTCGTATGAGAATAAAGAACGTTCCCTCTTCTATAATTATGGTTTAAGACATTTATTTCTCATAAGAATTACATTCACTTATCATGAGAAATATAACATAGAGAAAAAAAATAATCACATGCCAATTATTAAACAAAACACTTAACAGTATCTATTAAATTAAAACATAAGAGTACACATTTGCATTCCGGAGGTAGATCTAAATTCGCCACTCGGTCGGTACCTACGAAAATATGCGCACAGCAAATGCAGCTAACTTGTTATCGTTCATTACACTGTTGCCATGAGTTTGTAGAACACAGATCGAGCGCACCTGGATGTGACATCTTGTTAGTTCTAATAGATTTCAATAATATGTATTTTATATATTATAAATGACATTATAATATATTGATAATATAATTGTATAATCATTTAATTTTATTTACAAAGTAAATAAAATTAAGATAATTATATTTAAGGCATAATATTTAAGATTTGCAATGCATTTTTTTGAGTATAATTATTCAAATGTATTATGTTATTTTGTTATTGCATTATGTTTATTTTATGTTTAGTATTTGTTTTAGTTTAATTAGTACATTTTATTTTTGATATTTAAAAAATTAGTTACAGAAGTAATATTTTATATTATATAGTGAGATTAAATTTTATTAAACTTTATATAGCATATTTACAATTTCTTTGGCATTTTAACAACTTAGAAGTAACACAGGTACCTATACTTCATTAATAATTCGATAATTCGATATAATAACAACATAATCTATTATACTTATTATTTTGACGGCCGGTTTAGCCTAGTGGTTAGTGACTCTGCCTACGAAGCTAACAGTCCTGGGTTCGAATCCCGGTAAGAGCAAATATTATTTGTGTGGTGATATTTTTTTCTGAGTCTTGGATGTTTTCTATGTATTTAGGTATTTGTATTTATTAAATATATCGTCTAATATCCATAACACAAGCCTTATTGAGCTTACTATGGGACTAGTTCGATTTGTGTAAGATTGTCCCCTAATATTTAATATTTTATACCTGCTGCCTTACTAAGCGACCTTATTGCATTCTGAGTATTCAAAGAACATTTCTAGGAAATCACAAATTAGAGATCGTGAAAATATTTACGACGAAAAAGGACATTTAATCCGAGAAACAATTCTACACACATAGCGAGTAATCAACTGTAAACGCCCAAGATACAAAATAATTTAAATACTACGTGATCCTTATTTATTCGTCAAACAATAACCAATTTGTAACAATATTGTAATGTCACATCTTGGTCACGGCACCAATTGGTAACCACTCCCCTTTACTATGATGTGGACTAAAGTGTGTAAGTTTGGTGCTTATGTAGATTACCTGTCGATGCGATTTCTTTTTGTGTAGCGCGAGCCCAAGAGCACCGAGGAAGGTCTCCCCGCAAACGTCACACGATTTGTTCTCGTTGGGATGCTGGATACGAACATGTGTGCCGTACGTGGACCGCTTCCTACAACACAATTTCATATTAAACAGAGAAGTTTCCTGTAGTAATAATTAATTATTTAACGTTAATTATCAAAGGCTCCAAAAACTGATCCCAAATAAACACAGATTAATTTTTCTTCTTGCCTTCAATGATTTTAAGACAACATTTTAAAAAGGGGATATTTTGTCTGCAACAGTGACGTTATTTGTTCGTATTTTCTGTGAAGCTACATACCTACTATTTGAGCGTTTTGACTGATTCGATCTGTTAGGAAACGGCAGATTGACCAATACTTACTTAAAAGTGTCTCCACAGTACTGGCATTCATATCGCAGTCCCTTGTGTTCCTTCGAATGCGTCATGGCGTGCGACCTGCAATAATCATACGTCAGCAAGACACGTAGGTAATAAATATAAAAACCGTTTGTGTGTCAATTGCAGAAAAAATGTACCTTTTACTTTTTTGTCTGATCATGTTGTGTCTTATACCATTTTACTCAGAATCACGAGCACTTTTCATTTATGAAATAAAAAAAGTAGTGCAAAATGTCCCAACTTTTCCGTACAAATTTTGAATTTCTCAGTTTCGTTACGCCCAAACTAAATATAGGGGAAAGTCGTAACGAAACTGAGATTTTATTTTTTCTCAGTTTCGTTACGATTTTCCCCTTAATATTCGTGATTTTGAGTAAAATGGTATAAGACACACCATGATCAGACAAAAAAAGTAAAATGTAAATTTTTTCTGCAATTGACCTTTGTTTTACAGTCGGTTAAAAAAAATACCAGTGTAAAAAACTGTCTATAAAGTTCTACAATATGACCGCACTTTATTAATTACTGATCAGGGGTTAATGTTGCTCGAACGATATATTGAATTAAACACGGATAATTCACGTTGTAAAAAGACGAGACTTCCACTCTAACTGTTTCGGGAGCATTCGACATTCCCTTAATCATGAGTATTCGGGAACGCTGCTCGTCGTGATCCGTTTTTAATTCAATATGTGTGTCTCACGGTAGTTTTCTGAGTAAAATCGAACGATATGTTGTTAGGGTCTTAACTTGTGTCTTGTCTTACCTATCTCTAGCAGTGAACCCGCAGTGCTGACACAAAAACCGCAGCCGATGCGTGGCGAGGTGCCGCCGCAATATGGCCGGGATCCGGAACCGGCATTCACACAGGTCACACTCGTGCGGACCCACGCTCTGAGGATAATCATTCTAGTTCAAAATTGATGTAATGAAATGAAATAAATAATTAATTATACATCAACTTTATTATACAACTAGGAAACCACTGTTGCGAAGAAACACGGAAAGAAATTCAACATATTAGGTCCTTTGGGGGGGCTTGGGGGGACAGCCCCCCTTAGCCCACCAGTGAACTGACCTCATCGGTTGGCGAGTGTTGCAGCCGTGTAGAAATAGAAACCTTTGAAGCACTTTTCGCTTCGCATTTGAACAGCGAATTCATGTAGATGAATTTTATGGGGGGTTTGGGGGGGGTGGGCCCCCTTAGGTCCTTTAGTGATCTAAGCGCCAAGTTCATGTAGTAATTTTTTGGGGGGGCTTGGAGGGGCGGCCCCCATATCCCCCCCCCCCCCCCAGTGGTTTCACGCATCTCCTTGAACAACGAGTTAAAGTAGTTTCATGTAGCAATTCTTTGGGGAACTTGGCGGGGCTGAGGGGTGCCCCCCCCCCCTCCCCCCTTAGTCCCTTCAGTGAACTGACCTCGTCGTGGTGTTTAGCGGCGTGGTTGGCGAGCGTTGCGGCCGTGTAGAACCCCTTGAAGCACTTCTCGCATTTGAACAAAGAGTTCATATAGTTGTCCTTTTCTTTCCTCGCCGCCATGTCTTCCACCTGTACATATTATACAATACTTGACATTAATTCCGTATTGAAGACCAAAAAATCAAGTAATTTGATAATGATTAAATAATCCGTGGGCACATCACCATCCACCTCGATCTAGATCGATGAAATAAAACTAATCTGGAGTTTTATAGGTTAGTCTATCAGCCCTTTTCGTATTGATGTTGGTCTCAGGGACACCCTGTATATAATAAGAACCTATAATTGTAATTTTATTGTATTTTTTATAACCATACTAGCATTTTCCCGCGGCTTCGCCCGCGTTGTTCCCGTTATTGTCCCAAAGGAACTCTTTACTGGGTTATAATGTATCCTATGTTTCAATCCAGGACTTGGTCTACTTGCATGCCAAATTTCAGCTTGATCCATCCAGTTGTTACCCCGTTATAAGGTAACAAACATCCAAACATCCAAATATCCAAACATCTTCACAAACTTTCGCATTTATAATATTAGTGGGATAGTGGGATTTGTTGGCAAGTCCACCAATAATTTAGTATTAGTATGCGTGCGTTGGCACTACTGATTTTGTTTCCTTGTTTAATCTATATTTTATCTATGGTAAGCGTCATTGGCAACTTGTTCTTGTTGTTTACAATCCACCACGGTCGCGAATACACGGTTCACAATTAACTCCAGTCTTTCACTGCTGGTGCAAACCATCTTCCAACAACTAGTGCTACAGTCTACCCAACAATATTTTTGAAAGGCCTCGCCTCGGCTCGGCCGTGTACCTGCTGGTCCCTCGACAGTATGACGACGTCGAAGTTGTACTCGCGCTCGAAGGCGGGGAAGTCCTCGTCCCGGATCTTCTCGGTTTTTCTCCTCGCTTTACTCGCTTTCTCTGTCTTCACCTTTTTCGTCTGCCGACAAATGATGAATGACAAAAGAGCGTTTTCCAAAAAAAAATACTTTCTCAAAATATGGACTTTTGAGGTTTTTCTGGCTCAGAATCGTTAGTATAAGGTTCGAAAGTACTAACGATTCTGAGTCAGAAAAACCTCAAAAGTCCGTATTTTGAGAAAGTAGCTACCCCGGTATTTTTTTTGCAAAACGCTCAAAAAGGGCTTACAATAAGGGTTATCAGCAATGCTACGGGGCTTTTTAGCTAAGTACTTAAGCTACTGAAAAATAATATGATATGATATGATACATTTGGGATCCTGCCGTTTTGCCAAAATTATTTTGGTCAAATTTCATTTCCCAAACAAATATTAGCAACTGTTTTTTTTGCCAATGCAATCTTTGGCATAATTATAATACGCAAATTTTCGTTTGGTCAAATTTTTATTCAGCATAATATTAATACGGAAAATGACATTTCGGCATTTGGTCTTTTAGCAAATGCTTTATTAAGGCAAAAAAATATTAGTCAATAAAAGTTTAGTCAAATGAATTGTTATGTCAAAACATAAAAAGTCAAAAATTGGATTTCTTTAGGTAATAAAATTTGACCAAAATAATATTGGTAAAACGGCACGATCCCATAAAAAAAGTTAAATTTTAAGTAATAATTTTGAACCTGTTGTTCAAAATTATTACTTAAACTTTAACCACTTAGCACGAGTTTTGCAAAAATGTCAATATCTCGAAAACTAAGATATTTTTACTGAGGTCAACTTAATCTGGTCTCTTATGAGTAGGTCTATCAGCCCTTTTCGTATGGTCGTTGGTTTTAGGGACACCGGTATAAACTGATTTCGAGGTCCTCGTGGTACTATGGAGGGTGGACCCCCTTAACCCCTCCAGGGGTCTGCACGCTTGTTAAACACTCGGATGTATTAATTGACCTCGTAGTACTTAAAGGAACGATGCCCCCCTTAGCCATCCAGTGTTGTTCACGCTTGTTATACACTCGGGCGGGAGTATAATCTGAGCTCATCGTGGTGCTTGGACGGTCTTGGGGGGTGCCCCCTTTAGCCGCCCAGAGATGTTCACGCTTGTTATACACTCGGGAGTATAAACTGAGCTCATCGTGGTGCTTGGAGGGTCTTGGGGGGTGCCCCCTCCTTAGCCGCCCAGTGATGTTCACGCTTGTTATACACTCGGGAGTATAATCTGCTCATCGTGGTGCTTGGAGGGTCTTGGGGGGTGCCCCCTTTAGCCGCCCAGAGATGTTCACGCTTGTTATACACTCGGGAGTATAAACTGAGCTCATCGTGGTGCTTGCAGGGTCTTGGGGGGTGCCCCCTCCTTAGCCGCCCAGTGATGTTCACGCTTGTTATACACTCGGGAGTATAATCTGCTCATCGTGGTGCTTGGAGGGTCTTGGGGGGTAGCCCCCCTAGCCGCCCAGTGATCTGCATGCTTGTTATACACTCGGGACTATAAACTGACCTCGAATCAGGGCTCAGAGCCGGTATTTTGCAGTACAGTTTAAGTAATGACTTCATATTATTAGATTGTCCAATTAAAAAATGAAATAATGAACTAAAGAACGAAAAGAATACCCATATTTTTGTATGACGAAAATACCGGTATCCGAGCCGTGCCTATAATAGGTGCTTTACGGCGTAGTTGGTGAAGGTTGGAGTATTTCACTCGATTTTGGCCTCTCGCGCGGTGGGCGTAGCCGATCTGCACGCCGGCAGTCGAAAAGTCACAATGGCACAATAGAATTATCCTGACAGTACGCAAACGCCGGCCGATCGGCCAATATTTCATATTCATATTCATTTATTTAATGCATTCACATATTTATATATTTTTTGTACATGAACGCGCGAGAGTGAAATATCTGGTTATATTCTCTAATCTGTGCCCGGCGATTCAAAGATGATATTATGCCACACCTGGCCATAAAGTGGCTTTTTCCGCACGCAAAAAGCCGCTTTCTGGCCAAGTGTAGACATAAAATGATGTACACAACACGGGAGATAATAAAGTCCTCGATCGCATAATTGGGATGTTGAATAATGTTGAATGTTACAACATAATATAGTCACATGGATTGCAAAATACTAAATTATCATAACACAAAAGAAATAAACAAAAAATGTATAAAAAATATAAAGTTATGAGAATGCTATTTTTTTCATACAGACTTAGTACAGCGATGCAACGGATGACGTCATAATGTTCTACCGTTTTGTATAGAGCGTTTTCAATGCTCAGTCCGATCTGCTACTTTTGATTACAATTTGTGGCTGTTATACTTATACCAATGTATTAGGGTCATATAGATATTTGTTCCTCAGAAATAGTAGAATCGATTTAGGACAGAAAAAAAAACGATTCAACAGGCTAATTGGCCTTTCTTTGTTTTATCACCCTAGTTGTGTAATGTACTATTGTGTGTGTTGTCCGTTCCATCTTGCAGTGACAGTACCTTGGATTTCCTCAGCTGCTTCTTTTTCTTTTCTTTCGGCTGGAGCTCGCTGAGCGCCACGTCATCATTGGAGTCGTCTTCCAACTTCAAGCTCACGTCCTTGCACTCCTCCGGGGAGGGGGGCGGGAGGGGGGAGGGAAGTGGGGGAGGGGAGGGGGAAAGAAGAGGCAGTTCCTCCTGTAAGATAAAGACAGTAGATAAGGAAACACCCGAAAATTCCGAAATTATTCTGAAAGTCATTTTCTTACGGAATGGTGTCGAATCGACTTAGCTTAAGTTTACGAGATGTACAGGGTGAAATTTTTTTGATCGTTTTTACAGTGAATTCTTAGCGAAAAATAGAAAATACGTGATTTTTCAGTCAATACCTTTCAGTACTAACGTATTGAAAAACAGCAGCTGAAAGATATCCCAAAAAACCATACGTTTGTGGATACCGCGGCACAGTGCACTGCGCGGGAGACGGCAGCGGTCCCCTCCCCGCGACCCCTACCCCGCTCCCCCGTCGAGTCGCCGAGACAACTTACGAGTCGATACGCGTAATCCTCACGTTACTAATTATTTTTTCGGACAGTACATTTGGGGCATTCCACGAAAACGTCTACTTTGTCGGGCACGTAACGGCTATGGCAGCTACCTTAAAAACAAATTAAAAGTCCTAAATGACATTATCAATTCAGAAACCAAGTTGTAAAATATTGACATACCAAAAATGTACTTCCTAACTTTGTTAGAAGTATGAAAAAAATGGCGTCACGTGCCCGAGATTCTGGTGGAATTCCCCATTTTATGGTGAAAATTTTACCTAATTTCTTTTCTTCAGGAATGGCATCTTTTATTGATGCCTAGGAAAACTTTGGACGGTCAATAATATTTCACCAAAAAACAAATATTTTAAGTTAATGTAATGTATTAATGAAATCTCTTGTAATAACGTCATATTGTTGGAACACTTGTAAAATGGTGAAAAAGAGAAACTGTTGAGTTTCTTCCGGCGCTTCTTCTCACCAGAAGGTCATTACCCGAAGCGCCAAAAGAAAATAAGAGAAAAGAATATAAGACATGTAAAGGAGCCCTTGAGGGCCTACTTGCAGGAATTAATTATTTTATTTTTTATATTTTTTTTATTCACCCTGTAGATGGTCTCAGAACCTCATAACTGGACGTTACTTATTCTGTACTATAGCGTTAAATCCGGCACTGCAGGCACTAGTAATAACTAACCTTGATGAGGTCTCCGTAGTAGCAGTCGATGGGCTCGGGGCAGACCGCGGTGGCGAGCGGCAGACTCAGCCCGACCGCGGCCCGGTCCACCGAGCGGATGAACTCTGTTGTTATCTGGGAACACAATAGTACATTACACAACTAGGGTGGTAAAATAAAACAAGGCCGAGATCGCAGAAGTTTGCGACCCGCGCTGCAAGCGAGGGACGTAAATATGCGATCGAGGGCTTTCTTTATTACCTCCCGTGTTGTGTACATCATTTTATGTCTACACTTGGTCAGAAAGCGGAAAAAGCCACTTTATGGCCAGGTGTGACATAAATATATAATAAATATTTTTACTAAAAAAAACCCGACCGCGGTGCACTTTAAAAGTGTATAAAATCCGCCATTTTGTTTATTTTAACGAACTTCATACCCAGTGACACTCGCGCCATCAAGACGAATCTAATGATGTATCATTTATCAAAATCGGTAGTGCCGTTGAGTAGTTACGAGCGGACATAGGAACGGACGTACATACATAAATACATACATACATACAGGTTAAACACTTTGGGCTTCGCCGCAGTCGGGTAAATATGAACTAGGGAAATAAATATGAACCTTTGTAGGAGCATTCCATGAAAACATCAACTTTTTGTCTCTTACGAAACGCTATGGCAGCTACCCTAATAAAACGTATTAGCTGCTAAGAAACACTACCAATCTTAAAGCCGAGTTATGATATTGCAATGCTGATAATTAGTTTCCTGAATTTATTTCTCGGGAGTAATAAAACGGTGGTGTCCCTTACGAAATATTTTCATGGAATGCTCCTGTAATGTGTATGAGAAGGGAGCCGGTTGAAAAGTCGATGACTTCGACAGCAGTTTCAGGCCAGCCAAGCGCGAGTCGAATTCGCACACGAAGGGTTCCATAGCGTCGTCGGGCAAAAAACCACGTGTTAACGTTAACGTGGCAGCGTATCTATTTTTAATTTAATTTGTAATACTCTTTTTGTTTTTATCTTGTGCTGCCATGAATAAATGCATCTTCTTTCTTTCTTTCTTTAAATTCAGTCATCCTAATTAGGATGCAAGAGAGGGATAGGAAGGACGCTCCTGATTACACTATTCTAAATTTAGTCACTGAATCAGTCAGCATTTCAATCGTATCAGTGACGAATGTCTCGGATGCAATGCCGCCATTGTCTAAAGATCAAAAGATCGGCCTTGGAGTAGCCTCGGCCATAGCATACTTGGAAGTTAAAAAAAGAAGGACTTGGGTCAAGGAATATTAATTGCTGAGGAACAAATTGTCGACAATAAATATAACGAATCCCAATCCTCATTAACAAAACTAATCCCCGAGACTTGTTGGGCTATATCAAACTCAAACTCATTTATTTCTGTAAGTAGGCCTCAAGGGCTCTTTTACATGTCTGATTCTTTTCTTTTCTTTTGGCACTTCGGTAGATGACCTTCTGGTGAGATTAGAATTAGGATACTTTTTAGGATCCTAACTAGCTAAACGCGATTACACTTTACTAAATTAGGTTTCTAAATCATTTAGCATCCTAAATTTAGCCAAGTGTAATAAGCCCTTTACTTCTATGGGAGCCAAAATGGTGGCCAGGCTCCCATAGACCAAAAAGAGGTCTGCCAATGTGTACTCACGAAGTGGTGGTGCATGAGGATGCGCTTGAGCTGGTCCTGCGCGGTGCGGCTGCGCGCGCGCAGGTCCGCGGCGCGCCGCAGCAGCGCGCGGCACACGCTGCATATATGCTGCGGGAACCCGTCCCATGCTGATAGCTGTACAAAAAGTAAACCAATATTATAAATGAGTAATTTTATTATAAAAATTGTAACGTATAATATAATAGTAATTATAATTTATATCTAATGATAATAATGTAAAATGATTTGTATATATACAGCTTGTAATAAATCATGATCCCTGTGACAGTACAATTCTCTCCACTTGTTTCCAAACATCTAAAATAAAGAACAACATTTATTCCTTGATTTTATTTTGATCTACTAAGCCAAATAGGCCTATCTTAACTGGATAATCTAAAGACAAAAAAAGTTTCTTTTTTATACATCACAATAGGAAAACATATCCTTTCACTCTTACCTGTTTGTTCCATCTATTCGTCTGAGTAACAAAAACTGAATGTTTTGGCCATACTACTACTTTTTATGGGTTTTAGAAGAGCTAAACAACGAAAAAATTGACGTATACATTGAAAAGAAGTGTCTAACAATATCCCAGAATGCTACACGCATTATTTCCAAAATAATAAATAAAACTTCACATAAAAGGCGACCAAATTGTGGAAGAATGACATATGAGATATGAAACGAGTAAATTTAACGTTCAACTCACCGCTGTGCCGGTAATATCAATAAAATCTTCATTTAATTGGTGTTCCAAAATTCCGTATAGCTTGACATCGGTGGACAGACAAATGCGACATGCTAACAGCTCGTCTGAATCCTCTAACTTCAACCCTTTCAACATTTTGGGACTGCTAGCTCATTTAGAATGAGTTTTTGTGTGATTTAATGTTAAAAATTCTTTATAACAAGTAAAATCGATAGGTAAACATTATAGGTCAACTGACATGTATCGTGGTTTTGCTAGTTGGACTTATTTTCAGTGATAGTTATGGAAAAGTACAAGCGTAATTTAACTTTATGTTCGAACAATAAGGACTACATTTAAAACGTATGTAGCGCTGTTCTCATAAATAAGAAAAATACTGAAATTAGCATAAGGTTATATTCATAATGTTGCCAGATACGTATGTTAAATTTCTACCATTACGTTGTTATATGAACATCAAAATGTTCAACGTTCATTTTGTGAAAAAGTGAAATTATTTTTGTGGCGCTATTATCTTGGTTATATCATAAAAGAGTTTTAAAATATTGATACATTTAAGCGTTTAATGAATTTACTAAAGGCGTGTTCCTAGAAACAGTTACTTCAGTTACAACAGAAGTTAATTGTATGGTAGGGTACATACATTTACAAAAGTAACTTTAAAGTGAGTGCAATTTATCGCCAAAAAACGCATATTTGGCGATTTTAAAAGAAAACAAATTTACCAAATGTCTTTGAGATAAATTAAATAAAAAATAAAAAAATTTAAATGACCACAAGATTTTACTCGCAAAATAAAATACGGATATATTATTCATCAATACTTTATTTACATAGTTATTATATTCATAATCAGTTCCTAATAAAAGCGACACCTTATTTACTTAACAATATGAGCTTACTTACATTTTATTATTTACTCAGAGCACATCAAACAACTGACTATTTTATTACTTTGGCAAGATAAATACGTACATTTAACATGAATTTTTCACCACATGACACCGACGTAGATAGTGAAAAAATTCAAAGTAATATGACATCTTCACTTCACACAAAATTAATACCTGCGATCGAGTACTAAAATAGTAAATTGTTTGCATAAAATAATAATTCATAAATGACTAGAAATTGTTATTGTTCTCAAAGTAAAGCCGCATGACATTATTGACATGGTTATATAAACATGGACTAAAATTTAAGTCATAATGTTAGTCATCTCATTTGAGGGTCGATTACGGGCATTTTTCCAGTGTTTTTTTTTTATTTCACTATTTTGTTTGTGTACTTGAGATTTAAGACTTTTATTTTCTCAAAAGAAATCTTACATTTCACTCTATGAGATAAACTCTAAGGACATTTTTTGTAATCGATACCGCAAAGGACTATCGAGTGACGACAATTTTCGATTAAATCATATCAATTTTAATCAGATTGTCGAGCTTATGATTAAATTCGTGTCACGTTAACCTAAAATTAAAATCGTGCCAGTTAAATGATGAAATCAACAAGGCTCCTTATCCTTTCTGCGACTACGTGGCGGTCGCGGGGCGCGCGGCGGCGCGGGCAGCTTGAGATGGACTGTGTTGACGTGCAGCTTGAGCGATGCCGCATGCGCCAGCAGCTTGCCGCACACGCCGCATGCCACCTGCGGCCTTTGTCCTAGGTGCACCTGAAATGAAATAAAATGAACTCTATGGCAATATACTTGTCGTCGTCAGGGGTAGGAGTCATCAGGATGATCCCCAAATTGCCAATTGTGGAAGAGAGGACAATAGAGAGATCTCTCTCCAGGCGGGTGTTGGGCCTGGGGACCGAAGTCCCAAGGAAGATGGTTGGAAGTGTCATATATAAGGAAGTCAGTTAAGAAACTTCTATAGCGCGTTGTAGAACCGTATGGAGATGGCGCTCTTTGTATGGACGTTGGTGTGAGCGCCATCTATCCATAGTCGATGTTGATGTCCACTGCTTCCAGCGTACGTTACTAGGTGGCGGTGTCGCCACACAATAATCCGCAGTCGAGTGTAGGTTTTCATCGGTTGGAGCTCGATAGTTTCACTAAGTAATCACAATAAACGAAGAAATGCAGCGAGGTTGGTTGCGGGATGTGTCCCTTCGCCCAAAAGGCTCCGGTCAACCATCACTGTCTCTGATTCCTCGTCCAGCACAATTCACCAATTTTCCGACATGCGAAAAGATTGACAACCAAGACAGAACTAAGTCAATTTTGAATAATAGTACATTACACAAATAGGGTGGTAAAACAAAGAAAGGCCGAGATCGCAGATGTTTGCGGCCCGAGCTGCAAGCGAGGGACGTAAATATGCGATCGGGGGCTTTCTTTATTACCTCCCGTGTTGTGTATGTACATCATTTTATGTCTACACTTAGCTGTGAATAATTTAACTGTGTCAGTTTCATCAAACTCGGTTCAGTACTTTTTGGGATAGTGAGTTAAGTGTGTATCAGTCACCGGGACAACGTGTTGTTGGTCTAATTAATATTCAACAACGAAATTAACAAAACGAAGAATGCTTCCATTTTTGAAGTCGGTTTAATGACCTAAAATGACTTGTTCGTCTCTCTCACTTGGGCCGCACTCACCACTCGGTGGTGTTTCTCCATGTTGTCCTTCTTGGCGAAGCGCAGCGGGCAGCCGGGGCACGCGTGCGGCCGGTCGCCCGTGTGCGCGCGCAGGTGCACCGCCAGGCTCGATAGCGACTGTTACACACATTACACAACTAGGGTGGTAATACAAAGAAGGTCGTAGATGTTTGCGGCTCGAGCTGCAAGCGAGGGACGTAATAAATACCTCCCATGTTGTGTACATAATTTTATGTCTACACTTACTACACTACGCTGCGCGGACGTAAAAACCCGCTTTCTGGCCAGGTGCGGCATAAAATAAATAAAAAAAAACAGAATTCTTCATTTCCGTGTTGGGTGGCGCCGCTCTTCTTTAAGTTACATGATTTTTATATTAAGCTAAGCTAAACTAAATGATTTTAATGCGTGTTCGACTGTAACCATAATACGAGGGTGGTTTGATAAGTACCTGTAATTAAGTACTTCTAGAATCTTGACATGCTCATGTTTCCGGCTATTGTATGACACATTATTTATAAGTATTTAGGCCAAATTTCAATACAGTCGCATCTTTATTCTTTGAATTATGGATCACAAACTGCACGACTCCGACGACGACGTGGACGTAACTATGAAAAAATTAAAACAGTTCGCCGCAAGATCCACACATATTTTTTTTTATTTAATAGGTAATGAAAAAAATAATATGTCTATTTTTGGAGACTCTCTAACTGTTATAGTTCACAGTGTTTTTATTAGAATATAGTTTTTTTTTTAAATAAGAGCCGATTCTTGACAGTATTGGTTCAAAATTGACACAGACTAATAAAACATATAAAACATTGGAAACCACATGTCTAGTGAAAGTGATCAATGATGAAGATTTAGGTGATAGCTAAAGTCCTTGACTTACGTGTTCGTGATTTTAAGAAACTTAAACACATTATTCACAAGAATGGGATAAGGAACAGAGTGTGGCTCCAAATGAGCACCAAAAATGGGTTCACGATCTCAACTTGCAAGTGGGTTCAGGAAAAAACAGGATAGCGAGTATTTATTGATCTATCACCATTGTTTATACTGGATTTCTAGCAAGTTATTTGTATTCACCAAGTTAAAAAAATAGAAAAAGAAAAAAAGTTGTACCATAGTAAATATACCCAGAAGCCTGTCATGCGACTACTTTACAATTTTTTAATTTGTAAGAAAAAAAATTAATGCCACAACAATAATACTTAGTGTATGTAAATAACCTAGCTACAAATTGTATTAACATAAGGTTTTTCTATCTTTACTCTAAATACCTCAATACAGGTAGTTATCAAACCACCCTCGTACGAGTCCAAGCATTGCTTGGTTTGGGATTAGATCGATTTGTGTCATATGTCCTGCAATATCTAATAATTAGAGCGAAGTTAGGAAGTTAGGAGCTATTTTTTTTAACACAATGTTAAACAACTAGCGAGTGTTTATACAAAGGTACTCACGGTACAGTTTTTGCCGCACACCTCGCAGATGAACCCTTTCCTCGCGACCAGCGCCGGCGCCGCCTGCACCCCGCCCCCTTCCGTATCCGCGGGCTTCATGTTCTTGTTGCACTATAACCAAACATCACTTTTTATCCGAGTGAAGCATAGCCCCCACAGTTATACATCCAGCAGACTGGACACTTTTACTGGACAAAAGTTCAATAAAAAAAATGCTTGCCACGGAAAAAATTACATAATATTTAAGCTAACTTAAACCTAATTACACTTTTGATAATATGGCAACAGACTCAGGCTAAGCGCATACTGTTAGCATTTTCGGCACAGCCACACGCACGCACGCAGGCACACACACAACAGATTCCAACCAAGAACCACTATTCTTAGTAAAATGTAGCAGACCGCACAATGTTCACAAGTATTTTTACTGTGTTCACACCTGTTTCTACTATTTTTATTTCAGAATCAGAAGCAGAAAAAACATTTATATCCAATATCCACGAAAACTTATTATAAAGATACACACTACAAATTACAATAAACTAAGAACAAACTAATTTTTTTTTTCTTAATTTCCAGTCAATATATTCGTCCGAACTAGTTTCTATTATGTTCACATCCATTTCTACCATTTTTACTTTCTTCTAGCATTTTCTACCATGTTCACCGTTTTTATTCTATAATGTTCACTCCCGTTTCTACTATTATCAAATCAGTCAAGTACTTTCTACTACTATCTCCAATTTAACGTGTAGGATGCAATCGTGTGCCAGACCAGAGTTTTGTATGTAGACAGATGTTTATTATGGTAAGATGTGAAAGGACAATGCTCACGTAGTATGGAAAATTAACCCAAGCCCGGCGCAAACGAAAAGTAACTCAAAGTATAAGTAAAAATAAGTAATTAATTACTGCATAGGGGGCACCGTCGAAATATTTTTTTTAAAGTGTGAAATTGCTATTCAAAGTTTTGCAGCGTTCATGTTCATGTTTTCGTAAAAGGATAATTAAATCGCTAAAATGGTTGTTTAAAAGGGACTAACAAGGGGCATCATTTTTCTTATTTGTAAATGCCACTACTACCAGTGGCTACTGTCCTGGCATCAAAGAAAAAAAAACACAAAAGTAGTTACATGAATCATTTTATTATCAAAACATTATTCGTTTTCTACACGTTTTCTATATCTACGATTACATCGTCTGATGTGTGTCCAGGGTGATTGAAGTTCTGTTGAAATCTGGCCCAACCCAAGTAATATATGACACTCATTATATGAGCACAGCTGCCCAAAGTCCTTTTTCCATGTATACAGGAACAATAATGTTCTAATATAGCGTGTCTGCTATTGTCAATATTGTCATTTTTATACAAAATGTAGGTGTAGGTGGTAGCAATTTCACACTTTTAGAAAATTATTTCTATGATTCCAACTTTGCAATATTTGATTACTCATTTTTAGTAATAATTTGAGATACATTTCATTTCCGCCGGGCGTGGGTTTTTTTTGAGCATTGTCCTTTACCGAGGTCGTTCACGTAGACGTTGTTTGTTATGGTAATAATTATTTGCTCCTAGTACAGGCAACACCTGGTATTTCTGTGGTCATTCGGAACTTACTTTTTTGATCTGGTGCAGCCGCAAGCCCGGCGGGCCCTTGAAGGACTCCCCACAGACACCGCACGTGCTGGTCGCGGGCTCCGCGCTCGCGTGGTTCATGCGGACGTGCGTGTAGAACGTCGACTTCTTCCTGACACAGGTTTAACCCGAACTGTATTATTTTGTTTAAAGTCTGTTTTAAAGAAACAGTTCACTTTCAGCGACCAACTAACAACATTGAAATTATTGGAATATAAACCGTGACGATAGTCTAATAAAGTTGATTGTTATTTTAAGTTTTCGACGTAACTAGTGAATTTTGGTTGTCATCCGACAAAAAAATTTAGTTCTAAAGCCGTTACTACAATGACTCCATTTAGAGTCGGCTTTTCAGCTTATCAGAGCAAGCCTCGAGCGGAGACTCCATCTAGACCCAGCCAAATAAAACACTGCATATTGTAACATAACTTGTAATGAAATGTGTCTTCACTGTCGCAAACTAGGCTTTGAGCCCGATCTAGGGGACAATTGGACGTAGTCTACGTTTAGATAAAAGGATCCAACCCACAAAAAAGTCATCAGTGTAACCAACCTTTCTCTATAATTCTATAATTGGTTCGTGTGGGTTGGATCCTTCTCCCTAACCCTTAAATGCATGGTGTACGATGTAGCGTACATAAACAAAAAATAATTCATTTTTGAAAACTAGAAATATTTATTTTGTTCGTCAGATTAATTCTGCGTGGAAAATGAACGTATTTTCATATTTATGACTCATTTTTGGCAAAATTGTATTTAAAAAAAGTTATTAGAGTTTTTGAGCAAAATGGTGGCAATTTTGAAAAAGTTATATTATATTTAAGGTTTTCGTTGAGTGTGTTTAACGGTTTTTAACAAAATAAGTAATTATTTTTTAGTATAAAAATGTAGCACATATCATAACGATTAAAAGTTTACTAAATTTAATAAAGTTCTCAGTCTATAAGTAAACAATATTTGATCATGTAGGATCTAGCCTACATTTGACTATTAGTGCAAAAATAACCCAAAAAATTGTTATAGATTTTTTTTTAATATTTTTCTAGTGTTTATTAGGCCATTAGGTATCCACATATTTTTTTTTGTAACAATAAAAAAATCAGGCATTTAAGGGCTAAACTACGTCCAATTAGAAAGTCAAAAGTCTATAGAAAATGCTCAAACGTGCACTAACTTGAAGGTGCGCGCGCAGTGTGCGCACTGCCACGTCTTGCCGGCGTGGAACTCCGAGTGCAGCAGCGCCTCGTGCCTGCAACACGCTACTGTTCACTGAACATCCAACGTGTCAAATCATCCACATCTGAACACTGTTCACCTGACGCAGCCGATTGACTTAACAATCTCAAAGCCATACCTTGATTGCTTTATATAATAATGCCATACGACTATAGTACATTACACAACTAGGGTGGTAATACAAAGATCGAAGAAGTTTGCGGCCCGATCTGCCAGCGAGGGACGTAAATATGCGATAGAGGGCTTTCTTTATTACCTCCCGTGTTGTGTACACCATTTTATGTCTACACTTGGCCAGAAAGCGGCTTTTCAAAGTCACTTTATAGCCAGGTGTGGCATAAAATAAATGACTGTTCAGCCCGGATCAGTCCTGTCCCAATTCTACCACTTATCCCGTTTCTACTATTTTTGGAGTTTGTAAATAAAAACGTTTCTACTATTGTTGCAGTTAGTACCATTTTTGTCGTTTCTGTTTCTACTATGTTTGCAGTTTCTACCAATTTTCCCGTTTTCAATGTCATTTCAGTTTCTACCATTTTTACCATATACCTCGTTTCTACCATTTTCCTCATTTCCAATTTCACTATGTTTCTCTTAAAATCTATAATTTACGTCGTTTAAAATTACATAACTCGTCATATTCACAGTCTATCAGTTTTCCATTTCAGCCGGGATACAATTTTAAAATGTGGCTCACTCCGTGATTTCACCCCGAAGTTATTAATTATAATTAGCCCCAAATTTTGTCCCTTCAGTGGGGCTTATACTTTGTTCTTTTAGGTATTTAAAAAAAGGTAAACAAAAAAACCACGTGACACGGGTCGTTCAGCCAGAGGTATTGTGCAACAGATACAACACGTTACTTTGATTGGCTGAACGACCCGAGTCACGTGGTTCTTTTGTTCATCTTTTTTTTAAATACCTAAAAGTATAGACTATAGGTAGCGACCAGAAAGAACACGTTATGCGATAGAGCGAGACGATCGATATAATGTACAACATACTTCTTCATTCTTTGTTGTTGTGTGAGTGTGAGTCGATATATCGAGAACTGACCTGCCCTTGACGACGCGTCGGCACAGCTTGCACACATACTTGAGCTGGTGCGCCTCGATCATGTGCGTGCGCAGGTTGTTGGGCCAGCGGAACCGGCAGCCGCACCAGCGGCACTCGTTCGGCCCGGACAACGCCTGGCGACAATCATCATCATTCATTGTAATAAAACAACTTAAACGGATTAAATCGCGTTTATTACAACATTTTTTAAGTCTACCCGCGACCACGAACGCTGAAAAGGGTTACCAAATATCGGGACTTAAAAAATGTAGTATTACGCGATTTAATCCGTTTAAGTTGTTTTATTACTATGAGTGATAATCGCGGAAACCGAAGACAATATCAATAATCATCATTGTCATTTCAACCTCCACTGCTGGACAAAGGTCTTCCCCAAGCACAAATAAGAACAATCTGGAAGTATGTATTCTTCCAGATTGATTTTCAAGATAAGTAGAGGCAATAATTGTGCAGAATATTAAGTATATCCTGTCAACTGTCAGTGAAAGAAGTACTGTGCTCAAAAATTTAAAGTGATTTCTTGTAAATAGTGTGTGATTTGCTACAAAAATATTATACCTGTGTACCTCAAGCATAAGTTCACCACATATACTGTTATCCGTGTGGAAAAACAAGTGCACAATGTAATATTGGAATAAAACAAAACAACACCTCTGAGTTGAAATAAACCGCTACCCTCAAATTTCATTTTTCTCAGTCATGTCATAGATGGTTGACACTAGCTGAGTGTTGCCACTTCATGAAAAATAATTATCCGAATAAAACCCCGCAAAGTGGAGGGAAAAATGACACTCCAAAAAATAAAAACTTAGTTCAACAAGTGTTCCATAGAAGCATGTTCCAAACCGACACAGCCCCGGCTGTAGCCAACGTACCAATTGAACCCTCAACACAGCTGTCGCTTAACAAACCGCGTTCAACATCTTTAACCGATTTAAGCAAACCGGACATGAGCCATCAGCAGCATGTACCAGAAGCAAACAAAGATGCAACAAAGAACCAACCCCAACATCCGGTGCCTCCACCATGGCAACGTGTTCCCGATTCTACCAGCCGTAAGCGGAGAAGGACTAGCGACTCTCCACCGAATACCCAACATCTAGCTATAACAAACAGGTTTAACTCCTTACCTTTGGACCAGGTCGAAAATCCTGAAAGCAACTTGGCAGCCCCTGTACCAAGCAAGCCTCCTCCAATAATTCTGTATGGAATTGAAGACGTCAATGAACTCAACAAACTCATAGGGTCAGTATGTGGCCAGACGCAGTTCAAGATTGTTATTGTGAACAAAAACCTGCTACGGATCTTAGTGCAATGTTCAGAGACATATAAGACGGTAATAACAAAAATAAGGGACAGTGGACTGATTGGTCATACATTCACCCCTAGAGACAAACGGCCATATCGCATAGTTATAAGGAAACTACACCACACAACTCCTCATAGTGAAATAGTTGAAGCAATTGAAGCGACTGGTAACAAGGTCTGCGGTGAAATAATTAATGCCCGCTATGGCGAAGAAAAAACCCCTACTTTCACATTTTTTGTTAACCTAGAGCGAAACGCTAACAACAAAGCAGTCAAAGACATAAAGGCCATCTTTCACCAACAAGTTATAATAGAAGACCCTCGCAAAGCTAAAACGATAGTTCAGTGTCACAGGTGTCAACAATATGGTCACTCAAAGAACAACTGCATGCGACCGTATCGATGTGTAAAGTGTGGGGAAGGGCACAGAACCGCAGACTGCTTGAAGAAAGATCGAAATACTCCCGCTAAATGCGCTCTGTGTTCTAGTGATCATCCAGCTAACTTCAAGAATTGTCCTGTCTACAAAGAAATTCTGGCTCGGAAAAACAACCGCTATAAAACGAACCTCCGAAACGAACAAAACCATATGGAAACCAATGCACAAGTAAACACCCAACGTAGTGTAGAGCCATCGCTACCAATGATTATGCGACCTCAGGACACGAGAACATATGCTGACATCACTGCAAACCGGAATTCCCCTGATCGAACCAGCGAGCCGCAAGCTAATCCACTACCAAACTCTCACTTGGAACAAATTCTCATCAAACAATCAGAAAAGCTAGATCAACTCATTCAACAAATAGGAACCATGCTAAGCCTATTAACTACTGTGATTTCTAAGCTACATTCATAATTTCATTAAGAATCGCAACCTGGAACATTAACGGACTGTCTGCCAACCTCCTGGAACTCGAAGAATTAATAAATCATAACAAACTCGACGTTGTTCTTATATCTGAGTCTCATGCCACTAAACACAGCTGCTATCGTATGAAGGGTTTTAACATCTACTTTACCCCTCATCCAGACGACGGAAAAGCACACGCTGGCACTGCGATAGTTATTAGATCGAACATTAAACACTCCCAGTCGGAAAGTTATGCCACAGATCACATTCAGGCTACTACCATAAGACTAGAAGATCGTTCAGGTCCAATCACACTGTCAGCAGTCTATTGCCCACCTAAACATAAAATCACCGAGCACATGTTCCAGAATTACTTCGAAATACTAGGTAACAAATTTATCGCAGGAGGTGATTGGAATGCAAAGCACAAGTTTTGGGGGTCCCGTGTCACACTTCCTAGAGGCCGTTCTTTAAAAAACTGTTTAGATACGAATCACCTATTACCGATATCTTCTGGTGAACCGACAAGCTGGCCCACAGACCCAAACAAGATACCGGATCTATTGGACTTCTTTATAACGAAAGGAATTAGTCATCTTTACACCTCTGTCGAGTCAAACCTGGATGGATCATCTGATCACACACCAGTAATCCTCACTCTGAGCACTGCAGTCATCCACCAGGAGCCACCAGAGTCCCTAACAAATCATAAAACGGAC
This sequence comes from Eudemis profundana, assembly GCA_947034925.1. Lineage (NCBI taxonomy): Eukaryota > Metazoa > Arthropoda > Insecta > Lepidoptera > Tortricidae > Eudemis > Eudemis profundana. The sequence goes on along the minus strand of OX344819.1, from coordinate 12,813,118 downwards.
TGGGAAGGATTTCGTACTTACCTCGACGAAAATATTAATATGAAGATTGCCTTAAAGACACGAGAAGACATTGACGATGCCTGCGATTATATAACGAACATTATTCAAATATCAGCATGGAAAAATACACCATACCTCTGTCGCTCCCCTGTGGAAACAGCCCAGCCAGTAGACATAAAATCAAAACTCCAGGAAAAACGGCGCCTAAGAAGAATCTGGCACCAATCTCAGCATCCGTCAGACAAAACAGCATTCAATCGAGCTGCAAAACAATTGAAGGCATACTTAGAGGAAGCGGCAAATTCAAGGTTTCAGTCAACTTTAAAAAATATGTCGCCCCAAGGTAAAGGCGAAATTTCTCTGTGGAAGGCTACCAAAAATATCAGAAAACCCCAACAATGTTTCCCACCTCTTCGATCACCAAACTCATGGGCAAGAACTGATGCAGAAAAAGCACAGGTTTTTGCGAATCACCTTGCCGAAATCTTTAAGCCCAATGAAGGTAGTGCTGATGAATCAGAAGTGGACAAAGTACTTCTACAGGACTTACAGATGTGCCTACCAATTATACCCACGTCACCAAAAGAAATAGCTAGAGAGATCAGGCGTCTCGAACCTAAAAAGGCACCAGGATTCGACTTGATTACCCCAATAGTCTTAAAAGGACTACCCAAAAAATGCATTACTCTTCTCGCCTCATTCTTCAACGCTATTTTTAGAATATCTTACATCCCGAAGCTCTGGAAAATATCTCAAATAATTATGATACACAAAGCTGGAAAACCCCCACATGAAGCTTCCTCATACCGACCAATCAGCCTCACTCCGGTTCTCTCGAAATTGTGGGAAAAGATCTTCGTAGCCCGCCTAAAGGTACACTTGAACGATTGTGATGTTATTCCTAAGCACCAATTCGGTTTTCGAAAATCGCACTCGACGATCGAGCAAATGCACCGTGTTTACAACGAGATAAGAAGTTGCTTTGAGAAGAAGCAGTACTGTTCAGCGGCCTTTTTGGACGTACAGCAGGCTTTTGATAGAGTCTGGCACAAAGGCTTACTGTGTAAAGTAAAAGAACAACTTCCACACTCATGGTATTTGATAATAAAATCCTACTTGTCAGATAGACTCTTCCAGGTGAAACACGGTGATGCCAGATCTGATTTGCACAAAATTGAGGCCGGTGTGCCGCAGGGTTCAGTGCTTGGTCCCGTGTTATACAATATTTTTACATCGGACCTACCAACTTCCGAGGATGTCACTGTTGCGACATATGCTGACGATGTAGCCTATCTTGCTAGCGACAAAACTCCAGAAGAAGCCAGCAACAAACTACAACATGTATTAAATAAGACTCATGTGTGGCTAGAGAAGTGGCGCATCCGTGCAAGCGCCCAAAAATCCAATCACATCACTTTCTCTCTCAGGAAAAAGGACTGTCCACCTGTTAAACTTGGCTCTGCTGTTCTGCCGGACGTTGCTTGTGTCAAATACTTGGGTTTCCATCTAGACAGAAGACTTACATGGAAATTTCACATTAAAAAGAAAAGAGACGAGATAAATCTAAAATTCAGAGACCTCCACTGGCTTATGGGTAGAAATTCAGCCCTCTCAGTTGACAACAAACTCTTAATCTACAACTCTGTTCTTAAGCCTGTTTGGACATATGGCATCCCACTTTGGAGCACGGCCAGTAAGACAAACATACTATGTTTACAACGCGTTCAAAACAACATCCTGCGCGCCATAGCAAATGCCCCATGGTTCTCTAGAAATGACGAGATCCATGAACATCTTGAAGTCCCAACAATTCAGGCTGAAATAGAAAAGCACAAAAAGAAATATGCTGAACGCCTGTCACTTCATCCTAACCCTCTGGCAACACTACTTTTAGAGCCTCCGCGTACTGTGAAGAGGTTAAAGAGGAAGGATATTCTTTAAAGGATAGTAGAGGCGCTGGCCCCTACGCCTACATTTCATCTGCCACTCAACACATCAGCTTATAGTCTTGTGACTGATCGCCGATAATCATGGAAAAAAAAAAAAAAAAAAAAAAATTAAGTATGTACAGTCGAATTCATTTACATGTGTAGATGTACTTACGAGAACAAAAATATCGGAACACGAGCCTATTGTCAGGAGCATAAAAGCGTGTTCAAATATTTTTTTTGTTCTCTTATATGTGTAGACGTACGTGAACGACTGTACAAGGTGCATTGGTTTCTCATTTTTACTGTACTTTACCCAGAGTAGACTTACCGGGTCATGCACTTTGAGATGGTTCTCATACGTGAATGCGGACAGGAACCCCTTACAGCACCGCTCGCAGCGAACCAGAGCGTTCCTGTAGCTGTCGGCGCGCCGCCGCGCCTCCATCTCCTGCGCTTGCTCCTCTTCAGACAGACGGATCACCTGCGAGCATGTTACTGCTTAGTCATTAAAAATAACACAAGTTAATGAATAATAGAATAGTACATTACATTACACAACTAGAGTGGTAATACAAAGAAAGGCTGAGATCGCAGAAGTTTGCGGCGCGAGCTGCAAGCGAGGGACGTAAATATGCGATCGAGGGCTTTCTTTATTACCTCCCGTGTTGTGTACATCATTTTATGTCTACACAAAAAGCCACTTTATGGCCAGGTGTGGCATAAATATTATAAACGCGAAAGTTTGTGAAGATGTTTGGATGTTTGTTACTAAATAACGAGGCAACGACCGGATGGATTGAGTTGAAAGGCATGCAAGTAGACCAAGTCCTGGATTGAAACATACGATACTTTATATCCCGGTAAGTAGTTCCCTTGGGACAGTAACGGGGACAACGTGGACGAAGCCGCGGCTAAATACTAGTTTATGAATAATTATTAAATATTACTACTAGTTCGTTTATTTTGAGATCCTCGGACCCACCTGTATATTATACTTCTCTTCAAACTTGACGTAATCCTCGTCGCACATGAAGTACCTCTTGAACCCCTTTTTCTTCCTTACCGGCTTTTTCTTCACCACCCATTCCACCTCCGGTTTCGATTTCACCTTAATCAAATACAACACATGTTGACTGGTAGATAATGCCTTAAAGCTCTAAGTCCGCCGTTTGTGCGTTCTTGTATTGTGCAGTAAAGATTACATTTTTTTAGATCTCAAAAAATTGCCAGATACAAACACAAAATTCAAAACATCCGAATTCAAACAAGCAATACTAAAATTTACTTACAAATGCCGAAAATATATAATCAAAATTTTCATCGCATACACCTTTCGTGGTCGAATAATATCAAAAAATGTAAGGAATCTTGAGATATACCCATTTAATTAAAAATACTTATTAAATTCAATTAATTTGATACGCGTACAGGCCAATTGAAAACCGAGCAATTTATGAAATCGGTTATAAACGTAAATGAATAAAGATATACCTTAATAACCTTCTTCTTTTCATTCTTAATCCGTTTCCTCTTTTCTTTTTTCACTTCATCCACGCTATTTCTACTATTATCTACTATGTTCACGTCCGTTTCTACTATTTTCACTTCAGCGAAGCCGTTTCTACCATGAACATTCTCTGTTTCTACTATTTTCACTTCAGCGATGCTATTTCTACCATTTTCGAGTTCAACGTCGCTTTTGGCGTCGTTGTCGCTGGCTGGTGATGCGCAATCAGGATAGTTATAGTCGCAAGAGTCCGTTAGTGTTGAATAGTCGAGTATATGCGTCTTGTCGTCTGTAGGACGGAGCGCCGTGCGGTCAATGGATCGTACGAGGTCCGTGGTGATCTGAAAAATGTCATAATCATTTCTATCTTGATACGTGATGTGTGGATGGTCCCCTAGTAGTAGTTCAGTCCAGTACATATGAGTCAGACTCCGTACTGTATGATGTCACGTTGATAATAGTTTAGGGAGTAAATTGAATACTATGAATTAATATGAAAACCTTATCTGCTGTTGTTCAACCGACTAAAAGATTGAATGATTTACCTAGTCAAATGATCATTATCGTTCGCTTACTGACTTTTCTTAACAGATCAAAAGCTGTTCCAAATGATTTGCGATTAGTCTGTGTTTACTTGCAGAATGTAACCATTTTTGACTTCCGAAACCACTATACAATGTATGTATTGTAATGTTATAGCAAGGACCATTAAAACAAGAGGAATGTCATTCTCCATACTTTGGAGTGTAACCCAACCGCTAGGGGATTTCCGGGCAAAAACTAGATGGCGCTAAAAAACTAAACATTTAACGATGTTATAATTGAACAAAGAAACATAGTATAATAACAATTAGTTCGTAAACAGCTAATAATAAATAAATTCTAACATTTAAATACTGTGTCACGCTTTTGAATAATTGTAAATAAAATAATTCTTTTACAAAGCTTATACATAGATGGCGTTGTAAATTCGGGGAACAGCTTTTTGTATGGAGAATGACAATCCTCTTGTTTTAATGGTCCTTGGTTATAGCGACAAGAGTGCAGTCTACATATAACTTACTATATGATGTTGCAGCCGCACCCTCTCAAGCAGCTTGTTCGCGGCGCGGGCGCGCGCGCGCATCTCCGCGCTGCGCCGCAGCTGCGCGCCGCACGCGCCGCACGCGTGCTGAGGAAATCCATCGCCGACTGACAGCTGAAAGCAAACAATTTGTTGCTTTTCAACAACAAACCAAAAGGAAAAGTAGATTTATCTTGAGTCTATACTTAATGTTGGGAAAAAGGGAATGTGGAAAATCACCGACCTGATGGACCAATGCCGTAAAGGAAGCATGTCAGGGAACCTGGGGGAAACCTTGGGGCTCTGCTTGAGAACCAGACCACCAGACCAGCCTTTCTAAGATTCGCGGAGGGGGAGGTGAGAGTGGACAGGGCGAACAGGGCAATGGCTATGTAGGGAAGTACTTCACAGAACCATCCGGAAGGCAGAAAAACGTGCGGAGTGGAGAGCTTCGCTACATAGAGTACCAACCTCATGTGGTCGCGACCCTCAGTCATGCGGAAACGAGGAAGAAGACTTTGTTGAAATACGGAATGTTGATAAGCAACGAAATACACTTGATGATACATGAAAAGTTACTGACCATTGTGATTTTTAACTCAATTGAGACAGTTTCAGGCACATGTATAAGGGAGGGCTTTAGGAGGTTCAAACCGCCCCATAGGACTCAATGACAAGTGAAATTCTTTTTTTTGGACTCGCTGCATTCGCATTTTTACCTGCTTGTACCCATCCTCCTCTAATTTTTTATCTACATGCTTGGTTTCAAGCAAAACAGGCACTTCTCTAATCCTACTGTAGTAAGCTAACTATAAATAAAATAAAAAATAAATATTAGGGGACAATCTTACACAAATCGAACTAGTCCCATAGTAAGCTCAATAAGGCTTCTGTTATGGATACTAGACGACGATATATTTAATAGATACAAATACTTAAATACATAGAAAACATCCATGACTCAGGAACAAATATTCGTGTTCATCACACAAATAAATGCCCTTACCGGGATTCGAACCCAGGACCTCCTGCTTCGTAAGCAGGGTCACTACCAACTAAGCTAAAGCGGTTGTCCTAGTCTTCCACCCAATATCTATTACTGAAAATGTGTATGTATAATAAAATGCATATGTTTTTATTGACAAGCGGCGAGGTATCTTTTATCCCAAAAGTCACAGTTTTCTTTGCTTTCATTATACTCTTCAAAAATTACAAATACCTTTATATTTTGTATACTTCCATGAATTATGAAAGGTTAAGATAATATTCGCGTAAAAGAATATTCTAGTATTAAAAATTACTGTAACAAGCTATTACTATTGAATTTACTCACAGGAATACCCAAAATATCACCAAAAGCTTCTGCCAATTTCTGTTCATAGATTCCATAAAGTTCAGTGTCCGTCGCGAGACATATTCGACACGCCAGTAACTCCTCCGAGTCTAACTCTAGCTTAATTGCAGTCATTTTATTTAATTTAACACAGTCTTTATTCACTAAAATATATAATTAGCAAATCGCTAAATAACAACAAATCAACAAATCTTGGGGAGACGATAATGCACAGCCAAAATAAAGTCCGGCCCGATAATGCACAGCCCCGATAATCCGCGGCCACAGGGCCGCGGATTATCGGGCCGGGCTTTATCGGGTCGAGCTTTCTCGCCCTGTACAGATAATGCTCAGCCCGATATTTCGAAGCCACGTTTGGCACAGGGTGATAATGTACAGCCCAATAATTGGTGACCAGCGATTCGAGCCCAATGGCTTCGAATTATCGGGCCGAGCATTATCTGTACAAGGTGATAAAGCTCGACCCGATAATGCCCGGCCCAATAATTGGAAGCCTCCTTTTTTTAGGTTAGGTTTGTTAGTCAGCTTGTGTCCCTCAGAGCAGAAATAGAAGCCTCGCGCAGCGAGGCTTCGTCGACCTGCTGGAGAAGTGGACACCAATTATCGGGCTGTACATTATTGGGCCGGGGAATATCGGGCTGGGCATTATCGGTACAGGGTGATAATTGGAGTCCCTGAATCAGAAGCGATGTACACCAATTATTTGGTTGCGCATTATCGGGCTGGGCATTATTTGGCCGTGCTTTATTGGGCTGAACAAGTTTGGTTCAGGGCGATAATTGGAAGCCACGTTTTGCACAGGGTGATAAAGCCTGGCCCGATAATCCGCGACCATTTTTGGGGTCGCCAATTATCGAGCTGTACAATACGGGGCCGGGCATTAACCGGACCCAAATCTTGTAAATTTGACAGCTAAATTATTTCGGTGCTAATATCCCTATTTTGCGACTGTAACTTAAAGTATCCAATAAAACTTTGGACTAATTACCACTCAATATATTCGTAATAGAGTCTATTTTTAAATGACTATGTTAAAGGAAAAGCTAGGTTTATAGATAAAATTAAATGCTACTCGAACGAACTAAAGATGTTGCAATCCTAGATTTATATTTTCTACCGTTTTTCAAAACTACTGACTAGCTGATTGGATTTAGCGAGTGACACCAATCCGTTTATTTCATAAACTGCTAACTACTGCACAAAGGTTTTATTCCAACATTATTATCGTAGCGTTCGCTTAAAAACTTAGAGCAACACGGATACTTCGTTCCGTGTTGCTCTAAGCTTCAAAATCAAATCTAAGCTACAATACAAAGTATTCGAACGTAGAGTAGAAATACCATTGACGATTGGGCAGCACTTTGTTTGTGGCCGTCAAAATGAAGTACGTACATGCTCGGATACTTCATGATTCTAATTACTGTATAGGATAGTAAAGTTTGAATTTTACTTAAATATATATAAAAATAGCAGTTTTTTCCAGCATAATATGCTTAAAATGTTGATAACCTAAAGAATTGTCGAATTTCTTCGATATATCTTCTTTATTTCCATACATTGTCGTACAACTACTAATAAAAAAATTATACAGCAGAATATCTGATCGCACCGAACAGATGATCGATCGAATATTTGTAAATAAATACATTTAATACAAAGAAACGAAGAAAGTTTGTATTAATGGTGAACGATGAGTGTGAAAGAAGAAACAGAAAAGCTGCTAGCGTGTTGTATATGTCTCATCACAGACACCAAACTGTACAGTCTACAGGAGGCCAATCTGTATGAAATTTTTACAACCCTTATGGGCAATGAGGTAAGTATAGTATAACAACAATATCATGCAATTCTACGCTAAGTTGCATGAAGGTTCATTTAAAGACCATGTGACAAAATGGTCCAAAAACCTACATAGCTAGGAGTTAGGTCATTAAATGTGTCTTCATATCTACTCCATTTTGTTCTATGGGAAGCAAGGTGAATTCCATTATAAAACTGAGATATTCATATTTTATTCAGTGTAATTATTATCTATGAGAAACTGTTTTACCCATGGTGCTGTAACGCTGCACACTTTTCTATTATTTTAAAACAGACACTAATAAGTGTGTTTACTAACAAAATTAATCCATGTTGGACAAAGCATGCAACCGTGAAAAGCTCTCTAACTAGGGTTGCCAGATGGTCGGGAATTGGCGAGATTCTCCCGATATTTGTACGTCCTCCCGACTCCCGACATTCGATCTGGCAACCCTATCTCTAACCTACACTCAGCAGTGTCAAGGCATCTGAAACCAGAATCCTGAATGGCAAGTAGCCGCAAACTATACGCAAAATAGGCGCATGTTTGTCATCGAGTTGTGGAAAATAAGTCCGCGTTAACCTATATAGCCCCAAACTAATGTCCTAAATTCGCTATTGTTTACAGGTGTGCAGTACACAGCATGCTGTATGCAGTTTCTGCAGTGCGGAGCTGCGACGCGCAGTCACACTACGGTGGCGCTGCAGGCGTGCGCAAGAATTGCTCGCTGCTGCGTTTAAACACTCACATCATGTAATCAGAGCCTAATATAAGCATCACAATAGCATAGCATTACATAAGGGGCATGGCCCCAACTGGCAAATAAAAAAGGGCAACAAGTGCGACTAGATTTAATTTTTTTTTATTGCCAAGGCTCCGCTGTCCACCTGTCCGTCTGTCACAGGGCTGTATCTTTGAAACCATAATACTTAGAGGGTTAAAATTTTCACAGACTGTATTTCTACTCTCGCTATAACAAAAAATAATAAAAACGAATGGACTTATCATTGTTAAAATGATGATGATATAGTGATAATTATGGCGTTTTATTTATTTAAACTTTATTGCACAAAAGAAAACTTATCGCAGTCGAGTTCATCATTATCTGAGTAAAGAACGGATCAAAAATATCTGATCTAGTTCTTATGCTTCTGACAATAGGGTCTTGTTCAGTTGTTTTTGGTCCAATCTTTGCTCGGATGAACTCGACTGTACAAAAGGCGAACTTAAAGTTTTGGATGTTACATACTATTTCTCTTAATCTTTTTACAGATAACCATAGACTACATTCGGACCATAGACCGCGTAGCTGAGAAGCTCTGTCTTAACCTAAAGACCTATCATGTATATAACTCTGACTCAACTATACAAGATATTAAGCTTGAAGATGTCAAAGAAGAAACTGACTTTACAGAAAGCATATTTGTTAGTGAACCATCCATAGATAATTATGATGCAAATGATTATGTTAATAATGAAGATATTTATGATAACTTTAATGATAACAGATCTGACTTAGGGGCTGATAAAACTGTAGAATTAGTGAGAAACCGAAATAATAGTAAAACAGATGGAAATGCTCAGAAAAGCAAAGCTAAAGTTAAAAATAATAAACATAACGTTGAATCCATTCAGAGTAATAAAAAGCTAAAAGATTCTAAAGTAAGCAAAAGAAAACTAACAAAATCTGCAGAAAAAACTAAAAGAAAACGAATAGATTCCGATAGAACTAAGAGAAAACTAACAGAATCAACAAGAACTAAAACAAATTCATTAGAAGTTGGAAAAACTAAAAGGGTTATAAAAAGGCGGATGGCAGATAACGGTTTTTTGCCAGATTTTAACTTCGAGGAGTTTCAAAGTAAATATAATGTAAAAATAGATATATTGTCGAAGGAAGAGCAGTTAAGAGAGATTGAAGCTAAGAAAATGGCGCCCAGTTTCACGTTAGCGGCTTATGGGTGTGAGGAGTGCGGCAAAGGATTCGCTACGAAACAGGTAACTCGTTTTTAACAGATTAAAAGTAACATATAAATACAGGTTGAAATTTTATTGATCGTTCAAATTTTTCCTAGGCATTAGGTATCAATAAAAGATGCCATTTGTGAAGAGAGAACTGTAGGTAAAATTTTCACCATAAAATGTGCTGTGTATAATATAATAATTAGTAACGTGAGGATTATGCGTATCGACGCGTAATCCTCACACACGTAAAAACACGTATTTTCTATTTTTCGCTAAAGAATCCACTGTCAAAATTTGGAGGATGAAAAAAATTAACCTGTATAAATAAATAAATATTAGGGGACAATCTTACACAAATCGATCTAGTCCCATAGTAAGCTCAACAAGGCTTGTGTTGGATACGAAACGACGATATATTTAGTAGATACAAATACGGATAAATAGAAAACATTCAAGACTCAGAGACAAATATCATCTCACAAATAATAGGGGTGCCTGGTGAAACCCGATAAATCGCGTAAAAGTTTTTTTGAAAATAGAACCATGCCATGCGTAACGAATATTGAGTTTTTATTTTAAAAACAATTATTTCGATTTATCGGGTTTCACCAGGCACCCCTCGAATTTGCTCTTACCGGGATTCGAACCCAGGACCGTCAGCTTCGTAGGCAGATTCCCTAACCACTAAGCTAAGCCGGTCGTCAAATACGTATAGACACAAGAAATTAAAGTACAAACAGCAACACACTTAACTGCCCATTAAAGACAGAGCAGAGAGAAAATGATAACGATTGAAAGAGATACCGTAGAATGGGGTGAGTAGGCTTCGCGGGGGGAGTTGGCTTGCGAATCCAGAATTTCATTTTTGAGTAGTTACTTTAATTTTTGGGCTTAGGTTGCTCTCAAAGTAATTTGATTATATTTTTAGACATATTTTTTCTTCTTTTCGCAACATTAAGCTGCCAAATCATACAATTTTGAAACACAAATTCACTGTCAAAGTTGATGCTCGAAATCGGCGGATTTTTAGTTGAATTGAAAAAATTTAGTTGAAAAAAGTTAACTTTGTTTTTAAGTGATGTTTACCAAAGTAATTGTTCATCCACCTTTCGGATATCGTTTATATACTTACATGGCTTATTGGAAACAGAAAAACTTAAGTTATATTTTCTTTATTTATAATGGTTTTAACATAGAAAACGAGGCTATATTGTCAAAATATAAAATTGCTAGGCCTTCTCACCCCAACTACGGGGTGAGCTGGCTTTGCCTACTATTATGAATTTTTCGTTGAAACTATGCAATGAAGCAGCAAACTATCATTGACAAACTGAAATTCTTACCTCCGGAACACTTTTTTTGTATATAAATCAATGTGCCACATATAAAAATAAACTTTTATCCAGGTTTGAACTTCGATTTCCAGCCAACTCACCCCGTTTTACGGTATATATATTTGTATTATGTCAACTTCAAATCAAATAACGTTTGCGTATGTGTAATGTGCCTTTGAGCTTTGTCATTGTAGTTGTTTGGTCAATTTTTTTTTCCATACTGTAAATAAAGGTTTTATTTCAACAAGAGAGGTGAATTTGTCAAAATTATGATTTAGCTTTCAGACGAACGTTGGGATGAAATAAACTAATTATATTGCTAATATTTTTATTGGTGCTTCATATTTTTGATATGATGTACCAATATAATGTAATTTATATTTATTATTCATTCATTATTTTCCACGAATTCAATAATATGGCATTAATGTCAATAATGACGTTGGATCAGCCATAAAAGAAAAATTATTGTTTCAAAACTCTTTTGAATAATAGCCAATTTATACTCATAAACACACGCACACATGCATAACACGACGCCTTCAAGTGTGATTCTCTTTCTTGCAGTATTTCCCATTTTTGAAGTGTATAGTTAACTGTGTTGCTGTTTGTACATAGAAAAATTAAAGGGTGGTCGAAGGATAAAGACACTGGGCCGGAAATCCAGAGGCACCGGGTCCGATTCCTGGTCAGGACCATAGTTGCCCTTATGCCATTCCGAGTGACCCCTTAGTTGAAATCCACATCTCCTACACGTCTCTTCTCTCCTCCGCAGCCTTAAATATTATAGGCCCGACAAGATTTCTATGGAGTAAAAACCTCTTTTTTTTAAAGTGACTAAAAAACCACTATTATATGCACAAAAATGTAACAGTATAATTTCCTGTTCAGGTTTACGAGGCACACACGATGAAACACGATACGGTGAGTAAGTACTTAAGAATTATTAAATATTAATAATAGAGTAGTTTTCTGTTGTAATAATAATAAATAAGCTATTTTAAAAAAACTGTGGTACGTTATAGAAATATTAGTAAAAAAACTACTTCAGTATCAAATCAAGTATCATACAAACTCACCGAGATACAACAATGTTAAAATATCATATCTTTAGACTTTTCCAATAAGCGCTTCATACTAAAGCATACTAGCGTCGTGACGTCATCGTCACTATATATTTTCATAGTTTTATGATGGACTTTCCCATCCAGCCTTGCAAAAAAGTTACACGTTATCTATAGAGTCCCACCTAACTTTCGGTATAGGCCTAATAGGCTACTTGATGACAGTTCAAATCAGCTTCTTTTTATGAAGTGTCAAAACGCTCCGAAAGTATGCAGTTTAGTATGAAATACTATCTTGTGACGTGCTTGTGACGTCATGCTCAACATGGTGCCTTATTTTTAGTTTTCGTCATTGTAAAATCGTTGATGGCACGAAAATAAGTTTGAATGATTTTATCCGGGCTGTTTTGGAAGCGTAATTTGCTGGTTAGAGTTAATGAATTTATTTTGATTGTTGTCAAATACCCTATTTCGGTAAAAAACTAGTTTCGGTTTAGTTTCGTTTTCGGCTGCCATCCTGCCGAAACTAAAGTCGACGAAACTGAATTCGAGAGGTTTTGCGCTACGATTGGTCTGGATTGGAGTCTTTATTTAAAAGCACATATAATTAACATAAAATAAGAAGTTATAATTTGTTGTATGCTTTGATGCCTTTGATGTTACTTATTACTTCAAATATCAGAGACTGAATGATTAATATAATAAATAATAATAATAAATATTAAATATTAGGGGACACAATCTTACACAAATCGAACTAGTCCCATAGTAAGCTCAATAAGGCTTGTGTTATGGATACTAGACGACGATATACTTAATAGATACATACATACAAATACTTAAATACATAGAAAACATCCATGACTCAGGAACAAATATTCGTGCTCATCACACAAATAAATGCCCTTACCGGGATTCGAACCCAGGACCTCTTACTTCATAGGCAGGGTCACTACCAACTAAGCTAAAGCGGTCGTCTGTATTGTATATGTTCTTTAAAATTAAGACTGACTGTTATGATTTTGTTACGTCCTTCGAAAACGTAACCTTACATTTAAGACACTCGCCTTCGGCTTGTTTCATTAAACCACACTTGTGTATTAATGCCTCTCATTATGCACCTGTCACATAATAGTACATTACATAACTAGGGTGGTAATACAAAGCGATCGCATATTTACGTCCCTCGCTTTCAGCTCGGGCCGCAAACCTCTGCGATCTCGGCCTTTCTTTATTACCTCCCGCGTTGTGTACAGTCGCCATCAGATATATCTGAGCTGTCAGTGTACTCATAAATATCTGAACACGGCTCTATTTTCATAGCATTAGAGCCGTGTTCAGATATTTATGAGTACACTGACAGCTCAGATATATCTGATGGCGACTGTACATCATTTTATGTCTACACTTGGCCAGAAAGCGGCTTTAAGCGGCGGAAAAAGCCACTTTATGGTCAGGTGTGGCATAAACAACTATTAACTTTCGGGTACAGTCACAGACTACCTCCACTAGACGGAGCATGTCGAGCGGCGCGCGCTCACATGTGATATGTTCAATTGTATAGCATTACGACATTACGCGACCGGCCGCTCGTTCAGTTGCGACCATGTTTCTGACTTGTGTGTGCACCAAACGTGAAATAAATATTTCTGTTCAATCCGACGACAATCTCGAAACGTAAAATGATAAAAAAGATGTGAAACACACAGATGGGCATTATTCGAATAAAGTTTTATTTAAATGATCATTCGAATAAAAAATAATTAACGATATTTTTTTCGCGGATGATTTATTCGTAACTAAATCATCCGCGAATAAATTATTCGCGAATAAATCATCCGCGAATAAATCATTCGACAACTTTTTTCCAAGAAAAATATTTAAAGTACAACACGAATAATGTTTAAAATGACTTGTTTTTATTATTATATATCGGTTCTAACACATAATGTGTTCCTAAAGACTCGAGCCTAATAATTATTCGCGGCAATTTATTCGCGAATAAATCATCCGCGAATAGATTATTCCACGAATAATTTATTCGAATACGAATAATCATCCGCCAAATTTATTCGTCATCCGTGAATAATTTGGTTATTCTTATTCGTTATTCGTCATTCGAATAAATTTTGGCCATCTCTGATCGCACATATGCGTGGTGAGCTCGTGTCGTATGGCATGCTCCGTCTAGTGGAGGTGGTCTGTGGGTAAGTTAAAATTAAATTAAATTCATTTATTTCACGACCAACTTGGATCAATTATGTTAGAATACACACTTAAGACTATTGTTAGTACATAATTTCAACCTCAACCATGCACTTAATTGCAAGAAAGGAGGTCTCGTAAAAAGAGGCCACGACCAACACAGAGACGATATCAAAAACTGGGCGGAACCAGCATGGGGTTCGGCTACAACTGAGCCAATAATGCGAGCCGCAACCTTAGATCAACCAGGGCTAATAAGCGACTTACTATTGGAAAGCGTGTGGGAGCCAGCGAGGAAGGCGTTCTTTGACATTCGCATTGTAAATGCCGACGCCGCATCGTATGGTCTACTCACATGGCCCACAATTGCCCAAATACACGCTCGTGAAAAACATCGCAAATACGATCTGGCTGCAGAAGACCTTAGAGCTTCATTTACTCCTCTTGTGGTCTCTTGTGATGGCGTTGTCGGAACTGAATATGAATCCTTCATAAAAAAAACATGTCTTAACCCATTCACGGCCAAGCCTCCCCGCGCGAACACTATGCGCCAGGCCCCATACAAATTATTTTTCGCTAAAACTCATGACGCGGCTCATGCGTCTTGGGCCTGGCACTTCCTGTAAACGGCGCGCCGCTTATGAAATCGGCTAGCAGGATATGTTTATGCAAGATTTTTAGTAACCAACTTTTTTCTCTGCATTAATTTAAATTTTATTTTGAGATTCAATATTAAATATTTTTTTAGTAGATCTTCAGGTTTTAAATCTTAGATAAATTTCATTTTTATTCAAAATGTAATAATTCAAGTGAAAGATAGTTAGGTACGTTATAACTGATTCAGTTATTAAATATATATAAAAAGCGGCCAAGTACAAGTCGGATTCGCACACGAAGGGTTCTGTACCACCGCTAAGCAAAAAGACACCATAAAACATGTTTCTTGTATGAAGACGCCTTTTATTTCTGACTTTATATTGTTTTTATTAGAGATGTAACGATACATAATTTCTTACGATATGTGCCATACGATTAAATAAATAAATGTATTAGGTTAAGCAAACGGTCCGGCAACTACATGCGAAACACAAACAACTTTAACATTTTTGAGATCTCAAAATCTAGCGCTACGGGTCTATAATTTTTTAAAACTAACATATCCCTATAGAAATATTTTTTTTATTCTGAAATATAATATAGATTTCGTAGCCAAGTCGTTCAGGTTAAACTGGTTCAGAGTCATAGCACAGTCAGTCGGTTTAAGAAATTTTATATTCCGGTAATCCATAGCCAAGTCACAAGTTCACAACAAAATCACAAGATACGTAACACGGTAGAGGCTGTCAACGAATAATTCGTACCTAAATTAAAAAATTAATATTATTCTAAAACCAGGCTCAGGTAGAGTGGCGAAGGTCAGCTTGCTGGGTTTACCTGGACCGCATAAAATACCACGTAGATTCCTTAAAGCCGCACCGCCGCCGCGCAGATGCAGTCATTGTTAATTACACCAGTGTGCTACTCGGTCGGCCATTATCACTATCCATTGCCCATTGTCTTATAGACTTAGGTGTATCTAAATACCATGGTAGATTCAAATTGCCCTTAACGACTAAGAAACTTTACAAACATTGCAATAAATGAGTAAATGGTGTTTTTAAGTGCTACCACAGTGCACCGCACTCTTAATATTTAAAGTTTGATAAATTGTATGTGATTACTACTCAGAATCACGAGTACGACCTACTCAAATTGAGGAAAAAAAGTGTCCCAAAATTTTTATCCAAATTTCGTTCCTCTGTTCCGTTACCGCCATACAAGTGTATATGGTATAAAAGTATCGGAACGGGACTAAAAATATTGGGACACATTTTATCTCCTATCGGAGTTCATAGCCCTCGCGATTCTGAGTAGGAATCACAATATTTACCTAATATAAATATTAAGTGTTTGGTAGTAATTAAAAAACATGCCCAAATAATGGTATCATTCATAGGGGGGTAAAATAACACATTAACTTCTAAAAGTTTGAACATTATTATACTGCTTGGTTTGTGGACAAAAAGTGTAACACCGTCCAAACTTGTACCGCTCGTAAAATGAGACATGTCCGAACGACATTCATAGCAAAATAAGCTTTAAACCAACGCAGTAAAGTTTATTTTAGCCTGACACCAAAAGAGTCCTAATTTTTACGGGAAGTGCCAGGCCACCGTGCCGCATACCCCGCGTCATGCCAATAACTCCTAAAATATACGATTTTTGAAAATAGTTTGAAAGTAAACCCACCATATTTAAATGTAACGAATATGTGTACCAAATTTCAGCACAGAGTTATTTAATTTACTTATAGTAAACCTAACTTTGTGTTTCCATACCCTTTACAAGTACAAAATACTATGATAATATTTTTTTGTTACAATACACTATTAATTGTGTTTGTTAGCTTTAGGGTCACTAGTAGTATTTTTTCGTATTACTTTTAGTTTATTTTTAAATCGGGAATTATTCATGACGCGCATACCAGTCACGGGCCGGGCGGCAGAGTTCAGCTATGACGCGCATACGCGTCATGGGCCTTGAATGGGTTAAGCTATGTGAAAAATGGTCCAAGCCACACTCGCAAATAATAAACTGGATCAAAGTCAAAATACAAATATCAATCATCAGAGCGGTCTCTATTAGAATCAGGGGAACGAGAAGAAAGATAGGAAGATTTGGATGCGAAGATGGCTGCGGAATACCCATCCTGGAGCACTAGATTTCTCCTCTTTTTACTATATTTTACCATACTCTGTTTATTAATTTGTATTATTTAACGCAATGAATAGTAAAAAAAAAAAAAATTTGACATTTACGTCTTGTTAGTACAATAAGATCAATTTACATATTTAAAAGTTAAAAATTAAAAACAACACCCCTATTTAGGTGGACCATCACACAATGGTTCACATACGGGCAGTCAAATCGTTCAGCAATCATTCTCAGGGTGCTGTTGGAGCTGGTCCGAATCCTGCGCACCAGGGATGTACACCTTTTGCGCATGGTCGCGTGGAAGCAGTCTATCCGCGCCTGCGCGAACATCCCCGACGCACTGCAGTATCGGGGCAGCCCCATCAGCACTCTGAACGCATTATTGAACTGAACTTTGAGAGCATTGTACTGTGTACGCGTGTAGTTGGCCCACAGGCCGCTAGTATACAATGTTGTACAGTAGGCTTTAAACAGAGTAATTTTGGCCTCCTTAGAACATTTAGCGAACCTGCGAGCTATCATGTTAGCTCTCACAGACAATGCTCTCCGTTCACGCTCAATATCTGTATCGTCTTTAAGATCAGAAGTCACAGTAAGTAAAGCGTATTGTTGCTCTTAGAGCGCAGGCGCGCACTCGTGTGCTATATGCGGACTGCGGTTCCGTACACGGAGCCGCGAGCTGGTGCACGTGGACGCGCACCGCCTGCGGTTCACCTGCGCTGCCTGCGGATTCCTCACGCGGACCAGGTTTTTATAATCACTCTGTAACCGTCAAGATGGCGTACACCAGCGGTTCCTAACCTTTATTGCCACATCACCCACAGGCCCCCTCTAGATTTGTATCATTACCCCTCCAAAAAATAGGTAATACAGACGAGATATGAAAGTACTCAAAGAAAAACGACTTAATATGAGTATTAGTATTACCCCTGACAAAACTTAATTTTACCACTAAAGGGGTAATAGGGATGATGACTGGTTTAAAAATATGTAATTCTATTTAGTCCGTCAGTTAGATTATGGAAAAATATGGGACACGTATTTTTTGGTTTATCAAAATATTAAAAATCGACAAAGTTATAGATCATCAAACTTCTGGAGTGGGGGCTTGTGACGTCACTCTCGAGTACAATTTGTACTCAAGAGTGACGTCACTCGAAACTTCTAAGCACTCTATCCTCGTCAGTTTTTGTTTGTCAAACAAAACAAAAAATACTTATGTACAATATTTTTTCATAATGTAACAGACGGACTAAACAGTTTTTTTGAGTCATCTAGCCTGAACCACTGGCGTACACCGTAAAGATATCCAAAATCTGATGCTTACTTACCCCTTTCAGGACGGGATTTGATTTATGGACTTCCGACTATTGTGACAGCTCGTAGCACTCGTTTAAGCACAAAAAATATCTTTATGCCACACCTGGCCATAAAGTGGCTTTTTCCGCACGCTGCGCGTACGGAAAAAGCCGCTTTCTGGCCAAGTGTAGACATAAAATGATGTACACAACACGGGAGGTAATAAAGAAAGCCCTCGATCGCATATTTACGTCCCCCGCTTTCAGCTCGAGCCGCAAACTTCTGCAATCTCGGCCTTTGTATTACCACCCTAGTTGTGTAATGTAAGTACTATTCTTCTTTCTTTCTTTTCTTTTCTTCCTTCAAGAAAAGAGCGTACTCCCACCTGAAAGGCAACGCACTTGTGACTCCTCTGGTGTTGCGGGTGTCTACGGGCGGCGGGAATTTTGCCATCAGACGATCTGTCAGCTCAGTTGCCCTCTATGACAAAAATAGTACATTACACAACTAGGGTGGTAATACAAAGAAAGGCCGAGATCGCAGATGTTTGCGGCCCGAGCTGAAAGCGGGGGACGTAAATATGCGATCGAGGGCTTTCTTTATTACCTCCCGTGTTGTGTACATCATTTTATGTCTACACTTGGCCAGAAAGCGGCTTGTGTACAGTCGCCATCAGATATATCTGAGCTGTCAGTGTACTCATAAATATCTGAACACGGCTCTATTTTCATAGCATTAGAGCCGTGTTCAGATATTTATGAGTACACTGACAGCTCAGATATATCTGATGGCGACTGTACATCATTTTATGTCTACACTTAGCCAGAAAGCGGCTTTTTTCGCGCTGAAAAAGCCACTTTATGGCCAGGTGTGGCATAAATGTATAATCATGTATCTAGACTCTCCTGCAAGCAAACAACGAGACAACTAAATGGTAAACAAACATTGTATCTATTCCAGATTCATAGCCAAGAACCACTTTTTGTCGCACGCGGGCACGACGCACCAATGCCCACACTGTGATGCCGTATTCAGGTGATATTTTTCGTAACAAATTTTTGTTATTAATCCAACTAGTAATTAAATGTGAACTTTTTTGAAGATGTTTGGAAATAAGCTATTTTGTAACTTTTTTCATTCGTTTCTAGAGATTAGTTGGCATCGATGAAATGTTCTAATATTTGTTCAATTTAGGTCTAGTGGTTGCGTTTGCTCAGGAGGAGTTTTATTTTTTGCAAGTGTCTCCCCCTTGGTAAACACAATCACTCCGATGTGCCAGACCAACTCAGGGTGGTCTGGCTAGCGACCTGGTTCGACCCCAGGGAACGCCACGGCCAACCACCCGGTCCGACAATCGCTACGCCCAGGATGGGCTGCGAGTTTGTCAGTTTCTAAAAAAAAAAAAAATCCGATGTGCTAGACGTTTAGATCTGTGACTGAAAGTAAACCTAAATAGGAGCATTCCATGAAAATATTTCGTAAGGGACACCGTCGTTTTAATACTTCCTAGAAATAAATTCAGGAAGCTAATTATCAGCATTGTAATATCATAACTCGGCTTTAAGATTGGTAGTGTTTCTTAGCAGCTAATACGTTTTATTAGGGTAGCTGCCATAGCGTTTCGTAAGGGACAAAATGTTGATGTTTTCGTGGAATGCTCCAATAATGGAGAAATAGAGCATTTCCGTAATAAAATCATATGAAAATTTCGCTCGTGCCTCCTAGACCACTAATCTATGTCGCAGCCAACTGGTTTAATTAGCGATTTGGTTAACTGCCCAGCCTATTCACTAAACTATGACCCGCCAGCAGGTCGAAGCCACGCTGTGCGGGGCTTCTATTTCTGCTCTGAACGACACAAGCTGACTAACAAACCTAACCTGAAATAAGGAGTGTGTTTAATGAAAAGGCTAGGCAGCTAATTAAGCTAGTTGGCGGCGACATCTATATTGTAAAGCAGTGCGTCTGTCTGTAGCAAGTACACGTCATACCTGACGCACGTGCGGCGCCGGCACCCCGCCATGAATGTGGCATGCGACGAGTGCGGGGAGACCTTCGTCGGGCCCAACGGGCTGCGGCATCACAAGACGAGAGTGCACAGGAACCGGATGGTATTGTATAAAGTGGGCCTGGGACAGTGGCGTAGCTCCCTTCCTGTCATACTGGGACTGGGACAGGTTGCATAGTGGGTCAATAGGGATGATGACTGGGTTAAAAATATGTAATTCTATTTAGTCCGTCAGTTAGATTATGGAAAAATATGGGACACGTATTTTTTGGTTTATCAAAATATTAAAAATCGACAAAGTTATAGATTGAGATATGTTGAGGTTTGGATGGGAGTTTTCAAGTAAAACCAGACATAGTACCGGAGATGTTGTATTCACGGTATGTCAAAATATAGAACACAGTTAATCTAGGTTAATGAATACTTATAGTTAATTATTGCTTACTGGCTAATATCCCACTTCGTGCGTCATATGTTGCGAGGCATATTGGTGAGTTGTAGTTAGTCGAGGCACACAGTACAAGATCATCAAACTTCTGGAGTGGGGGCTTGTGACGTCACTCTTGAGTACAATTTGTACTCAAGAGTGACGTCACTCGAAACTTCTAAGCACTCTATCCTCGTCAGTTTTTGTTTGTCAAACAAAACAAAAAATACGTGTACAATATTTTTTCATAATGTAACAGACGGACTAAACAGTTTTTTTTAGTCATCTAGCCTATTGCAGAAAATATGGGTGAATTAACTTTTCTTTGTCAACAAAATTTCACCTTCTCCGACTAAAATTGAAAGGAAATCTTTATTCGGATATTTTTTTAATAAAGTGTACGCTCATTTAAATTTGCAAATATTTTTAGGGTTCCGTACCAAAATGGTAAAAAAGGAACCCTTATGGTGCGACTCTGTCTGTCTGTCTGTCCGTCTGTCACAGCAAGATATCTCAGGATCTACTGATACTATCGACTTGAAATTTGGAATAGCGTTAGAAGCCGCTAATTCGAGCCTATGGAACAGAAAAAAAATCCTATACCTTTTTTACTTTTTTTTAAAGGGGACCGAAATGGGATGTCGAAAATCAAAAGTTGAGCTAATATATCGAGTGGGATATCAAATAAAAGGGCTTAATATGAAGATTTTGATTTAAGACCAAAAACGTTTAAAAAAATGCCATTCCCCCTCTTATCTCCGAAGTTACTAAACAGA
Source organism: Eudemis profundana (assembly GCA_947034925.1). Lineage (NCBI taxonomy): Eukaryota > Metazoa > Arthropoda > Insecta > Lepidoptera > Tortricidae > Eudemis > Eudemis profundana. The sequence continues at coordinate 12,791,630 of OX344819.1, read as the reverse complement.
AAAATCTGTAATAATTACCGATTATTAATAGTATGCTAAATATTACAGGAAAAATAAAACGGTTTTCCTAACTTGCAGCGTTTTTTAGAAGTTCGCAAAAATCGTAAGACAACCTTATTTGCTCCTACTAAACTAACCGCGGCATATGTCGATGTATGGGGACAACAGTTTTACAAGAGCAACCTTAAGTTTGTCCCACCATACAATGTTTCTTGAATTATTCACGTATCTACTGACGATTTTGTACGGAACCCTTGGTGCGCGAGTCCGACTCGCACTTGACCGGTTTTTTATTATAACTTGTCTATAAGCAGTGACCCAGCGGACATAGCTGTCCCCCACTTTTGTATGAAAATAAGGGTTCGTCCGCTGGGTCACGCTATTTATTTGTTAAAAACGAGTTTTATTTTTACTACCTAATCTATCTCTAGATGTAAGATATTGTTCCATTTAAATCATGTTAAAACATGCAAAAGATGAACAAATAAGGAGAAAGGGCATCTTTGCATGAAGCAAAAAAAAGTTGATTCACCTACGTACCTTTTACTTTTTTTGTCTGATCATGGTGTTTTATACCATTTTACTCAGAATCATGAGCACTTCTCATTTATGAAGTAAAAAAAGCTGTCCAAAATTTCTGTACAAATTTTGAATCACAGTTTTGTTACGCCCAAACAATAGATAGATAGATAGATAGATTTATTTATTTCATAATACAAAATTACATGATAAATTATACATGACAATTTATATGAATGCGTATTATGATCGTCAGAAGCAAAAATAATTATAATTCAAATTAATAACAATCAAATTAAATACAATGTCCACAAAATAAATTAAGCAAAATAGAATGAATTAAGTACTATATTGTCCCCAATAATGGATCGTCAGTCTATCCTACAATTGAAATACAATACAATGTCTACAAATAATTAAACAAAATACAGTTCAAAAATTACTAGATTGTCCCCAATAGTGGATCGTCAGTCTATGTTATTAAGATACAACAGCTAATTAAATAATAAATACAGGTTACATGTCCATAAATTCACTAACAGAGTATAATGCCTTATCTAACAAAAAGACACATCTCTAAAAAAGTTTTATGTTGATTGAAATGTATACCTATTAGTTAAGCAGTTGTTTGATGAATTGTATTACTTATTGAAATTGCATTTTCACAATTATTGTAATGCTCAATGTTTATTTTAAAAGAGAAACTGGTGAGTTTCTTCCGGCGCTTCTTCTCACCAGAATGTCATTTGCCGAAGCGCCAAAAGAAAGAATCAGACATGTGAAAGAGCCCTTGAGGCCTACTTACAGAAATAAATTATTTCATTTCATTTCATTTCTTAATATAGGGGAAATAGTAACGAAACTGATAAAAAAAATGGTTACTTTTTTCCCCTATATTTAGTTTGGGCGTAACGAAACTGAGATTCAAAATTTGTACGTCACGTGTGTGTGTACGGAAATTTTGGACAGCTGTTTTTATTTCATAAATGAAAAGTACTCATGATTTTGAGTAAAATGGTATAAGACACACCATGATGAGACAAAAAAAGTAAAAGGTACTTACATATTTTATGCCACACTGGCCATAAAGTGGCTTATTAAAATGATGTACACAACACGGGAGGTAATAAAGAAAGCCCTCGATCGCATATTTAAGTCCCTCGCTTGCAGCTCGGGCCGCGAACTTCTGCGATCTCGGCCTTTCTTTGTATTACCACCCTAGTTGTGTAATGTACTATTCTGCAATTGACCCACTATTAGAGATGTGCCATTCTCGGAAACGTTCTCCGTTTTGTATGGAGAGAGAACGTTCTCGAGAACATTTTTCATACAAAACTGAGAACGTTTCCGAGAATTCTCGAGAACGGCACAACTCTACAGTATGCAATCTGTCCCAGTATGACATGAAGGGAGCTAGGCCACTGAGCAAGCTTCCCCCGTATGTCGGCAGTTGCCGAAGCCGCCCGAACACTCGTGCGCATCGTGCGGCGCGCAGTTCGCGAGCGCGGCCGCGAGAGCGGCGCACGAGCAGGAGGCGAGCGACGCCGGCTGCGATGCTAACATCATGTGAGTTTTCACTCTTTAGTTTTTATTGCTCACTAACTTTATTTTAAAAATACTTTTATTATTATATTTTTTATATTATACCTATACAGGGTGGGAGGGACTATACCGACAAACTTTAACTATAGATTCTAACAACTATTAGGAGTAAAAAATGTTATGTGATGGTTAGTCGAAAAACGCTTACTTTCCGAGATATCCATTATTTTGTAAATGAAAAATCCCAAGTGTGTAACAAGCCCTAATAAATGTGACTAAGATACCTTTACTATTTTTTTAAAATCCTTTAACTAAACAAGAATTAACCTTCGCAGTATTTGATGGTAAGCGACTACGAGGCCAAAAAATTGACCTTTCGTTTCCATTTTAGTTTTTTTTTTCTTTTTGATAACTTTTCAGCCAGTAAGGACATGTTTATAACGAGGGGCTTAATTTACTGATTTATTTTAACGTTCGATGAAACAGCCTGTATATCGCATAACGCGTATTAACGCGTGCGCTTTCTGTTCTCTGGTTAAAGGCCCCTACGATCGCGGGCTCGCGGAGTGAATAACTCCTGCTATTACTACCTAAAATATCTGAAAATACCTCGAACTTACACGTCTATCTATTACAAGTCATAACCCAACCAGACGAAAATAGATAAAAGATCATTTATTTGCAGAAATGTAGTGGTTTATACAGTTGGTATTGTTTTTTTGAGTGCGTACATTTTGCTTAAAGAAGCATTCAAAGTTACTTAGGATCTAAATGTAATATTGTCAATTACTATATGTCATATTTATTTAATCATTACATAATCGGTTCTAAATAATCCTTAATACTATAGTAACATTTATCAGAACAAAATTTACGAAGACGCGAGCGAAGCGACCGCGAAACAAAGAATTTCACTATTCATCGAGTTATAAGTGGGGGCTAAATCCCCCCTGGATTTAGCGTTTTAACCTCCTAACGCAGCGGTCGGCAACCTTTTAGCAGCCAAGGGCCACATAGTAACTAATGAAATTGACGCGGGCCGCACTTTGTTAATAATTTGTGATTTTATACAATGCTGAATATAACCTTTACATACAAAATAGCCAGGGAGGCTCGCGGGCCGCAAATGAGCTGTTCGCGGGCCGCATGTGGCCCGCAGGCCGCGGGTTGCCGACCGCTGTCCTAACGGATCGATTTCAGACGTTTTTCTGGCGTTTTTTTTATTTCGTTAGTGTCACTCGATTTTTACTGCGGAGGACTGTGAGCAGTGACAACAACTTTTGATTAAATCATGTGGAGCCTCGATACCGTCTATCGTTTATAATAAAAGTTAACTGTGATCACCACCGCTTGCTGCTATATTTGCTGGAACACGAATGAAAAAAAACCGCCGCTGTCGAAACGCTCCGAAATCGACCCGAACCCATATTATACGTCCATGATCTTACTTATCATGTTTTCGACCTCTACAACAATGTGATATTGTGGGTTCTAGGCCTTGCCCTGTTTGCGGTGAGAGCCAGCATAGCGCAGCTGCACTCGCGCGGCACGCAAAATCTTGCGACGCGCCCCGCACGCGACGGTGCCAAGAGGTATTTATGCTATTTTATGTCATTATCAAAATTCTATGTCAATTATTTTTGGCTTTGTATAGCAAGTTCCAATTAAGATAAGCTTTTATTGTTATGGTTTAAATATCGCACATTTTTATAATAACACTCATTTTTTTTAATTTATAATCCTAAATGAAAGCGTACGCGGAATCCTAATATCAGACAATGCCACAAATTGTTCAGTAAATTTTTACTCGATTTGCCTGTTCGTTCATGTTACTTATTGGTAGATTTTACGACAGTGCGACAAGGTTTGTAGAAGAGTCGTCGTACAACACACATTACCAAAATGAATTAAGGTGTACTCATTGTCATATCATCCGACAACGCCACTAATTTTGCAACGAACATACCTGGTCAATTTGCCTGTTCGCTCATGTCGCTTGTTTGCGCTACTTTTTATCCTAGAGGGTTCGTCATAGTGCAATAATATGATACCATGCAGCTGGTCTGATGCCATCATCAATATTGCCACTTCGATCTATGGCCACATTTCGACTCCTATACGACTATATTTTTGTTATTCTTATTTTGTGCTAGCATTTACCCGCGGCTTCGCCCGCGTTATTCTCGTTACTGTCCCAAGGGAACAATTTACCGGGATATAAGGTATCCTAAGTATATTTCAGTCCAGAAATTGGCCTACTTGCATGCCAAATTTCTGTTCAATCCAACCAGTTGCTATCCCGTTATTTAGTAACAAACTTACAAACATCTTCACAAACTTTCGCATTTATAATATTTACAGGATTTAGACAATCATGGCGTAAAATGGCGTTCTTGTACTGTTATTTTCTCATGAAATAAATGACATGTCTATATAAAAAAAGGTACAGTCGGCAATAAAAAGCTTGTCTCATTTTTTTTTAACAGAAACTTATTGTAATTGAACAGTGTGACAAGACGTTCGTGGACTCGGCATCGTACGACACTCACTACCAACGCATCCACCTCAACATCCGCATGAAGGAGCCGCCGCGCGCGCGCTCCCGCCTCGCACGCCCGTTCATCTGCGAACTGTGCGGGGCAGAGTGCTGTGTGAGTATCAACACTTTTGTATCAATGAACCTATCGTCATAACATCTGACAATGGCACTAACTTTGTAATTGTCATACTTGGTCGAGTTGCCTGTTCACTGTAGTGCGATAAGTTGCTCGTGGACGAGTCGTACGATACGCACCATTGGCAAACCCACCTCAACCGTATGAAGGTAAACCAACCCATTATCATAACATCCGACAAAGGCACCTTGCAATTGACATACTTGGTAGAGTAGCCTGTTCGCTTAAATCGTTTATTGGGTAGTGCGACATGTCGCTCGTGGACGAGTTGTACGATACGCACATCATAACATCCGACAATGGCACCTTGCAATCGACGACATACTGGGTCGAGTTGCCTGTTCGCTCATGTCGCTTATTAGATGACGAAGTCGTATAACAAAACGCATATGAGCGTATAAGTTGTACTCAAGTTATCGGAAACACACTCCAGAAATCTTAGATTGTCATAGTGGTGTTAAAGTATAAAAACTATCAAGTAGTCTAACTTCGGCCGTTTAGTATCGCGCGTGTGTGTGTGAGTGCGATCCGTACTGGAGCATTCTTTTTTTTATGTAGCCTGTGCGGTGTCCCACTGCTGGGCAGAGGCCTCTCCCTGTGATTTCCACAACTCCATATTCTTACGCATTCTTAAAACTTTGCTTATAATCACACACACACACACACACACACACACACACACAACACATAACATGCGTGTGGAGTGAGCCCAGTTCATAGTTTGCCTTTCTATTTCACTTGTTGGTCTTTATTTCTTCTGTAACACTCTCAATGCTTGTGTCTTATTAAGAGTTAAAGATTAATATACATATTTTTCATGTGCTTTTGGTTCCACTAACAGTTCCTTAGTGGACATCTGTAATTGGCGTTGTGTTTTAATAATTGTCTCTGTATATTTCTGAATTGTAATGCTGTTGATGTCCCAAATAAATAAAATAAAAAAATAAAATAAATAAATAATGCGTTCGCAGTGGGCGCACACATACAAGCGCGCGATGTATCTTTCGTAAGCATTGGCGTAGCGAGGGTGGTGCAGGTAGCAAGGGGGGGGCAAAAACGAAATTTACTAACTACCTACCTACTTATAGAAAAAAATACCATCAATCTAAATTTGCAAACACGGCGAAATAAAATTCTTGAATGCAACCTACCTACAACCTACCCCCTGGATGGATTTTCCGCCCTGGGTGTCACTAAGAAACAAAAGGGCCCTTTGGGCGCAAAGTTTGGATGAGTATCCTGGGCACCGTGGCTAAGGGGCGCAGTTTGGATGTGTGCCCTGGCCAGGGGCGGCTCGTGACAAAATTTAGTGGGTGTTCACTTTAAATAAACAACTGAAAAATATCCATACAATTTATTAAATATGCCTATTTTCGTTAACGCGGTCATTGAACTCGCGTATAGACTTTCGGAACGCCGAATCTAGTGCTTTGCGAATATCTTGCCGTCCGATAGATGCTAACTGGTATTCATTTATTAAATGGTACCTAGATTGTGAGTGTTTTTTCAACTTGACTGTAAGATGAGCTAGGTCATCAACGCCCGTTTCAGTCCAAGCAGACTCACCGCCGCCAGCCGCGCCCGCTCCAAACACCAAACACGGAAAACAATATAGTTTGTTGGTATCACTACAGCCACATAACCACGGCGTTTTTACATATTGTTCACATTTGAACACACGCGTAAATGTTTTTGTTTTCGACGTACACTTCTGTTTAAGCTCAAGTTTAGGGCGTGGTGCTCCCTTTTGCTTTAATTTAAGCCGCATTTCTAAAGTTTTTTCACACTTTTAATATAATCCACGCTATACTCGTCCATCTTAGCTAGCACTCACAATAGTCGCACACAACAACAAGCACCCACAACAAGCCGTTTAAATTACTTATTTACTTAATTTTCTTATAATAAATAAGAAAACTCCCAAATTTGCTTTCGCGCGCATGCATTGAAGTTTGTCACTGTTGACTGTTTGTTTACACAAGAGTGGCAACGTCGCGCGCAATCGCAATGGCGGACATAGGTAACAACATTACAGTGCGGCAACGACGCCTAGAGCGGCGCACCGAATTTGACTATTTTCTCATAGAAAATCTTCTGTTTCACGTGCAAGACTGTGGCGAAGTTTCTCTTTCACTCTTATTGGATTTTGTACTTAGCAAATGTACTGAGACTTCTTTCATAGAAGCGCAATCCTCAGCGCTCCGTTTGGCGCGCTACCTAAGCAATTATAATAGGTGTATGGGACTGGGTGTACCTACATATTATATGAAGTTGTAATATGTAAAAGTAAAATAATTTTACTGGTATTGGTAAAGTTTAAAGAAGCTTTTTACGAAAATTTTAAAAAGTAATTTTTATAATTCATTTAAAATTGTTTATGGGAGTTCACCGCACCAGCGCTCTGTAGGGCCAGCCGCCTCTGCTTAATAAATGATTAAATATAATCATAAACCAATCTTTGATATCTTCATAAGTGCAGACCCTTATAGATAATAGAATTAATAGCTAAATATGATTTTTATGGTTCTTAAAGTAATTATTTACAACATTTGTATTTTATTTAAGTAATACACCGTGTTTTTTTATTTACGATTAATTCGACACGTCGCTTAGTACATTAACAGCAATCAACTTGTATATGGGTTTATTTTAAATTCAAAATGAGACTTGTTTTTACTTTTTCATACAAACTAAATCAGAATCGTGTTGATCACAAGTGTGACCTCTCACTTTCACCTCCTTTAGCGTAAATGTAAAATTGCAATTGTGACAGTTTTGACTTTACATCAATGACAACACTTACCAATTGTACATAAATTATAAAATCATACTTAAAATACTTTAAAAACGGTGTTTAAGAAAGTAACTCTATTTGATCTGAAGAACTATCTCTTAATGCTATCGGAAATCAATAAAAACACGCTGTATAATTTGATATTTTTTCCATGCTTTAGAACTTCATTGTACCAAAATAACAATTTAATTTATCTGCATACTCTACCACTGACAATGTCATATCATGCATTAGTTCAAAAATGACATATGAGCTCAATCCGTTTCTAAACGCGGTTTGATAATACCCCCTGGATGGATTTTCCGCCCTGGGTGTCAAGAAACAAAAGGGCCCTTTGGGGGCAAAGTTGGATGAGTGTCCTGGGCGCCGTGGCTAAGGGGCGCAGTTTGGATGTGCGCCCTGGGCGCCGTTTTACGTCGCTGAGCGTTTTTCAAAATAAATCCCGGGGTAGCTACTTTCTCAAAATATGTACTTGTTAGGTTTTTCTGACTCAGAATCGTTAGTACTTTCGAACCTTATACGTAAAAAAGTGACCCAAAATTTGTATGGAATTTCTTTCCACTACGTCGCGTTCATACAAACACAAAGCGAAATGGTGACGTAATGGAAAAAAATTGGGACACTTTTTTTTATGCATAAGGTTCGAAAGTACTAACGATTCTGGTGGCCGTCAAGATAGCGTACACCGTAAAAATATTCAGCATCTGATGCAGCCAATAAATAGTACCCAAATAGTACCGACGAAATACCTAGGTGAAAAAAATAGTACCCTTAAACTTTTCGAAATATAAGGCCTGTTCACGGTGTACGCTACCGGGCGTCAAGCTGGCGTACACCGTTTGTATCTCTGGAACGGCTTTGTTTTTGGAAACGCTTTATATCTCAAAAAATAGTACCCAAATAGTACCCCAGGGGCCCTTCAATTTCATTTCTCTAGCTATCGAAGAAGCTGAGATATAGTGAGCTCTTTCTATAAGAAATTTCCGGGTACGCCAGCTTGACGGTGTGAAATTTTCAACACCGTTAAGTCATGGAATATCTCGGCTTCTACGATAGCTAGAGAAATGAAATTTTAGGGCCCTAGGGTACTATTTGGGTACTATTTTTTGAGATATAAAGCGTTTCCAAAAACAAAGCCGTTCCAGAGATACAAACGGTGTACGCCAGCTTGACGCCCGGTAGCGTACACCGTGAACAGGCCCTATATTTCGAAAAGTTTAAGGGTACTATTTTTTTCACCTAGGTATTTCGTCGGTACTATTTGGGTACTATTTGTGGGAACATGGTATTGTCGTGGTTCCCATAGTAGTCAGCAGAATGTGAGTCCCGCGCGGGGGTACGCGCGGGGCCCGGATGGCGGTCGGGCAGTCTTGTCCCGCCGCTCGTGTTTGTAACAATTAATCAAAATAAATATCGGTAATTAATTAAAACCTTGTATGATTGAAGAGTCACCCTAGTAAGTACCTGTACATTGGTGACCCCGACGTGATCTTTCATGTCATCCAGGGATTTAATTAATCGCGAAAAATGAACAGTGTGAACCAACCACAACCGGGCCAGCATCAACAACAGCCGCCACAGCAGCCGCAACCGCCACAGCAGCCAGCAGCGCTAGATCAGGCAGCGAGGCCTGAGTCGGACATCATGGCAGTGTCGCTGATGTCAAGGTTGCCGGAATTCTGGATGGACCAGCCGCGGGTATGGTTTATCAGAATCGAAGCAATATTGGCACCACAAAGATTGGGAGATGACTCACGCTTCGATCTCGTCGTGGCTAAGCTGCCGAAGGAGGTCATCGTACAGCTCACCGATTTTTTATCGAGACCGCCAGCGTCGGGTAAGTTCGCCGCGCTCAAGGCCAAGCTACTGTCAATGTTCGAAGATACGCGGATCAGACAGATAGAGAAGCTGATGGGAGAGATGGAACTGGGCGACATGAAGCCGAGCCAGCTTTTAACCAAAATGAGGGACCTGGCTCGTGAAAATTTTCCCGATGAGACACTGCGAATTTTGTGGCAGGGCAGGCTACCACCCACGGTACGAGGAGTCCTGGCAGTCTCAGAAACCAGTGACTTAGACAAGTTAGCGATAATCGCGGACAACGTCGCGGAGGCAACGCGACCGAACTACGTGTCCGAGGTCACGCAGCCGACGTGCTCGCAACGTACGTACGACGTTGTAACTCCAGCCACATCCAAGGACATAGCGCAAATAATGGTGGAAATCGCCAAAATTGGCGCGAGGATAACCGCCATGGAAACGTCACGATCCAGGCCGCGGAGTCGAGGGCGTCAAGGACGCGGTAACTACAAGTCGGCATCGCGAGGCAGGAGCGCATCACAAGGTCGTTCGCGTCGTAGAAAGGACAGCCCGGGCTGGCTTTGTCATTATCATTTTCGTTACGGCTCGAAAGCCAATAAATGTAGTCAACCGTGTGCGTGGCAAAAACCGAACCCGGAAAACTAAGTGCGATGGTGCAATCTACGACGGAGGTTTGCACTACATCGCCTAGCCGTCGTTTATGTGTTACGGACAAGGACAGTGGATTAAAGTTTCTCGTAGATACTGGTGCGGATATATCTATATTACCAGTGAATAACAGGCGTTATATTCGCGAGTGTGTGAAATATAGACTTTACGCCGCAAACGGGAGTGAAATTAAAACGTTCGGGACAAAGACCTTGGTTTTAAATTTTAATCTACGTAGACATTTTAGATGGGAGTTTGTTGTAGCGGATGTGAAACAGCCTATTTTAGGAGCCGATTTTCTGGCCCATCATAGACTGATAGTGGATTTCAATGAACGTAAGTTGGTGGATAAGACGACCGAGTTCAAGGTCGCGGCTCAAGTTGTGAGTATTAACCAACCTTCTATTTACACTGTTAATGACACACATCCTTTCCGCAAGTTGTTGTCCGAGTTCCCTGAAATTACTAAACCAGCTTCATTTAGGGAAACTCCGCCGCACAATGTGTTACACTATATAGAAACAACGGGTCCGCCCGTGTTCGCGCGAGCAAGGCCACTTCCCCCAGACAGATATTTCAAAGTGAAGAAGGAATTTGAGTTGATGCATCAGTTAGGGATTTGTCGGCCGTCAAAAAGTGCGTGGGCGAGTCCGCTGCATGTAGTGAATAAGAAAAACGGCGACATACGGCCTTGCGGAGACTACCGGATGCTCAATGCGATAACAAAGCCCGATAGGTATCCTATTCCTCGGTTGCAAGATTTTACTTTTATTCTGGCGGGAAAGAAGGTTTTTACGAAGTTAGACATCAATCGCGCGTACCATTGCATTAGTGTGGCACCAGCAGACATAGAGAAAACCGCGATTATAACACCGTTTGGGCTCTGGGAATTTTCCAGAATGGTTTTTGGTTTACGCAATGGAGCCCAGAGTTTTCAGCGTTTCATGAGCAACACAGTACTCTCAGGGTTAGATTTTTTGTTTAATTATCTAGATGACGTCATCATAGCTAGCGAAAACTTTGAGCAGCATGAGCAACATCTAGCACAGGTGTTTCAGAGATTCACCCAGTACGGTATAACGATTAATCTAAGTAAGTGTTGTTTTGGGCAGACCGCGATCGAGTTTTTAGGGCATCATGTTTCGACGGCAGGTGTACGGCCGCTCGAAGACAAGGTAAACGCCATAGTTAACTATCCAAAACCAGAAACCATTGAGGGGCTACGCAGGTTTTTGGGGATGTTGAATTTTTATAGGAGACACATCCCAGACGCAGCAGACCGACAGGCAGAGCTAGAGAAGTATTTGGTCAACTCTAAAAAGAGGGACAAGTCCAAGGTCGTATGGACGGCAAAGGCTGAAGAAGCATTCGCACAGTGTAAAGCAGGTCTTCAACAGGCTGCCACGCTGGCGCACCCGCAGCCCGATGCCCACCTGGCCTTGATGTGTGACGCTAGCGACACAGCGGTCGGCGCCGTACTTCAACAAAAGGTAAATAACTCATGGGAACCCTTAGGTTTCTATTCAAAAAAACTCTCGGCAGCCCAGGCAAAATATTCAACTTATGATCGTGAACTCTTGGCGCTGTATCTATCGGTAAGACAGTTCCGAAAATCGTTTGAAGGACGTCAGTTAACGTTATATAGCGATCATAAGCCCTTATGTACAGTATATCGTAAGGTAGGCGACGACAATAAGGAGAGTCCCAGGCGTGCGCGGCAACTTCTTTTTATTAGCGAATTTACCACGGATATTCAGCATATTAGTGGAAAAGACAATATCGTTGCAGATACGCTCTCTCGGGTTGAGACTATTTATTGTCCTACATTATTAGATTACGCGGAATTAGCCGACGCACAAGATAAAGACGAGTACGTATTACAGTCGCAAAGTAAACAAATGGATAAGTCGACTAAAGTGCAACTCAAGCTAGTAACAGTACCTACATGCGGTAAAGCGATAGTTTGCGAAATGTCGACACGGGAAGCTCGACCTTATTTACCAAGCGCATTCCGGCGTAAGGTATTTGACGGGATACATTCATTAAGTCATCCAGGCATTAGAGTAACTAGAAAGCTAGTTAGTAAAAGTTACTTTTGGCCCAGCATGAACAAAGATATAGGCAACTGGGCTAGATCGTGTATACAATGTCAGAAAGCGAAGGTCAACCGTCATACCGTATCCGAACTGGGAACCTTTCCAGATGCAGGGGCCTTCCAGCACATCCATGCCGACCTCGTGGGCCCGCTACCCACGACTGCTGGTGGATATAGGTACCTTCTAACCATCATAGATAGGCATACGAGATGGCCGGAAGCGTTTCCGATAACTGAGATAACTGCCGAAATAGTGGCTAAGACTATTTTCGAGGGCTGGATTGCTCGCTATGGTTGTCCGATAAGGTTAACTAGCGACCAAGGCCGTCAGTTTGAAAGTAGGTTATTCGTAGAGTTAATGAAGTTGCTTGGGGTGGACAAGATCAGGACCACTGCGTATCATCCCCAATCAAATGGGATGGTAGAACGTCTTCATAGAGGGATCAAGGCCGCGTTGATGGCAAAACTCAGCGTAGGTAGCTCCTGGGTAGATCTTTTGCCTAGCGTAATGCTTGGTTTGCGTACCGCAGGTAGAAGCGACAGTGGCATAAGCGCAGCGGAAATGACGTTCGGTCGTACACTTCGCCTTCCAGGGGCGTTTTACGACACGTCTCGGCAGATCGACCCGATTGACCCTTATAGCGTGGTAGAAAAGATCAAGGACAGTATCGCTAGTTTTAAGCCTGTGGCGAAACGGGAAAACAGAAATAGGTCCATTTTCGTACACGAGGAACTTTTAACTTGTACACATGTTTTTGTCAGGGACGATACGGTGCGCAAAGCGTTAAAACCACCGTACGATGGACCCTACAAAGTCATCGAAAGAGGAGACAAAGTATTTTTAGTTCAACTTCCAAGTAGACAATCGTACATATCCATCGATAGGTTAAAACCAGCGTTTTTACTGAATACAGACGTGGAAAATGAACCTACTCAGTCTCGTAGTCAGGTAGAAAATAAACGTTCGTCACAGGATGCTAGTAATCAGGGATCGCCGCCGCCGCCGCTTGTGCCACCATCGCCTGTACCTGCGCCGCTAACTCGGACCACACGTAGCGGAAGGATTGTAAACAGACCGGTTAGATTTTTAATCGACACAGACAAATAGTAGAACAGTAATACAATGACATAAAGGAGTTTTTGCCCGTAGCTGGGTCACTTACCAGTGCGGGAGAAGGTTGGTGGATACAAGTCTACCACTTACGAATACTTATGTGTACATGACGAGGTCATCAATAATAAGTATTAGATAAGTTTATTCATGTGTCGTAAGTAAAGCTTAAGCATTCTTTGAAATAAAGAGCAAAGTTTTCCTTATTCATTCGTTGTAGCGACTATGGCAGTCCTATAATGTGTAAAATTTCCTTTAAAATAACGTACCTAAATACTATGTAGCCGTAGCATGTAACACGGCATCAAGTTGCTTTACTGCAGTAGTATCATGCATTGCGGCCGAACCGAGTTGCGATGTCAGTAATTTCGGCCGGTAGCTTGAAATCTTAGATTGCAACCTAGTTAAGTTAGTCTACGTGAGATAAATATAATGTTTAAAATTAGATTTTAATGTTAATAAGCAAATTGTATATTGTCTTATTCTGTTGAATAAGTAATTTGTGTCATATATTATAGCGGGGTTCGACAGCACGTAGCCAGTTCACACTCAGAGATTACCCGAAACACCGCAGATATTTTTGTGTAGTATCATTGCAAAATTTCAGTATTTGTATTTTGTACACAATGGGCTGGGGCCAGAGTAAGGAAGATAAGTCCCAAAACAGTAACGTCGCGATCGCCCAAGTTCAATCAATGTCTGGACAAGTTGAAACTAAACTTAATTACGTCGGAATAGGACTCATAGTAATCGGTCTGGTCCTATTGATCATAATTTTATACGTGTTGCGCGCGAAATGCAAACGAAATGTGAGGAGCTGGCTACGCAAGACGGTCGAATCGCTTCCGCCTCCGACTGCTATTCGAGTCAACAATGTGCAGCCGCAGCAAATGCCGACTGCACAGGCAGTGTATTAGTGATGTGGTGTATTAAATAAGACCAAGGACTCGCAAGAGAGACCGCTGTATGTTTGATTTTTTTTTATCTATGTTTTTGAGTTTATTTTTTTTTTAAGAGGGGGAGTACTGTGGGAACATGGTATTGTCGTGGTTCCCATAGTAGTCAGCAGAATGTGAGTCCCGCGCGGGGGTACGCGCGGGGCCCGGATGGCGGTCGGGCAGTCTTGTCCCGCCGCTCGTGTTTGTAACAATTAATCAAAATAAATATCGGTAATTAATTAAAACCTTGTATGATTGAAGAGTCACCCTAGTAAGTACCCGTACATATTTATTGGCTGCATCAGATGCTGAATATTTTTACGGTGTACGCTATCTTGACGGACACCAGAATCGTTAGTACTTTCGAACCTTATGCATAAAAAAAGTGTCCCAATTTTTTTCCATTACGTCACCATTTCGCTTTGCGTTTGTATGAACGTGACGTAGTGGAAAGAAAAAATTCCATACAAATTTTGGGTCACTTTTTTTATGTATAAGGTTCGAAAGTACTAACGATTCTGAGCCAAAAAAAAAATCACAAGTACATATTTTGAGAAAGTAGCTACCCCGGGATTTATTTTGGAAAACGCCTCGCTACGCCACTGTGCGTAAGAATAACAATGACTGTTATTGAACTGTAGTGATGTTGCGGTTACAGTCAGTGTCCAGTCTGGCGGCCCATCAGCGGAGCCATTCTGGCGCCCGGCCGCACGGCTGCCCGGAGCCCGGCTGCCCGCTGCGCTTCGGCACCGTCCACAACATGCGCCGCCATCACCGCGTGGTCGGTATTCACTTACACGCGGAGCATAGGTTCCCAAACTTGTTTGACTTGCCGCCCACTTTGGGATGATATAGTACATTACACAACTAGGGTGGTAAAACAAAGAAAGCCCTCGATCGCATATTTACGTCCCTCGCTTGCTGCTCGGCCTTTCTTTATTACCTCCCGTGTTGTATATGTCGCAGCCGACTGGTTTAATCAGCCATTTGGTTAAATACCTAGCATTTTCACTAAATTATGACCCGCCAGCAGGTCGACGAAGCCCCGCTACGTGGAGCTTCTATTTCTGCTCTGAGTGACACAAGCTAACAAACCTAACCTAAAATTTAAATGAAAAGGCTAGGCAGTTGACTAAATGGCTAATTAAGCTAGTTGGCGGCATATACATAATTCTATATCTACACTTGGCCAGAAAGCAGCGTTTTCCGTACGCGCAGCGTGCGGTAAAAGCCACTTTATGGCCAGGTGTGGCATAAATATATAAATCTGTAATAAGACTCATAAAATCGGAATAAAATTGTAAAATAAAAAAAAAATTGTATTAGAATGAAATTCCGTGGTTGTACACAGGTGCACCTGGGACAAAGGCCGCAGGTCGCATGCGGCGTGTGCGGCAAGCTGCTGGCGCATGCGGCATCGCTCAAGCTGCACGTCAACACCGTCCATCTCAAGTTGCCCGCGCCGCCGCGCCGGCGCCGACAAGATGACAAATAACTAACTTGATGTTATGATGAGAATAAAATTGAATTAATGTATTTGTTGGGTTTTTAATTCTTTATTTTCAAAACTAAAATCAAAATAATTAATTTGCCAAGAATACAGTACCATGGTGTTAATAGTATTTTATGCAACAGTTGTATAAGTAGGCTCAAAAAATGCGAATTGCGCGAGTTGCTATACGAGCCGCCGTGGCGGCGAGTATCGCAAATAGAGGCGCCATGAGCGTTTTTTTACTTGATTATACAACGTCGCATACAATACTTTTTCTACGACTAGGTTTTAAAATATAAAATACAACAATAAACATAGCACGCAAACAAGGCAAATATGACATGACTGACGGTATGTGTCTATGGTAAACTTTTTTTTTTAATTTAAAATATACTTCAATTAAAAATACCTTTTTTATGTTGGCATCAATGAATTTAGTTCGGAAAGTTTTGTTTTTCTTAAAAACCGTAGGAATTTAATTATTTGTTAAGTTGGTAGTTGTGCATTTTTACCGTAAAGTTAGAATTGAGTGCTTAATCCTTGACCTAAGTTTAACCTAGATTTAGAAGTCTGTGGCTGCTAGCAATAACGTAAAGTGACGATAACGACACTAGTGCTGTTATGGGGAATAGAGTATAGACTTCTCTGAACTAATATTATGTATGTTCTTATATTAGTGTTCGTGACCAAGTAAAAAACAGATAACAGTACAGGAGCAGAAAAAGGCTTTTATATGTCCTGAAACTGATTTTTTAAATGACAGCCCAACTATCTTTTTATTCCACAATAAGTTCTAAACCTATTAACCGATTTAGAAACAGTGTTAAGTATAGCTAGAATTATAATCTTTCCGTTATCTCGAGTTACAGTAAGTGGGATTGTTTTGTAAAATAAAATGCAGGTCACATTTGCGCTGAATATGTATTTGTTGCACGGGAACCGAAACACAATACAATACAGTACTATAATGTTTCTTATTATTTTTACCACACCGAGTTTAGGGTTTGGAACACAGCCGCGACGTAAATTTCCATCGTTAGAGCTAATCATATTCATATTCATTTTATTCATAATAATTCATATTACATGTCAAATTAATACACTTGCTTAAAAAATAATACAATGCTTGTAAAATTACAAACTACAACTTACAATACAATTTTATATAATAATACAATAATAATAATATAATATATTTGCTTGATAGAAATAATAATTAGGATAATGTGAGCATAGGTAGGCAATAGTACCTACTCCGTAGCTACAATAAACTCGTTAAAGCTATAAAAGGTGTTCTCGATAAGCCAACATTTTAACCGCGATTTGAAGCCCGCAAGCGACAAGGCATCCGTGACGTGTGCAGGCAGTCGGTTGTACACTGTCGGTCCCATGACGTGGGTGAGCTTGGCAGACTTTGCCAATCTGTGTTTGATGCCCACGAGCTTGTGTGCATTGCGCAGATTGCGTCCGTGGACATCTGCTCCCGTCAAGTATTCTCCCCCGTCAAGTAATCTTCACAGTTATGACGACTTTTACGAATATGATGGAAATATAGCAGCAGGTGGTCCATCGAAACCAGTAAGGCGTCGTCCTATCGAAGCGCGAATACGCGATTGCGACCATACATTGCGCCATAGTCGCCATCGCGTGTTCGCGCGACAATCGCGTATTTGCGCTTCGATAGGACGACGCCTAACATTTTGAAAGTGGTCTACGACGAAAAGAATTTTGGGAACTTCTGCTTTAGTTTATCATGTGTCCGTTGATGTTCCGATACAACGTCTTTGCTCAAGTCAGTGTAATTGCAGAAAATACATTTAAAATGAAATGGCTCGTCATTTTTTATATGTTTGATTTCATGCTTTCGTAATAAGGAACGATGAGCAGCTGCGAAGTCGCAGTGGCTACATTTAAAAGGCTTCTCACTAGTATGTAATAATTCATGATCAGTTAAAGTCTGCTTATTGCGATTAGTATACTCGCAGTGGCTACATTTAAAAGGCTCTCTGTGTGTCAATTCATGATTAGTTACAGTACTTTTATAACAAGCTGTGTAGTCGCAGTAGCTACATTTAAAAGGTTCTCTGTGTATCAATTCATGTTTAGTTACTTTACTCTTAGAGTAACTTCTGTAAGTGCAGCGGCTACATTTATAAGACTCTCCATGTGTCAATTCATGTTTAGCTAATTTACTCCTATAAAAAGCTGTGTAGTCGCAGTGGCTACATTTAAAACGCTTGTGACTCGCATATTTCATTTTATGCTGTCGAAAGCTACTACGACAAAAGGTAGCGTAGTCGCAGTGGCTACATTTAAAACGCTTCTCAGTTTTGTGTTTCAATACATGCACTATTAGAGCTTGCTTATAGTGACTAGTATAGTCACAGTGGCTACATTTAAAGCGCTTGTCACTAGTGTGTTTTATTTGATGTTGTTTTAATAGACTATGTTTATGAGTAGCGTAGTCGCAATGGCTACATTTAAAAGTTTTTTCCCTGTTGTGTTTCATTTGATGTCGTCGTAAATAACTATTATTATGAGTAGCGTAGTCGCACAGGCTACATTTAAAAGGCTTCTCGCCAGTAGGTGTTCTGTTGTTGCCAGTCAACTGTACATTCCCAGCGTGATTGACGTCGCCGTGTTTATCAGGCTGGTCACCTCTGTGCGTCATTAGATGTTGACGTAATAAGATTTCAAAGCTAGTCGTGTAGTCACAGTGATTACATTTTAGGGATTTCTCCTTGATGTGTATCCATAGATGTTGGGTTACAACGTATTTATTCAGACTAGTATAGTTACAGTGGCTACATTTGAAATATGTCTGTGTCTTGTGTTTTATTTGATGAGCGCTTAATAACGAGCTATGATGAGCTACTTTAATACAGCGACTACATTTAAAGAACTTCAAGTGTCTGTATAAATATTGTTTTAAAGAAGATTTGTAAGCTTTACCGCAATCGTTACACTTATGGATAGCTCTGATACTTGTTAGCTCCTGTGCGTTATCGGGTTGTGAAGAATCATGACTGGGCCTAATAACAGGCACTACATCATACTGCGACCCAATTTCAGATGCTGTTGAGGTTTTTGGAAGCTTTTCAACTGCATTGCTATCTCTTAACTGTCCGTCTGCGGGCTTCTCTGCAGGTTGTGCTCGGCATGTAACTGCTCTACCTTTACGTGGTAGACAGTGTCCTGAAATTGATAAAAATCTAGTAAAATAATCAAGTAGCAAATAATGATCAGTCAAACACCCATGTACACAAATTTTTAAACCTCTGTAACACTATTGAAGAGGAAACTCTCAATTAGCAAAGCTTTATAAAGCGAGTAATGAACAATGTAATCGTTAGCCAAAATTATATCCAAAAATATGACATTACCTAATCAAATATTATAATGAAGAGTCCTTGGACAAGTTTTAAACCACTAACCTTGAATGGTATAGACCATATCAGAAGACGTCTCATGGTCCTGATACAGCCCTGCCCGCGCGGTCTCCAGCCTCATATCAGCATCAACATCAAACTCCTGGGATTCCTCACGATTCTCCGATCCTACTTCCACATTTTGGTAAAGCCCATTATCTTCAGGCTCCTCTCTCTCGTTATCTATCTCAATCACTTCAGGCTCCTCTCTCTCATTATCTATCTCAATCGCTTTAGGCTCCTCTTTGGTATTCGTCACTGTATCTTGCTCGAGCTCGTACCTGTCGGCGCCAGCAGCTGTATCAGTAGCATCAGACCGATTAGGCTCTTTTTCATTTTTCAATACAAAAGTAATATCTTCCGGCTGCAGAAGCAAAGGTCCAAGTACCGACTCGTCTTTGATTTGATGTTGTACGCTTGCAGCTCCAGGCCTTATATCTTTATTATATAATGTATTTTCAGAATCCTTTGTCATATCCACTGTTACTTGCTTTTTGTTTTCATTATTAGCCATGGAACACTCCACGGTTAACTTCGGAGCTTTTGCTCGTGAGTAGGTTTTTAGCGGTGCCAGTGGTCTGTTAATTCGCAAAAGAAAACCGTCTTCAGACTGCGCCATGTTCTCTTCACAGCTGTGTACTGTGTCAGTTGGCGTTGGCATTTTCTTTTTGTGGCTCAACGCCCAGGCGCCACGCACTATATCGACCAAACTAGGCAGCTCCCGCACAACCTGTTCTAGCTGCGAATTCTCTTGGGTTTGATGATCTACGTTCAGGCCCACCTCTGCAGCCTCAAGGCTCATACTTTCACTGCAGCTATCTTCAAGATCTTCTTTGACTGCTAGAGTCTCATGCAACAGACTTACATTAATGTGGGGCTTCGGATGATTCACGACATAGCCAGCTATCTCTGTCTGTTCTAGATGTACAACATCGTGAGATTCACGCGACTTTAAAAGACCAGAGTTTTGCCTCAATTCATCGTTTATGTGATACTCTGTGTACATGTCCGCCTGTGTGGCATCAGGTCTCACACCTTCATCAGATAATCTATTTTCGAGCTCCTTTTTAATTGTTTCAGTCTCTTCCTTCGTGCTTTCATTATATTGCGCTACGGAACTGTCTACAGTGCTGGTTAAGTCTTGTTCGTCGTTATTTTGCACTATGAGGTCTAGAGGTTCCATGACCAACTCGTCTTTGATTTCATGCTCCTGATGATCAACCCCTATGGCCGTCGTCATACCGTCATTAAAGCATCTCTCTTCAGGGTCCACTTTCACAGTATCCTGATTATTGGTTGTGGGACTGTCAATAGTGTTAGTCAGCTCTTGCTCATTGCTATTTTGCACTATACAGGCAACACTAGAAGGCTGCTTAAAGACAGGTATGAGAATTAAATCATCTTTGATTTGATGCTCTAGAGACGGGTACACCTCTGTGGTCTCCGTCATACCTTCAAAATAGCATCTCTCTTCGGGATCTTGCGTAGCACTTTCTTTATTGTGGGCTGTGGAACTTTCAGCAGTTAGTATTTGCTCGTTGTTATCTTGCACTGTAAATGCGACAGCGGGCGGCTGCAGAAGGATAGTCCTTAGAAGTGACTCGTCTTTGCTTTGATGCTCTTTGTATAGGTCCGTCCAAGCGGCTTCAAGGCTCACGCTTTCTTCAAAGCATCCCTCTTCGGGATCCTCTTTCACTGTCACAATATCTTGCGTTATATTTTCATTTTCGTGGGCTGAATGACTGACTGCAATGGGACTTAACGCAGAGACTGGTACTTGTTTATCTGAGTGCCCATAGGGTTTCAAAGTTAAAGTGTCTTCAGTGTGTGTTCGGGTTCCTGTGTTGACAAGTGACCGTTCCTTCCGCGTTTTGGAGTAGCTCCTCGCCGGGCCCTTGTGAGTACGCACATGGGAGGTCAGGTCAAAAATGTCTTCGAAGACTCGTTGACAGACTGGGCACTCGTGCTGTCGCTGGACCACATAGTAGTGTGATGCGGAGCCTGGTTTTAAAGCATCTTGCCGCTTATGTATATTTGGCTTTTTTATATTAGTTGAGCGCTGCTTACACTGGTCACTACAAATGTAATGAGTTCTCCTGTGGCATGCCAAATACCATTTACTATTGAACACCCTATAACATAACGGGCAAACATATTCTTCACTGTTAGGTAAGTGGGAGAGCCAGTGTGCATTGAGGGTGTCTCTACATGGGAATCTTAACTTGCAAATGTCACATGGAAACTGGTTCCAGGTATTGTGCTCCGGTGGCTGTGAGGAGTTTGGTTTCTGAACTGTGTGGGCGGTCTGCAGGGCTGACTGCTGTTTTGAAGCTGATGCCAGCTCGTGAGCGGAAAGCTGAGATGCCATCTCTTTAGGAGACCCTAATACACTTGCCATTGCATCTGAAATAATACACAATGCCCATTTAAAGCATTTAAGGCAAAATTATTAGTATGCACAAAAATATGTTACGTAAACAGAATAGAACAAAAACATCTACAACCAGAATTTACTAGATATAGCCATAGTGACCCATCGTAAGTATGGGTTGATGTCAAATTGTGCGCACAAAGCTTTGTGACTTTTTACAACTCTGTAACTATGCATTACCAGAAATTTGTTCTCAAATCATACATTTAAGAAGGTTGATGGTTTGATGCTCATTAAGGCAGTCCAGCGGCTTAGTCTAGTTTGATCAAAATTATGGCAGCTTACTCTTCCACTGTAGTAATAATCGCGAAATAATGCAAAACGTAAACAAATATTCACCCGTCAGGTTTATTTATATGTTCGGTTGGTACGTTTGCAGAGGCGCGCATTGGCGGCTTTCACGCTATAGGTAATAATATAATAAGGAAGACAGTTGCGTCTCTGTTGAACAGAGTGCGCTGCAGTTCCAACACCATCCTGAGCATGTTTGCTGATCGCTTGAACTGCCCCATGACAAAGCACTGGGTAAAGATCATCACTGATCAAAAGAAGTAATGACTTTTACCCAGTGTCGCACATCTTTTTGAAAGTATATTCCATCTTAATGTTGTGTCGTCATTGTAATTTTCCTTTAATTTAATTATTCATTTATTTCATGGCATTTTTATCATTTAGCAATTTCATTTCATTGAATTTAATTTAACATATGATAATCTAATTTGAATATGGGTTTCTTTTACCTGAAATAAATCATTTTTATTTTATTTTTATTTATTTAATTACGCAAAATGTGACAACAACCCGTATAGAACTTTGATCTGACCACTACTAACCTTGGAGGAGCGTCGCGACGTTAGGCAGCGCTGGTTGGAGAACTCCGCTGTCGACCTTGCTAGGGCGACCTCCCTCTTCGCGCAATTTCGCTACATTTGTGGTTTGTGGTCTCCGCTCCGCAACACGACATTGCTAGTGATGCAAACTAACACTTCTAATAACTGGTATTAGAGAAATCTCACAATCACAAATACGATCACAGTTCGTTGATTTGAAACGTCCTTGTATTTAGTTTCCGTACTGCTAGTGCTACCTTAAATCTACAAATTAAATCAACAGTGTTCACAATATATTTCTTCTGAAATAACTTATTTAGTGAATTTGATTCCTTGGAATCCGAAATAATAGTAATAGTAAATAAACAAACGTAACATAACCTCAATCGTTTCGACAGATACTTATATACTTACTAATGTGTCATCTGTCGTACGTTCAGGAATTGAAAAAAAAGATATTTCTTCCACTAAGAGTATCGATTAAAAAATAAATCGATTCAACTAATACACGACCAACAAAAAGGGTAACTATCAGAGTTGTCCCTATTTAAAGGGTAAGGCCGGCTTTACACCTGTAAGTTTTACTTACGTAAGTAAGGACGCAGCTATACGTTAGACTGAGATAGTCACTGACTATCTCAGTCTAACGTATAGCTGCGTCCTTACTTACGTAAGTAAAACTTACAGGTGTAAAGCCGGCCTAAATCAGATAATATCCGTTTGACAAGACACTATAATATAACTTTTTTTTTTACTTTTAACTTTTCTCCGTTACGGATCGATCTTTCGAAATAATTGTCTAACGTCGTTTCAAACTCTAGATTTCAGGAGACTGAAATATTACATTACACAACTAGGGTGGTAATACAAAGAAAGGCCGAGATCGCAGATGTATGTGGCCCGAGCCGCAGGCGAGGGACGTAAATATGCAATCCAGGGCTTTCTTTATTACTTCCCGTGTTGTGTACAGCATTTTATGTCTACACTTGGCCAGAAAGCGGCTTTTTCCGTACGCGTAGCACTTTATGGCCAGGTGTGGCATAAAGTTTTTTATATAAAATTGGCGATTTCAGAGCGTTTCGATTGCGCCGGTTTTTTTCATTCGTGTTCCAGCAAATATAGCAGCAAGCAAGCGGTGGTGATCACAGTTAACTCTTTATTATAAACAATAGACGTTTAATCAAGAGTTGTCGTCTTTCGTGTTCCGCTGTAAAAATCGAGTGACACTAACGAAATACCTAATAAAAGTGGGAAAAATGCGTGAAATCGACCCTAACGCGTACTGTTGTCAAAGAAAATCAATATTTTCAGCGACACAATGACAAAAATGCTTCTGTTGGATTTTTCAGCAGTGTCATCTCTTCAGGTAGCTTACTAAGTGTAAGGCCCTAGTGGCGAGCGTCCAGCATCGTTTTGTGCAGCGTGCACTCAGATACAGGACGCTCACATACAATTTGTTTATGTTTGACATGAACGCCGCACGCCCCGCCCCGCTGCACGCTCCGATGAGGGTCCACGAGGGTCGTATGTACCTACATAGGGCATGCAATACAGGATTATTTGCAATACTGGTTTTGGGATTCGGTATTGAGGACTCAAAACCTGAATTCCGGATTCAGTTTTGGGGATTTTTGAAAAAATAATCGATTTTATGGAAAATCATTTAATTATCCTTTCACTTGTATCAAAAAATTAACATTAAGTATTACACTTTGGTATTCGGGTGCCTATCAATGTTTTAAAAAAATATTGTGAGATGATTCAAAATTCAGATTTAAGGACACTTAAAAGGCTTTTGTAGGTCCTGATAACTGATTTTTTACATGACTGCCAAACTATCTTTTTATTTCACAATAACTTCTAAACCTATTAACCGATTTAGAAACAGTGTTAAGTATAGCTAGAATTATAATCTTTGCGTTAGAGTCTGTGCGGAAACAGAATAGGCATGGCGAAAAACGGAACTAACCCAACCAGTATGGCCACAGAACAGAAAATACGGCACACACGGTACAAAAGCATTACAGCGCCCCCCAATCTAAATCCTATTCTCTTTCCGCACATACTCTTTCTCGAGTTACAGTACGTGAGATTGTTTTGTAAAATAAAATGCAGGTCACATTTGCGCTGAATATATATTTGTTGCACTGAAACAATACAGTACTATAATGGTTCTTATTATTTTTACCACACCGAGTTTAGGGTTTGGAACACAGCCGTGACGTAATTTTCCATCGAGAGCTAATCTTCACATTTTTGACGACTTTTAGGAATTGATAGAAATATAGCAGCAGGTGGTCCATCGAAACAACCAGTAACATTTTGAAAGTGGTCTACGACGAAAAGAATTTTGGGAACTTCTGCTTTAGTTTATCATGTGTCCTTTGATGTTCCGATACAACGTCTTTGCTCAAGTCAGTGTAATCGCAGAAAATACATTTAAAATGTTTTATATGTTTCATTTCATGCTTTCGTAATAAGTAACGATGAGCAGCTGCGAAGTCGCAGTGGCTACATTTAAAAGGCTTCTCACTAGTATGTAATAATTCATGATCAGTTAAAGTCTGCTTATTGCGACTAGTATAGTCGCAGTGGCTACATTTAAAAGGCTCTCTGTGTGTCAATTCATGATTAGTTACAGAACCCTTATAACAAGTTGTGTAGTCGCAGTAGCTACATTTAAAAGGCTCTCTGTGTCTCAATTCATGTTCAGTTACTTTACTCTTAGAGTGACATCTGTAGGAGCAGAGGCTACATTTAAAAGTCTCTCCGTGTGTCAATTCATGTTTAGCTAATATACTCCTATAAAAAGCTGTGTAGTCGCAGTGGCTACACTTAAAACGCTTGTGACTCGCATATTTAATTTTATGCTGTCGTAAGTGACTGCGATATTCATGCTCGATTAGAGCTTGCTTAAAGTGACAAGTATAGTCACAGTGGCTACATTTAAAGCGCTTGTCACTAGTGTGTTTTATTTGATGTTGTTTTAATAGACTATGTTTATGAGTAGCGTAGTCGCAGTGGCTACATTTAAAAGGCTTGCTACTCATGTGTAACAATTGGTGTTGGGTCATAGCTCTCTTATGGCGACTACTGTAGTCGCAGTGGCTACATTTAAAAGGCTTCTCACTGTTGTGTTTCAACTGATGCATGGCTACAGCATGATAGTGACTGGTGTAGTCACAGTGACTACATTTGAAGCGCATGTCACTCGTGTGTTTTATTGCATGACGTCGTAATATACTATAATGATAAGTAGCGTAGTCGCAACGGCTACATTTCAAAGTTTTGTCCCTGTTGTGTTTCGATTGATGTATGGCTACAACATGCTTATAGTGACTGGTATATTCGCAGTGGCTACACTTAAAAGGCTTGGAAGTGTTATGTTTCCTTTGATGCTGTCGTAAATAACTATGATTATGAGTAGCGTAGTCGCAATGGCTACATTTAAAAGTTTTTTCCCCGTTGTGTTTCGATTGATGTATGTCTACAACCTGCTTATAGTGACTGGTAAATTCGCAATGGCTACACTTGAAAGACTTCACGCCAGTATGTGTTCCGTTGTTGCCAGTCAACTGTACATTCCCAGCGTGATTGACGTCGCCGTGTTTATCAGGCTGGTCCCCTCTGTGCGTCATTAGATGTTGACGTAATAAGATTTCAAAGCTAGTCGCGTAGTTACAGTGATTACATTTTAGGGATTTCTCCTTGATGTGTATCCATAGATGTTGGGTTACATCGTATTTATACTGACTAGTATAGTCACAGTGGCTACATTTAAAATATGTCAGTGTCTTGCGTTTTATTTGATGTGCGCTTAATAAAGAGCTATGATGAGCTGCTTTAGTACAGCGACTACATTTAAAGAACTTCGAGTGTTTGTATAAGTTTTTCTTTAAATAAGTTTTGTAAGCTTTACCGCAATCGTTACACTTGTAGATAGCTCTGATACTTGTTAGCTTCTGTGCGTTATCGGGTTGTGAAGAATCATGACTGGGCATAATAACAGGCACTACATCATACTGCGACCCAATTTCAGATGCTGTTGAGGTTTTTAGAAGCTTTTCAACTGCATTGCTATCTCTTAACTGTCCGTCTGCGGGCTTCTCTGCAGGTTGTGCTCGGCACGTAACTGTTCTGCCTTTACGTGGCAGACAGTGTCCTGAAATTGATAAAAGTCTAGTTAAATAATCAAGTAGCAAATAATCATCAGTCAAACACCCATGTACACAAATTTTTAAACCTCTGTAACACTATTGAAGAGGAAACTCTCGATTAGCAAAGCTTTATAAAGTGAGTAATGAACAATGTAATCGTTAGCCAAAATTATATCCAAAAATATGACATTACCTAATCAAATATTATAATGAAGAGTCCTTGGACAAGTTTTAAACCACTAACCTTGAATGGTATAGACCATATCAGAAGACGTCTCATGGTCCTGATACAGCCCTGCCCGCGCGGTCTCCAGCCTCATATCAGCATCAACATCAAACTCCTGGGATTCCTCACGATTCTCCGATCCTACTTCCACATTTTGGTTAAGCCCATTATCTTCAGGCTCCTCTCTCTCGTTATCTATCTCAATCACTTCAGGCTCCTCTCTCTCATTATCTATCTCAATCGCTTTAGGCTCCTCTTTGGTATTCGTCACTGAATCTTGCTCGAGCTCGTACCTGTCGGCGCCAGCAGCTGTATCAGTGGCATCAGACCGATTAGGCTCTTTTTCATTTTTCAATACAAAAGTAATATCTTGCGGCTGCAGAAGCAAAGGTCCAAGTACCGACTCGTCTTTGATTTGATGTTGTACGCTTGCAGCTCCAGGCCTTATATCTTTATTATATAATGTATTTTCAGAATCCTTTGTCATATCCACTGTTACTTGCTTTTTGTTTTCATTATTAGCCATGGAATACTCCACGGTTAACTTCGGAGCTTTTGCTCGTGAGTAGGTTTTTAACGGTGCCAGTGGTCTGTTAATTCGCAAAAGAAAACCGTCTTCAGACTGCGCCATGTTCTCTTCACAGCTGTGTACTGTGTCAGTTGGCGTTGGCATTTTCTTTTTGTGGCTCAACGCCCAGGCGCCACGCACTATATCGACCAAACTAGGCAGCTCCCGCACAACCTGTTCCAGCTGCGAATTCTCTTGGGTTTGATGATCTACGTTCAGGCCCACCTCTGCAGCCTCAAGGCTCATACTTTCACTGCAGCTATCTTCAAGCTCTTCTTTGACTGCTAGAGTCTCATGCAACAGACTTACATTAATGTGGGGCTTCGGATGATTCACGACATAGCCAGCTATCTCTGTCTGTTCTAGATGTACAACATCGTGAGATTCATGCGACTTTAAAAGACCAGAGTTTTGCCCCGATTCATCGTTTATGTGATACTCTGTGTACATGTCCGCCTGTGTGGCATCAGGTTTCACACCTTCATCAGAAGAGCTATCTCCGAGCTCCGTTTTTATTGTTTCAGTCTCTTCCTTCGTGCTTTCATTATATTGCGCCACGGAACTATCTACAGTGCTGGTTAAGTCTTGTTCGTCGTTATTTTGCACTATGAGGTCTAGAGGTTCCATGACCAGCTCGTCTTTGATTTCATGCTCCTGATGATCAACCCCTATGGCCGTCGTCATACCGTCATTAAAGCATCTCCCTTCAGGGTCCACTTTCACAGTATCCTGATTATTGGTTGTGGGACTGTCAATAGTGTTAGTCAGCTCTTGCTCATTGCTATTATGCACTATACAGGCAACACTAGGAGGCTGCTTAAAGACAGATTCGAGAATTAAATCGTCTTTGATTTGATGCTCTAGAGACGGGTACACCTCTGTGTTCTCCGTCATAGCTTTATCATAGCATCTCTCTTCGGGATCTTGCGTAGCACTTTCTCTATTGTGAGCTGTGGAACTTTCAGGAGTCAGTATTTGCTCGTTGTTATCTTGCACTGTAAATGCGACAGCGGGCGGCTGCAGAAGGATAGTCCTTAGAAGTGACTCGTCTTTGCTTTGATGCTCTTTGTATAGGTCCATCCAGGCGGCTTCCAGGCTCACGCTTTCTTCAAAGCATCCCTCTTCGGGATCCTCTTTCACTGTCACAATATCTTGCGTTATATTTATATTCTCGTGGGCTGAATGACTGACTGCAGTGGGACTTAACTCAGAGACTGGTATTTGTTTATCTGAGTGCCTATTGGGTTTCAAAGTGAAAGTATCTTCAGTGTGTGTTCGGGTTTCTGTGTCGACAAGTGACCGTTCCTTCCGCGTTTTGGAGTAGCTCTTCGCCGGGCCCTTGTGAGTACGCACATGGGAGGTCAGGTCAAAAATGTCTTCGAAGACTCGTTGGCAGACGGGGCACTCGTGTCGTCGCTGGATCACATCGTGGTGCGATGCGGAGCCTGGTTGTAAAGCATCTTGCCGCTTATGTATATTTGGCGTTTTTATATTAGTCGACCGCTGCTTACACTGGTCACTACAAATATAATGGGTTTTCCTGTGGCATGCCAAATGCCATTTACTGTCGAACACCCTATAACATAACGTGCAAACATGTTGTTTGCTGTCAGGTAAGTGGGAGAGCCGGTGTTCATTGAGGGTGTCGCTGGATGGGAATCCTAACTTGCAAATGTCACATGCAAACTGGTTCCAGGTATTGTGCTGCGGTGGCTGTGAGGAGTATGGTATCTGAACTGTGTGTGCGGTCTGCAGGGCTGACTGCTGTTTTGAAGCTGAAGCCAGCTCGTGAGCGGAAAGCTGAGATGCCATCTCTTTAGAAGACCTTAATACACTTGCCATTGCATCTGAAATAATATACAATGCCCAATTAAAGCATTTTAGGCCCCTCACATCGTCGAAAATTTAAGGCCTAAAATTTTTTGGTCGAAAATGTGTAATATTTAAGGACATACTTTTTTTTTAACAGAAGACTAACTAACAAACAATATAGACTCTGTGGTCTGAAAGAAATGTTTCATTTTTAATTTTCAATAAGGGATATTTGGTATCAAAAAGTAGGTTAGGTTTGCAGTTAAAATCTTACCTACTTTCCCCCCATAAAAACGAACTGCTATCAAAAAGTTGGTTAAGTTCAGTTTGAACTGCAACCAACTGTGTGACCTAACTAAACAATAATGAGTTTTCCAAAAATACCGGACAAGTGCGAGTTAGACTCGCGTGGAGAGGGTTCCGTACGTTCAAAACAATATAAAACAATAATACTTTATTGCACAGACTTTTTGCAGGTTTTCCTGTAATCTATACGTGTAGGACTATTATCCATATTTTTTCCAAAATTTTACGTCTAATAGCTTCGGAGATAAGGGGGAATGATAATTTTTTACCTATTTTCTTAAATAACTTTCTAAACTACATACCTATTAATAACTTAAAAAATAAAAAAAATATACAAAATATATATTTGAAATTCTTACAGTGAGCCCTTTTCATTTAATTTAATATATCACACGATATAGTTCGCGAACTTTTTTTTAATTTTTGTTGACCCCCAAAAGTGGCCCCCATTATTAAAATTCACATATTTTCGTGACATATCCGTGTTTGGGTCATTAAGCTTAATATATGTACCAAATTTCAACTCAATCGGACCAATACTTTCGGAGCAAATTGACTGTGACAGACAGACACACGAGTCCTTTAAGGGTTCCGTTTTTTTCCTTTTAAGGTACGGAGGAGGAACCCTAAAAACACTACAATGAGGCTAGTGTATGTTCCAAATACTAATAGAAGAAATAATTTCAAGGTATGATTACACTATATTCTAGAATAAAACTTACTTTACTTACTAAGTTTGGTATATCTTTATTTTCTTAGATTAGGCTTTTTACAATATATATATAAAAAGTAAAATCCAAAATGAAATTACATACTAATATTATTAGGGATGTAACGATACCGATACCGATATATCGGTATCGCAGATAATATACAACCGATATTTGAAGAGCGCGAAAAGAATTTTTGTATGAAAAAAAATCTGTAAAAAGTAATTTCAATTTCTGACTTAATTTATGTATTGGTCTATTACATATTATACCTTGTGCAATGATAATTACTATATTAATTAAATCTTTGGTTCTTAATAAAAAAAAATTAATTTTGAGTTGACAATTTATTTATTTTTACTTTACACTTTCAAGGTTGACTCTCTGTTAAATATAGGCTATATTATATAGCCAAGTTTTAGTTATAATAAGGACATACAAATATCTGAATTTCATACTTCATTATTTAGCTAAGATATCGGTATCGGTATCGCCGATATTAACTACAATATATCGGTATTGGTATCGTATCGGAAAAACTATGTATCGTTACATCCCTAAATATTATCCTAAAAATATTTTTGTCCAAATAATAGTACCTACACCTAATAATTTCGAACAAACAAATTTCAACATTTTAATCTTCAGACAAAACGTTAGTATGCACAAAAATATGTTACAAAAACAGAATAGAACTAAATAATCTACAACTAGATATAGCCATAGTGACCCATGGTGAGTATGGGTTGATGTCAAATTTTGCACACAAAGCTTTGTGACTTTTTACAACTCTGTAACTATGCATTACCAGAAATTTGTTCTCAAATCATAAATTTAAGAAGGTACGGTTTGATGCTCATTAAGGCAGTCCCGCGGCTTAGTCTAGTTTGATGAAAATTATGGCGGCTTATTCTTCCACTGTAGTAACAATCGCGAAATAATGCAAAACGTAAACAAATATTCACCCGTCGGGTTTATTTATATGTTCGGTCGGTATGTTTGCAAAGGCGCGCACTGACGGCTTTCACGCCATAATAATATAATAAGGAAGAGAGTTGCGTCTCTGTTGAACAGAGTGCGCGGCAGTTCCAACACCATCCTGAGCATGTTTTCTGATCGCTTGGACTGCCCCATGACAAAGCACTGGGTAAAGATCATCACTGGTCAAAAGAAGTAATGATCTTTACCCAGTGTCGCACACCTTTTTTAAAGTATATTGATATTCCATCTTAATGTCGTGTCGTTGTTGTAATTTTCCTTTAACTTAATTATTATTTTTTTTCACAGCATTTATATCATTTAGCAATTTCATTTCATTTAATTTAATTTAACATATGATAATCTAATTTGTATATGGGTTTCTTTTACCTGAAATAAATCATTTTTATTTTATTTTTATTTATTTATTTACGCAAAGTGTGACAACAACCCGTATAGAACTTTGATCTGACCACTACTAACCTTGGAGGAGCGTCGCGACGTTAGGCAGCGCTGGTTGGAGAACTCCGCTGTCGACCTTGCTAGGGCGACCTCCCTCTTCGCGCAATTTAGCTACATTTGTGATTTCCGCAACACGACGTTGCTAGTGATGCAAACTAATACTTCTAAACTGGTATTAGAGAAATCTCACAATCACAAATACGATCACAGTTCGTTGATTTGAAAACGTCCTTGTATTTCGTTTCCGTACTGCTAGTGCTACCTTAAATCTACGAATTAAATCAACGGTGTTCACAATATATTTGATGAATTTGATTCCTTAGAATCCGAATAAAATAGTAATAGTAAATTAACAAGAAATAAACAAACGTAACATAACCTCAATCGTTTTGACAGATACTTATATACCTAACCTAACTGTCAAAACTGTCATCTGGTGGTCATCTGTCGTACGTTCAGGAATTGAAAAAATAGATATTTCTTCCACTACGACTATCGATTAAAAAATAAATCGATTCAACTAATACACGACCAAAAAGAAGGGTAACTATCAGGGGTGTTCCTAAAGGGTTATATCAGTTAATATCCGTTTTTCTCATGGTGCGTACACACCAAGCCAACGAACGCCAGCGAATGGGTTTCGCAGGCCTTCGTTGGCCCCCCAGTGTGGACGATTTAGCAAACGCCAACGAGCGTTCGATCATCGTTCGTTGGCGTGAGCCAACAATTCGCAGCGTAACGTATCATTTGACCTGCGTACACGCCAAGCCAACGAACGCCAACGAAGGTTCGTTAGCGTTGGCTACCGCAAGTTGCAAAAATATGTCGTCGCTACCTCATTCTTTGTTTTTCTACATTGGTTATGTTTCAGTACAAAATATCTTTTTAGGTTAAAAAAACTTTCGTTTGTTGGCCTTCGTGCATGCGTCGGCGTCCACACCGCGTTGAGTTTGCGTCAAATCCTTTGATGTTGCCGCCACGCTACGGATCGCCGGCACAGGCCAACGATCAATCGTTGACGTTTGATAAACCGTCCAAACACGGCCAACGAAGGCCAGCAAAGGCCAGTCAAACCCACTCGCTGTCGTTCGTTGGCCTGGTGTGTACGCAGTTGACAGAAAACCAACGAACGTGCGATAGCCAACGCCGACGAATAGGGTTGAATCAGATAATCATTCCTTTCATCACAATCAAAATTCAACCTTAAATCCATTATGGGTGCCGGGTGCCTATCAATGTTTTTAAATAATAATGTGAGATGATTCAAAATTCAGATTTAAGGAGACTCAAAAGGCTTTTGAAGGTCCTGAAACTGTTTTTTTTACATGACTGCCCAACTATCTTTTTTTTAGAAACAGTGTTAAGTTTAAGTGTCGCTAGAATTAGAATCTTTGCGTTATCTCGAGTTACAGTAAGATAAAATTACGAGTAAAATAAAATGCAACTCACATTTGCGCCGAATATATATTTGTTGCACGTGAACCGAAACCCAATACAATGCAATACTATAATGTTTTTCATTATTTTTGTTGAATAGCGTATTGTCCCCATAGCATTCGTTTAATGCCTGCTTAAGTAAATGCATCATGGTTTTTAATCTATGGTTGCATGATATTGTCTATTCCTCTTCGACCTATAACGTCAGCCGAAACACATGCATTTTGTATAGCTCTAGATTATTATTTTACACGTTTGACAAATTGCAAGTTGTAATTTAATCTGAGTTTATTAAATGTTCCGCTTCAGTGATAAGTGCATTATAATTTCACTACAAGCCTCCCTCCGCTCCAAGTGTATCGCGCGGTCAGACGCCAGCGCCACTGCTTTCCACGGACCATCTTCTAACAATTTTTACCAAACCGAATTTAGGGTTTGGAACACAGCCGCGACGTAAATTTCCATCGTTAGAGCTAAACTTCACATTTTTGACGACTTTTAGGAATATGATTGAAATGTAGAATTTTGGGAACTTCTGCTTTAGTTTATCATGTGTCCTTTGATGTTCCGATACAACGCCTTTGCTCAAGTCAGTGTAATTACAGAAAATACATTTATATGTTTGATTTCATGCTTTCGTAATAACTTACGATGAGCAGCTGCGAAGTCGCAGTGGCTACATTTAAAAGGCTTCTCACTAGTATGTAATAATTCATGATCAGTTAGAGTCTGCTTATTGCGATTAGTATAGTCGCAATGGCTACACTTGAAAGGCTTGGAAGTGTTATGTTTCATTTGATGTTGTCGTAAATAACGATGATTATGAGTAGCGTAGTCACAATGGCTACATATAAAAGTTTTTTCCCCGTTGTGTTTCGATTGATGTATGTCTACAACCTGCTTATAGTGACTGGTAAATTCGCAATGGCTACACTTGAAAGACTTCACGCCAGTATGTGTTCTGTTGTTGCCAGTCAACTGTACATTCCCAGCGTGATTGACGTCGCCGTGTTTATCAGGCTGGTCCCCTCTGTGCGTCATTAGATGTTGACGTAATAAGATTTCAAAGCTAGTCGCGTAGTTACAGTGATTACATTTTAGGGATTTCTCCGTAGATGTTGGGTTACAGCGTATTTATACTGACTAGTATAGTCACAGTGGCTACATTTAAAATATGTCAGTGTCTTGCGTTTAATTTGATGTACGCTTAATAAAGAGCTATGATGAGCTGCGTTAGTACAGCGACTACATTTAAAGGACTTCAAGTATTTGTATAAGCATTTCCTTAAAGAAGTATTGTAAGCTTCACCGCAATCGTTACACTTGTACGTATTAGCTGTAATACTTGTTAGCTTCTGTGCGTTATCGGGTTGTGAAGAATCATGACTGGGCATAATAACAGGCACTACATCATACTGCGACCCAATTTCAGATGCTGTTGAGGTTTTTGGAAGCTTTTCAACTGCATTGCTATCTCTTAACTGTCCGTCTGCGGGCTTCTCTGCAGGTTGTGCTCGGCATGTAACTGTTCTGCATTTACGTGGCAGACAGTGTCCTGAAATTGATAAAAATCTAGTAAAATAATCAAGTAGCAAATAATCATCAGTCAAACACCCATGTACACAATTTTTTAAACCTCTGTAACACTATTGAAGAGTAAACTCTCGATTAGCAAAGCTTTATAAAGCGAGTAATGAACAATGTAATCGTAAGCCAAAATTGTATCCAAAAATATGACATTAACCAAATATTATAATGAAGCTTTAAATACGTAAAAAAAAACTTGTTAATCAAACTGAAGTTCTGTAAAAAATTTAAAGAATGAATGCAGCATTCTATCACTCTTCTGTGGCTACCCATTTTCAAAGAAATTAAGTACTTGGACAAGTTTCAAACCACTAACCTTGAATGGTATAGACCATATCAGAAGACGTCTCATGGTCCTGATACAGCCCTGCCCGCGCGGTCTCCAGCCCCATATCAGCATCAACATCAAACTCCTGGGATTCCTCACGATTCTCCGATCCTACTTCCACATTTTCGTCCAGTCTCTCATTATCTATCTCAATCACTTTAGGCTCCTCATTGGTATTCGTCACTGTATCTTGCTCGAGCTCGTACCTGTCGGCGCCAGCAGCTGTATCAGTAGCATCAGACCGATTAGGCTTTTTTTCATTTTGCAATACAAAAGGAATATCTTGGGGCTGCAGAAGCGAAGGTCCAACTACCGACTCGTCTTTGATTTGATGTTGTGCGCTTGCAGCTCCAGGCCTTATATCTTTATTATATAATGTATTTTCAGAATCCTTTGTCATATCCACTGTTACTTGCTTTTTGTTTTCATTATTAGCCATGGAACACTCCACGGTTAACTTCGGAGCTTTTGCTCGTGAGTAGGTTTTTAGCAGTGCCAGTGGTCTGTTAATTCGCAAAAGAAAACTGTCTTCAGACTGCGCCATGTTTTCTTCACAGCTATGTACTGTGTCAGTTGGCGTTGGCATTTTCTTTTTGTAGCTCAACGCCCAGGCGCCACGCACTATATCGACCAAACTAGGCAGCTCCCGCACAACCTGTGCCAGCTGCGAATTCTCTTGGGTTTGATGATCTACGTTCAGGCCCACCTCTGCAGCCTCAAGGCTCATATTTTCACTGCAGCTATCTTCAAGCTCTTCTTTGACTGCTAGAGTCTCATGCAACAGACTTTCATTAATGTGGGGTTTCGGATGATTCACATAGCCAGCTATCTCTGTCTGTTCTAGATGTACAACATCGTGAGATTCGCGCGACTTTAAAAGACCAGGGTTTTGCCCCAATTCATCGTTGATGTGATACTCTGTGTACATGTCCGCCTGTGTGGCATCAGGTCTCACACCTTCATCCGAGGATCTATCTTCGAGCTCCGTTTTTATTGTTTCAGTCTCTTCCTTCGTGTTTTCATTATATTGCGCTACGGAACTAACTATAGTGCTGGTTAAGTCTTGTTCGTCGTTATTTTGCACTATGAGGTCTAGAGGTTCCATGACCAACTCGTCTTTGATTTCATGCTCCAGATGATCAACCCCTATGGCCGTCATACCTTCATTAGAGCATCTCTCTTGAGGGTCCACTTTCACAGTATCCTGATTATTGGTTGTGGGACTGTCAATAGTGTTAGTCAGCTCTTGCTCATTGCTATTTTGCACTATACAGGCAACACTAGAAGGCTGCTTAAAGACAGGTTCGAGAATTAAATCGTCTTTGATTTGATGCTCTAGAGACGGGTACACCTCTGTGTTCTCCGTCATAGCTTTATCATAGCATCTCTCTTCGGGATCTTGCGTAGCACTTTCTCTATTGTGGGCTGTGGAACTTTCAGCAGTCAGTATTTGCTCGTTGTTATCTTTCACTGTAAATGCGACAGCGGGCAGCTGCAGAAGGATAGTCCTTAGAAGTGACTCGTCTTTGCTTTGATGCTCTTTGTATAGGTCCATCCAGGCGGCTTCCAGGCTCACGCTTTCTTCAAAGCATCCCTCTTCGGGATCCTCTTTCACTGTCACAATATCTTGCGTTATATTTTCATTTTCGTGGGCTGAATGACTGACTGCAGTGGGACTTAACTCAGAGACTGGTATTTGTTTATCTGAGTGCCTATAGGGTTTCAAAGTGAA
The DNA here is from genome assembly GCA_947034925.1 of Eudemis profundana. NCBI lineage: Eukaryota > Metazoa > Arthropoda > Insecta > Lepidoptera > Tortricidae > Eudemis > Eudemis profundana. Next base: position 12,755,003 of record OX344819.1, on the reverse strand, counting down.
AGTGTCTTCAGTGTGTGTTTGGGTTCCTGTGTCGACAAGTGACCGTTCCTTCCGCGTTTTGGAGTAGCTCCTCGCCGGGTCCTTGTGAGTACGGACATGGGAGGTCAGGTCAAAAATGTTTTCGAAGACTCGTTGACAGACTGGACATTCCTGCTGTCGCTGGACCACATCGTGGTGCGATGCGGAGCCTGGTTTTAAAGCATCTTTCCGCTTATGTATATTTGGCTTTTTTATATTAGTCGAGCGCAGCTTACACTGGTCACGGTAATTACTGCTACAAATATTTTTAGTTTTCCCGTGGCATACCAAATCCAATTTACTATCGAACACCCTATAACATAACGGGCAAAAATATTGTTCACTGTTAGGTAAGTGGGAGAGCCAGTGTGCGTTGAGGGTGTCTCTACATGGGAATCTTAACTTGCAAATGTCACATGGAAACTGGTTCCAGGTATTGTGCTCCGGTGGCTGTGAGGAGTATGGTTTCTGAACTGTGTGGGCGGTCTGCAGGGCTGACTGCTGTTTTGAAGCTGATGCCAGCTCGTGAGCGGAAAGCTGAGATGCCATCTCTTTAGAAGATCTTAATACACTTGCCATTGCATCTGAAATAATACACAATGCCCATTTAAAGCATTTAAGGCAAAATTATTAGTATGCACAAAAATATGTTACGTAAACAGAATAGGAAAAAAAAAATCGGTTGTCTGTAAAGTCGGTTTACTGACGATAGTCGAACGTGATAACGTTGACCCTGACTTTGACTTTGACTGAAATTGACATTGACTTTGACTTTGACTGACTATGACTTTGACTGACTTTGACTTTGTCTTTGACTTTGACTTTGACTTTGACTGTGACTTTGACTTTGACTTGGACTTGGACTTCGACTTTTTTCCCAATAAGCTGCTACAATGACATTGACACGCTAAAATGATGGCTAAGTGGCCAGTGTAAATATCTGCCGTTCCACGAATATAATGTCAAAGATTTGTTTTAATAATTTTTAAACTACGATTAAAGCAGGCGTAAAACGGAACTGCCAAAGCAGCATCCACTATTTAAATTTAAAGATTTTTGTCAAACTCAGCAGTGTCTCTTGTCATTCAATAGAGATTTTGACAGCCGTATCTTAGGGAATAAGGCCTAATTTATTAACAATTTGTAAGAAACTATCGCCTTAACGACATTAGTGCTGGAATAATATAAAGTACCTCTTTTGGGCAAAAACGCGTAAGATGTATGAAATCCTGCGGCGCTTACTGTTTTTTCGAGTTGATAAAGTTAGTTTGCGCAAAAACGCGTAAGATGTATGAAATCCTGCGGCGCTTACTGTTTTTTCGAGTTGATAAGGTAACGGCCCCGCAAGGTAACGGCAAATGACGTCACACTTTTTCGTGCGTGCAGCCGGCTTCATCGAATTATAAGACGTTATCACGTCAAAAATTCTACAACCAGAATTTACCAGATATAGCCATAGTGACCCATGGTAAGTATGGGTTGATATCAAATTTTGCGCACAAAGCTTTGTGACTTTTTACAACTGGGTAACTATGCATTACCAGAAATTAGTTCTAAAATCATACATTTAAGAAGGTTGATGGTTTATGCTCATTAAGGCAGTCCCGTGGCTTAGTCTAGTTTGATCAAAATTATGGCGGCTTACTCTTCCACTGTAGTAACAATCGCGAAATAATGCAAAACGTAAACAAATATTCACCCGTCAGGTTTATTTATATGTTCGGTTGGTATGTTTGCAGAGGCGCACTGACGGCTTTCACGCCATAATAATATAATAAGGAAGAGAGTTGCGTCTCTGTTGAACAGAGTGCGCGGCAGTTCCAACACCATCCTGAGCATGTTTGCTGATCGCTTGAATTGCCCCATTACAAAGCACTGGGTAAAGATCATTACTGTTCAAAAGAACTAATGATCTTTACCCAGTGTCGCACACCTTTTTTAAAGTATATTGATATTCCATCTTAATGTCGTGTCGTTATTGTAATTTTCCTTTAATTTAATTATTCATTTCTTTCATAGCATTTTTATCATTTAGCAGTTTCATTTAATTTAATTGAACATATGATAATCTAATTTGTATATGGGTTTCTTTTACCTGAAATAAATCATCTTTATTTTATTTTTATTCATTTATTTACGCAAAATGTAACACAACCCGTATAGAACTTTGATCTGACCACTACTAACCTTGGAGGAGCGTCGCGACGTTAGGCAGCGCTGGTTGGAGAACTCCGCTGTCGACCTTGCTAGGGCGCAATTTCGCTACATTTGTGGTCTCCGCAACACGACATTGCTAGTGATGCAAACTAACACTTCTAATAACTGATATTAGAGAAATCTCACAATCACAAATACGATCACAGTTCGTTGCTTTCAAAACGTACTTGTATTTAGTTTCCGTACTGCTAGTGCTACCTTAAATCTACAAATTAAATCAACAGTGTTCACAATACATTTCTTCTGAAATAACTTATTTAGTGAATTTGATTCCTTGTCCGAAATAATAGTAATAGTAAATAAACAAACGTAACATAACCTCAATCCTTTTGACAGATACTTATATACTTTCTAAACTGTAATCTGTCGTACGTTCAGGAATTGAAAAAATAGATATTTCTTTCTCTACGACTATCGATTAGAAAATAAATCGATTCAACTAATACACGACCATTCCTATATAAGTCCGAACTGGTCCGAACGTTTCGTTCAAGCTGCGTACACACCAAGCCAACGAACGCCAACGAATGGGTTTCGCCGGCCTTCGTTGGTCCAGTCTGGCTGGACGACTTAAGGTGGGTTTAGACCAAACGAGCGAATGCACATTCTAACCCCACTCTACCAAATTCTTTGTGTGTACAGAACACTTTGGTCTAAACCCACCTTTAGCAAACGCCAACGACCGTTCCATAATCGTTCGTTAGTGTGTGCCAGCAATAGGCTACTTGACAGTGTGATATTCGGCGTTGGGTTGGCTGCCGCACGTTCGTTGGTACTCGAAGATGCGTTCTTGGGATGCACCTTCAATAATCAACGAATGTGAGGCATCAATCGAATCAAATCAATCAACAAAAACATGTCATCGCTACCCGACTCTTTGTTTTTCAACATTGGCTATGTTTTGAGTACAAAATAATCTTTTTAGGTGAAAAGTCTACACGCTACGCTCTGCCTTTTCAACTGAGCTTTCATTTGTTGGCCTTCGTCCACTCCACACCGCGTTGAGTTTGCTTCAAATCCTTTGATGTTGCCGCCACGTTACGGATCGCCGGCACGGGCCAACGATCAATCGTTGGCGTTTGTTAAACCGGCCCATCACGGCCAACGAAGGCCAGCGAAACCCACTCGCTGGCGTTCGTTGGCCTAGTGTGTACTCAGTTGACCGAGAACCAACGAACGTGGGATAGCCAACGCCGACGAACCTTCGTTAGCGTTCGTTGGCTTGGTGTGTAGTTGTGTACGCAGCTTGACACAAGTCACAACACGATAACAAATTCAAACTAGTGTCAAAAGTGCAAGATGGCGACTGCGATAGTAGCGCTAATTTAGGGGATTTTGGTACTAGAGCTGTCATACCCCTAAGTTGCCCTTAAAGGGTTGAATCATAATTCAATTCATTTTAGCGTGCTTACAGACGAACGGCAGTGCAGCAACTGCAGCCGTCGCCACCGGTTGACGGCTGCCGTCGACGCGTTGCCGGCTGCAGTTGCGGCCGGTGGCGACAGCTGCAGTTGCTGCACTGCCGTTCGTCTGTAAGGGCCCTTATGACAAGCAAAATTCAACCTTAAATCCATTATGGGTACCGGGTGCCTATCAATGTTTTTAAATATATTGTGAAATGATTCAAAATTCAGATTTAAGGAGACTTTTGAAGGCATTTGAAGGTCCTGAAACTGATTTTTTACATGACTGCCCAACTATCTTTTCTTTAGAAACAGTGTTAAGTATTGCTAGAATAAGAATCTTTGCGTTATCTCGAGTTACAGTAAGTGGGATTGTTTTGTAAAATAAAATGCAGGTCACATTTGCGTTGAATATATATTTGTTGCACGGGAACCGAAACACAATACAATGCAATACTATAATGTTTCTTATTATTTTTACCACACCGAGTTTAGGGTTTGGAACACAGCCGCGACGTAAATTTCCATCGTTAGAGCTAATCTTCACAGTTTTGACGACTTTTAGGAATATGATAGAAATGTAGCAGCAGGTGGTCCACCGAAACCAGTACCATTTTGAAAGTGGTCTACGACGAAAAGAATTTTGGGAACTTCTGCTTTAGTTTATCATGTGTCCTTTGATGTTCCGATACAACGTCTTTGCTCAAGTCAGTGTAATCGCAGAAAAGACATTGAAATGGCTCGTCATTTTTTATATGTTTGATTTCATGCTTTCGTAATAAGTAAAGATGAGCAGCTGCGAAGTCGCAGTGGCTACATTTAAAAGGCTCTCTGTGTCTCAATTCATGTTTAGTTACAGCATTCTTATAACAAGCTGTGTAATCGCAGTAGCTACATTTAAAAGGCTCTCTGTGTCTCAATTCATGTTTAGTTACTTTACTCTTAGAGTAACTTGTGTAGGTGCAGTGGCTACATTTAAAAGACTCTCTGTGTGTCAATTCATGTTTAGCTAATATACTCCTATAAAAAGTTGTGTAGTCGCAGTGGGTACACTTGAGACACGCATGTTTCATTTTACGCTGTCGTAAACGACTATGATAAGAAGTAGCATTGTCGCAGTGGCTACTTTTAAAAGGCTTGTTACTCATGTGTAACAATTGGTGTTGGGTCAAAGCTCTCTTATTGCGACTACTGTAGTTGCAGTGGCTACATTTAAAAGGCTTCGCACTCTTGTGTTCCAATTGATGCATGGCTACAGCATGATAGTGACTGGTATAGTCACAGTGGCTACATTTGAAGCGCAAGTCATACGAGTGTTTCACTACATGACCTCGTAATAGACTATAATAATAAGTAGCGTAGTCGCAATGGCTACATTTAAAAGGCTTTTTACTGTTGTGTTTTGATTGATGTCTGTCTACAACCCCCTTAGAGTGACTAGTGAATTCACAGTGGCTACACTTAAAAGGCGTATGTTGCATTTGATGTCGTTGTAAATTACTATGATTATGGGTAACGTAGTCGCAGTGGTTACATTTACGAGGCTTCACGCCAGTATGTGTTCTGCTGTGGATAGTCAATTGTCCATTCCCACCGTTATTGACGTCAGCGTGTTTATCAGGCTGGTCACCTGTGTGCGTGATTAGATGTTGACGTAATAGGATTTCATGGCTAGTTGCATAGTCACAGTGGTTACATTTTAGAGGAAGCTCCAGATGGTCTACCGCTGCAGCCTCCGTCACTCTTTCATCAAAGCATCTCTCATCAGGCTCCACCTTCACTGTCACACTATCTTGCGATACAGTTTCGTCTTTGGAACGAATCAAATGATCACTGATTTGATACTTCAGATCGTCTACCCCAATAGCCTCCGTCACTCCTACATTGAAGCATCTCTCTTCAGGCTCCACCTTCACTGTCACACTATCTTGCGATACAGTTTCGTCTTTGAAACGAATCAAATGATCACTGATTTGATACTTCAGATGGTCTACCCCAATAGCCTCTGTCACTCCTACATCGAACCATCTCTCTTCAGGCTCCACCTTCACTGTCACACTATCTTTATTTATTTGATACTCCAGATGGTCTACCCCTATAGCCTCCATCACTCCTCCATCACAGCATCTCTCTTCACGTTCCACTTTCACTGTCACATTATCTTGCAACACAGATTCTTCATCATTAGCTGTGGGACTGCCAACAGTGCTAGTTGGCTCTTTCTCATAATTATTTTGCACAATAAAGACGACATCCTGCGGCTGTAGAAGAACTGGCTTCAGCACCAGGTCGTCTTTGATTTGATGGTCTTTGTAGAGGCCCATGGGTGCTGCCTCCATGCTCACACCTTTTACTGTCACAGTATCTTGCATCAGACCTACATTTTTGTAGCCTGAATGACTGTCTGCAGTGGAAGCTGGCTCAGAGACATCCGGTACTTGTTTACCTGAATGCCCATTGGGTTTCACAGTGACACAGTCTTCAGTCTGTTTTCTGTTCACTTGTGTTTGGTGTCCTGTGTCGTTAAATTCGGCTGGTGACTTCAGCGCCTTCCGCGCTCGCGAATAGGTCCTCGCCGGGCCGTTGTGTGTACGCATGTGGATTGTCAGATCAAAAGTGTCTTTAAACATCTGTCGGCTGACTGGACAATCGTGCTTAGATGCCATCTCGTGAGCAGAAGGGTGAGTTGCCTTCTTTTTGGAAAGGCCTAATGCCCTTGGCATTGAATCTGAAATAATATACAATGCTTAATTAAACATGTTTCTTGGATAAAATTATAGTATAAGTAGAGTGTATGGGTTGATGTCAAATTTTCTGCAAAAAGCTCTGTGACTTTTTACAACTCTGTTTTATGCATTATCAGGAATGTGTTTAAACCTTATACCTAATAATTATTGATCATCTGATGATTATTAATACTCAGTAAAAAGCTCCTAATTTTTCATACAGAATCAACTTGATGGTTGAGTTCTAGGCATTGAACAGATTAAAAATAAACAATTATTTAAAAAAATGCGCTATACAGCCACTAAATCATTTTTGACAGGGATCAGTTCTGCCGTCCTAGTCTAAAAGGCGACTTTGTGCTATGGAACTTCATAGTAAAAAGTTGCCTTTTAGACTAGGACAGCAGAGTTTGCCTGCATGAAATTTGATAACTTGTATACAGGGTTGGACTGGTCATACAGTCGAGGTGATGTTCGTCAGCCGGGCCCTAACCTGCAGGATCCTATCCTATTTATCCCTATTCACTCTCATCAGGTGCGGAACCTTTAATTGTCACCCGGGCTGTTTTTAGTCCAATTCTGCCCATATACAACTGTTAGATGCATGGTATATAGTGCAATTTATTTCTGAAATGTTTCAAGTGAATGGAAGACTTCGTAAGGAGTTGGACAACGTCGGAAATTAACGTACTGTTTCTGATTGTGTATGCATCAAAAGGATCACTTTTATTTGACTATGGCTGACCTTTGAGAAGCGTCGCGACGTCAGGCAGCGCGCGCTGCAGCACCCGCGGCGTCCGCACGAGCCCGCGCCGCCCCTGCAGCGCCCCGGGCGCTCCGCTGCCGACCTTCCTGGGGCGAGCTATTTTTCCTGGCACTTTGGCGACGTTTGTACTCTCTGCGACCTCTTCCTCTATATCGCAATTCTGGGGCATTGCTAGTGGTGCAACGCAGCACTTCCGATATCAACTGATATTAGAGAAATCTCACAATCACAAATATGAAACCAAACAGCACACAGTTCGTTGAATTGGAAACGTCCATGAATTTACTTTAGTACTTAAATAATCAGTGTTTTATATTTTTCGGCAGAAATAGTATTCAGTGTATATAATACTTTGGAATTGGAATCCGAAATAAATTTATTTCATGAACAAATAATATAATATAACCTCAATCATTTTGACAGATACTTATATACATCCTCTATGGTACGTTCAGGAATTATAAAATGAATGTTGTACGATTGACGATTATGAAATAAATCGATTCAACCAATACACAACCGAACACCCGGTAAATGATAGAGTTGCCCTTAAAAGGTTAATCAGATAATTATTCGTTTTGTCATAAGCAAAATTCAATCTTAAATCCATTACGTTGGTTGGACCCCACATTAAGCTGGAAACAGCACGTTGACTCACTGTATAGTACTTAGGCTGGGTAGTGCCGTATTCAGTGGCGGATTAGTCATATAGCAACAGTAGCAAATGCCACGGGCCCCGCGCATTGGGGGGCCCCGCGCCCACTCGCAAAAGGGGACCTCGTTATGTCATTTCGTCACGTATAAAATTACCGGTCAGTTGGTATTTAAGCATATCTAAGACCAACCAAGGGCCTCTTTGAAGAAACGCTACAGGCCCCGCGCTGCCTTAATCCGGCACTGGCCGTATTCGCTCACTTTCAATCAGCGAAAAGTCAAGGTGGCCCTGGCCAAGCGTCCTGGTTCGACCCCAGGCGTTCAGGCCCCCATCTAGTCCGACCCTGTCAGGTGGACTGGGACAAGCGACCTGTTTCGACCCAAGGTGCCCCCGGCGCATAATAAAAAAATCTCAATTTAACACACTCATGACTTACGGTGCTTTTGTAGGGTAATTCCACTGACGACGACAGTTGTCGACAGAGTAATGCGAATTCAATAGCGTGCATTACGAACGATGACCAGTGTAAACCAGCGGCGAGTCCTGCAGGAAGTTGTTCGTCGAACATCGAATAATGACCCATTATTCGCATTACATTTTCATAAATACACAGTAACTGAAACTTTCAATTTTGACCTCGTCTGGTGGCATGAACGCAACATCCAAATGATCTGTCATTTTGTATAGGGTATATTCAGAGACTGTATAACAACATTTGTAAGAATCAGCCTTGTGCTTATTATGTAAATTTGGGCCCAATTTTGGAGCTTCACGTCCGTCCGGCAGGTACTTAAGGTCGCCCTACTGTCACAGAATATATATAAGCTAAAGCAGTAAGGAAGCTACAAACAAAACGATCGAAACGCACGCACACATAGACGCGCGCTTTTACAAGGCCCCTAAGGGAACCTCGCGGTGCGCGCGCCCAGACAGCCCGCGATCTTTTCATTTTAAACAACCCTAACGCTCTAATGGAGCGTAGGTATTTATTTCAAAAAGTAAGCGTAGCTTCCATACTGCTCTATTTATATTCTGTGCTACTGTTCTGGCAATGTTACCTCGAGATTACCAGCATAAAAAACTATAGATTTAACCGAAAACTATCCTCGAGGCGTTAAGATATTTTTCCAGATTTCTTTTACAAGTGTACGGGTCTCCCCTGGGCAAACGCAACCACTCCGAGGTGCCAGACGTTGAGATTTGTGACTGGAAGCAGACCGAAATAAGGGAGAAACAGAGCATTTTCATAAGGAAATAAGATGAACATTTCGCCCGTGCCTCCTAGGCCATTACATTTTAGGGATTTCTCCCTGATGTGTATCCAGATGTGGTGTAGTCCCAGCTGATACATACAGCTGAAGAATGGAATGCATTGGAATGCGTTACAATGTATCACAATGTAATAATTAATTTCATATTAGAGGCAGCGCTCCTTATATGTAGCGTAGCCTTGGCATTAATGTAAATCCTTTGTTCTTCCTATTTAATATTGTGTAATAAACCATATGTAAATCAGTATATAAACGCATGTAAGATTCTAATAAATGATCATTATTCCTACGCATCTCGTGTTGTTACTATCTACTAACACCAAACACTTCATGGCGACCCTGCCAGTCGGGCTGCTCGAGGCAGCCTAGCTCTCCGAGACATCAAGACCCTGCCAGTCGGGCTGCTCGAGGCAGCCTAGCTCTCCACTGCATCAAGACCCTGCCAGTCGGGCTGCTCAAGGCAGCCTAGCTCTCGGCTACAACAAGACCCTGCCGACCAGGCTGATCCAGCCTGCCCACATCGTAGACTTCATGTAGCCGAAAGGAAATTCAGCATAAACCAAGACGCCGACCAGCCAACCGACCAGCCAGCCAACCACCCGCCAGCTCACCGCAAAAGACGACAAAAAAAGAAGGAAGTCATCGTCACGCAAACAGCTGACAGCAGCACGCACCACGCACGGCAGCAGAAAAATCACGGCGTACGTGACAACAGCGGTACTCTTTTTCGTCGGCATCACGCAGCGCGGAAGAAGATTGAGCGGCAGGCAGTAGCAGCAACAATGCGCAACAGACCGGAGCAGAGCGTCTAACAACAAGTCTACCCAGCCCAGCGTCAACCAGTCATCGGACACTCCATGGCACCATCGGCACCTCAGCACGTCACCACAATTTAGAGGTACAAAAATTTAATTCCGTTAAGTCGTTATTATTATTGTTCGTAACCAAGTTTATTAATTTGCAATGCCTGTGTAAAAAATAGTGTAAATATTTTTTTTTTTTATTATTTTTTTTTGTATAAATTAATAGAAAAATTTTAGACACGAACAAGATAACAAAGACTTAGTCACAATGGCATCAAATTTTGATTTAAAAACGGCGGTATCCTTATTACCGACCATGGACGGTTCAGAAGCCGTCACCAAGCAACTTATAGATGCCATAGAGTTATACTCGTCTATGCTCAAGGACGTGGACTCTAAATTATTAATAAATTTTGTGACTAAGACTAGATTAACGCAAAGTGCCAAACTTAGAATATCCGATAAGCATACCAATGTAAGCGATTTAGTTGATGAAATGCGGCTCCATCTTTTACCAATTAAATCAGCGACCGCGATACAAGCTAAGTTGATGACGGCAAGGCAAGGGAATATGTCCATCGAACGATTTGGACAAGAATTGGAGGATTTATTTGTAAACCTCACAATCACTCAGGCTAATGGAAAAGCCGAGGCATACCAGATTTTACAGCCATTAAATGAAAAAACGGCAATTACTAAATTTGCAGAAGGTTTACGAAGCGGCAAACTAGGAACCATAGTTGCATCTCGAAATTACACTTCGTTAAAAGATGCCATACAAGGTGCAAAGGACCAGGAGGTGTCCGTAACACCTACAGCTGGTCCGGAACAAGCTTTCTACTTCCGGAAAAAAGGGTACAGTGTCCGTAGACCCTACCGGGGAGATTATAGTAGAGTTATGGGTGGCAACCCGCAACGTACGTTCCCAGGCACCAGTGGCAAAAGTAAACCTAAAAAGCTGCATGTACGACCAGGTAATACGCGACCGGTACGCACCGCGAGTACCTATCGCACAAATACTTTTCACGGTCACCGCCAAAAACCATCCTATAGGCAACACCAAATAAATGCGGTGGTAGAAAATACGACACAAAATGATCGCGACTCGCCTCGGAATTAAAATTTTTTCGTCCCTAAAAGCTATATTCTGACATATAGTCATATGAATTCAGTGCAGTTTGCAATAAATGACGCAACGCACATATGGCTAATAGACACTGGGGCAAGTTTAAGCGCGATAACACATGACGCGGCGATATCATCCCGTGGTCATATGATACCTAAGACGACTCATATTAACGGACTAGGAGGAAAAATTACGTCCTACAATACAATTACTTTAGACTTACAGAGTACAAACCAGTCATTTGAGCATAAATTTCACGTTTTGCCAAAATTACCATTACAAATTGACGGAATAATTGGTCAAGATTTTTTGACAAAATATAAATGTGTCATAAATTATGAGAAAGGAACAATCACTTTAAATAATAACGGCAAACTAATCACAATACCGTTAACTTTAAAAAATAATAGTAACGGAATAAATAGTTTGAAACAAATAACGTTACCGGCTCGAAGTGAAGCCATTATAAAATTGCCAACTAACTACAAGGGTGATTGCGTCATATTATCAAGCGAAATTGGTGAAGGAATTTTTGTAGCAAATACAATAACAAGTAGCACAAAGGGATCAATATCAGTAAAAATATTAAACACGCGAGATGAAAAAATTATATTAAATAACTTTACACCGGAAATAAGACCATTGCGAGACTATAACTGTTTCTCTTTTGAAAAATGTAAAAATAATGCAAATAGAGTCAAATTACTGTTCTCACTCTTGAAATTAGATAACCTTAATGACGAAGAAAACGAATCCATTTCCAATATTGTCGCGAAGTACGCAGACATTTTTCAGTTACCGGGTGACTCATTAAATACGACAAACCTATATGAACAAAAAATACGGTTAAAACCCAACGTGTCACCAGTATATAGTAAACCATATCGTTTACCTCAATCACAAAAAGCCGAAAGAAATAAACAAATTAAACAAATGTTAGATAATGACGTAATAGAAGAGTCAAGGTCGGAATGGGCGAGCCCGTTGCTCCTCGTTCCCAAGAAAACAGACGCGAATGGAGAAAAGAAATGGCGATTGGTAATAGATTATAGAAAAGTTAATGACGTAATTGAAAATGATAAATTTCCCTTACCCAACATCACAGAGATCCTAGATTCTTTAACAGGTGCTATGTATTTTACGACCTTGGACTTAAACCAGGGATATTACCAAATAAAACTTGATCCTGAAAGTAGAAAATATACCGCGTTTATAGCAGATAAACACTACCAAATGAAACGATTACCAATGGGATTAAAAACTAGCCCAAATGCGTTCAGCAGAGCAATGACCATAGCTATGTCAGGACTAAATTACATCCAGTGCATAGTTTATTTAGATGACATCATTGTCATGGGTCGAAATTTACAACAACATAACAAAAATTTAATTGATATTTTTACAAGACTAAGAAAAGTGAACTTTAAATTAAACCCTCTAAAATGTAACTTTTTGAAAAAGGAAATTTTATATCTGGGACATGTAGTAACTCCCGAAGGGATAAAACCCGATCCGCAGAAAATTTCAGTGGTACAAAATTACCCAGTACAAAAAAACGCTGACGAGGTCAGACGTTTCGTCGCTTTTGTAAATTATTATAGAAAATTTATTCGGAATTTCTCCGAAATAACCCAACCATTAACGAATTTGTTAAGGAAAAATGTAGAATTTATTTGGACTAAACAATGCGAAGACGCATTTAAAAAGTTAAGAATAGCGATCAGCACATCGCCATTATTGCAATATCCGGACTTTTCAGATGACAATACGTTCACGATACACACAGACGCGTCAGGCACAGCTGTTGGATGTGTATTATCAAATCAAAATGGATTACCTGTAGCATACGCAAGTAGACCTTTAAACAAAGCTGAAAAAAATTATCCTGCGACACATAAGGAATTAGTAGCTATCGTATGGGCAGTGAAATATTTTAGACCTTACCTATATGGACGAAAATTTAGGATAATTACGGATTGTAAAGCGTTAATTTATTTATTTGGGATGAATAATCCATCCAGTCGACTCACAAAGTTTCGTTTATGCCTAGAGGAATACGATTTCACCGTAGAGTATTTGAAAGGTAAAGATAATGCAGCTGCAGACGCATTATCTAGGATAGAAATTTCTAGTGATGAGTTAAAAAATATGACAAAGCCAGTGATATCAGTAATGACCAGGGCACAAACGAAGCGGATGAGAGAACAAGAACAACGCAATAACTCAGGAAATAAGACTTTCCACCATGACGGGTCTGATCAACCAAGAATGGTAGAACTTCTTAAAAAACCAGAGGATGTACCCGAATTAAGTTTTGATAAACGGGACTATTATAAAATACTAAAACAAAAAGATGGCATTAAAAGTAAAAATAATGAAATCGTGTACTCGCCATCCTTGGCGACACTGTGTGTCACACCTAGCACTCTATCGCGTACGAAACGAGCTTTCTTCGCGAGAGAATTAGGTACATTTTGCAAGGCACAACAGATAAATGAAGTATGCATACTATATCACAAGGACACCGCAAGTATTATTGCAGAGCTAGCTCAATGTATAAATAAATACGATACAGGGTCCGGACCCCGATTATGTATCATTAAAGGTGTTAAAAAGATAACAGATAAAGATGACAGACGTGTCATTCTGAACGATTTTCATTTATTGCCATCTAGCGGCCATGCAGGCATTCGAAGAATGACCAATAACATAAAGCGTTACTACTACTGGCCCGGAATGGATAACGACATTATGGAATTTGTAAAAAGATGTGACAAATGTCAAAAGCAAAAATACCATAAAAACGTAAAACACCTTCGATAAGGTTTTCTTAGATTTATGCGGACCCCTAACTAGAGATGCGAATGGGTATTGCTATATACTTACGTTACAGTGCGAGCTCACAAAATACGTAGAGGCATACCTACTTCCTAATAAGGAAACGGACACAGTCGCAAGAGCATTAGTTGATAATTTTATATTGAGATATGGAATCCCCAGGGAAATTGGGACAGATAGGGGATGCGAGTTCATTTCATCAACTATGCGCGAAATTTGTAATATTTTAGGTGTTAAACAATTGCACTCAACCGCTTACCACCATGAAAGCCTAGGTTCTTTAGAAAACTCACATAAAGCTTTAGGAGCATTTTTAAGGATCCAAACAGATAACCAGGCTCACCAGTGGTCAGATTGGTTGCAATATTGGTGTTTTTCGTACAATACGACAGTGCACTCAGCAACAAAGTATACACCATATGAATTAGTATTTGGTAAATTATGTAATATACCTAGTAATATTATTAAGCAAGTAGATCCAATGTATAACTTTGATTTATATCCTATAGAATTTAAGTATAGATTACAAAAATCCCAAGAGGATGCTAGAAATAATTTAATTAAGACAAAAATTAATAGAAAATTAAGTTACGATTTAAAAACCAACCCTATTAACTATAAGATAGGAGATTTATTATTGGTAAGAAAAGAAGATAGAGATAAAATGGACCCAGTGTATAAAGGCCCATATACTGTACTTGAAGATCAAGGTACGAATGTAAAAATTTTAGTTTTAGGTAAAGAACATATTGTGCATAAAAATAGGACAAAGTCTTATTATACATAAATAAAACTAAAAACACACTATTTTTAAACATAATAATATACACTAAGTAATAAATGCTTAACATTACACTCAAATTCATTCATTCATTAATTCAAATCACAACAAATACCATCACCCAAAAAAGGGCATCACTATACCCATAACAAGAAAGAGAGTGTAGAATAACGTATAACAAATAAACATCATATTAATCAATACAAATCAAATGTCAACACAGCAATTTCTTATTTATTTCCTGCAACCTATATAAGGAACATGTTATGTAAACATTAGCAGTAAGATAGTATAAGAACCTGTATGTAAACTTTGTAAACCTAGATATAAGATTATTAAGATTATAAAAGATAAAAATAGTTCTTTAAGCCACTATTTTTATCTCAAAAAGTGGAGGAGAGATGTGGTGTAGTCCCAGCTGATACATACAGCTGAAGAATGGAATGCATTGGAATGCGTTACAATGTATCACAATGTAATAATTAATTTCATATTAGAGGCAGCGCTCCTTATATGTAGCGTAGCCTTGGCATTAATGTAAATCCTTTGTTCTTCCTATTTAATATTGTGTAATAAACCATATGTAAATCAGTATATAAACGCATGTAAGATTCTAATAAATGATCATTATTCCTACGCATCTCGTGTTGTTACTATCTACTAACACCAAACACTTCACAGAGATGTTAGGTTACAACGTATTTATACCGACTAGTATATTCACAGTGGCTACATTTAAAATATGTCTGTGTCTTGACTTTATTTGATGTGCTCTTATTAAAGAGCAATGATGAGCTGCGTTAGTACAGCGACTACATTTAAAGAGCTTCAAGTGGTTGTATAAATATTTATTTAAAGAAGTTTTGTAAGCTTTAAAGATAAAGATAATTTATTTGTAAAACATCACATTTACCGCAATCGTTACACTTGTAGATAGCTGTGATACTTGTTAGCTTCTGTCCGTTATCGGGTTGTGAAGAATCATGACTGGGCCTAATAACAGGCACTACATCATACTGCGACCCGATTTCAGATGCTGTTGAGGTTTTTAGAAGCTTTTCAACTGCATTGTCTATCTCTTAACTGTCCGTCTGCGGGCTTCTCTGCAGGTTGTGCTCGGCATGTAACTGTTTTGCCTTCACGTGGCAGACAGTGTCCTGAAATTGATAAAAATCTAGTTAAATAATCAAGTAGCAAATAATCATCAGTCAAACACCCATGTAAACAGATTTTAGAACCTCTTTAACACTATATTGAATAGGAAACTCCCGATTAGCAAGGCTTTACAAAGTGGGTAATAAATAATGTAATCGTTAGCCACAATTGTATCCAAAAATACGATCATGAATCAAATATTGTAATGAAGAATTTAAATAAATAAAAACTTGTTAATCAAACTGAAGTTTGGGAGAAAAAATGGATCTAACGAACGAACGCAACAGTCTATAGTTTCTGTGACTACCCCATAGAAATGAAGTGCTTTGACAAGTCTTAATCCACTAACCTTGAATGGTATAGACCATATCAGAAGACGTCTCATGGTCCTGATACAGCCCTGCCCGCGCGGTCTCCAGCCCCATATCATAATCAACATCAAACTCCTGGGATTCCTCACGCTTCTCCGATTCTACTTCCACATTTTCGTTAAGCTCACTCACTATCTTCAGGCTCCTCTTTGGCATTCGCCATTGTAACTTGCTCGAGCTCGTACCTGTCGGCGGCAGCAGCAGTATTGTCAGTAGCATCAGACCGCTTAGGCTCTTTTTCATTTTGCAATACAAAAGTAATATCTTGCGGCTGCAAAAGGGCAGGTTCAAGCACCAACTTGTCTTTGAATTGATGTTGTGCGCTTGCAGCTTCAGGCCTTATACCTTTATTACAGAATGTATTGTCAGAATCCTCTACCATTTTCACTGATACTTGCTTTTTATTTTCATTATTAGCCATGGAACCCTCCACAGTTAACTTTGGAGCTTTTGCTCGTGAGTAGGTTTTTAGCGGTGCCAGTGGTCTGTTAATTTGCAAAAGAAAACGGTCTTCAGACTGCGCCATGTTTTCTTCACAGCTGTGTACTGTGGCAGTTGGCGTTGGTATCTTCTTTTTGTAGCTCAACGCCCAGGCGCCACGCACTATATTGCCCAAACTAGGCAGCTCCCGCACAACCCATACCAGCTGCAAATTCTCTTGGGTTTGATGATCTACGTACGGGCGCACCTCTGCAGCCTCAAGGCTCATACTTTCGCTGCAGCTATCTTCAAGCTCTTCTTTGACTGCTAGAGTCTCATGCATCAGACTTTCATTAATGTGGGGTTTCAGATTATTTACACAACCAGCTATGTCTGTCTGTTCTAGATGCACAACATCGTGAGATTCGCGCGACTTTAAAAGACCAGGTTTTTGTCCCAATTCATCGTTGATTTGATACTCTGTGTACATGTCCGCCTGTGTGGCATCAGGTCTCACACCTTCATCAGAGGATATATCTTCGAGCTCCTTTTTTATTGTTTCAGTCTCTTCCTTCATGCTTTTATTATATTGGACTATGGAACTATCCACAGTGCTGAATAAGTCTTGTTCATCGTTATTTTGCACTATAAGATCTAGAGGTCCCATAAACAACTCGTCTTTGATTTCATGCTCCAGATGATCAACGCCTATGGCCACCGACATACCTTCATTAAAACATTTCTCTTCAAGGTCCATTTTCATAGTATCCTGATTATTGGTTGTGGGACTGTCAATAGTGTTAGTCAGGTCTTCCTCATTGCTATTTTGCACTATACAGGCAACACTAGGACGCTGCTTAAAGACAGGTCCCAGAATTAACTCTTCTTTGATTTGATGCTCAAAAGTTGGGTACACTTCTGTGGTCTCCGTCATACCTTCATCATAGCATCTCTCTTCGGGATCTAGCATAGCACTTTCTCTATTGTGGGCTGTGGAACTTTCAGCAGTTAGCTCATTGTTATTTTGCACTGTAAATGCGACATCAGGCGGCTGCAGAAGGATCCTCAGAAGTGACTCGTCTTTGGTTTGATGCTCTTTGCATAGGTCCATCCAGGCAGCCTCCAGGCTGACGCTTTCTTCAAAGCATCCCTCTTCGGGATCCTCTTTCACTGTCACAATATCCTGCGTTATAATTTCATTTTCGTGGGCCGAATGACTGACTGCAGCGGAACTTAACTCAGAGACATCTGGTACTTGTTTGCATCCCTCTTCGGGATCCTTTTTCACTGTCACAATATTCTGCGTAGTATTTTCATTTCTGTGGGCTGAATGACTGACTGCGGTGGAACTTAACTCATAAGGTTTCAAAGTGAAAGTGTGTTCAGTGTGTTTTTTGTTTACTTGTGTTTGGGTTCCTGTGTCGCCAAGTGACTTCCGCTCCTTCCGCGTATTGGGGTAGCTCCTCGCCGGGCCCTGAGTACGCACACTACGCACATGCGAAGTCAAATCAAAAATGTCTTCGAAGACTCGTTGGCAGACGGGGCACTCGTGTCGTCGCTGAATCACATCGTGGTGCGATGCGGAGCCTGGTTGTAAAGCATCTTGCCGCTTATGTATATTTGGCTTTTTTATATTAGTCGAGCGCTGCTTACACTGGTCGCGGTGATTACTACTACAAATATTATGAGTTTTCCCGTGGCATACCAAATCCAATTTAAGGTCGAACACCCTATAACATAACGGGCAAACATATTGTTCACTGTTAGGTAAGTGGGAGAGCCAGTGTGCGTTGAGGGTGTCTCTACATGGGAATCTTAACTTGCAAATGTCACATGGAAACTGGTTCCAGGTATTGGGCTGCGGTTGCTGTGAGGAGTATGGTTTTTGAACTGTGTGAGCAGCGGTCTGGAGGCTTGGGTGCTGTTTTGAAGCTGATGCCAGCTCGTGAGCGGAATGCTGAGATGTCGTCGCTTTAGGGGAGCCTATTGCGCTTGCCATTGCATCTGAAATAATATACAATGCCCAATTAAACCATTTCAGGCAAAATTATAAAAATAGAGAGTACCTGCAGTTCACATCGCCTGAAATTTTATGGCCTAAATTTTTTTGGTCGAAAATGTACAATATTTAATGACATCCTTTTTTTTAGCATCAACAATTTGTTTTCATTATCCCTCCCTTCCCTTATCATAAGGCATTTTTGGTATCAAAAAGTAAATTAGGTTATAACAGTATCCCCCAATAAAAACGAACTGCTATCAAAAAGTTGGTTAAGTTCAGTTTGAACTGCGACCACAGAAATACATATAACGAACTAGAAGGAAAAAGTGTATGTATCGCATGCTAAAAAGAAGTGGCAGCAACCTACTTTTTTATTGCCTACCCCTACCTGAATTATTATCAGATTTGAAAATCTGATAATAATTTTATAATTGTTCAAATACCACCAAAGGAAATGGAAAATTTATGTTTTTCATCACTAAATTACACTTTTGGCTTCAAGCACCAAGCGAAAAACGTTACATGCTTGGTGCCCATATGATCTCGATATATTTCTGTGACTGCCACCTAAACAAAAATGATGTGTTACAAAAAACACTACAATCAGAATTGTGTTATGTATTCCAAATACTAATAGAAGAAATCATTTTAAGGTATGATTACACTGTGTTCCAGAATAAAACTTACCACTAATGTTATCCTAAAAATATTTTTGTCCAGATAATGGTACAGTAAAGTTGAGTTCATCATTATCTGAGATTGGACCAAAAACATCTGAACAAGACCCTTGGGTAGCGAGGTACGGGCAGGCGGGGGCAGAAAAGAAGTGTCAGTCAAGATAGCGTACACCGTAAAGATATTCAGAATCTGATGCAGCCAATAAATAGTACCGGCGAAATACCTAGGTGAAAAAAATAGTACCCTTAAACTTTTCGAAATATAAGGCCTGTTCACGGTGTACGCTACCGGGCGTCAAGCTGGCGTACACCGTTTGCATCTCTGGAACGGCTTTGTTTTTGGAAACGCTTTAAATCTCAGAAAATACTACCCAAATAGTACCCTAGCTAGGGCCCTACAATTTCATTTCTCTAGCTATCATAGGAGCTGAGATATTCCATGTCTTAACGGTGTACAGAATTTCACACCGTCAAGCTGGCGTACCCGGAAATTTCTTACAGAAAGAGCTCACTATATCTCGGCTTCTACGCTTATATTTCAGAAAGTTTAAGGGTACTATTTTTTTCACCTAGGTATTTCGTCGGTACTATTTGGGTACTATTTATTGGCTGCATCAGATTCTGAATATATTTACGGTGTACGCTATCTTGACGGACACGAAAAGAAAGTGAGTTCCACTCTTTCCGGTTCCTGACTACTACTAACCTTGGAGGAGCGTCGCGACATTGGGTAGTGCTGGTTGGAAAACTCCGCTGTCGACCTTGTTAGGGCGCCCTGCCTCTTCGCGCCATTTCGCTACATTTGTGCTCACCGCAACCTTTTCCTCTATATTTCCATCCTGGGACATTGCTAGTGATGCAAACTAACAGTAACTGTTAACCAATAACTGGTATTAGAGAAATCTTACAATCACAAAAATGATCAGTTCGTTGAATTGAAAACGTCTTGTATTTGATTCCTTGGTATCCGGAAAAATAGTAATGTAATGGTAAATAAACAAACGTAACATAACCTCTATAGTTTTGATAGATACATATATACTTACTGACCTGTCATCTGTGATACGTTCAGGAATTGATAAATAGATATTTCTTCCACTACAACTATCGATTAGTCCCTAAAAGGTTAAATTAGATAAATTATTTGTTTTACCAAACACTATATTAAAATATAATTTTTTTTAACTTTAACTTCTCTCCATTACGGAACGATGTTTCGAAATAGTTGTCTCAGTACGTCTAGCATAACTGGCCGTGACGTCGTTTCTCGCGCGACAGGGCATCACCTGTCACTGTCACACTATATTAAGTGGAAAGAGATAGGTAGCATTTGTCGCGCGACAAAGAGTCGCGCGTCACAGTTGTGCTAGAGGTACAGGTGTTTCAAAATCTAGATTTTAGAAGACTGAAAAGTTTTTTATTTTTACTGAAACTGTTGAATTCTTACTGTAAGTCTGTTACAAAGAGTATTCTTATATTGTCTATGCTCCTTCGTTATTTACATATTTATCAATACAGCCATTACTGTGAGTGATGGTTATTAACGAATATATTACCTGCATGAAGATATAGCACAGAATAAGTATTTGTACTACGTACAGAACTAGCACTGTCTAACAAAACCTACGTTCGGGCTACAAAACCTCGTATAGTCTTCACGCCGCACGGGGCTATAGCAGAATAGATAGTAGGTATAGAGTCTGGCTAATGAAAGATGAGACTAAAAAATAGCGGCAAATTTAAAAAAACAACGGGTTGCAACACTGTTTATAGGGTGACAAAAACGGTAATGATACTTGAGCCGATTTTTGAGTTGTTGTCACCTTTTCAATTCTTCCAATTTTAGTGAAAATTGGTAAGTACATAGCTTTTATTAGAGTGTTAGTGTTTATTTATGATATATATTTACTCCCCACATTAGCCACGGAAAGAAAAGCAAAAACAATTCAGTAAGTATTTTCGGAAACTGTTACTTTCTTATGTTGCATATTGAGTATCAAAATCACCACAGCATACTATCCTCAGAAATCTAATGACGTTTGACACATTTGACGTTTGTATAATGTCGCCATTTAAAAAGTTTGGAACAAATGTCAGTCTCATCTTTCATTAGCCAGACTCTAGCGAACGCAAAAACGCTACAACGTTCCATCCCGAGGCTTTCATTGATTTTTTAAATGCATTATGGAGATTGTAAAGTCCACAACTCCCTATGTTAAGGAGAATTGGATCACCTGGTTCGCCCTCATTTTTCAGTTAAAAATGTTAAAAATTTCTTATTTATTATTTACGTATTTATATATATTCGCAAATCATAGTCTAAGTTTTTATTCCCTGACCTTCAATAAATTTCCCTGACAATTCCCTGACTTTTCCATGACTAGTGAAATTCCCTGACATTTCCCGGTTTTCCAGAAAGTGGCCACCCTGTATATACTTCCTCTGTAGTACGACTAGTACGTTCAGGAATTGAAAAAAAAAGGTGTGTAGTAAGTACGATTAATTTTTTTTTTATTTATTATTACGAAATAAGTCGATTCAACATTCAACCAAATAACGGGAAATTATAGAGTTGCCCCTAAAGGATCAAATCATTATAAGTACTAGAGTCTGTACGGAAAAAGAAAAGGCGTGGCAAAAAACGGAACTAACCTAACCAGTATAGCATTTTTTTTGCAAATACGGTAGAAAAGCATTACAGTGCCCCCAAATCTAAATCCTATCCTCTTTCCGCACAGACTCTAGATAAACGTTATATGAAATGTCTTTTATACTTATAGAGCATTCTATCCAATGTAGGTACTAATAACTTTTATGCCACACCTGGCAATGAAGTGGCTTTTTCCGCACACTGCGCGTACGGAAAAAGCCGCTTTCTGGCCAAGTGTAGACATAAAATGATGTACACAACACGGGAGGTAATAAAGAAAGCCCTCAATCGCATATTTACGTCCCTCGCTTACAGCTCGGGCCGCAAACTTCTGCGATCTCGACCTTTCTTTGTATTACTACCCTAGTTGTGTAATGTACTATTCTTACATGAAATGTTTATTATTTTTATTATACCCTTTGAGTGATTATATCCTTAGAAGTAAAATTAAATGTTGTTATACAGGGTGGTCCAAACCTTGACGTCTAAAAAAAAATAGATAGCTTGCGTCTAGGGCTATCAGAATATACCCCATGTATCTTAACCGATTTCTTGTAGTTTTCGAGTTATCAATTTTTTAACGATTTTTTTAAGAATTCTTCGGGTGTGCACTTCAAGTCATGTAACTTTTTTTCGGTAGGTTATTGTTGTTGAATTTTTATATATGGTATGCTTTTAATGTCATCTCTTCTGATTTGCATGTGGGCAACCTCGCCCCTTCTCTGTCAATCGCTGTAGCGTAAGCATCGTGTCTTTTTGTTTAAGAATTAGAAATATTATATTTCCTTCAATAACCAGCATCACAAAGTGAATCCACGAGCTGTAATCTTAGTATTGGAGTCCTGGATTAAATTCATGGTTTGTTGCTCATATTTCTTTTGTTTTACTTAAAGCGCACCATACATAGGTTACCCACTGCCGGCCTCAGAGGCAATCCTTGGTTCTCAGTTCAATAGGCTATGGGCCCTGATTACCAATTAAATCTATAAGTGTTGGTGTGTTTTAAGCTTTAAGCAATCGAAATGAGCGACGACGAACAAGGACGCCGTAATCAACAAGAACGCCGCCATGTGGCTTCACCGCCGCCCGCGCCCGCGCCGTCGAGCTCGAGCGTCAATTTATCAATTGACAAACTAGAAGGGACGGCTGATTATAATACCTGGAAGTTCACGATGAAGATGCTGCTAACCCTTGAAGGCCTCTGGGCTTGTGTCGAGGGCGACTGCAACGACGTATCCCGGGATCGACGCGCATTGGCTCGAATCTGTCTGGCTGTGAAATCCACATGCTACCAGTATGTCCGCGATGCGCAGTCTGCTAAGGAGGCCTGGGATAATCTCGCTAAAGTATTTGAGGATCGTGGGCTTTACCGGCGAGTTCTACTCCTACGTAAGTTGCACAAAACATCATTTACAACTATGGGCGAGTATATAGAGGAAATCATGACCCTAGTGCAGCAACTTGCGGACATCGGTAAAGTCATAGATGATGCTGAAGTCGCCGAATTGTTACTCAGCGGTCTGCCTTCGCACTATGACGCCTTAGTTTCTAACCTGGAAACCGCCTGCATGGCTTCGACACTATCCAGTGAATTAGTCCGAGCGAGATTGCTACAAGAGGAGTTCCGGAGGGCATCGAATGGTGACAATACAACCACTGCATTTCTCTCAAATTCTAAAATGAATTTGCAATGCCATTATTGCAAGAAGAGAGGACATGTCAAGTCAAAGTGTTTCAAATTAAAGCGTGACAAAAAGAATCAATCCAAAAATGGACAAAGTTTCATCGCATCTGCCTTCCTGGCGAAGAAAGAAGACTGGGTCATTGACTCAGGGGCGTCCCAACACATGTCCAATTCGCAGAATAATATGGAACATTTTAAAGACTCTAAAAGTGTAATAACAGTTGCCAATAATTCAAAACTAGAATGCCATGGTCAAGGTGACATTGTGCTGAACAATGAAATGGTAGGTAAAATTAATCATGTCTTATATGTGCCTGACCTTTCTGTGAACCTTCTGTCTGTTAGTTGCCTGGTGAACAAGGGGTATTCAGTTGTTTTTGACGAAAAGGGCTGTTTTATTTATAATAAATGTAAAGTTTCTGGCAGTATAGTAGCAAGGGCTAGTAAAAATAATGGTCTTTATATTTTAGATAAGAACAAAATGTGTACTTTGACAGGTAATTCCCAAAGAGTGCATTCTTCCACGCTCTTGTGTCAGAATGAGACTAGACAAGAGCAACAGAGTGCCAATGTCGCTGCCTCATCGGTGCCTGTAGACCTGTTGCACCGCAGAGTTGGCCACTTAAGCCTTAGTGGCTTAAAATCCTTAACGAATTGTGTTTCTGGTGTAACATTTCAGGATAACTTGCAGTCATTGAATTGCGAAGCCTGCCTCAAAGGTAAAATGTGCGCGCTGCCTTATCCGGTGGGAGAATCTTCGCGAGCTAGCAAGCGCCTGGAACTGGTACATTCCGATGTCATGGGGCCAATGCAGGAGGACAGCTGGGGAGGTGGGAGATACCTCGTTACGTTCACTGACGATTACTCTCGAAGAACTCATGGATTTATTATAAAACAAAAATCAGAGGTAATGTCTTGTTTTCTTATATATAAGGCCTTAGTAGAAAAACAATCTGGTCTGCCTATACTTTGCCTACGTACGGATGGGGGTGGTGAGTACTGCAACTCAGCATTTGCTACCTATTTGCAGAAACAAGGTATAGTACATCAAAAGATCGTACCTTACTGTCATCCTCAACTTGGTGTTGCGGAAAGATTAAACCGCACTTTAGCTGAGAAAGCAAGGTGTATGCTAATAGGTGCAGGTCTCTGCAGCAGATATTGGGCGGAGTCCATAATGACTAGTATATATCTCAAAAACCGCAGCCCTACATCTGCATTGTCAGGACTGACACCAGAAGAAGCATGGACTGGGTCAAGGCCAGACCTCGGCCATCTTCACGTGTTTGGCTGCATTGCTTACTCTCTGGTGCCAAGTGAATGCCGCCGGAAACTGGATCCTAAAAGTAAAAAATTTGTGTTTGTTGGTTACAGCGAAACTACTAAAGGATACAGGTTGGCAGACCCCCTTAATCCGAAGAAAGTTATTCTTTCAAGAAACGTAGCGTTTTTAGAAAATACTTTTTTAAAAAATATTGACATTGAAATAAATAAAAATAATAATATATTTAATGATGAATTTATATTTTATGAACGGTCATGTAATGACAATTTTCATAATGTAATGAATTTAAATGAATCTGATAGTAACTCTTCTAGTGATGCTGAAGTAAATAATTATAATAATTCTTCTAGCAATACTGAAGTAAATAATATTAGCGATATTAGTCTATTGAATTCTAGTCATGAAATTAGTTTAAGTTCAAATCACAGTGATGAAATCACTTCTAATGAATCTAACGAAAATCTATCTCAAATTTCAGGAGCTGATGAGTACTGCACGGGCAGCGAGAACGAGTCAAGCTGTGCCGAGGCGCCGGTGCCGGACACGCGCCCTGAGCGTCTGATGTCTTCGTACCAGTCGCCAGTTGGTGGGGAAGATGTGAGTCGCCCCCTGCCGCCTGCACTCGCCGATGCGCGCCCCTCACGCACTACGCGCTCCAAACTACCTACCAGGTATCAAGACTATGAGATGGATTATTCTCTCATAGCGGAAAGTATGTCTGTGCTTGAGCCGCAATCATATGAGGAAGCCATCTCTAGTCCTAACTATAATCAATG
Organism: Eudemis profundana; assembly: GCA_947034925.1. Taxonomy (NCBI): domain Eukaryota; kingdom Metazoa; phylum Arthropoda; class Insecta; order Lepidoptera; family Tortricidae; genus Eudemis; species Eudemis profundana. The sequence goes on along the minus strand of OX344819.1, from coordinate 12,729,379 downwards.
GCAGGCTGCTATGCAACAAGAATATAATTCAATGTTGTCAAACAATGTGTGGAAACTTGTAGATCGCCCTTCAGGTGAAAACATTGTAAAATGTAAGTGGGTTTATAAAACGAAACATGATGCCTCTGGAAATTTTGATAAATATAAAGCCCGACTAGTTGCCAGAGGTTTTACTCAAGTACATGGGGTAGATTACTTTGAAACCCATTCACCAGTAGTAAGGCATAGTAGCATGAGAATATTATTCTCTTTAGCTAATAAATTAGATTTAAATATTGGGCATATTGACTGTTGACGACGCTACTGGCTACTCGCTCGCTCGCTCGGTTCGCTCGCTCGCTCCCGGCTCGCTCACGAGAGTGAGAGAGTGGGGGAGAGAGAGAGAGAGCTATGTTAGTTTTCGCGTCGTCAGAGCATTCACAACTCCGAAGCTCAGGCAGGGTTCGTTGGAGTTTTCGAATAACACGATGTTCGGGTTCGACGTGGCGATTTATTCTTCGTTATTAAAACTGCCGCTGACAATACTCGGGCAGAGTGATGTCACTGACTCTTGACAAAAAAAACTGGGCGAAGGCGTAGAGGAACTTGGGTTCGGCTCGGTTCGGTTCGGTTCGGGATCTGTTCGGCTCTTCCTTGTGCCCAGGCTGACGGTTCGAGGTGAAGTGAGCTAGTGCGCATGCCGTTACCGGCGGGGTTCGGTATTTATACCTGTCAGCCCGGGGGAAGGGGTAGCGCGGGGTCGGGGGCAGCCGGTCTCATTTTGTACCTGACCGGCCTGCCGTTTTATGGGTGTTACCCAAGTTCCTTCACGCTTACAAAATTAACACGGTTTAAATTTACACTTAAACTAACACGGTTCTGAGTTATATGGATCAAATACTATGGGTCTAAATATCTATTTTCATATATTTAATGTTCTTCGGCGTGGCTGTCCGCAACAGTCTCCTCCCGCCGACCTCCAGTGTCGGCTCCGGGTTGTAACGGCAGGACAGCCAATCTCGTCGCTGGTCGCCGGAATACGCCGCCCTTGGTCCGGATCTCCACGTTCCGGACGACTCCATCAGGTCCGGGGTGCGTAGCGACGACGATTCCGCGCGGCCAAACATTTCTCGGCAGGGTGGAGTCCACGACGATCACGTAGTCTCCCATCTGTATCCGTGGTCCATCGCCTGCTGATGACTGGCGGGGCGCGAGCGTGGGGAGGTATTCCTTCACCCATCGTGCCCAGAAGTGATCCGCCAGGGCTTGGCTCGCCCGCCAAGCGTTGCGGTCGGCCTCCTTGCATGGCCCAGTTGGCGGGACCGCTGTCGATCCGCCCAATAAAAAATGATTGGGCGTGATCGCTTCTTCGTCCTCAGGATCGACGGAGACGTGCGTTAGAGGCCGGGAGTTCACAGTGTACTCGGCCTCCGTCAGCAATGTCCACAGCACCTCCTCTTTAGGCGCCTTTGTGTGCAGCGTTACGGTTAGCGCGGTTTTCACTGATCGCACTAACCGCTCCCATGCGCCGCCTTGGTTCGGGGCTCCTGGCGCGATGAAGCGCCACTCCAGCTTCCGTGTCAGGCCGTACTCCCGTAGGGCCGGTATCCACTCGCGGTAGGCGGCTTGTAGCTCCAGATCTGCCCCCCTGAAGTTGGTGGCGTTGTCGCTGTACACCACCCGGGGCCATCCGCGTCGCGCTGCTAATCGTCGCAGCGCCATGATCGCGGAGTCGGTCGATAGCGTGTGGACCAACTCCAAATGGACGGCGCGCGTCGTCAGACAGGTGAACAACGCCACCCAGCGTTTCTCTCGGCGCCGTCCAATCGTCACCCACACGGGACCAAAGTAGTCCGTCGCCGTGTAGGTGAAGGGTCGCTGGTAGGGTTCCAGGCGGGCTCGTGGTAGGTCCCCGAGGGCTGGCACGCGTGGTTGGGCTCTGCGTAGTATGCACGTGCGGCACGCGTTGGCGATTGTGCGCACTGTCGGCCGCAGTTGCAGCACCCAAAAGTTCTGCCGCACGTCGTTGACCACACGTTCGTTGTTCGCGTGCGCAGCCCTCTCGTGTTCCCTTTGTATGTACAGACGTACGAATGGGTTGCGGCCGTCTAGTATTGCCGGCCGCTTGTTCACGGACAGGGGCGCGGCGTCGATCCGTCCGCGCATCTTCATGACGCCGTCAGCGTCGATGTAGGGGTCCAATTTATAGATCCTGCTCCGTCGGGGTATTGGTTCTCCGCGGGACAGTGTTCGCAGCTCCTCCGGAAAGTCCCGTCGCTGTGAGTGTTGTACCCACATGTGCTCGGCGTTTTGTATATGCCTCGCCTGAAGCTCGGTCGGCTGCCTGTTCCTTAGCCGATCCCGAAACTGGAGTATCCTCGCCGTCGCCCCGATGAGCCGATCGTATTTAGAGAATCGGCTTATGTCGGGCAACGGCGGCTCCCAGACGTGCGTCGCTCCTACGTGCCGACGAATCTCCGATTCTTCGTCGGTGGGTTCGACCGCTGGCGCCTCCCGTGGCCATTCATGTGCAGGCCGCCGCAGGAAGCTCGGTCCGGTATACCAGCGGTCTCTGGATGTTACGTGACGAGCGCTGTCCGCCCGTGTTGCGTCGTCCGCCGGGTTTTCTTTCGTTGGGACCCATCTCCACTGTGACGGGTCCGTTAACTCGGCGATCTCTCCGAGACGGTGCGAGACGTATGTGCTATATCGCCGGGCATCGTCTCGTACCCAGTGTAGCACGGTGCGGCTGTCCGTCCACATCGTCAACTCGATGTTTTCGTATCTTTGCTCGGTTCTCAGCGTATGCTGTAGGCGTGCCCCGATCAACGCGGCTTGCAGCTCGAGTCGCGGGATGCTTAGCGGCTTGGTGGGCGCAACCTTCGCCTTAGCCGCCGCCAAGCTCACCGCGACGTTGTCTTCGTGTTCCTCGCGCCAATAAGCCACGGCCGCGTAGGCCTGCGAGCTCGCATCTACAAAGATATGTAGTTGGCGCGTTGCCGGCTCTCCTCCCGTTGACGCGTAGCGCCGTGGCACTCGAAGTTCCGCCACGGCTTGCAGTTTTCCGAGCCATGCTTGAAACTCGGTCACTTCGTTCGGGGGGAGCCGTTCGTCCCATTCAGTCTTGCGTAGCCACAGCCTTTGTAGTTGTATTTTCGCCGTAATGACGAACTGCGAAATGAGCCCGAGCGGGTCGTAAATGGACATGACCGCGCTCAGGGCCTCCCGTTTCGTCGGCACCCGCTCGGCGTTCCGTACTGCTTCAGGGACCCGGATCATTTTCGTGTTGTACCCGAGTTCGTCTTTCTCTGGGTCCCACATCATCCCAAGTATCTTCTGTTGCTTATCCCCGCCGAGTGCCGCCGGGGATGTCGCGCGTCGATCTGCGGGTACGTTCTGCATCAGTGCCGCGGAATTCGAATTCCATCCGCGCAGCGTGAAGCCTCCTAGTTCGTGAGACTTTGTAACTTGTCCCGCGATCTCGATCGCTTCTTCTTCCGTGGCGAAGCTTGCCACGAAGTCATCCATGTAGTGGTTCATCGTGATTTCGTTAACGGCCAATGGGTAAATGGCCGCGTTGTCCCTTGCGTTCTTATCCCGAACGCTGTGTGCGATGAATGGAGAGCTTGCGGCGCCGAAAATCATGGAGTTCATTTTATATATCGTTGGGGCTCTCGTTCTGTCGAGCCCGCGCCACAGGAATAGTTGCGCCTGCTTATCATCTTCCTTTATGTGGATCTGTAGGAACATTTCTGCGATGTCGGCGGTCACGGCGTAGGGGCCCTCTCGGAACCGCAATAGAATGCCCAATATTGACTTCAATCGGTCGGGCCCCTCCAGGATGTGATCATTCAGGCTGCTCCCGGAGCTCTTCGCCGCTGCGTCGAAGACGAGTCGTAAACGTCCGGGCTTGTTCGGGTTTACGACTCCGAAGTGTGGCAGGAACCATTGCCGATCGCTCTCCGGCGGCACGGTCGGTTCGGCGTATCCTTTGCTTAGCAGGTTCTGTATTTGTTGAGAGTAGGCGTCTGCGAAGTCTGCGTCGCGGTCCATCTTCCTCTCAATTGTTCGCAGGCGTTTGAACGCATTTGCGTAGCTCGGGGGCAGCCGCGGGTTATCGACCCGCCATAGCTGTCCAACTTCAAAGCGTGTTCCGTCGATCTTCTTTACGGTTCGTTGTAGAATGTCGACCGCGCGTTCGTGAAGCGGGCTCGTTTTCTCTTTGGCACTTGATATTCCCAATGAATCAATGCTAAAAAATTCTTTCAACTGGGCGTTGATGTCGTCGTGCTCCTTTTCGTCGGCGTGGACGTGCATCACGGTCTCTTGGTTGTTCTTCTGCATCGTTCGCGGCGCTGTTCCGAAGATGGCCCATCCCAATGGGGTTAACAGCGCCGCTGGTTCCGCGATGTGTCCGACCCGCACTTCGATTGGCAGCATCAGGTGCCAATTGTCGGCTCCAATCAGGACGCGTGGTCGGGCCTCCGCGTAGCACGCTGACTCCAAATCTCGGAGGTGCGGGAAATGCGTGATGTATTCACGCTCGGCTCGTTGTACGCGGAGGCCAATATCTCGTACGGTTCTGAGGTTGATCGGGTGCGCCGCCCCATATTCTAGCCCGCGCACGTTGACATTGATGCGACGACTGTCCGTCGACGTTGCCATTGTGCCGACGCCTTGTATCTGTAGGCGCGACGTCTTCCCCACAGCTCCGAGTTCGTCCGCTAACCTCTCGTCGATTAACGAGATCGTAGACCCCGGGTCCAAAAGGGCGTACGTGTGGATCTCGCCTCGGGGTCCCCCAATGTATATCGGGACGATCTTTAGCAGCACGGTCGATCCCGTGTGCTCTCGCTGCCCCACTGTTGCAGCGAGCACTTGTTCCTCAATTTCCGTGTTGAATGATGCTTCAGGCGGGTTTCTTGCGTTAACCCGCGGAGCTGTAGTTCGGGCCGCCGACGTCCGTAGAATGGCGGCGCGTTGGATCGGTGCGTGTGGCGTGGCGGTTCGGGGTTCTGCGGCACGTGGTGGGAGCGGCGCGTATTCTTGCTCATTTGCGGCTCGTGGTTCGTTGTATGGGTTCTGCGCCGTCCATTGTAGTGGCGGCGCGGCAGGCGCCATTGTTGCTCCCGGCGTGTTGATTTGCGCCGGGCCTTCCTCGTAATGCAAAAGGCGATGATGCGAGTGCGGGCATCCCGGTCTCTCGCACCCGCGTGACCGGCATTGGTCGCGTCGGTGCTTGTACGCCATGCATTTAAAGCACACGTGGTTCTGTCGGGCCCAGTCCCATCGGGCGCCGACTTGCATATTTGTTAGTTTGCGGCACTCGGGGGTTCGGTGAGTGCCGCCGCAACAAAGGCAGCTATCCGATTGCTGCACAGCGTATGCGTAGGTTCGGGTCTGCGGTGGGCGTCGTATAGCCCCGCCGCTTGTGTTCGCTCGTTCGGGGGCCTTCTTCGGTCCTTGGGGTTCTGCAGCGCGTGGTCTTTTCGTGGGAGCTCGGGCATGAGAGAACTCCATCTCGGCGTCGCTCTCTTCAAGTAGGAACTCGGCCATAAGCCTTAGCTCGCTCTCCGCCGTTCCCAGTCGATCGCGTGCATACGCGCACCATCGGCTGCGGAGATGGGGGCTCAATCGCTCTGTGATTTCTCTTATCAGCAGAGGATTGGCCCCGTAGCTTTTGCGATCCAGGTCGACGAGCGTCGAAACGATGTTCATGACCTTCGTCGCGAATTGGTTCAGGTCGATTGCGCTGGGTCCCAGGGGCGGCATTCTCTTGAGCTCCTCTATCGCTCGGTCGATGAGTAGATCGGTGCGGCCGAAATTTTTCTTCAATACTCGTAGGATGAGCTCTGGGCGAGTTGACGAAGCAAGCATGTGTTGTACGCATTGCCTCGCCTCGCCCTTTAAACTGTGGCGAAGACGCGCCACGTTTTCGAAGGCCGTGAATTTGTAGCGCGTCGTTGACTCCACGTAACTGTTATAGAACGTGAGCCATTCGTTCGGTTCGCCGGCGAAGATCGGTAGTTCGTATACTTGTCGAGGTGGCGGCCGCATCATTGTTTCTAAATGGTCCGTGAGACGATCGATGGCTCGTCCACGGCTCGATGATCGTTCTCGTTGTCCGCGTTGACTTATAGGTGTGGGCGGCTCTCGCTGAGGTGAACTAGTGCGTGTTCGCCTCACAGGTTCTGCGGTTGCCGCCGTGGGTACGCCGCTAAGCCATTCATTTACTCGGCGTGTTGATTCTGCGATGGATTTGCCAGTCTGTGATCCGCCCGCTCGTGATTGTTCGTCGATTTTTTCCAGATCGACGGCAAGCCTCTTCTCAATTAGCTCTCGTTCCAAACGGATCTCCTCGAAGCGCAATTGCTTCAGCCGCTCCATAGCAGCTAGTTCTGCTTCTCGCCGACGCACCTCGGTTGAGTTCGAAGCGCGTGAGTGAACGGAAGCGGGCCTGTCCATGTTCGTTGGGTTCATGAAGGTGACGTTGAGGCGCGATGCTTGTTGTTGTTCGGGTTCGGGCGCCTTGCTGGTTCCGGGTGCGTCGGTTGACTGCTGCGGTGCGAGTGATCGATCGCTCGCGCGGCGCAAGTGTTTGTCGGACGATAGTGGGGGTTCTGCAGTCGTGCCGGCTGCCTCCGCTTGTTGCGTTGCTGCCGCCGTGGCGTCGCGTTCTCGCAAGAACCGCAAACGCTCCTCGTCTGCTTGACGTTCGCCGCTCTGACTGCGTGTAGTCACCATTTTCTTCATTGACGTTTTTCTTTCTTCTGATTCTTCAGATCCGGTTCGAAGGACCATAAAATGTTGACGACGCTACTGGCTACTCGCTCGCTCGCTCGGTTCGCTCGCTCGCTCCCGGCTCGCTCACGAGAGTGAGAGAGTGGGGGAGAGAGAGAGAGAGCTATGTTAGTTTTCGCGTCGTCAGAGCATTCACAACTCCGAAGCTCAGGCAGGGTTCGTTGGAGTTTTCGAATAACACGATGTTCGGGTTCGACGTGGCGATTTATTCTTCGTTATTAAAACTGCCGCTGACAATACTCGGGCAGAGTGATGTCACTGACTCTTGACAAAAAAAACTGGGCGAAGGCGTAGAGGAACTTGGGTTCGGCTCGGTTCGGTTCGGTTCGGGATCTGTTCGGCTCTTCCTTGTGCCCAGGCTGACGGTTCGAGGTGAAGTGAGCTAGTGCGCATGCCGTTCCAATCCAATCCGTGTCTTCTCACACATCCTGTTGGGGTGTGGGGATGCCATGCCAGGGCTGGGCCCTCTATGGCTGCTTCTACTCTCTTACGTTACTACGTAGAGGTCTGTCTTTATTTTCTTCTCTGGGAAGAGTGGGTTCTGGAGGTTCTTCTTGTCTGTTGACTTGATTGAACTGGGTTGAGTTCTGCGGGCTGGGTTTGCCTTTCTGCGGCTTGGAGGAGGTTTCTCTTCTGGCGGCGCGGGTGTCTTATTGCATTTGGTCTTCTTTCATACTATGCTTCTTTTTCTTCTCTTCTTGTGGTTCTGGTTGTTATGGCGGTGGTGTGGGAATTAGCTCTCGTTGGAGAGCTTTCCGCCTGGTGTCCGGTGGGCGCGCGTGGAGCGGCGCTATTCCCACGAGGTGCGGCATGGCAGAGTTGTCTGCTCTCCGGAACATGGCCTGGGCCAGTCTGCCAACGAAGGCGTCCAGCCCTTCCCATTCCAGGTCTCTGTGAAGCAGGACATTGCGCATGAAGCGAGGCGCCTGGACTATTGTGCGCAATGCCTGATTTTCCTGCGCACGAAGTCTCTTCTTGTTTGTCTCAGCCACTAGGTTGTACCACGCTGGCGCTGCGTAGGTGAGACGGGATCTGATGTAAGTTTTATATATTCCCAGCTTCGTGCGCAGGGGAAGGGTTCTTGTTTGAAGGACTGGACGCAGTTGAGTTCGTGCCACTTTAACTCTGCGCGTGATGTCCTCAATGTGTTGCCGCATTGTGAGTCCTCGATCAATAGTTACGCCCAAGTACTTTACTGAAGGGGACCATCTCAGTTCTTCATTGAGGAGCGTGAGGGGCGGCGGGAGAGTCTTCCATCCGATCATAATGGCCTGTGTCTTCCCTACGTTGACGGACATTCGCCAGCGTTGCAGCCATTGTGGGAGGACGTCAAGGGATCTCTGGATCTTCTTTGCTGCGTATCGAGGGTTCATCGACGCCGTGAATAGTGCAGCGTCATCGGCGTATAGACCCAGCTTGACGTCCCCCACCACCGGTATGTCATCGGTGTAGAGGGAATAACAGGCCGGGGACAGGCAGCTGCCCTGTGGAACGCCTGCCAGGATCGGGCGCTCCGTTGAGGTGGCATCTTCTACAGCCACCTGGAATCTTCGGTCGTCTAGGAAGGACGCTACAACTTTAACCAGTCTACGTGGAGCTGGTGACATCGACATCTTGTAGAGCAGGCCCTCGTGCCATACTCGGTCGAATGCCTTCTCCATGTCCAGCAGTACTGCAACAGTGCTCTCCTTTCGGTTGGAAGTTTCCGCCATATGGTGCAGTACTCTGGTGAGTTGTAGCGTCGTGGAATGGTCCGCTCTGAAGCCAAACTGTTCCGGTCGAGGTTGGATGTGAGGCTGGAGGTGGCGCAGCAGTAGACTCTCTAGTACTTTGGAGATAGTACTTAACAACGTAATAGGCCGGTAGCTTTCCGGCTTACGTGGGTTCTTTCCTGGTTTTTTAATCATGATGACCCGGCCAAGTTTCCATTCAGTCGGGAAGTGTCCGGAGCGCATTATGCCGTTGAATAGTCTTGCTACAGCCGCTACGGCTCGCGGTGGAAGATTGTGCAAGGCCATGTTGGTGATTTGGTCTGCGCCCGGGGCTTTCTTCGGCTTAGTCTTCTTTATTGCGCGGTGCACTTGGCCGGGCGAGAAGAAAATGGGGTCTTCATCCGCTCGGAGTGGTGCACCAAGGTAATCTTTCACGTGAGTCTCTATGGCCGCGACGTGTGCTACGTCGTCCGTCGGGTTTGGTTGAAATTGCTTCTCCATCGAGTCTGCGAAGATCTCCGCCTTATCTTTCGCTTGGTACTTTGGGAGGCCATTCTGGTCTTGAAGTGGGTGTGACGTCTTTGGGATCAGGCCTAGTTGGCGGCATAAGAGGTGGACAGAGGGCATGTCCCCCTCTATGGACGTTAGGTGACTCTCCCAGGCGTTAGCTGCGTGTTTGGACATCTCCAGTTTCACTCGCTCTATTAGGGAATTGAGCTGGGTTTTTATTGCTGGGCATCTTGTCCTTTGCCATTCTTTTCTCAGGTCGCGTTTGCGGGTGATAAGATCCTGGATCCTTCCAGGGAGGGGCGTGCGTCTCTCGCTGGGCGGAACGGTAGTGGTGGCCGCCGCTAATGCTTCCTGAATGTCTCGTGTGATGGCCGAAGTCGCTGTTTCTACCTCCTCTGCTGTGGAGACTGCAGTGGTGTAGGATTTCTCCTCCAGTGCTTGTGAGTAGGTTTCCCAGCAGATTCGTCGTCTAGGTGGAGGTTTCGGGGTTCTAGTTGGCATGTCTCGAAGAACCATCAGGACTGGGCGGTGGTCCGATGGTAAGTCCGGAAGAGACTCAAGTGTCATTGCAGCGGTGACTCCATTGTAGACCACGAAGTCTATGACGTCTTCAGAGTTGTTGTGGTCGCAGTAGTGTGTAGGGTCGTGTGGGCCGAAGGCGTCGTAGCCGTGGTCTATGGCCATCTTCATGATCACCTCCCCGGTCCGGTCCGTGTGGGAGGAGTGCCAGCCGACGTGCTTTGCGTTGAAGTCCCCCGCCAGGATGGTCGGCGTGGGGGACCTCAGAAGCTGGTGCATGTCAGCGGCGATCTTGCCTGGTGAGCCAGGGGGTCTATAGGCGGCGAAGATTCTAAGGTCGTGTCCCTTGACTTGTAACTCCACTCCCAGAGCTGTTAGAGAGTCGAGGGGTACGTAATCTATGTTTTGATGGATTAAGTTTCTCCTGATGATGACGGCGAGGCCGCGGTAAGCTCGTCCAGCTGGGGATACTTCGTCTCTGCGATAGATTATGTATCCGCTGATCTTCAGGAGGTCGGATTCCAGCAGAAGGGTCTCGTTGAGGAGCAGGATATCCACGTCTTGTTGTTTGATGAAGTTGCGCAGTAGTCCGATCTTGCCCCTCAGCGATTGGGCGTTCCAAAAGATCACTCTCAGCCCCCTATCGTTGAAGAGTGGGCCTTTCTGTTGTGGCTGCTAGTATCGCCTCCAGCTGTGTGCTTCCCTCCTGCCCTGCTGCTAGTTGTAGTAGCTGGGTGATGAGTGAGAGCATCTTGGTGGCGGCGTTTCCCGAGGGAGAGTCGGTGGTGGCTTTCTTGTTGGCGGTGGTGGCGGCCTTTGGTACCAGGGGGGGGTGGCGGTCGCTCTTTTCCGCGGGCATCTTTTTTTTGTTGGATTTCTTTTTCTTTTTTTTTGGTGCTGTTTTATTTTTTAAGGCTGGCCCGTTAGCCTGGTTTGGCCCCCTGGTATCCCTTGGTGTGGGACCGTTGGCCGGTGCCATCAGATTTGAAGGCGCCGACTCTGTCACCGTGGACGTGGGGATCGTTGCTCGGGTTTGCGGGCCTGGTCTCGCCGTCTTCGTAAGAGGGTATGTGCCCGCCCTCTTGTTTCTTTCTTCTCGCCTTCGCACGGGGCACCCGGAGTGGTTGGCAGGGTGTGGCCCCTTGCAATTGGCGCAAGTCGCGGGGTCTGTCCGTGGTCGGGTGCAGTCTGTGGCTCGGTGCTCTCCTCCGCAGCGGACGCACTTTGCAGGTCGATGGCACCCTTGAGAGGAGTGGCGGAAGCCCTGGCAGTTGTGACATTGCGCAGGGCCCCGCCTACCTCTCCATGGCCGAATCTGGATGGTTGGCATGTTCAGGAGCTCCGTTATGTTGTATATTCCTTTTCCGTCTTCGAAGGAGATTTTCATAACCACGTAGTACACGGCGCCCGGGCGCCCCCTGCGCGCCATAATGGGCTTCACGTATTCCGTGGGGAACCCCTTGCTTTCTAGTGCGGCTTTGATCTTCTCTGGGTCCGTGTCGATGGGAAGGCCGCGGATAGCTACTTTCATCTTGATTTCATCTTTGGTGTTGTATACATGGAAGGGGGCCGCTTGTTTTCCTTCTCTATCCTGGAGGGCCAGGAGGTATCGTTGTATGAGCCGGAATTCTCCTTCCGATTTTGCAGAGAAGACGACTCCCTCTCCGACGGTGCGGGCGTTGGGGGGGTGTCCGAGCTCCTTGGTCATTTCGGCAAAATGGTCCGGCCAGTTTGGAAAGGTATCCAGAGAGATTGGGGGCCACTTCGTGTCCTTCTTCTGTGCTTCACTCTGTGCTTCGCTTTCCTTCTGGGTTCTGGGCGGTGCTTGGCTTCCGCTGGGTGTTGGTGCGGTTGCAGCAACAGCGGCGGCATAGCTTCCTGCGGGGCGGCTTTGGGTCGCCGCTGTGGGAGTCTTTTCGGTAGCCGTATGGCTTTGCCCTGCTGTAAGGTTTCGCGGGGCAGCTGTCGGCGGTCTTTGTGCTTCTCTTCTTGGTGTGGCATTTGTGTCACTTTGCTCAGGTGGCGGGTTCTGTATTGTGGTGCTTTCTGTTGCCTCCGTGCGTTTTCGAAGGCGGGGGTCCGTGGGTGGAGAAATGTTGTAACAGACCCTTTTGGGTGGGTCCATTGTGGGCTGAGAAGGGCTCGGACTCAACTCTCCAATTTTTCTCTTATCCGCACTGGTCACGATGGGGTACTTTTCGGGACTCGCCATCATAATGCGGATGAATTTCATGTCCTCCGGTTGCAGTTCTTCTGTATGGGTTTCTCCCAGAAGATAAGATTCTATTCTGATGTATGCTTGCGTCCAGCTCCTGAAGCCCGCCGACATGTCGCTCGTGATGCCCGTCTCATCCATACGACGTACCACGACACGGTCATGTTCGAGGGCTGTCGATGGCGAGGGAGGGGTGCGCGGGTCGGGGGGCCAGAATGGCTGGCTTCGCCGTGAAGGGGGCGTTGGTTGGTCGCTGGTTGTTGGCGGCTCTTGCGGATTCTGTTTGGGCGTTTCTGGTGCCTTTTGCCTGGTTTGTTGTTGTTTCTGGGCTGTTTCGAAGTAATCGTCCGCATCCTCGAAGTCCTCTGCGTCCGATTTTTTTCCGGGTTTTTGGGTGGGTAGATCGCTCAGTACGCGTTTTCGACTACCCACACCCGAAGATTCCGTAGTTGGCGGTGGGGCGGGGGGGTCGTTTGATGTAGGTAGATGTCCGTCGCGAGACTTCGATCTACCCTCCCTCTGAGGACGAGGGGGGTCACCAAACGAAGACGGGGTTCCACCCGAAGGCTTTTTCCCGTCCTCCCCGCTGCCGCGTAATTTGGATGGCTTCATTTTCTTTCAGATTTTTCCGGAAGCTGCACGTCGCATCTCCCGCCGGCTGAGTGGCCAGTCCCCGCACACCCTTGCCCGGGGCATCCGTTTTAGCGGGACCGGGGTTGGATGTGCGACGAGGGCCCACCGGCGGTTGATTCGAAAGTTGTAGGCTTCTGCTCCGGCGAAGCGCCGGGCGCTATCCAGCAGCTTGTTCTTCAGAAGAAGTCACTGGATCGGCTTGAGTGTTGTGGTGCGTCCGTATGCTTGGAGCTTCTGGTGCTTTCCCGCGCATGCCGTTACCGGCGGGGTTCGGTATTTATACCTGTCAGCCCGGGGGAAGGGGTAGCGCGGGGTCGGGGGCAGCCGGTCTCATTTTGTACCTGACCGGCCTGCCGTTTTATGGGTGTTACCCAAGTTCCTTCACGCTTACAAAATTAACACGGTTTAAATTTACACTTAAACTAACACGGTTCTGAGTTATATGGATCAAATACTATGGGTCTAAATATCTATTTTCATATATTTAATGTTCTTCGGCGTGGCTGTCCGCAACATTGACGTTGCCTCAGCATTTCTTCATGGAGACCTTAAAGAAACCATTTATATGGAACAGCCTCCGGGCTTTAGTACTGGAAACCATGATAAAGTATGTTTATTGTTAAAAGGCATATACGGACTAAAGCAAGCCAGTTTAATATGGAATAATAAAGTTCATGACTTGCTTTCTTCCAATGGCTTCACACAGAGCAAATGTGAACCATGTGTGTATGTTAATAGATGTCAAAATGATATAGTCATCATAGCTCTGTACGTGGACGATTTTTATGTCTTTCATAGTAAAAATAGTTCAATTTATAAAAACTTGCTTCAGCTATTAGAAAATAATTTTAATGTTAAAAATCTGGGCACTCTTACGAGCTGTTTAGGCATAAATGTCACCCGTGATAGAACAAAAGGTTTGTTAAAGCTTGACCAAGCAGAATACATTCGCAAGGTGCTGTTTAAATTCGGAATGCAAAATTGTAAGGCCGCATGCACACCCATGTTGCCTAATAGTAAGTTTCATAAAGCTGAAAAATGCTTAGATGAGAATGTTTACAATTATAGGCAATTAATGGGCTCTTTAATGTACCTATGTGTGTGCACGAGGCCAGATATAGCTTTTGCGTGTAGCCAATTGTGTCAATTTAATAACGGCTTTGACCAAACTCACTGGTTAGCAGCTAAACGCATTCTTCGGTACTTAGCAGGTACAATTGATTATTGTTTGTTGTTCACAAAAAATGACAATTGTAATTTAGATGCATATGCCGATGCAGATTGGGCTAACGACCAATTAGATAGGAGGTCTTACACAGGCTTTGTTATTAAATTTGGTGATGACACCATTCATTGGGAGTCTAGAAAACAACGGTGCATTGCTCTTTCTTCCACAGAATCTGAATATTTAGCTATGTCTGATGTTTGCAAAGATATCTGTTTCATCAAGAACTTCATGTCAGAAATGTATGAAAATGTAAATTTAACTATAACTTTGTATAATGACAACCTCAGTGCCCAAAAATTGTTGGAAGTGAAAGAATATTGTCACAAACGTACAAAGCACATTGACCTTAGGTACCACTATGTTAAAGATTTAGTGAAAAATAATTGTATAACTGTTAAATATTTGCAAACCGACATGATGATTGCAGATGTGTTTACTAAGGCGCTAGGTTCCATCAAACATAACAAGTTCATAAAACAGTGTAATGTTGTGAAAATTTAGTTTATTTAGTTAATTGTGTACATTGCTGTGTATGTAGCCTGTATGTTTGGAATGATGCATATCATACATGTGTTTGTTAACTGATACCTAAGCATGTTGCATATGATAGGTTTTAGGTTGTCATGTGATACCTATGTTTGTTTAATTGATACTTAAGCATGTGATAACATTATAAGCATATGGGGAAGTGTTGAATTTTTATATATGGTATGCTTTTAATGTCATCTCTTCTGATTTGCATGTGGGCAACCTCGCCCCTTCTCTGTCAATCGCTGTAGCGTAAGCATCGTGTCTTTTTGTTTAAGAATTAGAAATATTATATTTCCTTCAATAACCAGCATCACAAAGTGAATCCACGAGCTGTAATCTTAGTATTGGAGTCCTGGATTAAATTCATGGTTTGTTGCTCATATTTCTTTTGTTTTACTTAAAGCGCACCATACATAGGTTACCCACTGCCGGCCTCAGAGGCAATCCTTGGTTCTCAGTTCAATAATTGTTGCGTTTTTGTTTTTGTGACATTATCCTTACTAACTGTACTTTCTCTCATAAAATATTCAGCTTCCTAACTTTTAGTTACTGGGAACTTACCACCTCAGTACCTTTGCAGGGCGGTCTCAGCAAAGTACCCCTTTTTTTTTGTATTTTCTTGAAAGCTTAGCGTCTCATGAAGTTTTTAAACTAACATAAATTCATTGAAACCAGTTTTTTTTTAATTTTCATTCTAGTGCGAAAATATAACTGCGACTTACTTGAACAGAAAACTTTCACTTTTGATATTGTTTTGTGTAATTTAACTAAAAGTTAGGAAGCTGAATATTTTATGAGAGAAAGTACAGTTAGTAAGGATAATGTCACAAAAACAAAAACGCAAAAATAACCTACCAAAAAAAGTTACATGACTTGAAGTGCACATCCGAAGAATTCTTAAAAAAAACGGTAAAAAATTAATAACTCGATAACTATAAGAAATCGGCTAACATACATGGGGTATATTCTGACAGTCCTAGATGCAAGCTATCTAATTATTTTTAGGGTTCCGTAGCCAAAATGGCAAAAACGGAACCCTTATAGTTTCGTCGTGTCCGTCCGTCTGTCTGTCTGTCTGTCCGTATGTCACAGGCATTTTACTCAAAAACTACATGATGGATATTGATGAAATTTGGAATATAGGTGTCTTGTATGAGCCGCTACTTAGTTTGGTAGTTAAACAACTAAAATAAATATTTTTAGGGGGGGCACTCCATACATGTTACAGAAGCTAAAAAAAAATTTTTTCAGCAAATATCAATGTGTGGTATATAGTTCGACAGCTCTTTAAAAAACACTATAAGGTTTCAAAGTAATGTTTTTGATTAAATGAATATATTTGGAAATAATCGCTCCGAAAGTTGCGTAAATTGTGTCCCCCCCCTCTATCTTCTAAACCGTATGTCCGAAAAATATGAAAAAAAATCACAAAGGCAACACTTAATTAATACTTTGCACGGAAATTATTTTCAACAAGATGGAATTAACCGTCTTTGAGTTATTGCCGATAAACTGCGCTACTCAACAAAAGGACGTAATTGCTATGAAGATACGCTCTCTTGTTGTTATACTTTTTTAACATCGTATTTTTTACCTTATCGGCTGGAACCTGGAACCCTACACTGAGCATGGTCCGACATGCTCTTGGCCAGTTATTTTTAAATGTCAAGGTTTGGACCACCCTGTATAGGCACAGTGAAAACATATCTAATGTTATATCCATCATTACACCGTAAGGGTACTGCAAATTCCTTACCACTAACTTAAAACTATCTTAGTCACTAGTTTACTGTTTGTTTTCGCTGTAACCGGTAGTCTTTTTGTCCGTATTTTCCCACAATTCATAGGTTTTGCAGATACTATATTATAGTCACAGCATCTTTACACTTCGCTTTCTTAATTTCAATAGGTTTGTAATAATGGCTACTATCGGCATACCGCTATAGGCCCCTACAAATAATACCGGTATTTAGAGTTGGACCGAAATTTCGGTTTCGGTTTCAGTTTCGGCCGTGAAAACTAGTTTCGGTCGGACACAACCGGTATGGCATGTCCTGAGTCGTCTCAATTCATGTTTTATTACATTACTCTTATAGCGACTTCTGTAGTCGCAGTACCTGGGCATTTCTCCAGAAATATGTCTGCGGTCACCTCATTCATCGGGCCCTTTTTCATACTAAATGTATGGAGACAGATGAATGAGCCGCAGACATATTTCGTGAGAAATGCCCACCTACGAGTACAGTAAAGGCTTATAACTCGTATGTTTTATTTTATGTCGTGTTAACTGAACATGATAAGCAGTAGTGTAGTCGCACTGGCTACATTTCAAGTGCTTGTCCCTCATGTGTTTTTTTGCATGACGTCGTAATAGACTACCATGATACGTAGCGTAGTCGCAATGGCTACATTTAAAAGGATTACAATTGTTGTGTCTCAATTCATGTACGTCTGTACTCCACTTATAGCGACTACTAAAGTCACAGTAGCTACACTTGAAAGCCTTGTAACACGAATGTTTCATTTGATGTCGTTGTAAGTGGCTATGATAATCAGTAGCATAATCGCAGTAGCTACATTGAAAAGGCTTCACGCGTCTATGTGTTCTGTTGTAGATAGTCAACTGTCCATTCCTGCCGTGATTGTTGCCACCGTGTTTATCAGGCTGGTCACCTGTGTGCGTCATTAGATGTTGGCACAATAGGATTTCAAAGCTAGTCGCGTAGTCACAGTGATTACATTTTAGAGGGTGCTCCAGATGGTCTACCGCTATAGCCTCTGTCACTCCTTCATTAAAGCATCTCTCTTCAGGGTCCACTTTAACTGTCACAGTATCTTTATAATTGGTTATGGGATTGTCAACGGTGCTGAGCTCTTGCTCATTGTTTTGATGCACGACAATGGCAACATCCTGAGTTTCTGCAAACTGCTGCAGAAGCTCAGGCCACAGGACTAACTCATCTTTGATTTGATGGTCTTTGTAGACGCCTATCTTTGCAGCCTCTGGGCTCACACTTTCTTCGAAGCATCTCTCTTCAGGTTCCACTTTCACTGTCACACTATCTTGCGATACAGTTTCTTCATCATTAGCTGTGGGACTGTCAACGGTGCTAGTTGGCTCTTTCTCATTGTCATTTTGCACAATGAAGGCGACGTCCCGCGGCTGTAGAAGAACTGGCCCCAGCACCAGCTCGTCTTTGATTACATGGTCTTTGTAGAGGCCCATCTCTGCTGCATCTGGGCTCACACTTTTTTCAAAGCATCTGTCTTCGATATCCTCTTTTACTGTCACAATATCTTGCATCAGATTTTCATTTTTGTGGCCTGAATTACAGTCTGCAGTGGAAGTTAATTCAGAGACATACGGTACTTGTTTACCCGAATGCCCATTGCGTTTCAGAGTGAAAGTGTCTTCAGTCTGTTCTCTATTCATTTGCGTTTGGTGTCCTGTGTCGTGTAATACGGCTGGTGACTTCGGAGCCTTCCGCGCTCGCGAGTAGCTCCTCGCCGGGCCGTCGTGAGTACGCGCATGGGATGTCAGGTCAAAAATGTCTTCGAACATCTGTCGGCAGACAGGACACTCGTGCTGTGACTGTCGCTTTGTCACTCGTTTTTGTCGCTTATCAGGATAACCCATATTATTGGTAACCCAACGCTGCTTGATTGAATGAATTTGCAGTGGAAGCTTGAATTCAGAACAATGTGGGTAGCGGTCTGCAGAGTTGACTGCTGTTTTGAAGCTGATGCCAGCTCTTGAACAGAAGGGTGACCTGCCGTCTCGTTGCTTAATGCATTTGGCATCGCGTCTGAAATACACAATGGTTAATTTATTAGTTACTTAAACAAAAGTATATAAATCGAGTATAAGGGTTGATATCAAAATTAGGGCAAAAAAAAATGTGACTTTCTACACACACCTACTACATCGTTACTATGCATTATCAGGAGTGTGTTATCGAATCTTGTATTTTTAAAAAGTTAATCGTTTTAGGCTTATAAATAGACAACTATGACAAAAAAATGCTTTATCTACACCCATTTAATAAATCCTCTATTATGTATTCGGAAAAAGTATATAATGACCATAATTGCAACCAGTAATCTAAAACAATTACACTCTCACACATATACATGCAGTGGCGGATTTATAGTCTTGAGCGCCCTAGGCCCAACGCCGTGTAGTAAGTACCAGCCGCCCTTTTCTCAGCAGCAGCAGTGATTTGTTTGTCACGATTGGCCACCACTAATATCTGGCCGCCCTAGGCCCGGGCCTACTGGGCCTTAGGGCAAATCCGCCACTGTATACATGTGTGAGAGTGTAATTGTTAATAAATGCGAAATCATAATAAATAATAACACAGGCATCAATACTATTATGAAAGTCCAATTAGTCCTGAATTGAAATCTAGCAAGCTAATGGCGGTCATTCTTACAGTTCCTGAACACATGATTGAGGTTTTAAGACATGCGTGTACTGGTGTTCTAAGGCCCTTCAATATATTTGTGGTGGTGCATCAACAAAGGTCCCACTTTGGGGGCACGGATGGAGTTAGTAGCAGTTCCTAAAAGTACATAATATAACCTATCTATTGACAAAAGAACCAAGTCTCTATTGGTAATAAGCGTCAAGTAGTTCGGGGGAGAAGGGGACAGGCGGGTTAAAGGGCCACCTCCTATAGGTACTCCTGCATACAAATTTCTACTCTGGTATGCCTCCTGGAGAACAATTCTATCTACAGAAGAGAGTGGTTTTGATGCTTTATATTTAGGTACGGCAGGTGAGGAGGGGGT
The DNA here is from genome assembly GCA_947034925.1 of Eudemis profundana. Lineage (NCBI taxonomy): Eukaryota > Metazoa > Arthropoda > Insecta > Lepidoptera > Tortricidae > Eudemis > Eudemis profundana. The sequence continues at coordinate 12,710,460 of OX344819.1, read as the reverse complement.
GGCGTGCTTTCGACGCGACGGCGACATCCTTGAAGTCACCGACACGAAAAAGCACATTAAAAGTAATATTATAGCTGTATTATTTAAGCACCAGTAAAGTGGTACCCTGGGCACTAAACTTTGAGCGTTCAAAAAGATCATTCGAACTCTGAACTCGAAATCATATATTCGTTAGGGCCGATACAGACGGACTGCAACCTTTTTATCTTTTCTTTTCATTTATTCATAATTATTTACATTACATGTCATATTACATTTACATTATCTACAAAACAAAGTATCAAAATCAGATAAAAATTTATCAAATAAAGATTTCGAATTAAAATTAATGTCAGTTATAATTAATAAGTTTAACAACATAATTGATAATAATGTTAAGTACCTATTTGGTACTCCGTATGCAAACGAAATAATAATAATAGATTAAGTACCTCTTTGGTACTCCGTAAATTCATTAAATGTATAAAAAGTGTGCTCGATAAGCCAGCGTTTAAGGCGAGACTTAAAGCTGGACAGCGACGGTGCATCCGTGATGTGTACAGGCAGTCGGTTGTAAACCGTCGGCCCCATCACGTGGGTGAGTTTGCCCGACTTTACCAGTCGATGGCTAACTCCCACGAGTTTGTTGGCGTTACGCAAGTTACGTCCGTGGACGTCTGATCCCCGCACGTACTCATCGAGGTGGCGCCGAACGTACATTGCCACTTGGAGTATCACGACACCTGGTAGTGTGAGTATCCCAAGTGATTTAAAATACGGTTTTGCAGAGGCACTTTGACTCACCTGTGCAATCGCTCGAACGGCTCTCTTTTGCATGCGGAAAACGCGCTCCCAATCTGCGGCACGTCCCCACAGCTCTGCACCATACTGAATGAGCGAGTGAACAGTTGCAAAATAGCACGAGCGCACCACATTCCTGGGCACCACTCTAGCAAGGCGTCGCAATGCGAAGCAGGCGCCTCCAAGCTTATTGCACAATTTGATAATATGAGCGCCCCATTGGAGACCCCTGTCTAGCTTGATCCCCAAAAATGTGGTGTTCTGGAGTTGGTCTAATTTAGTGCCACCTACAAAAACCGTAAGATTCCTTGGAGCTCTGCCCCCCAGATAGAAATGTAGAAAGTGAGTTTTTCGCAGATTTAGTACCAACCCGTTGACCTGAAAATAGTGTGACACTTGCGCTGAGACATCGTTGAGACGTTGCTCGAGCTCGTTGATATCTGGTGCGCATACTACTGCTGCGACGTCGTCTAACCTAAGCGCAGTCGGCGCGCAGTTGTGATGCAGTTCCCATACAAATCGTAGGGAGTTGCAGTTGGGTTGCAGTCCGTCTGTATCGGCCCTTAGAGAATAATCTATCTAATTCTGACTAAAACTAAGATAAGGTAATTTTTGCCAAGTTTAGTAGAACTGCCCGTAACTCAGAAACTCGAACTGACAAAGTGGGACTTTTCCATATGCAAGGTCATATTTCAGCAAAGACAAGTTTACCTAGTCAAAATGTATATTTACCAACAATCACAAATATGAAACCAAACAGCACACAGGTCGTTAAATTGAAAACGTCCATGTATTTACTTTGGTACTACCACCTTAAATCAACTAATTAAGAAAACAGTGCTTTACATCTTTCCAATAAATAGTAAATACTACATTTAATTCTTTGGAATCCAAAACGTAAACAAATGTAAATTAACATAAATATAACCTCAATCGTTTTGACAGGTACTTATATACTTCCTCTGTGGTACGTTCAGGAATTGAAAAAAATAGGTGTGTAGTAAGTACGATTAATCGATTACGAAATAAATCGATTCAACATTCAACCAGTACTCAACCAAACAACGGGAAATTATAGAGTTGCCCCTAAAGGCTCAAATCATTATAAGTACTAGAGTCTGTGCGGAAAAAGAAAAGGCGTGGCGAAAAACGGAACTAACCTAACCAGTATGGCATTTTTTTTTGCAAATACGGTAGAAAAGCATTACAGCGCCCCCAGATCTAAATCCTATTCTCTTTCCGCAGAGACTCTAGATAAACGTGATATCAAATGTCTTTTATACTTAGAGAGCATTTTATCTTATGTAGGTACTTATAATTTTTCTTACATGAAATGTTTATTATATCCTTAGATGTTATATTAAATGTTGTTATATAGGTACAGTGAAAACATATCTAATGTTATATCCATCATTACACCGTAAGGGTACTGCAATTTCCTTACCACTAACTTAAAACTATTTTAGTCACTAGTTTACTGTTTGTTTTCGCTGTAACCGGTAAAGTCTTTTTGTCCGTATTTTCCCACAATTCATAGGTTTTGCACATACTATATTATAGTCACAGCATCTTTACACTTCGCTTTCTTAATTTCAATAGGTTTGTAATAATGGCTACTATCGGCATACCGCTATAGGCCCCTACAAATAATACCGGTATTTAGAGTTGGACCGAAATTTCGGTTTCGGTTTCAGTTTCGGCCGTGAAAACTAGTTTCGGTCGGACACTACCGGTATAGCATGTCCTGAGTCGTCTCAATTCATGTTTTATTACATTACTCTTATAGTGACTTCTGTAGTCGCAGTACCTACACGTGAAAGGCTTGTCACTCGTATGCTTTATTTTATGTCGTGTTAACTGATTACGATAAGCAGTAGTGTAGTCGCACTGGCTACATTTGAAGGGTTTGTCACTCATGTGTTTTTTTGCATGACGTCGTAATAGACGACTATGATACGTAGCGTAGTCGCAATGGCTACATTTAATAGGAGTATAATTGTAGTGTTTCAATTCATGCAAGGCTGTATCCGCCTTATAGCGACTACTGTAGTCGCAGTGGCTACATTTAAAAGGCTTATAAGTCGTATGTTTCAATTGATGTCGTTGTAATACATGACTATACTGAGTAGCGTAGTCGCAGTAGCTACACTTGAAAGGCTTGTAACTCGAATGTTTCATTTGATGTCGTTGTAAATGGCTATTATAATCAGTAGCATAATCGCAGTAACTACATTGAAAAGGCTTCACGCCGCTATGTGTTCTGCTGTAGATAGTCAACTGTCCATTCCTACCGTGATTGTTGCCACCGTGTTTATCAGGCTGGTCACCTGTGTGCGTCATTAGATGTTGGTTTAATAGGATTTCATAGGTAGTCACGTAGTCACAGTGATTACATTTTAGAGGGTGCTCCAGATGGTCTACCGCTATAGCCTCTGTCACTCCTTCATTAAAGCATCTCTCTTCAGGGTCCACTTTAACTGTCACAGTATCTTTATAATTGGTTATGGGATCGTCAACAGTGCTGAGCTCTTGCTCATTGTTTTGATTCACGACAATGGCAACATCCTGAGTTTCTGCAAACTGCTGCAGAAGCTCAGGCCACAGGACTAACTCATCTTTGATTTGATGGTCTTTGTAGACGCCGATCTTTGCAGCCTCTGGGCTCACGCTTTCTTCGAAGCATCTCTCCTCAGATTCCACTTTCACTGTCACACTATCTTGCGATACAGCTTCTTCACCATTGGCCGTGGGACTAACAACAGTGCTAGCTGGCTCTTTCTCATTGTTATTTTGCACAATGAAGGCGACATCTCGGGGCTGTAGAAGTACTGGCCCCAGCACCAGCTCGTCTTTCATTTGATGGTCTTTATAGAGGCCTATCTCTACAGCCTCTGCACTCACATATTCTTCGAAGCATCTCTCATCTCTCACTAACTCATCTTTGATTTGATACTCCAGATGGTCTACCCCTATAGCCTCCCTCATTCCTACATCAAAGCATCTCTCTTCAGGTTCCACTTTCACTGTCACACTATCTTGCGATACAGTTTCTTCATCATTAGCTGTGGGACTGTCAACGGTGCTAGTTGGCTCTTTCTCATTGTCATTTTGCACAATGAAGGTGACGTCCCGCGGCTGTAGAAGAACTGATCCCAGCACCAGCTCGTCTTTGATTACATGGTCTTTGTAGAGGCCTATCTGTGCTGCCTCTGGGCTCACACTTTTTTCAAAGCATCTGTCTTCGGTATCCTCTTTTACTGTCACAATATCTTGCATCAGATTTTCATTTTTGTGGCCTGAATTACTGTCTGCAGTGGAAGTTAACTCAGAGACATCCGGTACTTGTTTACCCGAATGCCCATTGCGTTTCAGAGTGAAAGTGTCTTCAGTCTGTTCTCTATTCACTTGCGTTTGGTGTCCTGTGTCGTGTAATACGGCTGGTGACTTCGGAGCCTTCCGCGCTCGCGAGTAGCTCCTCGCCGGGCCGTTGTGAGTACGCGCATGGAATGTCAGGTCAAAAATGTCTTCGAACATCTGTCCGCAGACAGAACACTCGTGCTGTGGATGTCGCTTTGTCACTCGTTTTTGTCGCTTATCGGGATAACCCATTTCCTTGGTAACCGAACGCTGCTTGATTGAATGAATTTGCAGTGGAAGCTTGGAAGAACAATGTGGGTAGCGGTCTGCAGAGTTGACTGCTGTTTTGAAGCTGATGCCAGCTCTTGAACAGAAGGGTTACCTGCCGTTTCGTTGCTTAATGCATTTGGTATTGCGCCTGAAATACACAATGGTTAATTTATTACCTACTTAGACAAAAGTAAATAAATAGTGTATGGGTTGATGTCAAAATTAGGGCAAAAAAAATGTGACTTTCTACACACACCTACTACACTGTTACTGTGCATTTATATCAGGAGTGTGTTCTCGAATCTTTTATTTTTAAAAAGTTAATCGTTTTAAGCTATTAAATTTAATAAATCCTCTATTATGCATTCGGAAAAAGTATATAACGACCACCATTATTGCAACCAGTAATGTAAAAGAAGTGTATATGTGTGACAGTGTAATTATAATAAATGCGAAATCATAATAACATAGGCATCAATACTATTATGAAAGTCCAATTTGACAGCAAGATTTTTATTTTTTGTGTTTTCTTGTTTATTTTTTCTATTTTTTGTAATTTCTTGCTGTCAGAAATAATAGTACATTGTGCACCGAGGGTAGTAAGAAGGGATTTACTAACGAGCCTATTAGAAGCCCGACGCCGTAGGCGGAGGGCTTTTAATGACTCGAGTTTGTAATCCCCTTACTGCCCGTGGTACACACAATGTTTTTCATCACATTTGCGAGGAAAATAGAATAAGACAAAAATAAAATTATTTATTGTCAACTTTTTCATATAGTCTTCCACAGATAATGCTAAGAACTGCGTTTAGTTTTCAAACTTGACAGGCAGTACTGCCAGATTGTACCGATTTTCAAAATAAAATTTTAAACTAAATTATTTTAATTGCATCAAAATACTGAAATAATAGTCAAATATACCATATAATTTTTGTATACACTAAAATTGGTTTTGTAGCCAAGTTTTGAAGACGTGAAATAACCCTTGGCTGATTTGAAACCTCCTTAGTCTGAAATGACGTACGGGTAGGTTCAATATTTTAAAACTAAACTCATAACTCCCTCGGGAGTTATAGATTTTCATACAGTTTTTCTTCCCGTGGGAGTTATAGATTTTTATAACCCACGGGAGGTAAAACGGCTCGAGCTGGTCTATAAGCCCTCGTGTTATAACACCCTTTACGAGCAAGTGTGATGAAAATGTATTTTCTTTCTTTCTTTCTTTCAATTAGTCCTGAATTGAAATCTAGCAAGCCAATGGCGGTCATTCTTACAGTTCCTGAACACATGATTGAGGTTTTAAGACAGGTGTGTACTGGTGTTCTAAGGCCCTTCAATATATTTGTGGTGGTGCATCAACAAAGGTCCCACTTTGGGGGCATGGATGGAGTTAGTAGCAGTTCCTAAGAGTACATAATATTTAAGCTATCTATTGACAAAAGAACCAAGTCTCTATTGATAATAAGCGTCAGGTAGTTTGGGGGGAGTAGGGGACAGGCGGGTTAAAGGGCCACCTCCTATAGGGCATTTCTCCAGAAATATGTCTGCAACTCATTCATCTGTCTCCATACATTTAGTATGAAAAAGGGCCAGATGAATGAGGTGACCGCAGACATATTTCTGGAGAAACGCCCTATAGGTACTCCTGCAGACAAATTTCTACTCTGGTATGCCTCCTGGAGAACAATTCTATCTACAGAAAAGAGTGGTATTGAAGCTTTATTTATTTAGGTACGGTAGGTGAGGAGAGGCGGCGTGCTTTCGACGCGACGGTGACAGCGTCCTTGAAGTCGCCGACACGAAAAAGCACATTAAAAGTAATATTTTAGCCGTATTATTTAAGCACCCGAAAAGTGCAAGTACCCTGGGCATTAAACTTTGAGCGTTCAAAAAGAGCATTCAAACTCTGAACTTGAAATCATATATTCGTTAGATAGAGCATAATCTATCTAATTCTGACTAAAATTGAACTTAGGTAATTTTTGCCAAGTTTAGTAAAACTGCCCGTAACTCAGAAACTAGAACTGACAAAGTGGGACTTTTCCATATGCAACGTCATATTTCAGCAAAGACAAGTTTACCTAGTCAAAATATATATTTATATTTACCAACAATCACAAATATGAAACCAAACAGCACATAGTCGTTGAATTGAAAACGTCCATGTATTTACTTTGGTACTACCACCTTAAATCAACAAATTAAGAAAACAGTGCTTTACATCTTTCCACATAAATAGTATTTAGGGAATTTAATTCTTTGGAATCCAAAACGTAAACAAATTTACAAATGTAAATTAATTAACATAAACATAACCTCAATCATTTTGACAGGTACTTATATACTTCCTCTTTGATACGTTCAGGAATTGAAAAAAAATAGGTGTGTATTCAGTACGATTAATCGATTAGGAAATAACTCGATTCAACCAGTACTCAACCAAACAACGGGAAATTATAGAGTTAGAGTCTGGCTAATGAAAGATGAGACTGACATTTATTCCAAACTTTTTAAATGGCGACATTATACAAACGTCAAATGTGTCAAACGTCATTAGATTTCTGAGGATAGTATGCTGTGGTGATTTTGATACTCAATATGCAACATAAGAAAGTAACAGTTTCCGAAAATACTTACTGAATTGTTTTTGCTTTTCTTTCCGTGGCTAATGTGGGGAGTAAATATATATCATAAATAAACACTAACACTCTAATAAAAGCTATGTACTTACCAATTTTCACTAAAATCGGAAGAATTAAAAAGGTGACAACAACTCAAAAAAATCAAATCAAAAATCGGCTCAAGTATCATTACCGTTTTTGTCACCCTATAAACAGTGTTGCAACCCGTTGCTTTTTTAAATTTGCCGCTATTTTTTAGTCTCATCTTTCATTAGCCAGACTCTACCCCTAAAGGATCAAATCATTTAAATCATTATAAGTACTATTCGTGTTATCACAAGCAATATTCAATCTTAACTGAACAATATTCAACTTCAACCTTATCACAAGCAATAAACGACACTTCGTTTCGCCAGGCTGACAAAATTTGTGTCTCAGGTTTCCGAACCGAAAGAAGCACCTTTGGCTTTAAATGTCAAATCAAAAAGTACAAATTAGCGGTATGGGGATATTTTTATTTATATTTGCAAAATAGCAAATTCTTTCTATTTTGATCATAAGTATTATAAAGTGTTTTGAAGCAAGATATAAATTAATGGACACTTTAATATTGTTGTTCGATATGTGAAACTTTACGGTAAGGTTAGTTTATCTTTTTAACGATTTTAAAATATTAATAAATAAATAAAAATGTATTTATTCAGTAACACAAATTATTTTTACAGAAAGTGTTGGCGCCTCTTTTTAAGTATCATGATACCTGTGATAAGCATTTTAATAGATAGAAGACTATTTCAATGAAAAACGGGACTATTTTTGGAAAATGTATGCTTTAAAGAGGCTTTTAGTGCTATTTACCGCAAAGTTATTTAACTTTTACGTAGTATTAGTCTGCGAAGGTTTATTTGTCTCTGTTATTCCAAGTTGTGTGTCTGCCGTCCTAGGGCTAAGGCGACTAATCGTTCCGCGTTCTATTTTGCGGCCTTATATATTGTACTATCATTTAACCGCGGCTTCGCCTGCGTTGTTCCCGATATTGTCCCAAACGAACTCTTTACCGGGACATAAAGTATCCTATGTTTCAATCGAGGACTTGGTCTACTTGCATGCCAAATTATTTACTAACAAACATCGGAACATGAGAAAGCTACCCTGGGATTTATATTGGAAAACTCCCAAATATCACTTCAATAGGGTATTTTCCTGTAGTAAATATAAATTATCTTACACTAATTATCTTATTCAGCTTCCAAAACTGATCCCAAAGAAATCCAGATTCACTTATTTTCTTGCCTTTAACGATTTTAAGATGACAAGAAATTAAAATAAGGAGACAATTTGACCATAACAACCTGTGACGTCAATTAATCATATTTTCTATGAAGCTGCATATTATCGTAGCGTTTTGGAATTTCATAAAAAGAAGCTGATTTTATCTGTTATGAAGTTACCCTATTTTCATAAATTTCAGGTTCAGTAAAATAGCCTAAAAGAAAGTACCATGTCACTCTGGCCACGTATCAAGGAGGAGTTGGTATGGGAGCTGCATGGAGTGAGTGAGGCGGCTGCTAAAGAAGGGCTGTACGCTGACCACGAGGTCAAGGGCGAGCTCGTTCTGGGCCCCGAGTTACTGCAGGCGCCTGATGTGGCTTATACCTTACAAGGTCAGTAAAATTTAAATAAAAATATAAATATTGTGTGACTGTCAAGATAGCGTACACACACTGTAAAGATATTCAGAATCTGATGCTGCAGATAAATAGTACCCAAATAGTACCAACGAAATACCTAGGTGAAAAAAATAGTACCCTTAAACTTTTTGAAGTTTAAGGGTGGGTCACGGTGTAGGCTGCCAGGGGCCCGTTTCTCAAAAGCTTGTAACTTGAATTGCAAGTGGAAGTCTCATTCTAACAATATGTACTAAAAAGAGACTTCCACTTGTAATACAAGTTACAAGCTTTTGAGAAACGACATTCTCCATACAAAAAGCTGTTCCCCGAATTTACAACGCCATCTATGTATAAGCTTGGTAAAAGAATTATATTATTTACAATTATTCAACTTTGCAAACGTGACACAGTATTTAAATGTTAGAATTTATTTATTATTAGCTGTTTACGAACTAATTGTTACTTACTATACTATGTTTCTTTGTTCAGTTATAACTTCGTTAAATGTTTAGTTTTTTAGCGCCATCTAATTTTTGCCCGGAAATCCCCCAGCGGTCGGGTTACAATCCAAAGTATGGAGAATGAAATGACAGTCCTCTTGTTTTAATGGTCCTTGCCTAAACTATATATAGTTATTAAATGATAAATATTCATTCACAAATGCTGTAATGTCTGTTGACATTACAGCATCACTGAGCAAACCAGAGCCAGGTCCCGCGACGCCGTGCTACGTGCGACTGGAGCGCATGCTAGTCGGGCCGGGCCTGGTGGCGTGCAGCGTCGGCCGCAACTCCTACAAGCTGTGGAAACTCCACGATCAGCCCGAACAGTGGAGGCGCCATGAACATTTTGGAAGTAAGCGCTGTGTCACACATCATCAGCATATAGGGAACGTGCACGAACTATAGGTGGCAGCACTAAACGACAAATGAGACACGGGCGGACAATAAAGGAAACTATCGCCCCTGTCAAATCAAGCTGTCAATGTCAATGATAATATGTAAGTGTCAATGTCAAATATAGTAAGTCGTAGCTACACTGACGTTAATCGTCCTTCAACGCGATAAATTAACGTTATTAACGGCGTTATCAATTATCGTCAAAGCGGCCCCAGCATAAACATGATTTAGATTGGTGGCACCAGTTGGCAGCACCGTCGTCGTGCACGTTCCCTATACCGTCTGGCCACAGCGTTGCCAGATTTTGTTTTTTTGCCAAGTCAATTTTGAAACTTTTTGAGTAAAAAAAGCGGGATTCTTTCGTCGAAAGCGGGACATAGTAAAAAAACGTATATAACCAGAAGTTTTTAAATATGTATATTTTTATTTGAGTTTTAAATTAGTTATCTGTGCCACCCGCCTGCAATTCCTCAGCACGCTGCGCGCACGGTCGAGTTATCCCCGAAAAGCGGGACTGAGCTTGTTCCGCGCGGGACATTTAATTTTGATTTAAAAATCGGGACGTCCCGCCAAAACCGGGACGTCTGGCAACGCTGAGCCACGACATTGGTCTTAGAGCGGCAGCGGCGGCCATAGGTTGAAGCGAGAGGTCAGAGTGCAGCGAGAGCGCTCCCATATATGGACGCGTCCCGCGTAAACGCCATTACTATGGCGTTAACGCCCTTTGAGTCTAAAGGTATCGATATAGCCGTCGCTCTAAGACAATGTCACAGTGTAATACAGTAATTTCTCTTCCTACAAGAGACACGTCGCGCGCTTGTATGTGTGCGGGCCGTGTACGAATACGAACGCACTACAAGCCAAGATTTGAGAATGCTCCAGTATGGATCGCACTCACACAGACGCGTGTCTGCGTGAATACGTCTCGCGCGCTCCTAAACGCCCGAACTACCTGCTTGTCTTTATACTTTGGCAAAGCTGATACCAATTAAAAAATATATTATTGCATTTTATGTTACTAACATAACAAGTCATTTTCTAATTTCAGGGCATCCGGAATTAATTGAAAATCATTATATAAAACCAAAGTCTGAACTAGATAACACAAAGGATATTTTCAAAGGAATTGACAAAAACAGTGAAGTTAAAACATTTCCAACTTTGACACCTGAACTTGGATTTCAGGAAGAAAGTGTAAAAACAGAACATAACCTACAACATAATATATCAAACGTACCTACAAATTATTTTTGCGATGATTGTGGCAGCAAGTTCACAAATAAATCTGTTTTAAAACAACACATACGCACTCACTTAGGATATACCTCAATACAAACTCAAACGTCACACAGCAAGAAGCGATTTCATTGCGGTGAGTGTGGCTACAATTGTTTAAAAAAAAGTGCCTTACTGAGGCATCTGACGACTCACATAGACGACAAACCCTACAAATGTAGCCGCTGTACATATAGATGCGCCTGCAAAGATTCTTTAATAGCCAACAAGCACAACACCGAAAACTCTTTTAAATGCAGCATCTGCAACTACAAGTCCCATAGAAAAGTAAACTTGACAAACCATCTGAAAAAACACACCATTGGCAAGCCTTTCAAATGTAACTATTGTAACTACGCCACTCAATATAAAAACTGTTTGCATAGCCATGAAGCAATACACACCGGTGAGAAGAAGTTTAAATGTGATGAGTGTGATTTCAAAAGCATCCAGAGTTCTACCTTACGGAGACATCAAATCCTCCATACTGGAAAGAAGCCTTTTAAATGTAACCAATGCGCCTACAGATGCAGCGACAAACATTATTTACAAAGACATTCGAGGATACACACCGGAGAGAAACCTTACCAATGTAGCTATTGTACTTACCGATGCTGTAAAAAGGAACACCTGTTAAGTCACGAAAGGACACACACTGGTGAGAAGCCTTTTAAATGTAGCTACTGTGACTACGCTTGCAAGCAGTATACAAGTTTGACAATTCACCGGAGGATACACACCGGTGAGAAGCCTTACAAATGTAACTACTGCGATTACTCCACCAATCAGAAACCTCATTTGAACACACATCTGAAAACACACACCGGGGAGAAGCCCTTTAAATGTAACCAATGCGGTTACAAATGTAGTGAGAAAAGTAGCTTACGGATTCACCAAGTGATACACACGGATGAAAAGCCTTATAAATGTGGCATTTGCGACTATAGAACCCGGCATGCTAGCAGCTTACAAATACACCAGAGAATACATAACGATGATAAACCATATAAATGCAGCCAGTGTGATTATTCAAGTCGCTATAAGCCGGGTTTAGAGCAACACCTCAAGAGACACTCCGGAGAGACTTTGAAATGCGCCCACTGCACTTATAAATGCATGCGAAAGGCAACTCTAATAAAACACTTGAAACTCCACAACAAACAGTTTAAATGTAGGCAATGCGGCTACAAATGTCTTAAAAAGAAACACTTGGAGTATCACCGGAGAACGCACTCCGGGGGTAAGGTTTTTGAATGTGACCACTGTCCGTTCACATGTTACCGGATGAAGAAGATGACCTCTCATGCGAAGATCCATTGGGACAACAAGCCACATAAGTGTGGTCAGTGTATTTACTCAAGCGCCCGCAAGTCTGCCTTAGTAAGGCACCTAAAGAAATGGCACTGATGAATAACATAACTGAAGAACCTTTTTGTCATAGAGCCTTTTTAGGGTTCCGTACCAAAATGGTAAAAAAGGAACCCTTATGCTGCGACTCTGTCTGTCTGTCTGTCTGTCCGTCTGTCACAGCAAGATATCTCAGGATCTACTGATGCTATCGACTTGAAATTAGGAATAGTGTTAAAAACCGCTAATCCGAGCCTACGGGAAAGTAAAAAAAACTTATACCTTTTTTACTTTTTTTTTAAAGGGGACCGAAATGGGATGTCATAAATCAAAAAATGAGCTAATACATCGAGTGGGGTATCAAATGAAAGGACTTAATATGTAAATTCCAAAACCGTTTTTTTTTTCTTAGACATGTAGTTTTTGATTGAAGACAAAAAACGTTAAAAAAAATACCTTTCCCCCCTATTATCTCCGAAGATACTGAACAGAAAAATCTGTAATAATTACCAATTATTAATATTATCCTAAATATTACAGGAAAAATAAAACGGTTTTCCTAACTTGCAGCGTTTTTTAGAAATTCGCAAAAATCGTAAGACAACCTTATTTGTATAAACTAACCCTTTTATAGGGAACGTGCAGGACGAAGGTGCTGCCAACTGGTGCCGCCAATCTAAATCATATACCCTCTCATGCTAGAGCAACATTGACGAAAACGCCGTTAATAACGTTAATTTATCGCGTTGAAGGACGATTAACGTCAGTGTAGCTACGACTTACTATATTTGACATTGACACTTACATATTATCATTGACATTGACAGCTTGATTTGACAGGGGCGATAGTTTCCTTTATTGTCCGCCCGTGTCTCTTTTGTCGTTTAGTGCTGCCACCTATAGTTCGTGCACGTTCCCTATAGTCTCAATAGAAAACATTAATTTTCCATGACAAACTAACGAACAACAAAAACTAGATGGCGCTAAAAAACTAAACATTTAACGATGTTGTAATTGAACAAAGAAACATAGTATAGTAACAATTAGTTCGTAAACAGCTAATAATAGATAAATTCTAACATTTAAATACTGTGTCACGTTTGCAAAGTTGAATAATTGTAAATAATATAATTCTTATAGTCTGTGCGGAAAGTGAGGAATAGGTGTGGCAAAAAACGGAACTAACCTAACCAGTATGGCATTTTTTTTTGCAAATACGGTAGAAAAGCATTACAGCGCCCCCAAATCTAAATCCTATTCTCTTTCCGCCCGCACAGACGCTACCAAGCTTATACATAGATGGCGTTGTAAATATCGGGGAACAGCTTTTTGTATGGAAAATGACAGCCCTCATGTTTTAATGGTCCTTGGTTCGAACCAATGTATTTACTAAAAATATTTTTATTCTTGAGAATTGAATGTGGAAACAACGACAATGTTTATTACAATTGGTGACAGATATACAAACACCAAATACGTTGAAAAATTAAACGTGATCTACTCTTCTATAATCTGGCCATGACTTCTTGCTCATGAAAAATGTTCACTGTATTTAGTTGTTGCTTCAACAACTATAAAGTAAGTATTGCTCAAGGACCTTAAAATAAATATCCGGACGGAGCATCACTAACAAAGAACTGAAGCAAGTCTAATCGGCCGGCTACCTATCTGTGTGTGCTGCTCGCAATAGGAAAAAACTAGTTGATGTGTGCGTGCGGCTCGTAAGTACAAGCAGCCGGCGTATTAGAAATGGCTTCAGTTCTCTATTGGGGAGCCTCCGTCCGGCTTTTTATTTGAAGGTCCTTGGTATTGCTGATATCAACAACAAAAATGATATGCAGTCAGCTTTATACCTACGAGAGCCCATAATATATGGCAGCTGCGACCAAAAAATGATTATTAAAACTTTAAACCAATATATTTTTGTTTTTGTGTTCTCGGAAAACGATTTCAGTGATATATCCTTGTCCCCGTTACTGTCCCAAAACAAATCTTCACCAGAACTTGGTCTACTTGTATGCCCAATTTCAGCTCAATCCATCCAGTTGTTACCCCATTATTAAGTAACAAATATCCAAACAACACCTCGAACTTTCGCATTTATAATATTAGTGTGATCTGATTAGTGAGATGGCATTTTATTGTATCTCGGTTCCTTCACAATATTATTATCTTCAGCGAAAATGTAGTTACAGTAACCAAAATTTTATATAAAGAAATACAAAACAATCCGACTTTCTGTAAAAATTCAACCATATTAGTTAAAAATACAAAACCTTTAAGTCTCCTGAAATCTAGACTTCGAAACATCAACCCGTAACAAAGTGAAAGATTAATTTTGGTTTCTGATAAAACGAATCGAAATATGTTAGAAAAAACGCGGGTAACCACTGGATGCGAGCAGCACATAGCAGACAGTGGTGGAGATCCTTGGGGAAGGCCTATGTCCAGCAGTGGACGTCTTTCGGTTGTTATAATGATGATGCTAACAACGAATTAATAATTAATCTAATTTAACCAAATTTTACAGAACACCATCATATCGTCGACCGTAGGCTGAATTACGATAAGGGATAGGCAAAACAATGTCCCTTACCTTACCGTAATTCAGCCTATGGTCGACGACATTACCCTTTTTCAGTGGTGTATTGGTCGAATCGATATATTTTTTAATCGATAATCGTACTGAACGAAATAGTAAACATCTAATTTTTCAATTCCTGAACGTACAACAGATGACAGTATATAAGTATCAGATCTGTCAAAACGGTTGAGGTTATATTTGTTTATTTACTATTACTAAATTACTATTTTTTTTGATTCCCAGGAATCAAATTCACTGAATACGTTATTTCAGTCGAAAGTTATTAAGAATACTGTAGGTTTAAATAGCATTACGGAAACTAAATACATGGACATTTTCAATTCAACGAACCGTGTGCCGTTTGGTTTCACATTTGTGATTGTAAGATTTCTACCATAATACCAGTTATTGGAAGTGTTAGTTTGCACATTGTTATAGAGGAAAAGGTCGCCTAAAGCACAAAGGCCACCAAAGTGCAAGATAGCTCGCTTCAGGAAGATTAACAGCGGTGCGAGCGCGGCGCGGGCTGTTGGCGGCGCCGCGTATGCTGCAGCGCGCGCTGTCTCATGTCGCGACACTCTTCGAAGGTCAGCCATAGACAAATAAAAGTCATCCCTTAGATAGATTTAAAATACGTTATTATTGTGATTTTATTCATTGGGTTACATACTTTCGATACCAGGTTAAAGTTTTCTAATATCTGTTATATTTACGGAATAATCGCCTGGCTTAACAACCCTGTATAGGTTGTTGTCAAATTTAGGGCTGCCATCTCCAAAATTTGATACCTAGGACAAAAATCGTAAATCCCCGGATTTTGGACCTCAAAACCCGGACACGTCAACAGCAACGCACTAGATCTCGCGGGCCGTGAGTAGCAAACCCAGACTACAAATGGAACCCCGCCAGGACGTTCCCCGAACGCTCTCTAAATTAGGACAAATCCGGGGAAACCTGGACAAATGGCAGCCCTATCAAATTACAAATAGGCAAACAAATCTGTCAAAAATTATTTAGCGTCTAAAGCAGGGTTTCTTAAACTGTGGTCCATGGACCCCTTAGGGGTCCGTGGTACGAGAGCCGGGGGTCCGTGGCTATGTCTTCAACACAAACTTTCATGTATCTTTGATTTTCTTTTTGTCTGATTATATTCGGAAAGGGTCCGTAAGGTTTTCGAAATAATGTAGGGGGTCCGTGACCAAAAAAAGTTTAAGAACCTCTGGTCTAAAGTATAGTGCATGGTATAAAACATGTTCAATGCCAAGAACTCCACCATCAAGCAGGGCTTCGATACAGGTATTTTCTCTATACAAAAATACTGGTTATTTTACCGTTCTTTGGTTTATCATTTAAATTCTTTATTGGGCAATCTAATAATACGAAATCGTTACATAAATACATGATGGAGCTCTACATAAAAGGCATAAAATATTTTAAAATATTGGGCTATTTCTGGGTTTTTGCAAAATACTGGTTCCGAGCCCTGCCATCACGTTCATTCGGTATGTAAATTTAAAAGCTTTGTAGTGAGTATTAATAATCATCAGATGAACAACTATTGTCAAATATAAGGTTCAAAGTCATTCCTGATAATGTATAGTAACAGTGTTGTAAAAGTCACAAAGCTTTTTTGCACAAAATTTGACATCAACCCATACACTCTACTTGTATGATTTGTCTAAGAAACATGTTAATTAAGCATTGTTTATTATTTCAGAGGTATTGCTAAGTGCATCAGGCCCTCGCAAAGAGACTGCACTTCACCCTTCTTCTCAAGAGATGGCATCAAAGCACTATTGTCCCGTCTGCCGACAGATGTTCGAAGACATTTTTGACCTGACATCCCACGCGCGTACTCACAACGGCCCGGCGAGGAGCTACTCGCGAGCACGGAAGGCTCCGAAGTCACCTGCCTTATTTGGCGACACAGGACACCAAACAGAAGTGTACAGACAGACTGAAGACACTTTCACTCTGAAACCCAATGGGCATTCGGGTAAACAAGTTCCGGATGTGTTTGAGTCAACTTCCACTGCAGACAGTCATTCAGGCCACAAAAAAGAAAATCTGATGCAAGATACAGTGACAGTGAAAGAGGATACCAAAGACAGATGCAATGAAAAAGGTGTGAGCCCGGAGGCAGCACAGATGGGCCTCTACAAAGACCATCAAATAAAAGACGAGCTGGTGCTGGGGCCAGTACTTCTACAGCCGCGGGACGTCGCCTCTATTGTGCAAAATAACAATGAGAAAGAGCCAACTAGCACTGCAGATAGCCCCACAGCTAATGATGAAGAATCTGTATCGCAAGATAGTGTGACAGTGAAAGTGGAACCTGAAGAGAGATGCTTTGATGAAGGAGTGACGGAGGCTATAAGTGGATCTGGGCTTCTGGAGTGTCCGATCAAAGATGAGTTGGTGAGATATGAGAGATGTATCGAAGAAAGTGTGAGCCCAGAGGGTGCAGAGATAGGCTTCTATAAAGACCATCAAATCAAAGATGAGTTAGTTTTGCGGCCTAACCTTTTACAGGCTCCTGATGTTGCCCTTATCGTGCATCGTAACAATGAGCAAGAGCGCAGCACTGTTGACAGTTTCATAACCAATAGTAATGATACTGTGACAGTGAAAGTGGACCCTGAAGAGAGATGCTTTGATGAAGGAGAGACGGAGGCTGTAGCGGTAGACCATCTGGAGCATCCTCTAAAATGTAATCACTGTGACTACGCGACTAGCTTTGAAATCCTATTATGCCAACATCTAATGACGCACACAGGTGACAAGTCTGATCACACAGGTGACAAGTCTGATCACCACGGCGACGCCGGTAGGAATGGACAGTTGACTGTCCACAACAGAACACATACTGGCGTGAAGCATTTTAAATGTAGCGTCTGTGTCTACACTACTCATACACGTCAGCTATTACGACAACATAAAAGGAGACATATGAGTTACAAGCCTTTCAAGTGTAGCCACTGCAACTACAGATCATTTTATAAGGGTGATGTAACGAAACATGAATTGATACACAATGAGGCTTTGGAATGTAGCTACTGTTGCTACACCTGTTACAGTAAGCAGGCTTTAGCTCGACATAATTTGCAACACCACAGTGAAAAGTCTTTCAAGTGTAGCCACTGCAACTACAGATCATTTTATAAGGGTGATGTAACGAGACATGAATTGATACACAATGAGCCTTTGGAATGTAGCTACTGCTGCTACACCTGTTACAGTGAGCAGGCTTTAGCTGGACATAAATTGCGACACCACAGTGAAAAGTCTTTCAAGTGTAGCCACTGCAACTACAGATCACGTTTTAAGAGTAATGTAACAAGACATGAATTGATACACAATGAGCCTTTGGAATGAGCTACTGTTGCTACACCTGTTACAGTAAGCAGGCTTTAGCTCGACATAATTTGCAACACCACAGTGAAAAGTCTTTCAAGTGTAGCTACTGCAACTACAGAAGTCATTTTTGGAGTACTGTAAGCAGACATGAAGTGAGACATTGTAAACATCGTCCCTGTATTATTCAAAGACAAAGTAAAATGATTTATTTGTAAACATAGGTTTGTAGGTGTTACATTGAAATTGTTATAATTATGTATCACTATGTTTCGCCACAGGGCATACAAATATTTTGAGTCAAGATGGTGCATGCATAATAATATTAATACACGTAAACTATGTCTAAAAATTAAGTTAGGCGGATCTCACACTGCAGTGAAAATCGCGGCGACACGCGACTCAGCGATTTTCAACTTTGTATGTAGAATCATCGATTTGTATAGAAAAATCGCGGGGTGGCGCACACTGGCGCGTAAATCGCGGCGACTCGCAACTACTATGCGCAGCTACACGGAAAAAATCGCGGCGACGGGCGATTTCAGTGTGTTCTTCGCCTTAGTTTAAACTACAGATTAAGTTATAACATTAAATTAAAATTCAAAATTAAACTAAATTAATTGTATATCCGCTAGGTATTCCGATATTGAGTAGTACCTATGCTTTTTGTACTAAAAAGTTATACAGACTCTTTTTGTATTCTGTTATGTTTTCTAGCGTGGAGATATGTGTTGGTACTCTGTTAAAGATTTTTGGTGCCATTCCAAACATACTCTTAGCAAGCAGAGCTGTTTTAAATGGCTCAGTGTGGATTTTATTAATCTTTCGAGCACTATTAAAGGCGGAGAATTGACCTATATTGGTTTAAACATATATTGCTACCTCGTATATATAAAGGCATGGTACCGTAACGTAAGTATATTTAGTATTATAAAGTGAGGTCTGCAGGATTCTCTTGGTGGTATTCCACATGGTGATCGCAAACATTTTTTTTGTCCCTTGAAGGCCAATTCTCGGTTTGTAGAGTTCCCCCAGAATATGATGCCATATCTCAGTGTTGAAGTTACATACGCCTGGTAGGCGGTTAGTACTGCTGGCTGGTTAACTATTTTCCTTAGATTATATAAGGCATACGAGAATTTGCTAAGTTTTTTACATATAATGTCGATTTGATCTTTCCAAGTCAGCTTATTATCTAAACTTAATCCTAGAAATTTTGTAATGTCGGTTTCCTCTACTTTATGTTCTTTATATTTCACAGTAAAATTGGATGTTCTGTTAGTTCTTTGCTTAAAATTCATAATTTTCGTTTTTGACAAATTTATGTGCAGGTTAAGCCAATAATGTTATGTTAACACTTGTCTGTAATGTGTGTGAGTCTTTTCCTGTAAATATGATTGTACTATCGTCAGCAAATAGGATCATGGAATGTTCTGTGGATTGAGGCATGTCGTTTATGTAGATTAGAAAGAGTAACGGTGCCAAAACACTGCCTTGTGGCACGCCGTATTTTATTTCTTTACAGTCAGATGATATACTAATTTCCGTTTTCGATTGTGTACATATCTTATCGATTGTTACAATTTGTTTCCTTCCGACCAAAAACGATTTTATTAGATCATGAATGTTACCGCGTATGCCATAATCATATAGTTTGCTTAGTAAAATATTGTGATCAACGAAATCGAACGCTTTGGTCATATCCATGTATAATGCACATACCGGTCTTCTTTTGTCAATTTTGGACATTATTTTTTTGTAGTAAATCGAAAATTGCCATGTTGATATTGTATATGACTTTTTCTATTATTTTGGAGAATATTGGTAAAAGAGCTATTGGTCTATTGCTGTCCATGTCTTCCTTGTCGCTTTTTTTAAATAGAGGTCGTATGACGGCCACTTTGAGGATTTCTGGGAACATTCCTTTTTCAATACACAGGTTCGTAATGTAACTAATTGGTGGTGATATTAGGAGTGCTACTTTTTTCACAATTTTACAGGATATGCCGTCGTAACCAGTACTATTAGTATTTTTTAATGAATTAATAATTGATTGAATGTCGCGGGAGCTAGTAGGTCTCATGAATATAGAATTGGCTGATTTAAATGTCATAGTTGTATTATTTTTAAGGTTCGTAGAGTGAGGGTTTCCATCAGTGTTTTTGAAGATGCTGTTAGAAGTGGCTTGATTTAAAAAATGTTCGTTGAATTGTTGTGCGATGTTTTTCGTGTCGTTTATTTGTTGTCCGTCTTATTTTATTTGTGTAATGTTATCTCTCATATGAGTCGTTTTAGTATTTTTTATAATATTCCATGTGGCTTTACATTTATTCACTGAATTCTTAATATAATAATCGTTTTGGGATTTTTGCGTTAGTAATATTATTTTTTTAAGTCTTTTGGAATAGCCTTTAAAGTAGTTTTGCGCTTGAATGTTTGGTGATAGTCTATATTTCCAAAGGAAATCTCGTTTATTTCTACAACATTTTTTTATACCGTTTGTGATCCACTTCGGTTTTTTAAACGCGGATATTTTTGATTTTACAAAAGGAAAGCATAAATTGTAAAACAATTGAAATTGATTATTAAAACAGTTGAAAGCTTCGTCAGGGTTATGTTCTAAGTAGACATCATTGAAAGTAAGTTTTTGTAGACAGTTAACAAACTTTGTAATATTTTCTGTGTTGTAGTATATTTTCTTTACATACCAGAATTGCAGTATGCAGGTACGTTTGACTGGACATTTCAATATCTGTGCGGTGTGGTCTGATATGGCAAGATCGACCACAAAGGTTTTTCCACCACGTATATTATGTAAAATGTTGTCAATACAAGTCTTACTTTCTAACCGGGTTGGCTTTGTTACCTCTATTCTTAGATTATAGCTAAGTATTAAGTTTTTGAAATTTACAGTGTCTCGATTTTTTTAATATGTCGATGTTGAAGTCCCCACAGACGATTACTTTTTTATAAGTATAACAATATTTGCCTAAAATTATATTTAGTTTATTAAAAAATATATCCATGTCACATTTTTTGGATTTTGAAATTCGGTAAATACAAATGACAATGATGTTATGTTCTATTAATTCTATCGCGGAGCATTCAAATACATTTGGAATAGAGGTAGATAAGATACCGTGTAAAACTTCGTATTTATGGATATTTTTAACCAGAATGCATGATCCACTATTTCTAATGTCCCTAGAATAACATGTTGCCAGTTTGTAGTTATAGCTTGGCAACTTCGTTGGTGACACTCACATGTGCGCTTTTTGTTATGTGCAGCCGTAACTACTCACACAAGTTACCGCCAACACGAACGACGACCGACGGAGGCGGCCTCCGGAAGCCCCCGTTCGTGTTGGCGGTAACTTGTGTGAATAGTTACGGCTGCACATAACAAAAAGCACACATGTGAGTGTCACCAACGAAGTTGCCAAGCTATAGTGATCGTCAGCTGTTCCTCGTCGCCAGGCTTCATGTTGTGCTCTGTGATGCAGATGATGTCAATCGGTTTATTCGAGTTTTCAAATCTTCTAGATGTACACTGTGTACAAGGCCATTTAAGTTTTGGTGTAATATAAATAGATTATTGTACACGAAAAAGATTATTGGATGAATTATGTTGTTCATGCGAATTGCTCTGCTGCGAGATATCTTCGGTGTTGGTTAGGTTTGATCCTGAATTTTCGATGTGATGATCGGTCGTTTCTGAAGGGAAATTTATCTCGTTATTATATTATATAACTATTGAAAGTCAAGTGTAAAGATGCTGCGACTATAATAAAGGTATCTGCAAAAATACACAAGGCATTGTGGGAAAATACCGACAAAAAACTTTACCACTAACAGGAAAATAGCGTCTTGTTATACTAAATAGCGTCTTGTTATATTTAATTGTAAGTAAACCAATATATTTTAGTTTTAGTGTTCTCGGAAATTGATTTCCCCTAAATATTATATTTTCAGTGAAAATGTCACCTGCATTTTATTTTAAGTATACAAAACAATCCAACTTATTGTACCTATGGCAGTCATTCCTTACGATATTCGATCTCGCGGGTAAAATCATCAAAGCCCCGGCGGCTACAAAAGCTTTGAATGCCTGGCTAGCTGGACCGAGCCCAAATTTGCCATCCAAACCAAAGAGCCAGAGGGCTTGGGATACCATCGCATCCATTTCCACCCTAAACACACTCATCACGGATTCATCAGGCAAGGACCGCGCCAGACTCTTAGCAGCATCCAGACTAGAGTCTGTCCAATGGCTCCATTACTCTATGCATATCCCTCACCTAACACCGGCACATTTTTAGACCCGACTACATTCCGCATCGCGATTGGTCTCCGATTAGGCACGGAAGTCTGTGTAGACCATCTCTGCGCCTCCTATCGGGCCAACGCGGCACTGTAATGCTTTTATACCACACCTGGCCATAAAGTGACTTTTGCCGCACGTTGCGCGTACGGAAAAAGCCGCTTTCTGGCCAAGTGTAGACATAAAATGACGTACACAACACGGGAGGTAATAAAGAAAGCCCTCGATCGCATATTTACGTTCCTCGCTTGCAGCTCGGGCCGCAAACTTCTGGTTAGGTTAGTTCCGTTTTTCGCCATGCCTATTCTCTTTCCGCAAAGACTCTAGTAGGTGTAGTTATTAAGTGAAACCTTTTTCGGTCGTGTATTGGTCGAATCGATATATTTTTTTATCGATAATCAAACTGGACGAAATCGTAAACAAATACTTTTTCAATTCCTGAACGTACCACAGATGACAGTATTTTTAAGTATCGTAACCATAGATGTATGATATACCTAGATACACAATCAGCCGGAAAAAATGGCCCCACAAAAGTGCTAGCCGATCGGCTTGGCTAGCTCATTTTGACTTAGTCTGGTTTCAACCATAGACGGCGACAGTTGTCAACAATGGCGAAAAGTTGCGTAAAAAATGCGTTAATAGCAGCAAAAAAACAAGAAAGAAAGATGGAATATACTTCTTTAATTAAGGGCCAATTAATATTGAGCAGAATTACAAGTGAACTCATCGTGATTTCATAGTTTTTTAATTATCTTCTCGAATCTTTTACCAAAAAGCGTCCATTTATTTGCTGCTTAAATTGACGTAAACAACGTAGTCACTTTTTGATAGGTGCCAATAAACCAAAGTTTTCAAATGTTCGTTTTTCTAATTTGACACATAGGTGTCATGGAACTAAGTTATCTTTTGAATGACAGTTTCATATAGATACAGCTTATAAATTAACGTTATTAGCGTATATTTGAGTGTAACTACAAATGTCATTTAGCGCCAGATTCATAGACATTTTTCTTTGAAACTGTGTGTCTATGTTATTATACGTCAATGATCGTAACTGTCAAAACGGTTGAGGTTATGTTATGTTTGTTTATTTACTATTACTATTTTTTTCGGATTCTAAAGAATCAAATTCACTAAATACGTTATTTCAGTCGAAAGATATTAAGAATACTGTTGATTTAATTTGTAGATTTAAGGTAGCAGTACCGAAATTAAAAAAAATACATGGACGTTTTTAATTCAACGAACTGTGTGCTGTTTGGTTTAAGATTTCTACCATAATACCAGTTATCGGAAGTGTTCGTTTGCGTCATAGTTTGCACATAGTGATATAGAGGTCACCAAAGTGCAAAACGTGATAGCTGGCTTCAGGAAGATCAACAGCAGAGCGGGTGCGGTGCGGGCTCGTGGTGGCGCCGCGGGTGCTGCTGCGCGCGCTGCCTCATGTCGTGACGCTCCTCTAAGGTTAGCCATAGACAAATAAAAGTCATCCGTTAGATATACTCTGTACTTTTAGGTATTTAAAAAAAGGTAAATAAAAAAGCCAAGTGACACGGGTCGTTCAGACAGAGTATAGATTTAAAAGAATTTATTAATGTGATTGTATTCATTGGTAAGGCGGCCAACTTCACGTCAAAGCCAAAACGGGTCATTTTTTTAGTCGGGAGGGGGGGGGGGGGAGTTTCCCTCTTGATAGTTTCATTATGGTCACCTCCCACACTTTCAAAATATCTGCTAAGGGTCTAAATTATCCAGAACATCAAATCACACCAAAAAAACTGAATGACTGAAACAGCTGAATGCGGGATGTTTAAGGCTTTCTCCGGGACATTTTTAATCAATATTTAAATGCAAGACTGAAGGATGGATTCCTGGACTGTCCCGCGGAATCCGGGACTGTCTCACAGAATGCGGGACAGTTGGCCGCCTTATTCATTGGATAACATACTTTCCATATCAGTTAAAAAGTTTTCTGATATCTGTTATATTTGCAGAATAATCGCCTGGCTGCACTTAACGATTACACCCTGTATAGGTTGTTGTCAAATTACAATTAGGCAAACAAATCCTGGTCAAAAATGATTTAGTGTCTAAAGTATGGCGCATGGTATAAAACAATTTAGTAGGCCCTCAAGGGCTCTTTTACATGTCTTATATTCTTTTTCTTTTGGCGCTTCGGGTAATAACCTTCTGATGAGAAGAAGCGCCAGAGGAAACTCACCAGTTTCTCTTTATCACCATTTTACAAGTGTTCCAACAATATGATGTTAATACAAGAGATTACATTAACTTAAAACTATATTTTTATAGAGATGTAAAGAGTCTCCATTATCAAAATATTATGTTTTGGAGGTGTAAAGGATCTCCAAACGTCAAAATACAAATTGAGAATACTTATTTATATTATTTTTAACATATTCATTCAATACCAAGAACCAACATCAAGTTCAATTTAGGAGCTTTGTAGTGAGTGTTAATAATCATCACATGAACAACTATTGTCAAATAAAAGGTTTTAAATTAATTCCTGATAATACATAGTAGTTGTAAAAAGTCACAAAGCTTTTTGCACAAAATCTGACATCAACCCATACACTCTACTTGTATAATTTTGACTAAGAAACATGTTAATTAAGCATTGTATGTACATACTTTATTGCACCTAAAATCATACAGAAACAGTACAACAAACAATGGTTTATGTACAAAGGCGAACTTATCGCTGTAAGGGATCTCTTCCAGCTAACCTAGCTAGCATTGTGTATTATTTCAGAGTTATTTCCAAGTGCATCAGGCCCTTGCAAAGAGACGGCAGCTCACCTCTTTGCTCACGAGATGGCATCAAATCACCATTGTCCCGTCTGCCGACAGACTTTCGAAGACATTTTTGACCTGACATCCCATGCGCGTACTCACAACGGCCCGGCGAGGAGCTACTCGCGAGCGCGGAAGGCGCCGAAGTCACCTGCCTTATTTGACGACACAGGACACCAAACAGAAGTGTACAGACAGACTGAAGACACTTTCACTCTGAAACCCAATGGGCATTCGGGTAAACAAGTACCGGATGTCTCTGAGTTAGCTTCCACTGCAGACAGTCATTCAGGCTACAAAAATGAAGGTCTGATGCAAGATACTGTGACAGTGAAAGAAAATACCGAAGACAGAGACTTTGAAAAAGGTGTGAGCCCGGAGGCAGCACAGATAGGCCTCTACAAAGACCATCAAATCAAAGACGAGCTGGTGCTGGGGCCAGTTCTTCTACAGCCGCGGGACGTCGCCTTTATTGTGCAAAATAACAATGAGAAAGAGCAAACTAGCACTGCAGATAGCCCCACAGCTAATGATGAAGAATCTGTATCGCAAGATAGTGTGACAGTGAAAGTGGAACCTGAAGAGAGATGCTTTGATGTAGGAGTGACGGAGGCTGTAAGTGTAGACCATCTGGAGTGTCCAATCAAAGATGAGTTGGTGAGAGATGAGAGATGCATCGAAGAAAGTGTGAGCCCAGAGGGTGCAGAGATAGGCTTCTACAAAGACCACCAAATCAAAGATGAGTTAGTTTTGGGGCTTGACCTTTTACAGGCTCCTGATGTTGCCTTTATCGTGCATCGTAACAATGAGCAAGAGCGCAGCACTGTTGACAATTTCATAACCAATAGTAATGATACTGTGACAGTGAAAGTGGACCCTGAAGAGAGATGCTTTGATGAAAGAGTGACGGAGGCTGTAGCGGTAGACCATCTGGAGCATCCTCTCAAATGTAATCACTGTGACTACGCGACTAGCTTTGATATCCTATTAAGCCAACATCTAATGACGCACACAGGTGACCAGCCTGATAAACACGGTGACATCAAACATGGTGGGAATGGACAGTTGACTGTCCACAACAGAATACATACTGGCATAAAGCTTTTTGAATGTAGCTACTGCGACTATGCTACTCATAAACATAGTATATTACAAGAACATCAAAAGAAACATACGAGTTACAAGCCTTTCAAGTGTAGCCACTGCGACTACGCTACTCACAATAGTAGTTTATTACGACAACATCAAATAATACATATGACTTGCAAGCCTTTAAAATGTAGCCACTGTGACTATACTAGTCACCAGAAGTCTGTTGTAGCCCGACATCAATTGAAACACAGCAGTGAAAAGCCTTTCAAGTGTAGCTACTGCAACTACACAGCTCGTTATAAAGGGAATGTATCTAAACATGAATTGATACACACTGAAAAGCCTTTCAAGTGTAGCCACTGCAACTACTCAACTCGTTATGAGAGTAATGTAATTAAACATGAATTGACACACTGTGAGCCTTTTAAATCTAGCTACCGTGACTACACTAGTCATCACTATAAGAATTTTGTAGCCCAACATATATTGAAACTCAACATTCAAAAGCCTTTCAAGTGTAGCCATAGCCACTGCAACTACAGATCACGTTTTAAGAGTAATGTAACAAGACATGAATTGACACACAAGCCTTTCAATTGTAGCCACTGCAACTACACTAGTAGTAGTAAGCAGATTATGACTAATCATGAATTAACACATCTGTTTGAAGCCTTTTGAGAGGGCGCAACCGTCGACCGTAAACATTCGCTCGTATTACGTTACAATGCTATTAAAATACCACCACGCCACGGACTTCTGAGGGTTGTGGCGGAGAGATGGGACAGTGCCCTAACCAGGTACTGGTCATCTCTTCATCTTAGTGTAGGTACTAACATAGTTATTTAAGTTTCTTTAGTTGTTACTAACCATATATGGATGCAATGGTCCGAAATAAATGATTTTTATTTTTATTTATTATTTTTTTTTTAAATGAAGAAAGTGGTATAAAGACGCTGTTACTATAAAAAATTATCTGCAAATCCTGTTTAAAATGGTAAAATACGGACAAAAAGACCGGTCACAGCGACAGCAAACAATAAAATAGTACCTAAAAAGTCAATACGGTGTTGTTATATTAAATGATACTATATTTAATTGTATGTATTTGTCTGGGGGCATGGTAGTGCCGTCGCCAAGACGAGCCAAGCGAAACGTAGGGGCAGTACCTATATCGAGGGCTTCATGCTAAAGGGGCGTATAAGCAAGCGTTTTGCTTTGCGTACCTATACGCCCCTTTGGCCTGAAACCCTCGATATGTATATGTGTAGATATAAATGAACTCGACTATACCTTTTCTCGAAGCGCTTCGTCGTTTTTTTGAACCGTTATAACTTGGGATTTGGACTATACCAGACTAACATTTAGCCGCGGCTTCGCCCGTGTTGTTCGCGTTACTGTCCCAAGGGAACTCTTTATCAGAATGTAAAGTATCCTATGTTTCGACCCAGGCCTTGGTCTACTTGCTTGCTGAATGTCAGCTCAGTCCATTCAGTTGTTACCCCGTTATTTCGTATCAAACATCCAAACATCTTTACACACTTTATATGAAAGAAACATTTTGTCGCTTCATTGGTTCAATCCTATTAAAACAGAATGATACGGAAGTCAAAGTAGATGGCAAAATTGAGGGCGCTTACTGGGTGCTTCGGTGGACGAGTGGTTGAGTCGCTGGGCCGGAAATCCAGAGGTACCGCGTTCGATTCCCGGTCTGGACACAGGTGAGTGCCATTTAATTTTTTCTATGTACTTTGATTTCTTGTATCTAGATATATATCTTTACAAACATTCACACTTATAATATTAGTGTGATAGAGACCAAGACTCTTAGCGGAAACAAAGAAATGCATACAGCATATATACATACCTTCTGCTGCGAGATTCCTAAACGAGCGTACCCCTTTTCTAAATGAAAGGTCAATTTTGAACATGGAGTATAGAAGAAGACTGCTTCTAGCCTGCGCAGTCCGGAAAATAATAGAGTTTGAGAGGCCTCGGTAAGTAGGTATCTATTTGACAAAATACAATGTGTCAATGACACAATCGCTAAGAGGGGTTGGGTCCGGAACGCCTTACTTGCATTTAGCCTTAGAGAGCAGAGCACCTTAGTTGTATTTTTGTCCGGGGAGTAAAATGTCTTGGTCTGTAAAACGCCCTCACTGTTATAAGACATAGTAGACTGAATGACTTGACTGCAAAACGTCTTAACGTCATAATGTTTTAATAGGTATATGGTCTGAATAATCTTTACGTCCAATATTCTAGAATGTCTTTATAGTATAAAGACTATGTAGTTAAATCGTTAAGTATAAAAAATGTCTTAAGTAGCAATTTTTCCAGGTTGTATAATGACATAACATTATTTTATTATCACCTTCATTTATTTTTCGCCTATTTTTTATTCGCAAGTGTGTTGAAAAACGTCGTATGACATTCGTGGGCATTGGTCATTACAGTCTCGGCTATGCAGCCCTCGCCTAACGGCTCGGGCTATGCAACACAGCCTCGACTGTAATGACCAACTTCGCCCACTCGTATCATAATGTACTATTTTAAAGGCGACATGATCGAGAGTTTTAAGTAGGTATGATCAGAATTCGCAATTTCCGGCAAAGGCTTCACAAAATGTTAATCTGCAGTTACTCATTTTACATGAATATAACGTAGTCATTTAGCAATAATGACGTTTCATCCACTTCCTCATTTTATAACTAAGACATTAAACAAACAAGATCTTTTGATTACGTAGTCCTTATCACAAGCAAGACTTTATACAATTGAGACATTCTGCCAACTTGTGCATTTCACGACCTAGGCGTTTTGCTCCCTAAGTCTTCTTGAAACTTGGACCATTTTGTAATCATGGGATTAGATAAACAAGTCATTTTGCATACTTGGCCAGTGTACAACTGAGACGTTTGGAATACCAAGGCTAAATGCAAGTAAGGCGTTCCGGACCCAACCCGCTAAGAGCACCAGGTTAACAACACCTCCGCACAAGAGAGCATTCTTCAGAGGGAGTTTCAAATTTACAGGCGCAAAAACTTGGAATGATCTCCCACCACCCCTTCGAGAACCCATATCATTGTTAAAATACAAGAGATCAATCCAAAAACATTTCTCAGACGTGCAGAGCAAACTTTAATCTTCCTCTAAACGACACATTCTGTCTCGCTCCCATACGCACACTGACACATACATACACATTCACACACTAATGGCACTCTACTTACTGATCCCTGGAACTTTTTTGCTGCTAAATTTATATATGTATTTTTTCTGTTTTAACGTTTTAATTTTTTTTACTAGTAAAATGTGACATTTAGAAAAGCGCTGAACTTGTGTCCGTCAAGATAGCGTACACCGTAAATAAGATATTCAGAATCTGCTGCAGCCAATAAATAGTACCCAAATAGTACCGACGAAATACCTAGGTGAAAAAAATAGTACCCTTAAACTTTCAGAAATATAAGGCCTGTTCACGGTGTACGCTACCGGGCGTCAAGCTGGCGTACACCGTTTGTATCTCTGGAACGGCTTTGTTTTTGGAAACGCTTTATATCTCAAAAAATAGTACCCTAGGGCCCTACAATTTCATTTCTCTAGCTATCGTAGAAGCCGAGATATAGTGAGCTCTTTCTATGTGAAATTCCTGGGTACGCCGTGTATGTATTTGGGTCCTATTTTTTATTTTTATTTTTTTTTATGAAATAGGGGGCAAACGAGCAGACGGGTCGCCTGATGGTAAGCAATCACCGTCGCCCATAGACACCTGCAACACCAAAAGAGTCACAGGTGCGTTGCCGGCCTTTCAGGTGGGAGTACGCTCTTTTCTTGAAGGTTTGAAGGTCGAATCGGTCCGGAAACACTGCAGGCGACAATTTATTCCACAGTTCAGTCGTGCGTGTGTCGTGTCATTTATTGGCTGCATTAGATTCTGAATATCTTTACGGTCTACGCTATCTTGACGGACACCTGAACTTTATGCCCAGGAAATGCTGAGACTGAGACCCATTGCCTCACTATACAATAGTTAGTTTTAATATCTACATAAGTTTTTATTTTCTCTAGTTCTTATTTTTTGTATATTGTTATTTGTAGTGCATATTTTTTTGTTTAGTATAAGTTTCTGTTGCAATCAATGTTGTTCTGATTCTGATAAACAATATTCTCGGGATATATTGTCAATAGCGCGCTTATTAAACATATTTATAAAATTTTAATTGGGCTATTCCCAGTTGTCCGCACTAGGGCATGCAATACCGGTTTTACTTGTATGGGCCAATACCGAAAAACCGGTTACCGGTAATCAATACAAGTAAAACCGGTATTGCATACCCTAGTCCGCACCCCGTAGTTTGCACTGCAAACTACTGAGACTTTTTTCCCAGTAGTCCGCAGTGCGAACAAATGGGAAAATAAATTTCCAGTAGTTTCACACCTGCAGCAAGTGGTACAGGCCAAAGACTACTATTGTATACTTGTACATGCTAGTAAGAATCTATTTTCCTATCTTTTCGCACTACGGACTATTGGGAAAAAAATATTAGAGTTGTGAAGTGTGTATGCACCTTAGAGTCTGGCTAATGAAAGATGAGACTAAAAAATAGCGGCAAATTTAAAAAAGCAACGGGTTGCAACACTGTTTATAGGGTGACAAAAACGGTAATGATACTTGAGCCGATTTTTGATTTGATTTTTTTGAGTTGTTGTCACCTTTTTAATTCTTCCGATTTTAGTGAAAATTGGTAAGTACATAGCTTTTATTAGAGTGTTAGTGTTTATTTATGATATATATTTACTCCCCACATTAGCCACGGAAAGAAAAGCAAAAACAATTCAGTAAGTATTTTCGGAAACTGTTACTTTCTTATGTTGCATATTGAGTATCAAAATCACCACAGCATACTATCCTCAGAAATCTAATGACGTTTGACACATTTGACGTTTGTATAATGTCGCCATTTAAAAAGTTTGGAATAAATGTCAGTCTCATCTTTCATTAGCCAGACTCTACACTTAAATAATCTGGCTGTATAGTGTGCCATGCCTTTTGCTATTATCTATGCACGACCTGTCACTTCCTCTTTCGCTCTGAACCGTGCCCATGAACGTTGCTTTGCTTGTTTAATCCTAAATCTAGAATAATCTAAGATCGTAAACATAAGTTTTAACTATTTGACGATAGTATGTGCTCTATATATTTTATGGCAATATATCGGTGCATATACAGGGTGATTGGAAATTCGACCTATTCCTTGAAAGGGGTTATTCTAGAGCTTATTTGCAATGATTTAAGTCCAATCAACCGGGGGTCAAAACTCAATGGTTATCAAGTTATTTGACTTTTAACTTATTTTGTTTAAAACCCGCCTTTCGATCTAAAACTGCTAATTGTGAAAAAACTACTTAAATTAGGACCGAAAAAGAGTCATCATCTAATAGCCAATAAATGGTTGATTACGAAAAATCCAAAAAACATGCCAAAACCTTTGAAAATGTTACCAATAAAAGAATTTAATGTCAAAAGTTTTTGGATTTTGTTCAAAATTTTGTAATTCTTTGAGGCATTACTTAAAAAAAAATTACGACACTTCGCGTAAAAATTACTAAAATTAGTTCCTCAGTTCATAAGCTTTCTAAAAAAGTAGAATTGTTGACATTTTTTGCATAACTTTTAGAAATAACATTAATAATAAGAGAGGGGGTAGGGAATATCACCTAGCGTACCGGACCCTTAATCAGTTTGTTTGTGTCACTTTAGTTCATCCGTGGGTTTTGTTTGTCTTCGGTTTTTTATTTTATTTCATCTTCTTAGGATTGGAATCACTAAAAGTTGCCTTCGGTGATATTTCAATAAGTAATTTATCAATCAGTTCCCGGTTGCGTTAAGTTTGCACCTAATTTGTAAGTTACACCAAAGAAACCAGGTGCAAACTTAAGGCAACCGGGAACTTACAGATAAATTACTAACCGAAATATCACGGAAGGTTACTTTTAGTGACTTCTAACCTAAGAAGATGAGATAAAATAAGAAACCGAAGACAAACAAAGCCCACGGAGAAACTAAAGTGACACAAACAAACTGATTAAGGGTCCGGTACGCTAGGCGAAATTCTCTACCACCTCTCTTATTATTAATGTTATTTTAAAAAGTTATGCAAAAAATGCCAATAATTCTACCTTTTTAGAAACCTTATGAACTGAGGAACTAATTTTAGTAATTTTTACGCGAAGTGTCGTAATTTTTTTTTAAGTAATGCCTCAAAGAATTACAAAATTTTGAACAAAATCCAAAAACTTTTGACATTAAATTCTTTTATTGGTAACATTTTCAAAGGTTTTGGCATGTTTTTTGGATTTTTCGTAATCAACCATTTATTGGCTATTAGATGATGGCTCTTTTTCGGTCCTAATTTAAGTAGTTTTTTCACAATTAGCAGTTTTAGATCGAAAGGCGGGTTTTAAAAAAAATAAGTTAAAAGTCAAATAACTTGATAACCATTGAGTTTTGACCCCCGGTTGATTGGACTTAAATCATTGCAAATAAGCTCTAGAATAACCCCTTTCAAGGGATAGGTCGAATTTCCAATCACCCTGTATATTGAGATCCTGAGTTTGATTTCTTCACCAGCGTTACCACTTCCAGAAGGTACGAGAACCCACGGCATCCTCTGTGTGCCCTGTGTGCACCAATATGTTTTACAAGGGAACCGTTTAGGGACACTTCAAGCTCACGGTTTGCCAGCTGGTTGTGCAAGTGGAAACAGCATACTTCGGTTTTGCTCGTGCTTGGTGTGAGACGCCACGTTCTAAAATACCTCGACAGTATCTCCATGTCTTCAGTCAGGCAGCGCTCCAAGCTATCAAAGGACTTATGTTGCGTGACGAGGCAGATGTCGTCGGCGTAAATAAACTTCCGAGAATGGGTGGTAAGCAGATCATGTATGTATAGATTGAACAGGGAAGGGGCTAGGACAGAGCCCTGAGGTAGACCGTTGTTCAGCTTCCTCACACTGCTGACCTGGCTACCCAGGTGCAC
The DNA here is from genome assembly GCA_947034925.1 of Eudemis profundana. Classification (NCBI taxonomy): domain Eukaryota; kingdom Metazoa; phylum Arthropoda; class Insecta; order Lepidoptera; family Tortricidae; genus Eudemis; species Eudemis profundana. The sequence continues at coordinate 12,677,034 of OX344819.1, read as the reverse complement.
ACAGAAACGTCTCTGGGAGAGCATGGTGGATATGAGTCGGACAATTTCCAAGCTAGGGACCGCGGCTAGTAGCTTAAAAAGCAGCCCCTCTCTCCAGACCGTATCGTATGCTGCTGTGAGGTCGATGAACGCAGCCCCCGATTTAAGTTCTTTCTGGAAGCCAGTCTCTATATGTGTCGTCAGAGCCAAGACTTGGTCTGTACAACTTCGCCCACACCGGAAACCTGCTTGCTCTACGGGGGTTACTTTATCTATGAGAGGAGCTATTCGTTTCAGCAAGGCTCTTTCGAGAAGTTTGTAACAGTTGCTCAGTAAAGCAATTGGGCGGTAGCTAGCGGGATCATCCTCACTCTCATCCTCACTCAAACAAGCGAGGGATGTAAATATGCGATCGAGGGCTTTCTTTATTACCTCCCGTGTTGTGTACATCATTTTAAGTCTACGCTTGGCCCGAAAAAGCCACTTTATGGCCAGTACGTCTAGCATAACTGGCCGCGACTTTGTTTCTCGCGCGACAGAGCATCACCTGTCACTGTCACCCTATATTGAGTGGAAAGAGACAGGTAGCATTTGTCGCGCGACAAAGAGCCGCGTGTCACAGTTGTGCTAGAGGTGCAGGTGTGGCATAAAAGGTATTTTTATAACTTTTAACATATTATACCATTAATCTATATTTATAAAAATGAACCCCTATTTCTCTTGGTCACGCTATAACTTGAGAACGGCTTTACCGATTTGGCTAATTTTGGTCTTGAAATATTTGTAGTAACTCAAGGAAGGTTTAAACGGTGAGAAAGTATGAAAAAAAATCGAGTAATATACTAAAACACGAAGATATTGTTCTCCCATGCAAACTTTATCAACTCGAAAAAACAGTAAGCGCCGCAGGATTTCATACATCTTACGCGTTTTTGGTAAAATGGTCTCTGTTTTCGTTCGAGAAAGGCGGAAGCGCCGCAGGATTCATACATCTTACGCTTTTTTGCGAGCAAAATAGGTACTTTATATTATTCCAGTACTAAAGTCGTTAAGGCGATAGTTTCTTACAAATTGTTAATAAATTAGCCCTTATTCCCTAAGATACGGCTGTCAAAATCTCTATTGAATGACAAGAGACACTGCTGAGTTTTCCGTTTCATAGGGTAAGGTTAGGGTTACCGTTGACTACCTTTTCATCAACACACAAAAATGTAAAACATAAAAGGGTAACGGATAGGTACATACATATACATTTTGTCATATATACAGGTTGTCACCGTGATATATACAGGGTATCACTGATAATACAGGGTGTCACTATGATTTGAACAGGGAGTCCTTATGATTTATACAGGGTGTCGTCACTATGATTTATACAGAGTGTCACTGTGATATATACAGGATGTCACTGTTATATATACAGGATGTCACTGTTATATATACAGGGAGTCACTGTGATATATTCTGGGTGTCACTGTGACATATACATGATGTCAGTGTGATATATACAGGCTATCACTATGATTTAAACAGGGTGTCACTGTGATATATACAGGGTGTCACTGTGTTGTATAAAGGGTGTCATTGTGATATATACAGGCTGTAACTGAGATATATACTGGGTGTCACAGTGTTATCTACAGGATGTCACTGTGATAGATTCAGGACGCCACTGTGATATATACAGGGTGTCACTGTGTTATATACAATACAGGGTGTCACAGTAATATATACAGGGTGTCACTGTGTTCTTTTGCAAAATAAATATGATTTGATTTGATTTGATTTGATTTATATACAGGATGTCATTGTGATATATACAGGGTAGCAAGTGTGATGAAAAAACTATTATAGTCACTAGTTTACTGTTCGTTTTCGCTGTAACCGGTAAAGTCTTTTTGTCCGTATTTTCCCACAATTCATATTCAATAGGTTTGTAACAGTGGCTACTACCGGCATACCGCTATAGGCCCGTACAAAAAATATCGGTATTTAGAGTCCGACCGAAATTTCGGTTTCGGTTTCAGTTTCGGCCAAGTTTCGGCATAAAAACGGGTTTCGGCTTAGTTTCGGTTTCGGCTGCCATCCGGCCGAAACTGCGGCCGAAACCGAAACTGAATTTGAGGGGCTTCGTGCTGCGATCGGACAGTCTTTATTTCAAAAAGCACAGACAATTTATTATAAATGAGAAGTATTATAAGTTATAATTTATGTTTACCCAAAATATCGGAGGCTAAATGAATACTATGTTATTTAAAAATTAAGACTGACTGATTATGACTGTAATTTTTTTCTTAACGCGAAAACATGACCTTATATGAAATAGAAAATATTTATTGCCACAAAAAAAATATGTTACAACAAAATAATAAAAAGAAACATGAATAAACTAAAAACTACAAACAAAAAAAAAAAAAAAAGGAACTTAAATATTTTTTTGGCAATGGGTACCAATCTCAGCGAATGCTGGGCGGGGAGGCCCAGCGCTGGTTTTCAGATTGGTCCCTAGAGAGAGGTGGGTCGGTCGCAGACGAAACCAACCAACCTACCCAGGACGGGTCAGTTTAGTCTGTGCTAGTTTCAGTTCTGGTCATATGGTAGTTTCAGTTCTGGTTTCGGCCGAAACTGAGATCATAGCTGAAATTCGGTTTCGGTTTCGGCGGTGAAGACTAGTTTAAATTTATTTATTGCGTTTCATGTTTCGGCCGGACACTACCGGTATTGCATGACCGGAGTCGTCTCAATTCATGTTTTTTTACTGCACTCTTGTAGCGACTTCTGTAGTCGCAGTACCTACACGAGAAAGGCTTGTCACTCGTATGTTTTATTTTATGTCGTGTTAACTGAACATGATAAGCAGTAGTGTAGTCGCACTGGCTACATTTGAAGTGCTTGTCCCTCATGTGTTTTTTTGCATGACGTCGTAATAGACTACCATGATACGTAGCGTAGTCGCAATGGCTACATTTAAAAGGATTATAATTGTTGTGTCTCAATTCATGTAAGGCTGCATCCCGCTTATAGCGACTACTGTAGTCGCAGTGGCTACATTTAAAAGGCTTATAAGCCGGATGTTTCAATTGATGTCGTTGTAATTGACTATTATAATAAGTAGCATAATCGCAGTAGCTACATTGAAAAGGCTTCACGCGTCTATGTGTTCTGTTGTGGACAGTCAACTGTCCATTCCTACCGTGATTGTTGCCACCGTGTTTATCAGGCTGGTCACCTGTGTGCGTCATTAGATGTTGGTTTAATAGGATTTCATAGGTAGTCACGTAGTCACAGTGATTACATTTTAGAGGGTGCTCCAGATGGTCTACCGCTATAGCCTCTGTCACTCCTTCATTAAAGCATCTCTCTTCAGGGTCCACTTTAACTGTCACAGTATCTTTATAATTGGTTATGGGATTGTCAACAGTGCTGGGCTCTTGCTCATTGTTTTGATGCACGACAATGGCAACATCCTGAGTTTCTGCAGCCTGCTGCAGAAGCTCAGGCCACAGGACTAACTCATCTTTGATTTGATGGTCTTTGTAGACGCCGATCTTTGCAGCCTCTGGGCTCACGCTTTCTTCGAAGCATCTCTCCTCAGATTCCACTTTCACTGTCACACTATCTTGCGATACAGCTTCTTCACCATTGGCCGTGGGACTAACAACAGTGCTAGCTGGCTCTTTCTCATTGTTATTTTGCACAATGAAGGCGACATCTCGGGGCTGTAGAAGAACTGGCCCCAGCACCAGCTCGTCTTTGATTTGATGGTCTTTATAGAGGCCTATCTCTACAGCCTCTGCACTCACACATTCTTCGAAGCATCTCTCATCTCTCACCAACTCATCTTTGATTTGATACTCCAGATGGTCTACCCCTATAGCCTCCGTCATTCCTACATCAAAGCATCTCTCTTCAGGTTCCACTTTCACTGTCACACTATCTTGCGATACAGTTTCTTCATCATTAGCTGTGGGACTGTCAACGGTGCTAGTTGGCTCTTTCTCATTGTCATTTTGCACAATGAAGGCGACGTCCCGCGGCTGTAGAAGAACTGGTCCCAGCACCAGCTCGTCTTTGATTACATGGTCTTTGTAGAGGCCCATCTGTGCTGCCTCTGGGCTCACACTTTTTTCAAAGCATCTGTCTTCGGTATCCTCTTTTACTGTCACAATATCTTGCATCAGATTTTCATCTTTGTGGCCTGAATTACTGTCTGCAGTGGAAGCTAACTCAGAGACATCCGGTACTTGTTTACCCGAATGCCCATTGCGTTTCAGAGTGAAAGTGTCTTCAGTCTGTTCTCTATTCACTTGCGTTTGGTGTCCTGTGTCGTGTAATACGGCTGGTGACTTCGGAGCCTTCCGCGCTCGCGAGTAGCTCCTCGCCGGGCCGTTGTGAGTACGCGCATGGAATGTCAGGTCGAAAATGTCTTCGAACATCTGTCCGCAGACAGAACACTCGTGCTGTGGCTGTCGCTTTGTCACTCGTTTTTGTCGCTTATCGGGATAACCCATTTCCTTGGTAACCGAAAGCTGCTTGATTGAATGAATTTGCAGTGGAAGCTTGGAAGAACAATGTGGGTAGCGGTCTGCAGAGTTGACTGCTGTTTTGAAGCTGATGCCAGCTCTTGAACAGAAGGGTTACCTGCCGTCTCGTTGCTTAATGCATTTGGTATTGCGTCTGAAATACACAATGGTTAATTTATTACCTACTTTGACAAAAGTAAATAAATAGTGTATGGGTTGATGTCAAAATTAGGGCAAAAAAAAAGTGACTTTCTACACACACCTACTACACCGTTACTGTGCATTTATATCAGGAGTGTGTTCTCGAATCTTTTATTTTTAAAAAGTTAACCGTTTTAAGCTTTTAAATTTAATAAATCGCCTATTATGCATTCGGAAAAAGTATATAATGACCACCATTATTGCAGCCAGTAATGTAAAATAAGTATATGTGTGACAGTGTAATTATAATAAATGCGAAATCATAATAACATAGGCATCAATACTATTATGAAAGTCCAATTTGAGAGCAAGATTTTTATTTTTTGTGTTTTCTTGTTTATTTTTTCTATTTTTTGTAATTTCTTGCTGTCAGAAATAAATGTATTTTCTATCTTTCAATTAGTCCCGAATCGAAATCTAGTTAGCCAATGGCGGTCATTCTTACAGTTCCTGAACACATGATTGAGGTTTTAAGACATGTGTGTACTGGTGTTCTAAGGCCCTTCAATATATTTGTGGTGGTGCATCAACAAAGGTCCCACTTTGGGGGCATGGGTGGAGTTAGTAGCAGTTCCTAAGAGTACATAATATTTAAGCTATCTATTGACAAAAAAAATAAAAAATAAAATAAAATAAAATAAAATTCATTTATTTCAAGCATCTAAGAGGCTCATAATCGTACAATTTTAACATATAATTATAATAAATTTAGTCAAATTAAAAAAAAAAACAAATACACATAACAATTAATTCAAATTACAAATGTCATTGCTTTTCTTAAATGAATATTCTTAACTAAATTAAATTGCTCATTCCCACAAACGCACTATCCTACACCAGTCTTTACATGCCTGTCGCAGCAGTGCATGATATAAGGGCAGTCAAGTCTGCCAGCGATCATCGCTAGAACGGTGTTGGAGCTGGCTCGCACCCGCTGAACTAAGGATGCGCCTCGCAACCGCATAGTGGTGTGGAAACATGCCGTACGAGCCTCCGCGAACATGCCCGATGCGCTGCAGTAGCGAGACAGCCCCATCACCGCCCGGAACGCGTTGTTGTACTGGACGCGAAGTGAATTGTACGCCTTCTGCGTATAGTTAGCCCACACGCTACACGTGTACAGCGACGTGCAGTACGCTTTAAAAAGCGTCAACTTCACGCCACCGGAGCACCGCGCAAACCTGCGAGCCAACATATTCGCCCTAACGCACAATGCCCTCCGCTCCCGTTCGATGTCAGCATTATCTTTCAGGTCGGCAGTAACGACGTGTCCTAAATATTTAAAACTTCTGACTCTTTCCAGTGGTACTCCATTGAGAGTTACAGCAGGTACATCTAAAGGTCGATTACTGCCGGCCTCAAAGACGATGAATTGACTCTTTTTGACATTATACATCAATCCATGGCTCGTGGCGTACTCCTCACAAACTCTTAGCAGCCGTCTAAGACCACACACCGACGCGCTCAGCAGCACCATGTCGTCCGCGTAGCTTAAGTTGTTCACACACACCCCGTCCACCTGACAGCCGACATGCTGGCTGCTGAGCCCGTCGATGAGCGCGTTCATGTATAGGTTAAACAGTGTGGGTGAAGTCAACCCCCCCTGCCTCACCCCGCACTCCAACCCATACTCATCCGATGTTGTTCCCGCCCACCTGACTCTATTGACCTGATGTCCGTACCAGTACTTAAGGATGTTAATAATATCTCTCGGTGTGTCATTATTTTTCATCTTTTCCCATAGTACTTCATAGGACACCAAGTCAAATGCCCTGGAGAGGTCAAGGAAGCAGGCATAAACCGGGGTCTGACGGTCGGTATAATATCTAACAGTATGCTTAAGACACAGTATTGCACTCTCTGTGGACAGATGTGGCCTAAACCCAAACTGATTATCGTGCAGTTTCAAATGTTTATTTAACTGTGTATTAAGCATACAGTCAAACACTTTTGCAATTATTGTCGCCAGAGAAATGGGCCTATAGTTGGTTTTATCCGTCAAATCCCCGGTTCTGTTTTTAGCTACAGGTACGACTATCGTTTTCAACATATCAGTAGGTATATACGAATGACTCATACAGAGGTTATACAACATAGCCAGAACTCTTGCGATGTGCGGACCAGCATGCTGGAGATGCTCGATGCTCAGACCGTCATGGCCTGGAGATTTACCTCTCGAGATAGATTTTATTGCCTGTGCAACAGTCTTAGACGTAAATCTTATCCCCACTACCATGCCGGTCAAAGCATCGGGCGTCGCCCTACTCGGACCCAGAGGAGATTGTAGAAAAAGAAAAGAACCAAGTCTCTATTGATAATAAGCGTCAGGTAGTTTGGGGGGAGTAGGGGACAGGCGGGTTAAAGGGCCACCTCCTATAGGGCATTTCTCCAGAAATATGTCTGCAACTCATTCATCTGTCTCCATACATTTAGTATGAAAAAGGGCCAGATGAATGAGGTGACTGCAGACATATTTCTGGAGAAACGCCCTATAGGTACTCCTGCATACAAATTTCTACTCTGGTATGCCTCCTGGAGAACAATTCTATCTACAGAAAAGAGTGGTATTGAAGCTTTATTTATTTAGGTACGGCAGGTGAGGAGAGGGTGGCGGCGTGCTTTCGACGCGACGGTGACACCGTCCTTGAAGTCGCCGACACGAAAAAGCACATTAAAAGTAATATTTTAGCCGTATTATTTAAGCACCCGAAAAGTGCAAGTACCCCGGGCATTAAACTTTGAGCGTTCAAAAAGAGCATTCAAACTCTGAACTTGAAATCATATATTCGTTAGATAGAGCATAATCTATCTAATTCTGACTAAAATTGAGTTTAGGTAATTTTTGCCAAGTTTAGTAAAACTGCCCGTAACTCAGAAACTAGAACTGACAAAGTGGGACTTTTCCATATGCAACGTCATATTTCAGCAAAGACAAGTTTACCTAGTCAAAATATATATTTATATTTACCAACAACCACAAATATGAAACCAAACAGCACATAGTCGTTGAATTGAAAACGTCCATGTATTTACTTTGGTACTACCACCTTAAATCAACAAATTAAGAAAACAGTGCTTTACATCTTTCCACATAAATAGTATTTAGGGAATTTAATTCTTTGGAATCCAAAACGTAAACAAATTTACAAATGTAAATTAATTAACATAAACATAACCTCAATCATTTTGACAGGTACTTATATACTTCCTCTTTGATACGTTCAGGAATTGAAAAAAAATAGGTGTGTATTTAGTACGATTAATCGATTAGGAAATAACTCGATTCAACCAGTACTCAACCAAACAGCGGGAAATTATAGAGTTACCCCTAAAGGATCAAATCATTTAAATCATTATAAGTACTATTCGTGTTATCACAAGCAATATTCAATCTTAACTGAACAATATTCAACTTCAACTTTATCACAAGCAATAAACGACACTTCGTTTCGCCAGGCTGACAAAATTTGTGTCTCAGGTTTCCGAACCGAAAGAAGCACCTTTGGCTTTAAATGTCAAATCAAAAAGTACAAATTAGCGGTATGGGGATATTTTTATTTATATTTGCAAAATAGCAAATTCTTTCTATTTTGATCATAAGTATTATAAAGTGTTTTGAAGCAAGATATAAATTAATGGACACTTTAATATTGTTGTTCGATATGTGAAACTTTACGGTAAGGTTAGTTTATCTTTTTAACGATTTTAAAATATTAATAAATAAATAAAAATGTATTTATTCAGTAACACAAATTATTTTTACAGAAAGTGTTGGCGCCTCTTTTTAAGTATCATGATACCTGTGATAAGCATTTTAATAGATAGAGGACTATTTCAATGAAAAACGGGACTATTTTTGGAAAATTTATGCTTTAAAGAGGCTTTTTAGTGCTATTTACCGCAAAGTTATTTAACTTTTACGTAGTATGAGTCTGCGAAGGTTTATTTGTCTCTGTTATTCCAAGTTGTGTGTCTGCCGTCCTAGGGCTAAGGCGACTAACCGTTCCGCGTTCTATTTTGCGGCCTTATATATTGTACTATCATTTAACCGCGGCTTCGCCTGCGTTGTTCCCGATATTGTCCCAAACGAACTCTTTACCGGGACATAAAGTATCCTATGTTTCAATCGAGGACTTGGTCTACTTGCATGCCAAATTATTTAGTAACAAACATCGGAACATGAGAAAGCTACCCTGGGATTTATATTGGAAAACTCCCAAATATCACTTCAATAGGGTAGTTTCCTGTAGTAAAAATAAATTATCTTACACTAATTATCTTATTCAGCTTCCAAAACTGATCCCAAAGAAATCCAGATTCACTTATTTTCTTGCCTTTAACGATTTTAAGATGACAAGAAATTAAAATAAGGAGACAATTTGACCATAACAACCTGTGACGTCAATTAATCATATTTTCTATGAAGCTGCATATTATCGTAGCGTTTTGGAATTTCATAAAAAGAAGCTGATTTTATCTGTTATGAAGTTACCCTATTTTCATAAATTTCAGGTTCAGTAAAATAGCCTAAAAGAAAGTACCATGTCACTCTGGCCACGTATCAAGGAGGAGTTGGTATGGGAGCTGCATGGAGTGAGTGAGGCGGCTGCTAAAGAAGGGCTGTATGCTGACCACGAGGTCAAGGGCGAGCTCGTTCTGGGCCCCGAGTTACTGCAGGCGCCTGATGTGGCTTATACCTTACAAGGTCAGTCAAATTTAAATAAAAATATAAATATTGTGTGACTGTCAAGATAGCGTACACCGTAAAGATATTCAGAATCTGATGCTGCAAATAAATAGTACCCAAATAGTACCAACGAAATAAATACCTAGGTGAAAAAAATGTACCCTTAAACTTTTTGAAGTTTAAGGGTGGGTCACGGAGTAGGCTGCCAGGGGCCCGTTTCTCAAAAGCTTGTAACTTGTATTACAAGTGCAAGTCTCATTCTAACAATATGTACTAAAAAGAGACTTCCACTTGTAATACAAGTTACAAGCTTTTGAGAAACGACATTCTCCATACAAAAAGCTGTTCCCCGATATTTACAACGCCATCTATGTATAAGCTTGGTAAAAGAATTATATTATTTACAATTATTCAACTTTGCAAACGTGACACAGTATTTAAATGTTAGAATTTATTTATTATTAGCTGTGTAGCAGCAGCTACTATATGATTGACGCTGCGAAGAAACAAGAGGAATACGTTCTGATAAGAACGATCCGATTAACGTCCGTGAGAAACAGCACAGCAGCTGCGACGTATTCACAGCGGCGAACGACGAGTGACTGGCGCGGCGCGAGCGCCGGCACGGCCGCGCGACGGAGCAGCAACGGCGGACTAATGCGTAAACTTTGGCGCTGCCTAGTTTTGTATTGTAGCCAGAAGTCGAAACGCCCCATCGTATGACTATGGCGTGATATTATTGCCATCTTGTTTTTATATATTGTAAATAGTTGAAATAACGCATCTCACTTGTCTGTACATATTCTAGTTGTAAGTCTACATTTTTAGTATAAGTATAGCCCTATTTTTGTAAATAAATCATTCCGATTCCGACACGCATCTGAGTATCATTTAATTAGGAGTTACTCTCAACACCAACCAGTCTCTCCTAAAGTGGTGACCCCTGCAAGAACAAGCCCTGCAAGAACAAGCCTTGCAAGAACAAGCCCTGCAAGAACAAGCCCTGAGAACAAGCCCTGCAAGAAGAAGATGCCAGCTACCAACGAGGAGCAACCTACTGGAACCAGCATGCCAGCCACCCAGCCAGCACCTGCACACGTTCCGGAGCCAGCACCTCGCAGCGAAGTCGCCGGAATCGCCCTTTCACTGCGCATACCAGCTTTCTGGCGCGACAAGCCACGTCTATGGTTCGTCACTTTCGAATCCGCAACCGCCGACCTCAAGAAGAGCCAAGACCAGCTAGCGCAGATGGTGATCGCCCAGCTCGAGAAGCAAGACATCGAGCAGCTCACAGACATCCTATACAACCCACCTGCGACGAATTACTACAAGGCGATTAAGGAGCGTCTGATTACCATGTACGAAGAGTCCGACAGCATGCAGGTCCAGAAACTCCTCTCACAAATGGAGCTGGGTGACCAAAAACCTAGCCAGCTGCTGAGGAGGATGCGGGACCTGGCGCGAAACAAGTTCACAGACAGCACCATCCGCATCATGTGGACGAACCACCTTCCACCCTACGTCCGCTCAGTCCTCGTCGTCAGCGAGACATTTAGTCAGAAGGCAACGCTCGACGAAATATCACTATTGGCAGACAAAATGATGGAAGAAACGCAGCACACACACCAAATATCCGCAGTCACGACGATACCAGCAATGCAGCCGCAACCGCTTCCACTCGTCCCTCAAACGCCAACGTCACACTGTGAAGGCCACGACGACACAGCTTTTCTAGTCGCAGAATTGAGAAGACTGTCGCTAGAAATCGCCGAACTTCGAACAAGATCACAGAACGAGACCCGCCACAACCGCCATTCATCAATTCCGATTCCGACACGCATCTGAGTATCATTTAATTAGGAGTTACTCTCAACACCAACCAGTCTCTCCTAAAGCTGTTTACTAACTAATTGTTATTATACTATGTTTCTTTGTTCAATTATAACATCGTTACATGTTTAGTTTTTTAGCGCCATCTAGGTTTTGCCCGGAAATCCCCTAACGGGTTACAATTACAATCCAAAGTATGGAGAATGAAATGACAGTCCTCTTGTTTTAATGGTCCTTGCCTAAACTATATATAGTTATTAGAGATGGGCCGACTAGTCGGGAACGCCGACTATTCGGCATCATTTGTAGTCGGCCGATTAGTCGGCGACTAGTCGGCAAAAAATGCCGAATATTCGGCTCTGTTGCCTAGGGGAGAATACAGAACTTACAGAAGAAATTAAACCATATTTTTCTTAATTATTTTATATTTTTACGTACTTTATTGAAATACAAAAAAAATATAAACTTAATTAAAAACTGATTAAAACACGAACGCGTGACAACAAATGGCGGGGAGACGAAGCGAACCGAGCGTTTCCGATTGCACCCGAACATAGCTAATAACTACGATCGGCAATGCCGACTAGTCGGCCGATTAATCGGCAAATTGAGAACCGATTAGTCGGCCGACTAGCTAGTCGGCAAAATCCGTAGTCGGCCCATCTCTAATAGTTATTAAATGATAAATATTAAATATTCATTCACAAATGACAGGTATTACAACATCATTGAGCAAACCAGAGCCAGGTCCCGCGACGCCGTGCTACGTGCGACTGGAGCGCATGCTAGTCTGGCCGGGCCTGGTGGCGTGCAGCGTCGGCCGCAACTCCTACAAGCTGTGGAAACTCCACGATCAGCCCGAACAGTGGAGGCGCCATGAACATTTTGGAAGTAAGTGCTACGAAAAGTTCTAAGCCTAAGAGCGCTTTCACATTGTACGACACGATATCGCTATCGGGCCCACATGGGACTGAATGTACTATTATTAAGATCTGTACAACTATGGTTTGCAATAAATGCTATGACTATGTCTCCAATAGCCGATATCGTGTGATGTCTTCACATTATCTCCGATAGAATTGTGTCCGAACGGCCATTTTTCGAGCTTTGTGCGAGCTACGCCAGCCTATAATAGGGAACTTGCACGACGAAGGTGCTGCCAACTGGTGCCGCCAATCTAAATCAAGTACCCTCTCATGCTGGGGTAACATTGACGGAAACGCCGTAATTTATGGGTCATTCTCAAAAATGATGTCCGTAGATAAGGCTTTATAAAACAACCTCTTAGTCTTGTTCCTCTGTGTAACGAAAGTTAACCATATAAATTGTATGGTAAATTTCGTTACACAAAGGAACAAGATTAAGAGGTTGTTTTATAAAGCCCTAATTACGGACATCATTTTTTGAGAATGACCCTTATCGCGTTGAAGGACGATTAACGTCAGTGTAGCTACGACTTACTATATTTGACATTGACACTTACATATTATCATTGACATTGACAGCTTGATTTGACAGGGGCGATAGTTTCCTTTATTGTCCGCCCGTGTCTCTTCGTGCACGTTCCCTATATGTCCCTCCACCAAAATTACGTCCCATGCGCAAAACGTCTTCGTTGCAAATGACCCCTTGTGCAAAATGCCCTGTTCGCAAAAGGGCTCTTAGCTAGGCTTCATTACATTCGAATTTAAAAAATTATACCATTGTATTTTTTTATGTTACTAACAAGCCATTTTCTAATTTCAGGGCATACGGAATTGATTGAAAATCATTATATAAAACCAAAGTGTGAACCAGATAACACAGAGGATATTCTCAAAGGAATTGACACAAACAGCGAAGTTAAAACACTTCCAACTTTGACGCCTGAACTTGGATTTGAGGAAGAAAGCGCAAAAACAGAACATAAACTACAGAATAATATATCAAACGTACCTACAAATTATATTTGCGATGATTGTGGCGCCAACTTTACAAATAAGTCTGTTTTAAAACAACACATACGCACTCACTTAGATACTTCAATACAAACTCAAACGACACACAAGAAGCGATATCAATGCGGTGAGTGTGGCTACAATTGTTTAAAAAAAAGTGCCTTACTGAGGCATCTGAAGACTCACATAGATGACAAACCCTACAAATGTAGCCGCTGTACATATAGATGCGCCTGCAAAGATTCTTTAATAGCCAACAAGCACAACACCGAAAACTCTTTCAAATGCAGCATCTGCAACTACAAGTCCCATAGAAAAGTAAACTTGACAAACCATCTGAAAAAACACACCATTGGCAAGCCTTTCAAATGTAACTATTGTAACTACGCCACTCAATATAAAAACTGTTTGAATAGCCATGAAGCAATACACACCGGTGAGAAGAAGTTTAAATGTGACGAGTGCGATTTCAAAAGCATCCAGAGTTCTACCTTACGGAGACATCAAATCCTCCATTCTGGAAAGAAGCCTTTTAAATGTAACCAATGCGCCTACAGATGCAGCGACAAACATTATTTACAAAGACATTCGAGGATACACACCGGAGAGAAACCTTACCAATGTAGCTATTGTACTTACCGATGCTGTAAAAAGGAACACCTGTTAAGTCACGAAAGGACACACACTGGTGAGAAGCCTTTTAAATGTAGCTACTGTGACTACGCTTGCAAGCAGTATACAAGTTTGACAGTTCACCGGAGGATACACACCGGTGAGAAGCCTTACAAATGTAACTACTGCGATTACTCCACCAATCAGAAACCTCATTTGAACACACATCTGAAAACACACACCGGGGAGAAGCCCTTTAAATGTAACCAATGCGGTTACAAATGTAGTGAGAAAAGTAGCTTACGGATTCACCAAGTGATACACACGGATGAAAAGCCTTATAAATGTGGCATTTGCGACTATAGAACCCGGCATGCTAGCAGCTTACAAATACACCAGAGAATACATAACGATGATAAACCATATAAATGCAGCCAGTGTGATTATTCAAGTCGCTATAAGCCGGGTTTAGAGCAACACCTCAAGAGACACTCCGGAGAGACTTTGAAATGCGCCCACTGCACTTATAAATGCATGCGAAAGGCAACTCTAATAAAACACTTGAAACTCCACAACAAACAGTTTAAATGTAGGCAATGCGGCTACAAATGTCTTAAAAAGAAACACTTGGAGTATCACCGGAGAACGCACTCCGGGGGTAAGGTTTTTGAATGTGACCACTGTCCGTTCACATGTTACCGGATGAAGAAGATGACCTCTCATGCGAAGATCCATTGGGACAACAAGCCACATAAGTGTGGTCAGTGTATTTACTCAAGCGCCCGCAAGTCTGCCTTAGTAAGGCACCTAAAGAAATGGCACTGATGAATAACATAACTGAAGAACCTTTTTGTCATAGAGCCTTATTGTGATAAGGCTCTATGACGCTCTATAGGGAACGTGCACGAACTATATATAGGTGGCAGCACTAAACGACAAAAGAGACACGGGCGGACAATAAAAGAAACTATCGCCCGTGTCAAATCCAGCTGTCAATGTCAAATATAGTAAGTCGTAGCTACACTGACGTTAATCGTCCTTCAACGCGATAAATTAACGTTATTAACGGCGTTTTCGTCAATGTGGCCCCAGCATGAGAGGGTATATGATTTAGATTGGCGACACCAGTTGGCAGCACCTTCGCCATGCACATTCTCGCCCGTAAATCGCTGGTGTGATAAGGCCCATAGTCTCGACAGATAACATTAATTTTCTATGACAAACTAACGAACAACAAAAACTAGATGGCGCTAAAAAACTAAACATTTAACGATGTTGTAATTGAACAAAGAAACATAGTATAGTAACAATTAGTTTGTAAATAGCTAATAATAGATAAATTCTAACATTGAAATACTGTGTCACACTTGCAAAGTTGAATAATTGTAAATAATATAATTCTTATAGAGTCTGTGCGGAAAGAGAATAGGCGTGGCTAAAAACGGAACTAACCTAACCAGTATGGCATTTTATTTTTTTGCAAATACGGTAGAAAAGCATTACAGCGCCCTCAAATCTAAATCCTATTCTCTTTCCGCCCCACAGACTCTACCAAGCTTATACATAGATGGCGTTGTAAATATCGGGGAACAGCTTTTTGTATGGAAAATTACAGCCCTCATGTTTTAATGGTCCTTGGTTCGAACCAATGTATTTACTAAAAATATTTTTATTCTTGAGAATTGAATGTGGAAACAAAGACAATGTTTATTACAATTGGTGACAGATATACAAACACCAAATACGTTGAAAAATTAAACGTGATCTACTTACTCTTCTATAATCCGGCCATGACTTCTTGCTCATGAAAAATGTTCACTGTATTTAGTTCTTGCTTCAACAACTATAAAGTAAGTATTGCTCAAGGACCTTAAAATAAATAGCCGGACGGAGCATCACTAACAAAGAACTGAAGCAAGTCTAATCGGCCGGCTACCTATCTGTGTGTGCTACTCGCAATAGGAAAAAACTAGTTGATGGGTGCGTGCGGCTCGTAAGTACAAAGCAGCCGGCGTATTAGAAATGTCTTCAGTTCTCTATTGGGGAGCCTCCGTCCGGCTATTTATTTTAAGGTCCTTGGTATTGCTGATATCAACAACAAAAATGATATGCAGTCAGCTTTATACCTACGAGAGCCCATAATATATGGCAGCTGCGACCAAAAAATGATTATTAAAACTTTAAACCAATATATTTTTGTTTTTGTGTTCTCGGAAAACGATTTCAGTGATATATCCTTGTCCCCGTTACTGTCCCAAAACAAATCTTCACCAGGACTTGGTCTACTTGTATGCCCAATTTCAGCTCAATCCATCCAGTTGTTACCCCATTATTAAGTAACAAATATCCAAACAACACCTCGAACTTTCGCATTTATAATATTAGTGTGATCTGATTAGTGAGATGGCATTTTATTGTATCTCGGTTCCTTCACAATATTATTATCTTCAGCGAAAATGTAGTTACAGTAACCAAAATTTTATATAAAGAAATACAAAACAATCCCACTTACTGTAAAAATTCAAACATATTAGTTAAAAATACAAAAACCTTTTATGTCTCCTGAAATCTAGACTTCGAAACATCAACCCGTAACAAAGTGAAAGATTAATTTTGGTTTCTGATAAAACGAATCGAAATATGTTAGAAAAAACGCGGGTAACCACTGGATGCGAGCAGCACATAGCAGACAGTGGTGGAGATCCTTGGGGAAGGCCTATGTCCAGCAGTGGACGTCTTTCGGTTGTTATAATGATGATGCTAACAACGAATTAATAATTAATCTAATTTAACCAAATTTTACACAACACCATCATATCCTCGACCGTAGGCTGAATTACGATAAGGGATAGGCAAAACAATGTCCCTTACCTTACCGTAATTCAGCCTATGGTCGACGACATTACCCTTTTTCAGTGGTGTATTGGTCGTATCGATATGTTTTCTAATCGATAATCGTACTGAACGAAATAGTAAACATCTAATTCTTCAATTCCTGAACGTACAACTGATAACATTATATATAAGTATCAGATTATATTATACTACTCTTTGATCAGATCTGTCAAAACGGTTGAGGTTATGTTTGTTTATTTACTATTTTGGATTCCAAAGAATCAAATTCACTAAATACGTTATTTCAGTCGAAAGTTATGAAGAATACTGTAGATTTAAGTAGCATTACGGAAACTAAATACATGGACATTTCAATTTAACGAACCGTGTGCTGTTTGGTTTCACATTTGTGATTGTAAGATTTCTACCATAATACCAGTTATTGGAAGTGTTCAAATTCAAAACAATTTATTTGTCCAACATAGGTAATGAAGATGCTACAAATAATTACTTAGTGTCACTGTGTGGTACCTTGCGGCATACAAATTTAGTCGATGACATACATGCTGTTCATTTCAAACATAGAATACAATTACTTTATTTAGTTACTTTACAATTACTTTAGCGTTAGTTTGCACATTGTGATATAGAGTAAAAGGTCGCCTAAAGCACAAATGCCACCAAAGTGCAAGATAGCTCGCTTCAGGAAGATCAGCAGCGGAGCGAGCGCGGCGCGGGCTGGTGGCGGCGCCGCGGGTGCTGCAGCGCGCGCTGTTTCATGTCGCGATACTCTTCAAAGGTCAGCAATACACAAATAAAAGTCATCCCTTTGATAGATTTAATAGTACATTACACAACTAGGGCGGTAATACAAAGAAAGGCCGAAGAAGGCAGAAGTTTGCGGCCCGAGCTGCAAGCAAGGGACGTAAATATGCGATCGAGGGCTTTCTTTATTACCTCCCGTGTTGTGTACATTATTTTAAGTCTACAATTGGCTAGAAAACGGCTTTTTCCGTACGCGCAATGTGCGGAAAAAGCCACTTTATGGCCAGGTGTGGCATAAAATACGTTATTAATGTGATTTTATTCATTGGGTAACATACTTTCGATACCAGTTTAAAGTTTTCTAATATCTGTTATATTTACGGAATAATCGCGTGGCTTAACGACCCTGTATAGGTTGTCGTCAAATTTAGGGCTGCCATCTCCAAAATTTGACACCTAAGACAAAAATCGTAAATCCCCGGATTTTGGACCTCAAAACCCGGACACTTCAACAGCAACGCACTAGCTCTCGCGGGCCGTGAGTAGCAAACCCAGACTACAAATGAAACCCCGCCAGGATGTTCCCCAGATGCTCTCTAAACTAGGACAAATCCAGGAAAACCCGGACGAATGGCAGCCCTATCAAATTACAAATAGACAAACAAATCTGTCAAAAATTATTTAGTGTTTAAAGTATAGTGCATGGTATAAAATAGGGATGTAACGATACCGATACCGATATACCGGCCGATATATCGGTATCGCCGATATTATACAACCGATATTTTTACTTTACACTTTCAAGGTTGACTCTATGGTAAATATAGCCAGTAGTCATTGCCATTAGTCATAATAAGGACATACAAATATCTGAAGTTCATACTTCATTATTTAGCTAAGATATCGGTATCGCCGATATTAACTACAATATATCGGTATCGGTATCGTATCGGCAAAACTGTGTATCGTTACATCCCTAGTATAAAACATGTTCAATGCCAAGAACTCCACCATCAAGCAGGGCTCCAATACTGGTATTTTCTCCTTACAAAAATACTGGTTTTTTTTCGTTCTTTGGTTTATCATTTCATTATTATCGGGCAATCTAATAATACGAAATCATTACATAAATACGTGATTGACCTCTACATAAAAAGCATAAATAAGGCTTACTCTGGGATTTTGCAAAATACTCGTTCAGAGCCCTGCCATCACGTTCATTCTGTATGTAAATTTAAAAGCTTTGTAGTGAGTATTAATAATCATCAGATGAACAACTATTGTCAAATATAAGGTTCAAAGTCATTCCTGATAATGTATAGTAACAGAGTTGTAAAAGTCACAAAGCTTTTTGCACAAAATTTGACATCAACCCATACACTCTACTTCTATAATTTTGTCTAAGAAACATGTTAATTAAGCATTGTTTATTATTTCAGAGGTATTGCTAAGTGCATCAGGCCCTCGCAAAGAGACCACAGTTCACCCTTCTCAAGAGATGGCATCAAAGCACCATTGTCCCGTCTGCCGACAGATGTTCGAAGACATTTTTGACCTGACATCCCACGCGCGTACTCACAACGGCCCGGCGAGGAGCTACTCGCGAGCGCGGAAGGTGCCGAAGCCACCTGCCGTATTTGACGACACAGGACACCAAACACAAATGAACAGAAAACAGACTGAAGACACTTTCACTCTGAAACGCAATGAGCATTTGGGTAAACAAGTACCGGATGAGTCTGAGTTAACTTCCACTGCAGACAGTCATTCAGGCCACAAAAAAGACAATCTTATGCAAGATACAGTGACAGTGAAAGAGGATACCAAAGACAGATGCAATGAAAAAGGTGTGAGCCCGGAGGCAGCACAGATGGGCCTCTACAAAGACCATCAAATCAAAGACGAGCTGGTGCTGGGGCCAACTCTTCTACAGCCGCGAGATGATGCCTTCATTGTGCAAAATAACAATGAGACCGAGCCAACTAGCACTGTTGATAGTCCCACAGCTAATGATGAAGAAACTGTATCGCAAGATAGTGTGACAGTGAAAGTGGAACCTGAAGAGAGATGCTTTGATGAAGGAGTGACGGAGGCAATAAGTGTAGACCATCTGGAGTGTCCGATCAAAGATGAGTTAGTGAGAGATGAGAGATGCATCGAAGAAAGTGTGAGCCCAGAGGGTGCAGAGATAGGCTTCTACAAAGACCATCAAATCAAAGATGAGTTAGTTTTGGGGCCTGACCTTTTACAGGCTCCTGATGTTGCCTTTATCGTGTATCGTAACAATGAGCGAGAGCGCAGCACTGTTGACAGTTTCATAACCAATAGTAATGATACTGTGACAGTGAAAGTGGACCCTGAAGAGAGATGCTTTGATGAAGGAGAGACGGAGGCTGTAGCGGTAGACCATCTGGAGCATCCTCTAAAATGTAATCACTGTGACTACGCGACTAGCTTTGAAATCCTATTGTGCCAACATCTAATGACGCACACAGGTGACCAGCCTGGTAAACACGGTGGCAACAATCACGGTAGGAATGGACAGTTGACTATCTACAACAGAACACATAGCGGCGTGAAGCCTTTTCAATGTAGCAATTGCGATTATGCTGCTAATTATCATAGTCAATTACAACGACATCAATTGAAACATTCGAGTTACAAGGCTTTCAAGTGTAGCTACTGCGACTACAGCAGTCGTTTTTGGAGTAATGTAAGAAGACATGAAGTGAGACATTGTAAACATCGTCCCTGTATTATTTCGTTATTATATAACTATTGAAAGTCAAGTGTAAAGATGCTGCGACTATAATAAAGGTATCTGCAAAAATACACAAGGCATTGTGGGAAAATACCGACAAAAACTTTACCAGTTGCATGAAAATAGCGTCTTGTTATACTAAATATAATATTTAATTGTAAGTTAACCAATATATTTTAGTTTTAGTGTTCTTGGAAATTGATTTCCCCTCAATATAATATTTTCAGCGAAAATGTCACCTGCATTTTATTTTAAGTATACAAAACAATCTGACTTATTGTACATACGGCAGTCATTCCTTACGATACTCGATCTCGCAGGTAAAATCCTCAAAGCCCCGGCGGCTACAAACCGCGAGATCGCGTGTTCGATTGAAGCTTCGAATGCCTGGCTCGCTCAATCCATCTAGTTGTTACCCCGTTATTTAGCAACAACCATCCAAACCTCCAAATAGAGTATGTGCGGAAAGAGAATAGGATTTAGATTTGAGGGCGCTGTAATGCTTTTCTACCGTATTTGCCATACTGATTAGGCTAGTTCCGTTTTTCGCCACGCCTATTCTCTTTCCGCACAGACTCTATCATCACAAGTGGATGGATTGAGCTGAAATTTGGCATGCAAGTAGACAAAAGTCCTGGATTGACACATAGGATTCTTTATATCCCGGTAAAGAGTTCCTTTGGAGAGTACAGGGAACCACACGGGTGAAATGCGAAAATGCTAGTTTATAACATAAGGACAATTTTATTGTCTTCAGCGAAAACGTAGTTAATCTACATTTTGATTTTAAGAAATACAAAACAATCCGACTTGCTGTAAAAAATCCACCATTTTAGTTAAAATACAAAAAACTTTTTTATGTCTCCAGAAATCTAGATTTTGAAAAACTCAAGACAATTATTTCGAAAAATCGACCGGTACCGTAACAGAGTGAAAGATGAATTTTGGTTTCTGATAAAATCGAAATATATTATATCGCGGGAAACCACTGGATGCGAGCAGCACATAGCAGGCACTGGTGGAGACCCTTGGGGAAGGTCTATGCTATGTCCAGCAGTGGATGCCTTTCAGCTGGTATGATGTAATGATGATGAAAACGAATAATTAATCTAATTTGGCCATCTAGCGTGGCAATGCCGCCAGCCTTCTGGGCACCCTACCGCCCGGAAGAGACATGGGGGAGTTATTTTATATTTAGGGTTTATTTATGGTTTAGTATTAGGTGAATTATTCTTTTTAGTTAACTTTAATTTTTGTGAAGAAAAAAATTTAGCCAAATTTTACACAACATCATTTACATAATAACTACTATTAACAACGGGATATTTACCAGTAGTAGTAGGTGTCTTTATTATGTGAAACCTTTTTCGGTCGTGTATTGGTCGAATCGATATATTTTTTAATCGATAATCAAACTGGACGAAATAGTAAACATCTACTTTTTCAATTCCTGAACTGAACGTACCACAGATGACAGTACTTTTAAGTATCGTAACTGTCAAAACGGTTGAGGTTATGTTATGTTTGTTTATTTACTTACTATTACTATTTTTTTCGGAGTCCAAAGAATCAAATTCACTAAATACGTTATTTCAGTCGAAAGATATTAAGAATACTGTTGATTTAATTTGTAGTTTTAAGGTAGCAGTACCGAAATTAAAAAAAATACATGGACGTTTTCAATCCAACGAATTGTGTGGTGTTTGGTTTGTTGTTGGTTAAGATTTCTACCATAATACCAGTTATCGGAAGTGTTAGTTTGCTTGCGTCATAGTTTGCACATAGTGATATAGAGGTCACCAAAGCTGGCTTCAGGAAGATCAGCAGCGGAGAGGGTGCGGCGCGGGCTCGTGGTGGCGCCGCGGGTGCTGCTGCGCGCGCTGCCTCATGTCGCGACGCTCCTCTAAGGTTAGCCATAGACAAATTAAAGTCATCCGTTAGATATACTCTGTACTTTTAGGTATTTAAAAACAGGTAAACAAAAAAGCCACGTGACACGGGTCGTTCAGCCAGTGGTATTGCGCAACTGTGACAAAACGTTACTTTGATTGGCTGAACGACCCGAGTCACGTGGTTTTTTTGTTTACCTTTTTTTAAATACCTAAAAGTACAGAGTATAGATTTAAAAGCAGTTATTAATGCGATTTTATTCATTGGTAAGGCGGCCAACTTCACGTGAAGCCAAAATGGCTCATTTTTTAGCCGGAGGGGGGGAGTTTCCCTCTTGATAGTTTCATACGGTCACCTCCCACACTTTCAAAATATCTGCTAAGGGTCTAAATTATCCAGAACATCAAATCACACCAAAAAATTAGCATACCATGCTAGCTGCGAGAATGCGGGATGCTTAAGGCTTTTTCCGGGACATTTTTAAACAATATTTAAATGCAAGACCGGAGAATGGAATCCGGGACTGTCCCGCAGAATCCGGGAATGTCTCGCAGAATGCGGGACAGTTGGCCGCCTTATTCATTGGGTAACATACTTTCGATATCAGTTTAAAAGTTTTCTGATATCTGTTATATTTGCATAATAATCACCTGGCTACACTTAACGATTACACCCTGTATAGGTTGTTGTCAAATTACAAATAGGCAAACAAATCCTGGTCAAAAATGATTTACATCCCCTTACATCTCCATTAATTTTAGTATATGCCTTTTTATTTTCTATTTTTCTTAGTAATTTGTCTTGTTTTGACGCCTAGAGACCCTTTACATCTCTTAAATTGTAGTTTTATGTTTATTGAAATGTATTTAGTTAAGTCTAGTTTGTGATATGCAATGTAATATTGTCACAATTATTGTAATGTGTTTAAAAGAGAAACTGGTGAGTTTCTTCCGGCGCTTCTTCTCACCAGAATGTCATCTGCCGAAGCGCCAAAAGAATCAGACATGTGAAAGAGCCCTTGAGGCCTACTTGCAGAAATAAATTATTTCATTTCATTTCATTTCATTTAGTGTCTAAAGTATGGTTCATGGTATAAAACAATTTTCAAATAATACATTAAATAAATAAATAAAATAATTTATTTCTGCAAGCTCTTTTACATGTCTTATATTCTTTTTCTTTTGGCGCTTCGGGTAATGACCTTCTGATGAGAAAAAGCGCCGGAAGAAACTCACCAGTTTCACTTTTTCACCATTTTACAAGTGTTCCAACAATATGACGTTAATACAAGAGATTTCATTAAAACATTGCAGTAACTTAAAACTACATCTCTCTATGCATCCAAACAAGACAAATAAAAAATAGAAAATAAATTAATTGATACTAAAATTAATGGAGATGTAAAGAGTCTCCGTTGTCAAAATATTATGTTTTGGAGGTGTAAAGGATCTCTAAACGTCAAAATACAAATTGAGAATACTTATTTATATTATTTTTAACATATTCATTTGATGCCAAGAACCAACATCAAGTTCAATTTAGGAGCTTTGTAGTGAGTGTTAATAAGATGAACAACTTTTGTCAATTAAAAGGTTTTAAATTAATTCCTGATAATGCATAGTAGTTGTAAAAAGTCACAAAGTTTTTGCATAAAATTTGACATCAACCCATACACTCTACTTGAATAATTTTGACTAAGAAACATGTTAATTAAGCATTGTATGTATGTATGTAAACACTTTATTGCACTTAAAATCATACAGAGCCAGTACGAAGAACGATGGTTTATGTACAAAGGCGAACTTATCGCTGTAAGGGATCTCTTCCAGCTAACCTAGCTAGCATTGTGTATTTTTTCAGAGGTATTTCCAAGTGCATCAGGCCCTTGCAAAGAGACGGCAGCTCACCCTTCTTCTCAAGAGATGGCATCAAAGCACGATTGTCCCGTCTGCCGACAGACTTTCGAAGACATTTTTGACCTGACATCCCACGCGCGTACTCACAACGGCCCGGTGAGGAGCTACTCGCGAGCGCGGAAGGCGCCGAAGCCACCTGCCGTATTTGACGACACAGGACACCAAACACAAATGAACAGAAAACAGACTGAAGACACTTTCACTCTGAAACCCAATGGGCATTCGGGTAAACAAGTACCGGATGTCTCTGAGTTAGCTTCCACTGCAGACAGTCATTCAGGCCACACAAATGAAAGTCTGATGCAAGATATTGTGACAGTGAAAGAAGATACCGAAGATAGAGACTTTGAAAAAGGTGTGAGACCGGAGGCAGCATGGATGGGTCTCTACAAAGACCATCAAATCAAAGACGAGCTGGTGCTGGGGCCAGTTCTTCTACAGCCGCGGGATGTCGCCTTCATTGTGCAAAATGAGAAAGAGCAAACTAGCACTGTTGATAGTGACACAGCTAATGCTGAAAAATCTATATCTCAAGATAGTGTGACTGTGAAAGTGGATCCTGAAGAGAGATGCTTTGATGAAGGAGTGACAGAGGCTGTACGGGTAGACCATCTGGAGTATCAAATCAAAGATGAGTTGCTGAGAGACGAGAGATGCTACGTAGAACATGTGAGCTCAGAGGCTGCAGAGATAGGCCTCTACAAAGACCATCAAATCAAAGACGAGCTGGTGCTGGGGCCAGTTCTTCTACAGCCGCGGGACGTCGCCTTTATTGTGCAAAATAACAATGAGACCGAGCCAACTAGCACTGTTGATAGTCCCACAGCTAATGATGAAGAAACTGTATCGCAAGATAGTGTGACAGTGAAAGTGGAACCTGAAGAGAGATGCTTTGATGAAGGAGTGACGGAGGCTATAAGTGTAGACCATCTGGAGTGTCCAGTCAAAGATGAGTTGGTGAGAGATGAGAGATGCATCGAAGAAAGTGTGAGTCCAGAGGGTGCAGAGATAGGCTTCTACAAAGTCCATCAAATCAAAGATGAGTTAGTTTTGGGGCCTGACCTTTTACAGGCTCCTGATGTTGCCTTTATCGTGCATCGTAACAATGAGCAAGAGCGCAGCACTGTTGACAATTTCATAACCAATAGTAATGATACTGTGACAGTGAAAGTGGACCCTGAAGAGAGATGCTTTGATGAAAGAGTGACGGAGGCTGTAGCGGTAGACAATCTGGAGCATCCTCTCAAATGTAATCACTGTGACTACGCGACTAACTTTGATATCCTATTAAGCCAACATCTAATGACGCACACAGGTGACCAGCCTGATAAACACGGTGCGATAAAATGTAGCCACTGTGACTATACTAGTCACCATAAGTCTGTTGTAGCCCGACATCAATTGAAACACAACAGTGAAAAGCCTTTCAAGTGTAGCTACTGCAACTACACAACTCGTTATAAAAGGGATGTATCTAAACATGAATTGATACACACTGAAAAGCCTTTCAAGTGTAGCCACTGCAACTACTCAACTCGTTATGAGAGTAATGTAATTAAACATGAATTGACACACTGTGAGCCTTTTAAATCTTGCTACCGTGACTACACTAGTCACTATCAGTATAAGAATTTTGTAACCCAACATAAATTGAAACTGAACAATCAAAAGCCTTTCAAGTGTAGCCATTGCAACTACAGAGCACGTTTTAAGAGTAATGTAACAAGACATGAATTGACACACAATAAGCCTTTCAAATGTAGCCACTGTGACTATACTAGTCACCATAAGTCTGTTGTAGCCCGACATCAATTGAAACACAGCAGTGAAAAGTCTTTCAAGTGTAGCTACTGCAACTACAGAACTCGTTATAAAGTTCATTTATCTAAACATGAATTGATACACACTGAAAAGCCTTTCAAGTGTAGCCACTGCAACTACTCAACTCGTTATGAGAGTAATGTAATTGAACATGAATTGACACACTGTGAGCCTTTTAAATTTAGCTACCGTGACTACACTAGTCACTATCACTATAAGAATTTTGTAGCCGAACATATATTGAAACTCAACATTCAAAAGCCTTTCAAGTGTAGCCATAGCCACTGCAACTACAGATCACGTTTTAAGAGTAACGTAACAAGACATGAATTGACACACAAGCCTTTCAAATGTAGCCACTGCAACTACACTAGTAGTAGTAAGCAGATTGTAACTAAACATGAATTAACACATATTTTTGACTGAGACTGAGACCCATTGCCTCACAATACAATAGTTAGTTTTAATATCTACTTAAGTTTTTATTTTCTCTAGTTCTTATTTTTTTGTTATATTGTTATTTGTAGTGCATATTTTTTTGTTTAGTATAAGTTTCTGTGGCAATCAATGTTTTTCTGATTCTGATAAAAGTGATAAACAATATTCTCGGGATTTGTTGTCAATAGCGGGCTTATTAAACATAATTATAAAATGTACAGTACCCACAAAAGTCTTTAGTCTACAAAAATCTGAATTTTGAATCATCACACAACATTTTTCAAAACGTTGATAGGTTACCCGTAACGTAATGGATTGAAGGTTGAATATTTCTAGTGATAATAGTATATTACATAACTAGGGTGGTAATACAAAGAAAGGCCGAGATCGCAGAAGTTTGCGGCCCGAGATGCAAGCACGGGACGTAAATATGCGATCGAGGGCTTACTTTATTACCTCCTGTGTTGACTACATCATTTGATTTCTACACTTGGCCAGAAAGCGGCTTTTTCCGTACGCGCAGCGTGCGGAAAAAGTCAATTTATGGCCAGGTGTGCCATAAAACGTATAGTAGAGTCTGTGCGGAAAGAGAATAGGCGTGGCGAAAAACGGAACTAACCTAACCAGTATGGCAAATACGGTAGAAAAGCATTGCAGCGCCCTCGAATCTAAATCCCATTCCCTTTCCGCACAGACTCTATCTGATTTAACCCTTTAAGGGCAACTCTAACATCAACCGTTGTTGTTCGGGTGTGTTGTGTAGAGTATGTGCGGAAAGAAAATAGGCGTGGCGAAAACGGAACTAACCTAACCAGCAGTGGTTGGAAACTCCTATATAAAAAACTGGCCAAAAGCATGTCGGACCATGCTCAGTGTAGGGTTCCATAGCCGCATTCCGGGAGTGGGTAGTCAACGTGACAAAAAGTTCAATGGTTGGAATGTGCAGGGGTCAAAATGTTCATACGGACCGGCTGTCTATGTGGCAAAAAGTATGAACGTCAAAATGTGCAATGGTTAAAATGGACTGGAGTTAAAATGTGTTCGGGTCCAATCGAACAAATGTCATAATGTATAATAGCTAACGTGAACACGTGTTTAAATGCATCAAGGTAAAAACGTACATGTTAAATATAAGCATGCGAATGAATGACTCAAAATAATTAACCATGACACAACAAGAACATTTGAGCTTTCAATCGAGCATTTTGTCTATCACACCTTTTGTTGTACTTTCATTTTGAGATGTGTACCATTAGTCACTAAAACATTGTGACTATGATCATATATACATTTTGACACTGGGGCATTTTGACGTTTATACTTTTTGCCACATAGACAGCCGGCCCGTATAGACATTTTGACATCTGCACATTCCAACCATTGAACTTTTTGTCACGTTGACTACCCTCTGCCGGAATGCATAGCCGTAACAATAAGGTAAAAATACGATGTAGAAAAAGTACAACAACAAAAGAGCGTATCTTCATAGCAATTACGTCCTTTTGTTGAGAAGCGCAGTTTATCGGCAATAAATCAAAAACGGTACATTCGATCTTGTTCAAAATAATTTCCGTTGAAAGTATTAATTAAGCATTACCTTCGTGATTTTTTTCATATTTTTCGGACGCACGGTTTAGAAAATAGAGGGGGGGGGGGACACAATTTACACAACTTTCGGAGCGATTATTTCCAAATACATTCACTTAATCAAAAACATTACTTAGGAACCTAATAGTGTTTTTTAAAGAGCTGTCGAACTATGTACCACACGTTGATATTTGCTGAAAAAATTTTTTTTACTGTCTTTAACATGTATGGAGTGCCCCTCCTAAAAATATTTATTTTAATTAATTTATATACCAAACTAAGTAGCGGCTCATAAAAGACACCTATATTCCAAATTTCATCAATATCCATCATGTAGTTTTTGAGTAAAATGCCTGTGACAAACGGACAGACAGACAGACAGACGGACGGACATGACGAAACTATAAGGGTTCCGTTTTTGCCATTTTAGCTACGGAACCCTAAAAACGAATGTATGGCGATGATGTACTTCTACTGCCAACCTAAGAAACAGTTATATTGGTGGCAACACTTACACGAGTTGTCAACTGTCGACATGTCATGATGTCAAAGATTCATTTTTACTTCAAAATCCAACGTCTATGTATCATCTTTAAACACAAACTTTATTTCCTGGTATTTTGAGTGTTTTGAAACGTTGAGTCGAGCAAATTTGCTCCTCCGCTTGGGTTAGTCTCATCTCCATACGTCGTTATCGCGGGTGCAAAAACGATTTGACAGTACAGAAAGATTATAAAAAACAAGCAATAACAGACGCGTTCCTCATTTTGAGGAACATTTATGCTTACACGTACGAGTTTAAAATTTATCAAGATTAATTTCTATATTGCTGGATAAAATGTTAGCAATACGCTTATGGGTAATATTTTTCAACGATTCTGGAGATGAATGATTTCCACCCATTTTTAAGATGTACACATGATACGACTTCTGGATACGTCAACCTTTATATGCTTAGTGCAATCTATATTTTTTTTATTTCCATTTTTTTTACATTTGTGCTCTTAATTGCCAGTTATACAACCTACTAAAAAGAGTGTGTATGTATCATGTTTAAAATCAAGTTTTTTAAGTGAACGCATACAGTTTTTTGTTATTACTGAAATACTAAATTTGCGACTGTGCCATGTACGTGTGCGACTAATCATTTTAGTCGCATCTTTGGTTTTTCGTTCGGAAGGTTTATTATTTACCTTTGTAAAATGGGTATATTTTTAAACACTGATTTTGGACAAATGGGGTAATTTTTAGTCAATATTTTTGGACTACTTGTAGCTCCTTCTTAGACGACCACTATGATACCAATAACTCAAATCCGCCAAAAATGTTAGTTATGTTCTTTTTGTAAACATGCCTTCAATTTTTATAGACCTTTGCTAGCGAAAACTCTCCACATGTAAAGAGCTTCTTAGATGCTTATAGCTGTAGGCAGAATATGTCTGTTTCTACCACATAGACATTCTGTTATATGTACTCTTTATGTCATTTGTTACTGCACCCGCGATAACGACGTATGCTCATCTCGTCTAAAAAAGCAGCTGGTCTAAGCAGTTAACTGGTCTAAAAATCAAATGGTCTAATTAGCAACTCGTCTAAAAAGCAACTGGTCTAAGTAGCAATTTGTCTAAAACGCACCTAGCAGCTGGTCTAAAACGCTTCTCGTCTAAAACGCAACTGGTCTAAAACGCTACCCGCCAATAATGCAACTGGTCTATAACGTTCTTTGTCTAAATCTCATGCCGTCAAAAACTCATGTCTTCTAAACTCAAATTAGTCAGCACTGATTTGTATCAATCATAATATTTTTATTACCTATTATTTAAATTTTAAGTATCTATATGTACAGTCAACTCCTTTACTACAAAGACATGTGTCCACTTTTTCACCTTATTGTTATTGCATTGAGATAAATTCAAAAGTGGATACTTATTTTCGGTGTCTACATAGGTAGGTAGCCTACCTATTTGCGCTTGCGTTAAAGTATTTACCCGCAGCCCACTTCTATGTACAGCCGGCTGCAAAAGTCCATGGACGGATCGAAATCATTTTCCTATCACTATCTATCAGTCTAATATACAAACTGCATGTTGCTGGTTCAATAAGATTTCACTAGATGGCGTTGAAAACAACAAAAATCCCCACTACTTGGTCCAGGATTTAAAATGTAACCATTTCACATAACAATATTCAGCACGAAAGCAGGAAAACATCACATAATAGAATGAAGTTGTCATTAACAAACACGGTATCTATAATCTGAAGTGGCCAGTATGTTTCCGATGTAAAGGAGTTTGAATAATTATTGTTTCCACTTGCAGGCCAATCGGTCAGTACCTAATAAAAATTGTTTAAAAAATATTTTTTGATAGAAACCAATGTATTAGCTTTCCGTACATGAGATATGCATTTTCACGAGTAAGTACGAGTCGTTCTACTTTATTCTGGTAAGACCTTTAGACCAGTTGCTTTTTAGACCACTTGCTTATTAGACTAGCTGATTTTTAGACCACTAGCTACTTAGACCAACCGCGTTTTAGACCACTTGCTAATTAGACCATCTGTGCGTTAGACCAGTTGCTACTTAGACCAGTTGTTTTTTAGACGAGTTGCTAATTAGACCATTTGCTTTTTAGACAAGTTACTGCTTAGACCAGCTGCTTTTTTAGACGAGATGAGACTAACCCGGGTTTTTGGGGCCTACGAGTCTGAATCTGAAATCAGAATTTTTTCGTTCATACAAAAAATATTTTTTTTTCATACAACTAAAAAAAGTAAATTTTGCGAGCCCGAAGGGTGAGGTTCAGGGTACAAGGACGAGCCCCGCGGAGGGCCGCAGACCCGACGCGTCGTCACCTTGGCAACCTCTCCTCATCCCCAAGTAACCTAAAGCGAGGCCGAAGCTCCGCGTAGGGCCGAAGCTCCGCGTAGGGCCGAAGGCCCGAAGCGTCCGAATAGTCCCAATTTTCTCTATATCCAAGTATATTTAAGCTCCTCGAGGGAGTGTCAGCGATGCGAGGCCGAAGGCCGAGCTCCGCGTGGCACCGAAGGTGCGGAGCGTCACAGCGCCGCTCCCAATTACGCGAGCCCAAGGGCCGCAGGCCCGAGGGGCGAGCCCACCCAGATCCTTACAACCCTCACAGTATCTTATAGCTCTCCCGAGGACGGCAGGCCCTCGGGGGAGCGTCAGTGACGCGAGGCCGAAGGCCGAGCTCCGCGTAGCACCGAAGGTGCGGAGCGTCACAGCACCGCTCCCACTTACGCGAGTCCAAGGGCCGCAGGCCCGAAGGGCGAGCCCACCTAGATCCTTACTACCCCCTAAGTATCTTATAGCTCTCCCGAGGGCTGCAGGCCCTCGGGGGAGCGTATGCGACGCGAGGCCGAAGGCCGAGCTCCGCGTAGCACCTCGCGTCACTGACGCTCCCCCGAGGGCCTGCCGTCCTCGGGAGAAGTATAAGATACTGTGAGGGTTGTAAGGATATGGGTGGGCTTAAATATACTTGGATATAGAGAAAATTGGGACTATTCGGACGCTTCGGGCCTTCGGCCCTACGCGGAGCTCGGCCTTCGGCCTCGCTTTAGGTTACTTGGGGATGAGGAGAGGAGAGCTTGCCAAGGGGTCGACGCGTCGGGCCTGCGGCCCTCCGCGGGGGTCAGCCTCGGACCCTGAAGCTCGCCCTTCGGGCTCACACAATTGACTTTTTTAGTTGTATGAAAAAAAATATTTTTTTGTATGAACGAAAAAACTCTGATTTCAGATTCAGACTCGTAGGCCCCAAAACCCCCCCCATACTGAATTTCGGCCCCCTCGGACTAATTTGAAAATCAGCCACCATATTGAAGTCGCCATCTTGAAAAAAAAAACAAATGCCACTCTCTTTGTCTTGCAAACCTCTAAGACATTTAGTCAAGCACCCATAATACTTTTTAATTTTTCTGTGATTGTACCCGTTTTGTTACGTTATTTACAAGATTATTTGTACCAAAATCGAAGTACCATAGTCAGTTCGGCGCTACCCACGGTCACTTAGACGACTGCAGTTCCGTTGTTTACAGCTCGATTTTAATGATTTAAAGTTTATTCGAAAAGTGATAAATGTATCTATTTTTTTTATAATATTCCAAATTTCCATAATCCTAACGGTTTCCGAGTTTTTCACATGTTAAAAAAAGTTTGATTTTACAAATTGTAGTTTTTTGAAAATATTTCATTTGGTTTTAGGTTTACAGTATTGAATCTTTAGAATAAAATAATGTTCATTTAATTATCTTTCATTTGACACCCTATTTGAGTAAATCGGCCCAGTAGTTATCTAAACATAGCGTAAGTAGAATAGGCCCGGCCGCCATTTTTGTTACGTCATAGCTACCCCCTCCATACCCCTAGGAAGTGACTACCGCACTTTTTATGTTCAGGAAAATATGCCGAATAAGTACATACCAGTAGTTCGTATGGCGGAGATGAGTCACACGAAAATCGTTATTTGAAGACTTTTTCACAATTGGGTCCCACCCACACTATACTGTGAGTTAAGTAAACCGCATAAAAACGTACGAAAAATATATGTAAAATAGAGGAATAAACAAAATGTACACCTAAACTGTTTTTTTTTTTTTCATTTCTTGCAGAATAAATAGAATATGGGTCAAGGTATAGTCATTTCGGTATCAATTGGTACCGGTTAAGGAAATCACTAATATCGGTTTTTTTTTTTTGCATCAGTAAACTTTGTAAATTATTTAGAATGGTATGGCAACTTTTTTTTTTCTTATGTTGGTTCAGAACCAACAGCATCGTCATACAATGCGTTCAGAATTTTTGACGTGATAACGTCTTATAATTCGATGAAGCCGGCTGCACGCACGAAAAAGTGTGACGTCATTTGCCGTTACCTTGCGGGGCCGTTACCTTATCAACTCGAAAAAACAGTAAGCGCCGCAGGATTTCATACATCTGATACATCTTACGCGTTTTTACGCAAACTAACTTTATCAACTCGAAAAAACAGTAAGCGCCGCAGGATTTCATACATCTTACGCGTTTTGGAAAGTAAATTTTTGGTCAGCCGTTATTAAAATTGATCCGCAAAAAAAAATAAGCAGTTAAATCATTTGGGCAGCATACAAAGATTTGGCTGGCAATAAATAAAATCGGGCGGCAACTCTTCTTCAGCAAACAGTTTACAAACGGTTAACATTTTAACCAATATTAATCTGCTTTTTTTATCATTTGGCTGCCTAATAAACAGTCGAGCTGCAAAATAATTACTTGGGCAGCAAGATTTTACAATTGGTCAGCAGAGAGTTTAATTGAGATATACAGGGTATCATCAATGGCCACTGCATCCTTGACGGATGATTGTTGCAACGCTGCGTTACATTTGTGTGTTTCGGTTGCAGCTTCGCTTGTGGCTATATAAGCCGATGGCGGCACGGCATATTTTGCCGCAGATGTCGCATGCATATTGTAGTGCAGGAAGTGAAGCATCATTACTGGAGCGAAGTTTCCTTAATTTCTTTTGCTGCAGGTTATCCAGCCACACTTCATCGTGTCTCTTAATTCCAGTGCTGAGGTCCCTGCGCCACTCTGGTCTCATTCCTGCTCTTTGTTCCCAGCCGCCAGTATCAATGCCAAAACATTCCATGTCACGCTTGCAAGAGTCCCTAAACCGCAACATTGGACGTCCCACAGGTCTTTTTGCGTGTGCAATCTGGCCCATCATTACTTGGCGGGGTAATCTCTCTGAGTCCATTCGGTGTACGTGGCCCAGCCAGCGGAGTCTCCTCTGTTTAAGGATCGCTGTGATGCTGGTGGAACCAGTCTTCGCAAGAACAGCCCTATTAGACATTCTGTCTCTCCAGGTCACTCCCAGAATAAATCTTAGACAACGCATATGGAAAGCGTTCAGTTGGCGCTCTTGTTTAGCGTAAGTAGTCCACGTCTCCGATGCATATAAAAGAGTACTGAGTACACAAGTCTGGTACACGAGAACTTTGGTGTTAATAGTGAGCTTATCGTTTCTCCAAACCCGAGTATGAAGTCGTCCAAAGGAAGTGGAAGCTTTGCCCAAGCGAGAATCTATTTCTTTGGTGTTAGAAAGCGTAGATGTTGTTATAGAACCAAGGTAGCAAAAGTGATCAACGACTTGCAGTATTGAACCATCGAGCCGGATGTTAGGAGTGCTGTCCGTTCCCTGAACCATAATCACGGTTTTTTTGGCATTGACGCTCATGGAGAATAACTGACAAGCATGGCCGAATCTCTCGATCAGTATCTGGAGGTCCTCTTCAGAATGGGTAACAAATGCGGCATCGTCTGCATATAAGAGCTCCCTGGCAATTAAGTCAGTCCGCCTAGTAGTTGACTTAAGACGGTTGACATTAAATAGTCGGCCATCCTTTCTAGTATGCAGGTGCACCCCAACGTCGCAGTCCTTGAAAGCAACTGCAAGCAGCGCCGAGAAGAATATTCCAAAAAGAGTTGGCGCAAGAACACAGCCTTGCCTGACACCTCGGTTCACGCTGAAGGGCTCTGATGTATCGCCATCGAACACCACGGAAGCGCACATGCCATCGTGAAAAGCTTTAATCAAAGATAGTAAAGTAGGCGGACAACCAACTCTATCGAGCACCACATAGAGACCTTCCCGGCTTACGGTGTCAAACGCTTTGTTCAGGTCAACGAAGGCCATGTAGAGCGGGACGCGATGTTCGCGGCACTTTTCTTGGAGTTGACGAAGGGTAAAAATAAAAATCATGTCGTCTGTCGAACGGCCTGCGCGAAAGCCGCACTGAGACTCAGGATAGATACGCGTTGCTAAGATCTCAAGTCTTTTCAAAACCACCTTTGCAAATGCTTTACCAGCAATACTCAATAGCGAAATACCTCTATAATTGTTGCAATCCCCACGATCACCCTTGCCTTTGTACAGAGTAACGATGTCTGCGTCCCTCATATCCTGCGGTACTGTGCCTTCGCTCCAACAGCGCAAAAGGAGAGCGTATAGAGAGTGTGACACACATGTAAGATGTAGAAGTTCAGCAGGCAGGTTATCACGGCCAGTACTTTTGCCAAATTGTGACACCCTGTATATATCACAGTGACACCCAGTATATATCACAGTGACACCCTGTATACATCTCAGTGACATCCTGTATATATCACAGTGACATCCTGTCTCTATTACAGTGACACCCTGTATATATCACAGTATCACTCTGTATCTATCACA
Source organism: Eudemis profundana (assembly GCA_947034925.1). NCBI lineage: Eukaryota > Metazoa > Arthropoda > Insecta > Lepidoptera > Tortricidae > Eudemis > Eudemis profundana. The sequence continues at coordinate 12,642,023 of OX344819.1, read as the reverse complement.
GTGACACTATGTATATATCACAGTTACATCCTGTATCTATCACAGTTACACCCTGTATATAACACAGTGACACCCTGTATATATCACAGTGACACCCAGTATATATCACAGTGACACCCTGTATACATCTCAGTGACATCCTGTATCTATCACAGTGACACCCTGTATATATCACAGTGACATCCTGTATCTATCACAGTTACACCCTGTATATAACACAGTGACACCCTTTATATATCACAGTGACACCTGCTACTTGACAGCTGACAATTACCGAATGACAAAATGCGCACACGATTGGCGGCAGAATAGTTGCGCCCAGTTAGGTTTTATTGCCCCCCTTTTTTTTGATGAACAAAATGAAATATTTTGCTTACCTACTGATTGCTTACCAAAATTTGATTAACCGTAGATCGCTTAATGCAGCTCAAATATTTAATTTGCTGACCAAAATAATTTAGAGCAGATCAGTATATCATTAATTGCAGCCTGATTTATAAATGTTTGCTAACCATAAGTTGCTTACCAACTAGCTATTTTGGCTGACCAAATACATATTTCTGATGACCAAAATATGAATATTTTGCTGATCGATTAAATGATACCCACGCGTTTTTGCGCAAACTAACTTTATCAACTCGAAAAAACAGTAAGCGCCGCAGGATTTCATACATCTTACGCGTTTTTGCGCAAAATAGGTACTTTATATTATATTATTCCAGCACTAAAGTCGTTAAGACGATAGTTTCTTACAAATTGTTAATAAATTAGCCCAGGGTTTCCCAAACTGTGCGTCGCGACGCCCTAGGGAGTCGCGACACTGTCCCAGGGGCGTCGCGACACGGGAGTTTCAAGTCGCCGTAAGTTAAACCTATAACGAACGACCCGCACGTGTCTTAGTTTACAAGGGCGTCGCAAAAAGTTTACAACCTGCCAAAGGAGTCGAAGTGTAAATAAGTTTGGGAACCCCTGAATTAGCCCTTATTCCCTAAGATACGGCTATCAAAATCTCTATTGAATGACAAGAGACACTGCTGAGTTTGGCAAAAATCTTTAAATTTAAATAGTGGATGCTGCTTTGGCAGTTCCGTTTTACGCCTGCTTTAATCGTAGTTTAAAAATTATTAAAACAAATCTTTGACATTATATTCGTGGAACGGCAGATATTTACACTGGCCACTTAGCCATCATTTTAGCGTGTCAATGTCATTGTAGCAGCTTATTGGGAAAAAAGTCGAAGTCCAAGTCCAAGTCAAAGTCAAAGACAAAGTCAAAGTCAGTCAAAGTCAAAGTCAATGTCAATTTCAGTCAAAGTCAAAGTCAGGGTCAACGTTATCACGTTCGACTATCGTCAGTAAACCGACTTTACAGACAACCGATTTTTTTACTATGAAGTTCCGTCTCTTAAAACGTAGTGATTATATTCTCTTTGCTGTCGATGGAGCCGGCTGCACGCACGAAAAATGCGGCGTTATCTCGCTCTGAGGCGTTCCATATAATGTCAATTGTTTTTTTTTTTTACAATGTTCATAGTTTTTACACGTTGTCTCACGTTCAACAACTATCGTCAGTAAACCAACTTTACAGACAACCGATTTTTTTTTGCAAATACGGTAGAAAAGCTTTACAGTACAGCTCTCCCAAATCTAAATCCTGTTCTCTTTCCGCACAGACTCTATTAGTTGTATCGATTTATTTTTTATCGATAATCGGACTATCGGATCTTTGAATTCCTGAACGTACCACAGAGGAAGTATACAAGTATCTGTCAAAACGGTTGAGGTTATGTTAAGTTTGTTTACTTATTTATTTCCGATGCCAACGAATTAAATGAATTAAATACAATTTCTGTCCAAAGATAAATTGATTTGTTGATATAAGGTGTTCATTCATACCAAAAAAAATTCATGAACGTTTTAAATTCCACGAACTGTGTGCTGTTACTGCCGTTCGGTTTCATATTTGTGATTGTGCGATTTCTCTAATATCAGTTCGATATTAGAGAAATAAGATTCGGAAGTGCTGAGTTGCACCACTAGCAATATCCCAGAATGGTGATATAGAGGAAAAGGTCGTAGAGAGCACAAATGTCGCCAAAGTGCGAGAAGTAATAGCCCGCCACAGGAAGGTCGGCAGCGGAGCGCCCGGGGCGCTGCGGGGGCGGCGCGAGCTCGTGCTGGCGCCGCAGGTGCTACAGCGCGCGCTGCCTGATGTCGCGACGCTCCTTAAAGGTTAGTACTGGTCAAATCTAAGTTCTAAACGGGTGGTTGGTACATTTTGCGTAGGTGTAAACACTTGTCATTGGCCTTAAAACATCTGTGCACATGTTATAAATCCTCAAAATCAGCCATCAGGACTAATAATTGGACTTTCCTAACAGTATTGATGCCTGTATTATTATGATTTTGCATACATTATAATTACACTGCCACACATAAACACTTATTTTACATTACTGCAACTTGCAATAATGATGGTCATTATATATATCGCACACCTAGATAAAGGGCCTCACAACTCAAAATAATCCAAAGTTGAGTTATTGCGATTATCAAAATCTGCATCAAAAATTACACTTACTCCAAAGACACCTGTGTTACAATTTCCAAAAATAATATTTTGAGGTGTGCTGCTCTTTATCTAGGTGTGCGATACATGAGAGGATTTATAAGGGTAGATAAAACATTTTTTTTTCTTAGCGGTCTAGTTATAAGCATCCAACCATCAACTTTTGGGTCAATCCGCGTAACTCGGACACGACATCGAAAAAATAAACTATTGAATTTGGAATGTTGTTGATTGTAAAATAAACAAATAAGGGTAGATAGAAGAAATTTCATAACGTTAAGTCAATAACAAGCCAACCATTGTCATAATTTTCGACATTGTAAGTGCTGCTTGCGGAAGAAACTTAAAACGTAAAATAACATCGATGTAACGTGAGTTCGTAAAGTTTTATATTATATTTTAAAAAATGTGTATCTGTAATTTAATTTGGTTAACAATTAAAGAAGCTTGATTATTTATGTAATTGTTTTGTTATTTTGTTAGAACTAATTCATTCAAAAATCAAAGGGAAATCAATAAACGAAAAAGGCATAAAACTCCATGTCCATTTTATGTAGTGTGAGTCTTGGAGTTATTTTCTACTTTTCTCTTATTTTTATGATTTCATGGAGATAAAGTACATCGATAAATTATTCGCAGTAATGTCCCTTGTGATATTATTATCAAGTTTTCAATATAGATAGAAATATTTTTCAAATATACGACAATATTGTTACAAATAGTGACTATGAAGTAACGTGCGTCACCGTGGATTTAGCCTTTTTAAAAATACAAAATTTGTCAACACTTTTCTGATAATGCATAGTGATAATGTGTAGTAGGTGTCTGTAGTAGTAACAGTGTAGTAAATGTGACATCAACCCATACACTCTATTTAGGCATATAACTTTATCTAAGAAATATTTTAATAAAGCATTGTGTATTATTTCAGATTCAATGACAAGTGCATTAGGCCCTCGCAAAGAGGCGGCTGCTCACGATCACGAGCTAGCACTAGCTACCAAGAAAAGGGTGTATGAAGATAAGCGACAGAATGCTGTGCAGCCAGACTCGGGCCTGAAGCCCCACGAGGCAACGCAGCCACAGTACAAATGTCAGATGTTCGAGGACATGTTTGACCTGACATCACATGCGCGTACTCACAACGGCCCGGCGAGGAGCTACTCGCGATCGCGGAATGCGCCGAAGTCACCTGCCGTATTTGACGACACAGGACACCAAACACAAATGAACAGAAAACAGACTGAAGACACTTTCACTCTGAAACCCAATGGGCATTCGGGTAAACAAGTACCGGATGTCTCTGAGTTAGCTTCCACTGCAGACAGTCATTCAGGCCACAAAAATGAAAGTCTGATGCAAGATACTGTGACAGTGAAAGAAAATATCGAAGACAAAGACTTTGAAATAGGTGTGAGCCTGGAGGCAGCATGGGTGGGCCTTTACAAAGACCATCAAATCAAAGACGAGCTGGTGCTGGGGCCAGTACTTCTACAGCCGCGGGATGTCGCCTGTATTGTGCAAAATAACAATGAGAAAGAGCAAACTAGCACTGTTAATAGTGCCACAGCTATTGATGAAAAATCTGTATCGCAAGATAGTGTGACAGTGAAAGTGGATCCTGAAGAGAGATGCTTTGATGAAGGAGTGACAGAGGGTGTACGGGTAGACCATCTGGAGTATCAAATCAAAGATGAGTTGCTGAGAGACGAGAGATGCTACGTAGAACGTGTGAGCTCAGAGGCTGCAGAGATAGGCCTCTACAAAAACCATCAAATCAAAGACGAGCTGGTGCTGGGGCCAGTTCTTCTACAGCCGCGGGACGTCGCCTTTATTGTGCAAAATAACAATGAGACCGAGCCAACTAGCACTGTTGATAGTCCCACAGCTAATGATGAAGAAACTGTATCGCAAGATAGTGTGACAGTGAAAGTGGAACCTGAAGAGAGATGCTTTGATGAAGGAGTGACGGAGGCTATAAGTGTAGACCATCTGGAGTGTCCAATCAAAGATGAGTTGGTGAGAGATGAGAGATGCATCGAAGAAAGTGTGAGTCCAGAGGGTGCAGAGATCGGCTTCTACAAAGACCATCAAATCAAAGATGAGTTAGTTTTGGGGCCTGACCTTTTACAGGCTCCTGATGTTGCCTTTATCGTGCATCGTAACAATGAGCAAGAGCGCAGCACTGTTGACAATTTCATAACCAATAGTAATGATACTGTGACAGTGAAAGTGGACCCTGAAGAGAGATGCTTTGATGAAAGAGTGACGGAGGCTGTAGCGGTAGACAATCTGGAGCATCCTCTCAAATGTAATCACTGTGACTACGCGACTAGCTTTGATATCTTATTAAGCCAACATCTAATGACGCACACAGGTGACCAGCCTGATAAACACGGTGCGATAAAATGTAGCCACTGTGACTATACTAGTCACTATAAGTCTGTTGTAGCCCGACATCAAATGAAACACGGCAGTGAAAAGCCTTTCAAGTGTAGCTACTGCAACTACACAACTCGTTATAAAATGGATGTATCTAAACATGAATTGATACACACTGAAAAGCCTTTCAAGTGTAGCCACTGCAACTACTCAACTCGTTATGAGAGTAATGTAATTAAACATGAATTGACGCACTGTGAGCCTTTTAAATCTAGCTACCGTGACTACACTAGTCACTATCAGTATAAGAATTTTGTAACCCAACATAAATTGAAACTGAACAATCAAAAGCCTTTCAAGTGTAGCCATTGCAACTACAGAGCACGTTTTAAGAGTAATGTAACAAGACATGAATTGACACACAATAAGCCTTTCAAATGTAGCCACTGTGACTATACTAGTCACCAGAAGTCTGCTGTAGCCCGACATCAATTGAAACACAGCAGTGAAAAGCCTTTCAAGTGTAGCTACTGCAACTACAGAACTCGTTATAAAGGGCTTTTATCTAAACATGAATTAATACACACTGAAAAGCCTTTCAAGGACTGCAACTACTCAACTCGTTATGAGAGTAATAACTTTTTAAAACTTTACTTTTGAGAATTGAAAGGGCTCAACGAGCTGTACTAAAGGTTATGACCAGAAAACCCTTTTTATATCCAACTGTTGAACTGTATCGGGACTGCAAAGTATTAACAGTTATAAGTTTATTTATCCGACAGGTTATAATACGAAAGCATAACACCTTAGAGTTTAAAGAGGACAGCATTTTAAATAGGCGTCGCACGGACCACGTCTGTAAGGTCCATACTTCCCGTTTGGCACTCGCAAGACGACTTTTTCACTATCTGAGCCCAACATTATATAACAAAAAAACAAATAGGTTACTCGGAATTTATCAATTGACACTTAGAGAATGCAAATTAAAACTTACAAACTGGCTGTTTACTCTCACATACGAAGAGATTGAGGATCTCCTTTGAGCCTCTTGGACTTCTTGTATAGTGCTCCTCTTCCAGCTATTACAGACACACATACACGCATGCGCGCGTGCACATATGTAAATTTATAATAAAATATATTAGTAAATGTAATAATAATGTAAAATAGGCATGTGCACACTTAATCTAATTTAATTTACTTTAGTTTAATTTATCTCTTATACCTACGTTTTAAGCTCTAATTTACCTATTACTTTTATGTACCTCATAAATGTGATAACGTCTTATAATTCGATGGAGCCGGCTGCACGCACGAAAAAGTGTGACGTCATTTGCCGTTACCTTGCGGGGCCGTTACCTTGCAGGGCCGTTACCTGTCAAATAGGTACTTTAAATTATTCCAGCACTTAAGTCGTTAAGACGATAGTTTCTTACAAATTGTTAATAAATTAGCCCTTATTCACTAAGATACGGCTGTCAAAATCTCTATTGAATGACAAGAGACACTGCTGAGTTTGGCAAAAATCTTTTAATTTAAATAGTGGATGCTGCTTTGGCAGTTCCGTTTTACGCCTGCTTTAATCGTAGTTTAAAAATTATTAAAACAAATCTTTGACATTATATTTGTGGAACGGCAGATATTTACACTGGCCACTTAGCCATCATTTTAGCGTGTCAATGTCATTGTAGCAGCTTATTGGGAAAAAAGTCGAAGTCGAAGTCAAAGTCAAAGTCAGGGTCAAGGTCAACGTTATCACGTTCGACTATCGTCAGTAAACCGACTTTACAGACAACCGATTTTTTTACAATGTTCATAGTTTTTACACGTTGTCTCACGTTCAACAACCATCGTCAGTAAACCGACTTTACAGACAACCGATTTTTTTTTTGCAAATACGGTAGAAAAGCTTTACAGTACAGCTCTCCCAAATCTAAATCCTGTTCTCTTTCCGCACAGACTCTATTAGTTGTATCGATTTATTTTTATCGATAATCGGACTACACACGTATCTTTGAATTCCTGAACGTACCACAGAGGAAGTATACAAGTATCTGTCAAAACGGTTGAGGTTATGTTAAGTTTGTTTACTTATTTATTTCCGATGCCAACGAATTAAATACAAGGTTCTGGTTGCTACACGTGCGAAATTTTGTTGTGGATAGGAATATTGTTTTTTTGACTATATCGGTTGAGAATTTAAGAATTTGTATCTTGTTTTTGTGGTGGTATAACTAGTGGTAGGTAAGTGTTTGTTTTGTGAGCGTAGTAGTTAGTATAAGTGTGAGTTATGGACGGGACGGAGCCCCCTGATGGGGGCGGTACAACATTGCTTCCCCCATCGGGGGAATCCTCCACAAACGAAACTGTTTTCTCAGGTAAGCGTAAATGTACTGAGGATACACCACCCAACATTCCCAAAAGAGACGATAGGATCCCCGCCTCCGCTTCCATCCAACATACGTACACAGTCCCAGAATTCGCTCCAGGAGCTAAACTGACGTATGGATCCATAGACAAAGGACCTTTTATTGTACATGTCGTCAGAGCTGATGACCCTTCTCCAGGTTCGCCATTTAGAATTCTTAAATTTGCACAGCTCGTCCACAAATATGCTGTCAAAGGTATGACCAAAGGCGGAATCAAAGCCAGTGGCCGTAGTCGGGTTTCAGTGGAATTTACGAGTGCTGATGCCGCTAACACCTTCTTGCTTAACTCACTATTCAAGGAAAATACCCAGTATTCTTGCTCCATTCCAATGTTTAGTGTAACGCGAATGGGCTTAGTTCGGAATATTCCGGTTGACTGGACTCTGGAGGATCTTGTGAACTCAATCGAGTGCCCTGATAGTGGTTCAAGGGTCATTAAAGCCCGCCGCCTTAATAGGAAAACTGTTGTAGATGGCATAACTTCTTGGATCCCTACGCAATCTGTTGCGCTCACATTCCTGGGTCAAAAACTGCCTGAGAATGTCTACTGCTTTTACACCTCACTGCCTGTGGATTTATATAAATTGCCAACAATTCAGTGCAACAAGTGCTGCCGGTTTGGACACATTAAGGCTAACTGCAGGTCAAATGCTCGGTGTTATAAATGCTCCCAGCCCCATGAGGGAGAAAGTTGTAATGTTCCAATCGAGCAGGGTAGCTGCCTCTTCTGCTCAGGACCTCACTTTGCTACAAATACTTCCTGCCCAGAGCATGCAAGACAGAAGTCAATTAAATTAGTAATGTCCGAGGAAAGTATATCCTACTCAGAAGCTGCTCGTCGCTTCCGTACTGTCCGGCGCTCTTTCGCTGATACTGCTCGCTCTCCTGCCCCTTCCTCTCAGCCTTCCTTCCCTTAAAACTCCTCCCGTGTCCTGCCTTCCTCGCCTCAATCTACTCCAACTACTTCCTATAGGAAAACTATTCTCATCCCCCGTCGACAGGCCCCAGTACTAGATAAAGGGTATGACAAAACTGCCCATGAGGCAATCACACAGACTCCTCAATCTACGCAATCTAATGGTTGTGCTCTTAACTCTGTTCCCGAATGTACTCCTAATGATAACCTAATTAAATTGCTAATCAGCACTTTGGTGAACCTCCTTTCGAAGTTCTCAGATGCCATACCGAACAATGTCCTTGATATGTTGAACCAACTCATACCCGTTATCAATCACGATAATGGCTCCTACAGCCATTCAATGGAATTGTAGAAGTATCCGTCACAAAAAGCCCGAAATATGTTTTCTCATTAATAAATATAATCCTCTTGTACTAGCCATTTCTGAGACCTGGTTGAGGCCCGGCTCCCGTTTCAGGATTCCTGGCTTCTCATGTCTCAGAGATGATAGTGATGATGGATGGGACGGTTGTGCCCTCCTCATCAAAAGATCCCTTTCCTATTCCCTTATCCCCATTCCTCCTCATTCACCAGGTATTAACATAATTGCTTGTAAAGCATTAAATTTAACATTTGTCTCGCTATATATTCCCCACCCTAATCACAATATTATTTCTGAACTTGATGCTATACTTTCTCCCCTCCCTCGTCCACTGGTTGTAATGGGCGATTTTAATTGCCATCACACAATGTGGGGCTCCTCATCCTGTGATGCAAACTCTTCTCGTCTCCTGGAAGTTTTTGATAATGTCAATTTATGCCTGATGAATGATGGCTCCCGTACCAGGAGAACATCCCCTTCCCAAAATCCTAGTCCTGTTGACTTAACCCTTGTTTCCCCCATTTTAGCTGCCAGCTTCGTTTGGGAGGTCCTTCCTCGCTCCCTTGGTAGTGATCACCTTCCCATTTTAAACTCTCTTCCTTCCGAAAGCTCTCCCCCTTTACCTTCTTCTCCCCCTATTTTAAAATTTAGGCTGGATAAGGCAGATTGGCCGGAATTCGTGTTCTTGGTCTCGGATGGTATAAACTTGCTTCCTCCAGTTACAGCTGACAATTTTCTAATCCTTTATTTTGAGTTTGTTTCCATTATTTCTCAAGCAGCTAAATCGACTATTCCTCTGAAAAACGCCTCTCGGGGTAAAATATCATCCCCTCCTTGGTGGGATGGCGAGTGTACATCTGCAGTTAAGAAGAGGAATGAAGTAGAGGACGCATTTGCCAGTGATTTAACTAACGTTGAGAACTATTTGGAATATCAAGCTACAAATGCCCGTACCAAACGTCTGTTGTCCCAAAAAAAACGTCTCGGCTGGACTCGTTTCTGCGAAAGTTTATCCCCACGTACTCCCACTGCTTTAGTATGGAAGAACATAAAACGGTTCCGAGGTTTCATGTCTGGGTGCAATCCTTCATCCAATGACCCCTCTAGTTGGCTAGACCCTTTCCTAGATAAACTTGCGCCTCCCTTTGTCCCAACGGAGGACTCTTTGCCATCCGTCTACTCTGGTCCTTCTAATGATAGGATGGATGAGCCATTTTCCTTCTGGGAATTATCTTCGGTTCTGGACAACCTCAAGGACTCATCCCCAGGGATTGATGAAATCTCTTACTCCTTTGTCAAGAGATGTTCTATCTCCTCCAAAACATTCTTCCTTTGCATTATTAACCAAATTTACGACACGGGTTTAATCCCAGATACATGGAAGAGACAGATCATAATTCCCATTTTAAAACCTGGCAAAGACCCTGGAGACCCATCATCATACAGGCCTATTGCTCTGTCTTCTGTCCTGGCTAAAATCTTAGAACATCTTATTAAGAACAGACTTGAGTGGATCCTAGAAAGCCGAGGAATTATCTCTAGATCTCAATTTGGGTTCCGCAGAGGAATGGGTACAATAGACAGTCTGAGTATTCTTACGACCGATATCCGATTAGCTTTCTCCAGAGGACAGCATCTAGTGGGCGTGTTCCTTGATGTTACGTCGGCATACGACAATGTCCTTCTCCCAATTCTCAGGCAGAAAATGCATCATCTGAGATTGCCGGTGAAGATGGTCAATGTCATATGTAATCTTCTCATGGACCGTTCTATCTGTGTCCGTTTCCAAGGTTCGCTGCTTCCTCCCAGGAGTGTCTGGAAGGGTCTTCCTCAGGGTTCGGTGTTAAGCCCTATTTTATACAGTCTTTACACTTCTGATCTTGATAAATCTGTCGACTCTTTCTGCGAAATCTTGCAATACGCCGACGACATTGCACTATATTATGCATCTGACTCAATCACGGAATGCTCGGTTGCTTTGAATTCAGCCCTCAGGTACTTGAACGTTTGGCTCACGGATCATGGTCTTTCATTGGCTGCCCCTAAAAGTTCAGTTGTGGTATTTACCCGTAAACGCCGTATTCCGGACATAGACATTGTGCTCAACGATGTAACAATTCCCGTTTCAAATTCGGTAAAATTTTTAGGCATTTACTTAGACTGCCGCCTTACTGGTATCCCCCACTTGAACTATATTAAAAATAAATGTGAGAAAAGTGTAAATGTTTTGAGAGCTCTATCCGGTGCCTGGTGGGGTTCACATCCTTTTTCACAAAAACTGTTGTACAATGCCATCGTCCGAAGCCACTTTGACTATGCCTCTTTTCTTCTAGAACCCTGCAGCAAGCTGGCATTGTCATGTCTGGATAAGATCCAATCGAAATGTTTACGCATCATCTGTGGAGCAATGAAGTCTTCTCCGATCAACGCTCTACAAGTCGAGTGCTTGGAGCCTCCTCTTAGGTTGAGAAGACAGTTTCTATCTGATCGTTTTTTCTTTCGTGCAGCTCAGTCCCTTGATCATCCTTTAATGTACCGTCTAAATAACCTGGCCAATATTATCCCTTCTTCTAAATATTGGACTCACAAAGATCTTCCATGTTTAATCAAAAGTTTTCAAATCCTCTCCGACAGTCCCTCTCTCCAGGCGTCCCCTGGTAACCCTATATTTGAGTTTGAGTACGACTCTCTTTTATTTAGGCCAAACATTTGTTTCTCACTTGGCTTGGACAAAAATACGCTTGAAGCTAATCATTTCTTTATAAGAATCTTGTCTGAAAAATGGAATGACTGGCTTCCTATTTTTACTGACGCATCGAAGCTGTCGAGGGATGGACATGTCGGTTCTGCTGTATGGATCCCTCAGTTTAAAATTGTTTTAAGTTTTAAAAGCCCTCACCCGACTTCAGTATTTACAGGGGAAGCAATTGCTATTTTCGAAGCTGTTTCTTTTATTGAATCCCACAAGATTGCCAAAGCAATTGTACTCTCGGATTCTCTCAGTTGTCTCCAAGACTTATCTAAGTTTCCTTTACGAGCCAGGGACAACCTTTATGTTAACTTGAAAACCAGAGAAGCCCTGTACCGCTGCTCCCGCTTAGGCCTTGAGGTAGTGTTAGCCTGGATCCCTAGTCATGTTGGTATAGACGGTAATGAGCAGGCAGACGCTTGTGCTAAGCAGGCAATTGACATCGGCTGTCCTTCTCACTTCAAGAGTCATATGCAAGATCTACGGACTTCCGCTAAAGCCCTTTTGGCTGAACACTGGGCTGAGGAATGGAATATTACTAGGCTTTCTAAAGGTAAACAGTATGGTGGCATTCAACCTAATCTCCCGGTGAAACCGTGGTTTTTTAAATTTAAAAAGGCTAATAAGGTTGCAACTTCAACTATAATCCGACTACGCCTAGGTCACAATTGTTCCCCAACTTTTCTTGCTAAAATCCGAGTTCGGGATCATTCGCTGTGTGAATGCGGCCTCGAGGAGGGCACTCTAGACCACATCTTCTTTAATTGTCCTAATATTCCCTTTTCTCTCTACGACTTCCTTCCTGACTTTATCCAACGTCCTGCTAATCTTAATTACATTCTCACTTTTGTAAATACTCCCTTTGTGTATGTCCTGGCAAAATTTATTAACGATTTTAATATTAAGCTATAATTTGTTATGGCATAGGTAATATGGGTAATTGTTAAAAAAAAAAAAAAAAAAAACTAGTTGAAATAAAATATACTAATCATGTAATTGTAGTAGTTAGTCTAACATATTGTTTTGTTTTTATTTTTAGATATCCCAACCGATCATCTTTGAGCACCGTTTGGACATCGTTTCACTACCGATCACTTGTAGCTTCCAACCTTGACGCTGGCAGAATTGTCCCACTGGACAGTAGCCATTAAAAACAAAAATTGAATTGAATTGAATTGAATTAAATACAATTTCTGTCCAAAGATAAATTGATTTGTTGATATAAGGTGTTCATTCATACCAAAGAAAATTCATGAACGTTTTAAATTCCACGAACTGTGTGCTGTTACTGCCGTTCGGTTTCATATTTGTGATTGTGCGATTTCTCTAATATCAGTTCGATATTAGAGAAATAAGATTCGGAAGTGCTGAGTTGCACCACTAGCAATGTCCCAGAATGGTGATATAGAGGAAAAGGTCGTAGAGAGCACAACTGTCGCCAAAGTGCGAGAAGTAATAGCCCGCCACAGGAAGGTCGGCAGCGGAGCGCCCGGGGCGCTGCGGGGGCGGCGCGAGCTCGTGCTGGCGCCGCAGGTGCTACAGCGCGCGCTGCCTGATGTCGCGACGCTCCTTAAAGGTTAGTACTGGTCAAATCTAAGTTCTATACGGGTGGTTGGTACATTTTGCGTAGGTGTAAACACTTGTCATTGGCCTTAAAACATCTGTGCACATGTTATAAATCCTCAATAATGTGTTCAGGAACTGCGAGAATGACCGCCATTGGCCTACTAGATTTCAAATCAGCCATCAGGACTAATAATTGGACTTTCCTAACAGTATTGATGCCTGTATTATTATGATTTTGCATACATTATAATTACACTGCCACACATAAACACTTATTTTACATTACTGCAACTTGCAATAATGATGGTCATTATATATATCGCACACCTAGATAAAGGGCCTCACAACTCAAAATAATCCAAAGTTGAGTTATTGCGATTATCAAAATCTGCATCAAAAATTACACTTACTCCAAAGACACCTGTGTTACAATTTCCAAAAATAATATTTTGAGTTGTGCTACTCTTTATCTAGGTGTGCGATACATGAGAGGATTTATAAGGGTAGATAAAACTTTTTTTTTTCTTAGCGGTCTAGTTATAAGCAGCCATCCATCAACTTTTGGGTCAATCCGCGTAACTCGGACAGGACATCGAAAAAATAAACTATTGAATTTGGAATGTTGTTGATTGTAAAATAAACAAATAAGGGTAGAAGAAATGTAATAACATTAAGTCAATAACAAGTCAACCCTTGTCATAATTTTCGACTTTGTAAGTGCTGCTTGTGGAAGAAACTTAAAACGTAAAATAGCATCGATGTAACGTGAGTTCGTAAAGTTTTACATTATATTTTAAAATTGTTTGTTATTTTGTTAGAACTAATTCATTCAAAAATCAAAGGGAAATCAATAAACGAAAAAGGCATAAAACTCCATGTCCATTTTATGTAGTGTGAGTCATAGAGTTATTTTCTACTTTTCTCTTATTTTTATGATTTCATGGAGATAAAGTACATCGATAAATTATTCACAGTAATGTCCCTTGTGATATTAATAAATAAATAAATAAATAAATAAATATTAGGGGACAATCATACACAAATCGAACTAGCCCCATAGTAAGCTCAATAAGGCTTGTGTTATGGATACTAGACGACGATATATTTAATAGATACAAATACTTAAATACATAGAAAACATCCATATACAAGGTGGGAGGGACTATACCGACATACTTTAGCCATGAATTCCTGGTGGTGTGACGAGTAAAAAAAGTTATGTGATGTATAGTCGAAAAACGCTTACTTTCAGAGATATGCACTATTTTTTAAATGAAAACTCCCAAGTGTGTAACAAGCCCTAATAAATGTGACTAAGATAGTTTTACTAATTGTTTAAAATCCATTAACTAAACAGCAATTAACCTTCGCAGTATTTGATGGTAAGCAACTACGAGGCCAAAAAATTGACCTTTCGTTTCCATTTTAGCTTGTTTCTTTCTTTTTGATAACTTTTCCTCCAGTAAGGTCATGTTTATAACGAGGGGCTGAATTTACTGATTTATTTTGTTCCATAAGACTATTAATGTAAAATGACAATATTCCACCCATGTTGATATAACATTATTCGAACCCAGGACCTCCTGCTTCGTAGGCAGGGTCACTACCAACTAAGCTAAAGAGGTCGTCAAATAATCAAAGATATTATTATCAAGTTTTCAATATAGATAGAAATATTTTTCAAATATACGACAATACTGTTACGAATAGTGACTATGAAGTAACGTGCGTCACCGTGGATTTAGCCTTTTTAAAAATACAAAATTTGTCAACACTTTTCTGATAATGCATAGTGATAATGTGTAGTAGGTGTCTGTAGTAGTAACAGTGTAGTAAATGTGACATCAACCCATACACTCTATTTAGGCATATAACTTTTTCTAAGAAATATTTTAATAAAGCATTGTGTATTATTTCAGATTCAATGACAAGTGCATTAGGCCCTCGCAAAGAGACGGCTGCTCACGAGCTAGCACGAGCTACCAAGAAAAGGGTGTATGAAGATAAGCGACAGAATACTGTGCAGCCAGACTCGGGCCTCAAGCCCCACGAGGCAACGCAGCCACAGTACAAATGTCAGATGTTCGAGGACATGTTTGACCTGACATCACATGCGCGTACTCACAACGGCCCGGCGAGGAGCTACTCGCGAGCGCGGAAGGCGCCGAAGTCACCTGCCGTATTTGACGACACAGGACACCAAACACAAATGAACAGAAAACAGACTGAAGACACTCTGAAACCCAATGGGCATTCGGGTAAACAAGTACCGGATGTCTCTGAGTTAGCTTCCACTGCAGACAGTCATTCAGGCCACAAAAATGAAAGTCTGATGCAAGATACTGTGACAGTGAAAGAAAATATCGAAGACAAAGACTTTGAAATAGGTGTGAGCCTGGAGGCAGCATGGGTGGGCCTTTACAAAGACCATCAAATCAAAGACGAGCTGGTGCTGGGGCCAGTATTTCTACAGCCGCGGGATGTCGCCTGTATTGTACAAAATAACAATGAGAAAGAGCAAACTAGCACTGTTAATAGTGCCACAGCTATTGATGAAAAATCTGTATCGCAAGATAGTGTGACAGTGAAAGTGGAACCTGAAGAGAGATGCTTTGATGAAGGAGTGACGGAGGCTGTACGGGTAGACCATCTGGAGTATCAAATCAAAGATGAGTTGGTGAGAGATGAGAGATGCTTCGAAGAATGTGTGAGTGCAGAGGCTGTAGAGATAGGCCTCTATAAAGACCATCAAATCAAAGACGAGCTGGTGCTGGGGCCAGTTCTTCTACAGCCGCGGGATGTTGCCTTTATTGTGCAAAATAACAATGAGAAAGAGCCAACTAGCTGTGCTACCCATAAACATAGTATATTACAACGACATGAAAAGGAACATACGAGTAACAAGCCTTTCAAGTGTAGCTACTGCGCCTATGCTACTCATCAATATTGTATATTACAAGAACATGAAAAGTTACATATGAGTGACAAGCCTTTCAAGTGTAGCTACTGCAACTACACAGCTCGCTATAAGAGTCGTTTAACTAAACATGAATTGAAACACAGTTTCAAGCGTTTCAAGTGTAGTCACTGCGACTACACAACTCGTTATAAGGCACATGTAACAAGACATGAATTGAGACACAGTAAGCCTTAAAAAAAAAAATTAAAAACAGTTACGTCCAAAATGCGTAATACCACCTGCTCAATTCCGCAAGGAAGCGTGATCGGATGTGACCTACTTATAGCGTATATCAGCTATCTAACCAAAATATTAGACGAGGAATGTGTAACGTTTTCAGGTGATGTCTCAGTACTTTTAAATTGTATGAATAGCTCCGAATGCAATGAACGTCCACTCGAGGCAACTAAATCAATTACCCAATGGCTGTATGAACACAACCTGGAAATAAATCTCAGGAAACGAAAAAAAAATCGGTTGTCTGTAAAGTCGGTTTACTGACGATAGTTGAACGTGACAACGTCATAAGAAAATAAACAATTGACAATGGAACGCCGCGAGGTAACGCCGCATACGTCATGTTTTTTCGTGCGTGCAGCCGGCTCCATCGAATTATAAGACGTTGTCACGTCAAAATTATTCAATTCAAAACTAGACAAAAAAACCTTAGGGTTCGCGCAGACAGAGCGCGGTCTGGTGTTCTGAGTTCCGCGTTCCGAGTTCTGCGTTCTTTCGAATGTACTGAGTCCCTTACGATAATGCACACAGCAGGCGGCAGCGGTCAAAACACAGAACTCTGAACGCAGAACTCGGAACTCCAGACCGCGCTCTGTCTGCGAGCGCTCTTAGAAATGGCATCACAAATTGATAGTAATAAAGCAGAGCTCATTTTGAGAGTAATGTAACAAGACATGAATTGACACTCAGCAAAGCTTTTAAATGTAGCCACTGCAACTACACTACTAGTAGTAAACAGATTGTTACTAGTCATGAATTAACACACATTAGTTTGAATTTGTAGCCTTTTGAAAGGGCGCCACCGTCCACCGTAAATATTAGCTCTGTATTACCTCGCTCTGTATTACCTTACAATGCGATTGAAATAAAGAAAGATGAGTGTAAAGACGCTGTGACTATAAGGCCCCCCGCGCACTAGGCAGCCAGTAAACATGACGTTGCGTGGCTGCCTAGTGCGCGGGCTCCCATACAACGTCATATGTTTTACTGACTGCCTAGTGCACGGGGGCCTAATAAAGTAGAGTCTGTGCGGAAAGAGAATAGGCGTGGCGAAAAACGGAACTAACCTAACCAGTATGGCATTTTTTTTTGCAAATACGGTACAAAAGCATTACAGCGCCCCCAAATCTAAATCCTATTCTCTTTCCGCACAGACTAGTTTTAGTTTTCTCAGAAATTGATTTCTATATTATTATGAATCCTTAGGTATTGCATTATAATGTATCTTGGTTCTCTTACAATAAATATGATATGTATATTCAGTGAACCTGTCGCCTGCATTTTATTTTAAGGATTCTAACGATACCTAACTCTTTTAAATCGGTTATTACAATACCTACAATAGTACATTACATACCGAGGCCAGTAGAGTAAGAAATGCCTCAGATAACATGTAATTTGACAAACATGTGATCTGAGGCTTTCTTGTTTACTGGCCAAGGTTTGTATAGTATTTTTCTGTTCGACGGAGCCAGAAAGCGGCATCTTAAAAGCGGCAAGGTGACGCTTGCCGGCCGGAGGGCAGAAAAAGCCTTTTAAGTCTCCTAAAAATCTGGATTTTGAATCATCTCACAATATTGTTTCAAAATATTGATAGGCACCCCGTAATGCAATTAAGGTTGAATTTTGCTTGTGATAAAACAAATAATAATTAACTGATCCCCTAAGGGCAACTCGATCATTTACCGTTTTCGGTTGTATCGATTTATTTTCTAATCGATAATCGTACTACACACCCATTTGTTAATTCCTGAACGTACCACAGAGGAGAGATATAAGTTTCTGTCACTCTGTCAGTGTCAAAACGGTTGAGGTTATGTTACGTTTGTTTACCAATATATCTCGGATTGCAAAGAATTAAATTCACTTATCAATAAGTACTATTTCTGTCGAAAGAAATAAACCACTGTTTATTTAATTTGTAGATTTAAGGTTGGAGTACCGATAGTAAATTCATAGATATTTTCAATTCAACGAACTGTCTGCTGTTTTGTTTGGTATCATATTTGTGATTGTGAGATTTCTCTAAAATTACTTGATATCGGAAGTGCTGAGGCCTGAGTTGCACCACTAGCAATGTCGCAGGATGGTGATATAGAGGAAAACGTCGCAGAGAGCACGAATGTCGCCAAAGGGCGAGAAGAAAAAGCTCGCCCCAGGAAGGTCGGCAGCGGAGCGCCCGGGGCGCTGCGGGTGCAGCGTGGACTCGTGCTGGCGCCGCGGGTGCTGCAGCGCGCGCTGCCTGATGTTGCGACGCTCCTCATAGGTCAGCTTTAGTCAAATATGTAAAAGTCATCCCCTATACCAGGGGTTTCCAATCTTTTTCAGCCTGTGGCGCACTTACAGGTTTAGTATTTCGTCACGGTGCCCTACCCTAGTTCGCTCAAAATAGGTATTGTTGCTTTATAGGTACCCGCAAATATTCGTGGGTTTAGATTATGATAGAGGATTGACTCACGGCGTTTCTACGGGCGCACTAGGACACAGCGGCGCACACTATGAGAACCCGTGCCCGATACACTCAGAAACAGTACTACTAACAAGACATCAGTGGAAATCGGTAGCCAGTCATTTCACAAAAAACGTTTCACAAATATTCATTTTAAAAACAACTTCGGCAAATAAACGAATGTCAAATTAGTCCATTCGCAAAATGACGTTTTACAAATTGTTCATTACACAAATTATTTACTTGATAAAAACTCAAATTAAAAATCATTATTTGACAAATTATTCATTTATTAATCACAACTATTGGCAAAATAACGTTTGGTAAATGAACTTTTAATAAAATGCATAGTTTGGTTTAGCCAAGATATGACAAGAAGCCAATATCTTAAATTGTAGATGTATTTGGTGTTGTTTGCGTATTGTTAGTCACAGTACAAATATGTAATTATATTAACCGCAACCCTTCCGATTTACTGCCAATAAAGAAGAATAATTCCAGTCACAATTAGGTAGACGAGCGAAGCGAGGAGGAGTGTTAGGTATCTTGCGACCATAATACAAGCATATTTCGAGCATTAAAGTGTAAAAGACATCAGAAAGACTATTTCGTAGCTAGTTTTTTGCACTGAAGTCACAGCAGACTTCCTAAACCAGGGTTTCAAATAATTTACGATTTGTATAAAATAATTACTTGCCTGTTTTTTATTTGTCTCTAATAAAAATTGTAGATATACAGTATTAACGTAAACGAACAATAATTTATTAATCCAGAGTTTTGCAATATAACTACTTTGAAAAAAGGGGTTTGGTTCAAGAGGTCTAAATTTTATTTTACCCCAGTGTGTAGAACATCTTAATTGTAGAATGACAATGTGAGCAAAATGACTAGTGTGTAAAATGTCATGGTGAGAAAATAGTCTTAGTTTTAAAAATACTTACCTAGGAAGGGCAAAACGTCTAGGTTGTCAAATGTACAAGTAGGCAGAATGACTCATTTTTATATGGTCTAGATTGTATTTCGTCTAGGTTAGCAAAAGGTCTTAGGAACAAAATGCCTACGTAGGTGAAATGTCGTAATTGCAAAACGACTAGGTTGCATAAATAACTAATTGATGATACTCATCACAAACGTGAGAAAGAGACTATGTCATGCATGTGAATGCACTAGACTCATTGTTCTTGTTATAAATAAAAGAAATAAATAAATATTAAGGGAAAATCTTACACAAATTGACGGAGTCCCACAGTAAGCTCAATAAGTATTCACGATGGCAACACCGGCTGTCAAAGGATAAGCAGCTGATTCCGTTTTGTCCCATGTATTTATTGTAAATTTAATCATTTTTCGTGTAATATTAAGCCCATTAGGTGTGAATTAAGTATTTTATTTTAACTGTTTACATATTACATAATAAGTGAAGTGATTCAGTGATGTTTACAAGTGCCTTGTAATATCTCGATTTTGTAACCGTTATAGGTTACCAATTCGAAATCTGTGTTCGTTTTACAATCCTATCTGCTGGTTTTTACTCACTAGTTAATACCATTTGCGTTGTAAGAAAGAGTAAATCATTGTTCAATTTTAGAACACAGTGTAGGCACAGTGAAACATCAAGATTTCTTGTAAGTACTAATATCGCTAAGCCATAGTGACCAATTCCTTGTTTTGTTTTGTACTTATTAAAGAATCATAAACATTCATAATGCTTACTCGCAGAGCAGCCGCTGCAGCACGTCAGCAAGAGGTTGATAAGCTTCAGCTTACCTTGCTTGAATTAAAAACATCCAAGGAGTTGTGTGCACAGTTGCTTAGTGAAAGAGAGGACAGTGAGAAGGAGCTTTTAGAAGTACTTGTTAGCAAAGATAAGTTAAAAAAGGAATTATGTTCTTTAGAAACTAATTATAATGATGTAAATTCTGAGCGGGCCCGGCTACAGGAGACGGTAGACAGGTTTACTGAGTGTGCTGCAGCGTATGAGCAGGCCCTGAAGGACATCGACTCACTGGAGAGAGCGCTGCATGATGCCCATGAACAAATCTATGAGCTACAGGAGGCCCAGAACAATGCTACAGCGGTGCACACTCAGAGCTTATTCGAGGAACTGGTCGGGCCCGAACCCCAGTTGGTTACCGCTCCAATTACAAACCCCATAGTCACTATAGACTTAACTAATGAATCTACCACATTAATAAATTGCAGCGGTAAAAAACGAAAAAAATGTGCTAAACTGAACAGAATCATAAAAAAAACACAAAAGTTATCAAAACATAACAAATTGTTTTTCAGGAAATTAAGATTTAGTAAAATTAATGTAAACTTGGTAGATAAACTGGATATGTGTTCTGCTCAGTTACAACATAGTCAATCAAAATATGAAACTGACACACAGATTTTAAAATTAAAAATTCAGAGTTTGGAGGATTCTATACAATCATTAGATGAAATGAATGAGAGTTCAAAGAAAATTATTAATGAATATTCATTAGCCATGGATGATTTAATATCACAAATTAAATATAATTCAGAGCGGTTTGAGTCGCTGACAAATGGCCAGTCATGTGTATGTACACGAGTGAATGGTCATTTGTCTACTGGTGGACTTAACCCGGATCTGTGTGACAGTTTACCTCCAAAACAACAAATAAATAATAGCTCCGTCCTCACTACGCAAAAAAACACACCTAAATCTAATGTAATTATGTACTGTGATGAGATTGGAAGTAATATGGGCAATTACTTAAACTTTTACTTAAAGGGACTGAGCGCAATCAGCAATTGTCTGCCTTATAGTAGCCTTGATCATTTCTCAAAACAAATATTGAATGATAGTAATATTCATTCCAAGACTACTCTGCTTATTCTTATAGGGAATAGGGGTAGTGCGAACAAAAATAATTTGATTAAATTTCTAGAAAAGTTAGACAGCCTTGCAGTAAAAGAAATTATTATGTTCACATTCCCCTATTGCAATCAAGTGTCAAAAACAGAAAATGATACTAGATACAACTTAAATATATACCTGTATAATTTTTGTACATATAGTAGTAAGTTTACAATAATAGACACAAACAAATATGTAAGTAGGGTATTTTTGACTAAAGGTAAGTTTTACCTTTCTAATTATTATAGAAGACAAATAGCTTTGTCGCTATCATATTTATTAGACATTTCTGCCAAGAATTTGGCAGGTTCTGCTCCTATTGAGCAGTCCAATAATGTGAACTTGGAGTTGGTTCCTATTATAACCAATAATTTAAATTAAATGTTAAGACAAAGGAGTACTCTGTCTCTGGCAATTTGGTTCTAAGTAAATCCAATGAATGCTGCAAACATAAAAGTCACATCCACCTGGTGCATCAAAATATTCAGTGCATTAGAGGGAAAGACTTAGCGATTGAACTTTTTTTGAACGATTACAATATAGATATTCTTTGTATAACCGAACATTGGTTAGAAAATAATGAACTAATGCCTCAATTTAAGAATCACCAGGTGGGTAGTTCGTTCACCAGACTAAGTTCCATACATGGTGGGTCATTAATCATATTAAATAGACAATTAAAATTTAAGGAACGTAAGGATATTGTATCCTTGTCTGTTGAACGGACCATAGAACTAAGTGCCGTAGAATTAGATTTATTTATTGTTGTTTGTGTCTATAGGCCGCCTTTAAGTGATTTTGAACTTTTTGAAAACGTAATGGAATCTGTGTTACATAAAATAATTGCTACTTCTAGTAAGAAATTACTTATATGCGGCGACTTCAATGTAAATATTTTGGAAAATTCAACAGTAAGTGTCAGATTGTTGAATCTTTTCAAATCTTGTAATCTCAGACCCATATTTATGGAGCCAACTAGAGTGACCGCTACTAGCGCCACCTGCATTGATAACATTTTCACTGATATTCTTCCTAATACCAAAAGTGTAATCAGCAAGTTAGAATCAGATCATCTTGGCCAACTAATGGTATTTGAGTCATTAAGGAATAATATCTTGAGAAAACAAATTAATTTTGTACCAGTAACCACGGACCGTGTGGAACGAATGAGGGACAGTCTAGTTCAGGCGCTACCCTTTTTATCTTCCGACACGACTCCTAACGACATGTACAATTCATTCTTTCACACTTTTATGGAACATTATAACGCAATATTTACTTCTAAATCGGTCGTGGTTAGTGGTGCACCAGTTTTTAGTGAGTGGGCTACTGAGGACTTACATAAACGTAGACAGGAATTGTATGCCTTGTATGAGGAACGGCGGTTCAATACGAGTGATGAATTTAAAGAGCACGTGAAAAAATATTCGAAGAAATTTAAGATAGATTGTCATTTAGCTAAGCGTAATTACTTAAGCCAGAAAATTAGAAATAGTTCTGATATTATTAAAACAACCTGGAAAGTAATTAATGTGGAGACTGGTCGATCGAAGCACACAGTAAACGATCTTAAACTAAAAATTGATGGCAAAATTGTAGATTCCAATTTAGAAGTAGCAACAGAATTTGAAAAGTTTTTTACCGAGATACCAGTATCCACAACTAAGCATTTAAATTCATCACCTTCGTCTGCCGTCACGCTGTTAAAAGACAACGCCCCAGAATGTAGTAAATACTTTCATTTTGAACATGTCAGTACCTCGGATGTAGTAAAGGCGTTTAAATCAATTAATGTTAAAAAAACTAGTGACCTTTGGGGAGTCTCTGTCCATGCTGTTAAATCCCTAATAGAAATCATAGCGCCTGACTTGGTAGTCGTGTTTAATAACTGTGTTGATTGCGGTGAGTTTCCTGATCTAATGAAATATAGTAAAATAACACCTTTATTTAAATCAGGTAGCACTACTGACCCCACTAACTTTAGACCAATATCTGTGCTACCAACTTTCAGTAAAATTTTCGAGAAATTAGTTTTGTCCCAATTAATGAAACATTTTAATACAAATAACTTAATGCATAATAAGCAATTTGGTTTTACTCGGGGTCGCTCGACAACCGACGCTGGTGTTGAGCTAATTAAACATATTTTCGATGCCTGGGAGGAGTCATGTGATGCTTTAGGTATCTTCTGTGATTTATCCAAGGCATTTGATTGCGTTTGTCATGAAACATTGATCGGGAAGCTGCACTACTATGGAGTTAGAGAATCGGCACTGAATTTATTTAAGTCGTACTTACAAGGTAGAATACAAAGGGTTGACGTGAATGGACAGCACTCACCAGGGTCACTGGTCTCGATGGGTGTACCGCAGGGTTCAATATTGGGACCATTCCTGTTCCTTATTTACATAAATGACTTGCCATACCTCGTAAAGACCCACCATGATATAGTATTGTTTGCAGATGACACCTCACTTATCTTCAAAGTTAAGCGACAGCAGCAAGCTTACAACGATGTAAACAATGCTATCTCTAAAGTAGTAAATTGGTTCAATGTTAACAATTTACTGTTAAATGAAAGAAAGACTAAATGTATAAACTTTGTCACGCGTAACGTAAATCGCGAGCAAGCAAGTGTCATTGTGAAGGATGAGGAATTGGAACTAGTTGATAGTACAGTTTTTCTAGGTATAACATTGGATCATAAACTCCAGTGGGGTCCCCATATTGCTAATCTCTCGAATAGACTTAGTTCTGCAGCTTTTGCAGTCAACAAGATCCGACAATTAACAGACATCAAAACAGCTCGATTAGTATATTTTAGTTACTTCCACAGTATTATGTCGTATGGTATTCTACTGTGGGGCAGTGCTAGCGCTTCAGAGCTTAATACTATATTTGTTCTGCAGAAGAGGGCTATTCGAGCGATATATAAGATGAACTATCGAGACTCACTTAGAGATAAGTTTAAGGACATTAATGTAATGACATTGCATTGTCAATACATCTATGAGAATATTATGTATGTACATAAGAATATCATGAATTTTAAGAAGAATTGTGACATACATAATATTAATACTAGAAATAAACTTAAGCTCGCAGTGCCCACCACTCGGCTCCATAAAATAAAAACATCATTCATGGGTAATTGTGTAAGGTTTTATAATAAACTGCCAAGAAACATAACTGAATTATCTGTTAGCAAATTCAAGAATTGTGTAAAGCGTAAACTCATGTCCAAAGCTTATTACAGCACACAAGACTACATGAATGATGAAGCACCTTGGGATTAACTGCAACTGGAAATAACTACATTTTAATATAATGTCTCTTTTGTTGATTTTTTTCTGTTTTTGAACTTGTTAACTGTTTTGACACTTAGAGACCATATACATCTCTAAGAAAAAACTGTATTCATTTTATTTTAATTTAGTTTTTAAGTTATATCGTGTGAGTTGCAGAATATTTTCATTTCTGTAATATATTTAGTATAAACATTCCTATTTTATATTTTGACGTTTGGAGGTCCTTTACACCTCCAAAACTTAATATTTTGACAACGGAGACTCTTTACATCTCCATGAATTTTTATTATCAATTTATTTCTATTATTTTAATTGTCTTGTTTTGACGCCTAGAGACCTTTTACATCTCTGAAAATGTAGTTATAAGTTTATTATAACGTATTAATGAAATAGAATGTAATAATGTCATACCTGTTTTTAAAAAAGAGAAACTGGTGAGTTTCTTCCGGCGCTTCTTCTCACCAGAAGGTCACTACCCGAAGCGCCAAAAGAAAAGAAATGAAATAATACATACATATTTAGACTCAGACTTGTAAAAGAGCCCTTGAGGGCCTACTTGCAAAAATAAACTATTTTATTTTATTTTTTTATTTTTAAGGCTTGTGTCAAGATACTTAAACGGATAAGTGGCCTGTACCTAATCGGCTTTAAAATACTATGGAGGAGATAATGAAAAAATGTATTGTCATTTCGCAACCTATACCAGTTGCACTTAGACATTGTTTTATTTTAGGCGATATGTCTACAAAGTCTTTATACAATAAAAACATTTTGCTACATTGGCCATTATGATTATCTGGTCCATTTGCCTATTAGGACGTTATAACAATAAGTCGTTTTACAAATGAGCCCTTTTGGAAACTATGGTAAGACATTTTGCTACCTAGACCAAATGCAATTAAGACATTTTACTTACCATGACTAGATGCAACTTAGACCTCCTGAACCGAACCCGAAAAAAGGTTTATCTATAAATTGAACATTTGTTAAATGATTATTTAACATTCAATATATTTGCAAAGTGTAACATTTGCTGAATGTACATTTGTTAAATAAGCATTTATAAAATGAGGATTTTGAGAAATGGTATGTTTGTGAAATGAATAGTTTGTAAATCGTTATTTGTTAAATGATGATTTGTGAAATGACGGTAAACCATTGAAATCATCTTAGCATCAATTTCCGACTTTTTCTAACTCGTTACTTCAGTCTCTCATTGTGCTCATTCCAAAATACCATAGTCCCAGAATACTCGATTTTTAAAATACCAGATTCTCCGTATACCGGGTTCCCAATTAATACATGCAACAAAATCATTTAGATCCTTGAGTAACCTTTGATTGTAAAATCCAGTGTAACAGGGATGTGGTAAGACAGGAATTTATTAATCAAGATTCTGATATTATGAAAAATTTAGTATTGTGGGAATGCGGCATGAGCGTTTCAATAACATGAAACTTTTCAGAAATAAAATGAACTATAGGGCATGCATCTAAGGCAGGGCCGGATTTGAGGGAAGGCAAGCAGGGCTACTGACACGAGGCCTCCACAACACTACTTTTTATCTATTTATTTATTATAACCTTATTTCTCTGACTGTTCGTCAGGCTGTCCTTCGACATAGGGCTCCTCTAACTCCTTCCACTGTGATCTATCCTTAGATATACTTCTCCTCAGAAGAAGGAAAAGGAAAGGAAGGGGTGGAAGGTCATCCTCCCACCTTTTTAATGGCCTACCCTGCTTTCGTTTTTCCGTCCTTGGGTACCATTCTGTTACGTCTCTAGTCCATTTTGTGGCCTTCTCTCTCATCATGTGTCCAGTCCATCTCCATTTTAACTGTCTTACTTTGACTGTCACATCCTTCACTTTTGTGGCATTTCTTATCTTAATGAGTTTCCATTTGTCCAGTTTCTTGATCTTGAGCATGCTGCGTTCCCAGTGCCGGATTAAGCCAGCGCGGGGCCTGTAGCATTTCTCCAAAGAGGCCCTTGGTTGGTCTTAGATATGCTTAAATACCGACTGACCGATAATGTTATACGTGACGAAATGACATAACGGGGGGGGGGGGGGGGGCTCCCCTTTTGCGAGTGGGCGCGGGGCCCGTAGCATTTACTACTCTTGCTATATGGCTAATCCGGCACTGTGGGTTCCATTCCATGTTGACAAGTTTTTAGCTTCTGTTCTAGCGTTTTGGTCATTGCCCCAGTTTGGCATCCATACGTCATGCATGGAAGTAGGTACACACATGTTGAACACTTTACTTTTTTCTGCAAGCGGTATGTTATCATTTTTCATCACTTCTACTTAGAGTTATGCCGTTCTCGAGAATTCTCGGAAACGTTCTCAGTTTTGTATGGGAAATGTTCTCGAGAACGTTCTCTCTCCATATAAAACGGAGAACGTTTCCGAGAATGGCACATCTCTACTACTACTTACTGATTACTTATTAGTAGGGACCTCCACTAGTCTGTTAGCCTTTGTTGCCCCAGTGCCTTCAAACCTCCGAATCCGGCCCTGTGTCTTATCATTACCAAGAAGGTGTCCTTAAATCTTATTTGATAATAGTTAATTATTGGTGTTCGGTGCAGTAATTGCACCAACCAACTTATTTAGGCACGTGTGCCTAGTCTGCAAAAACGCACCACGCGCGGTCATTCACAGCAATACTTTTTAGTGCACTTTTCGGTACCGTCGCGACCGGGTGCATTCGAACAGTAACATTCATCCAACATTTACTACTAACATTCTAAGTTAAGTTAACATTTAAACATTCTATCAATAAAACATTCTGTCAATTTACTCCGGATTATCTACTCTCACCCCCGCACCCCACAATTGGATGCTTATTAACTTATTAGCTCGTAAATTTTCATACAGAAAAACCCAATGGTGGTTCTTGGCATTGAATATGTTGAAAATAAACTAATATTAAATTATTGGAAATAGGGAATATGCATGATATATTTTATTTACTTTAATAAAAGTTTATTCATATAAGAAACCGCAGGAAAAAAATATTTTTCGATTAACTCTAAAAATAACCAAGATATAAGACAGCAAAGGTTTATCTCTATCTCTTTCTAGCAAAACAGAATATAGTATGGAGATTGTATGGCGGCCATGTTCTATGACGTCATAGTCCATATCGGATCTCTCTGTCTGATCGCTGTCTGATTAGTGCTTTAAAATGTTTATATCTTCCGTATTTCTAGGTCGATTTTTATTTTAATTTGACTTTATGTCATCTTTTTTACGGTATTTTCAAATTTTGTTAAGAAATGTGTTCAATTTTTTTTATGCATATTCCCTATTGTTTGCCCCGCTTGCACCCCCCCAAATAGGGACATAGAAATAGTAACAGAGTTGTAAAAAGTCACAAAGCTTTTTGCACAAAAGGTCATTGGGCATTTTGTTCGGACATATGACCCACGGCGTACACAAATAAAATAGGGTATGTAGGTAAATGTATCTGTTACTCAGTGGTATGAGTCGCATTCTTGTGAACCATGGGAGAATTGAGAAAAAATATATAAAAATCTTTTCTTATCATTTAGGTGTTCGAGCCTACGCTTGAACCACTGTGTGAGATTACCCTTCCTATATTCGCAGTTAATACCTTACCGTATTCACAGGATCCGTTATGTGTGAGGAGCGCTCACCGCTCCCACTCCTATCTCTGTCTCTGTCTAGCCTCTCGCGAGCGGCGCGCGGCGGTGACTTGCTTCAGTACGCTTTCTATATTCGCAAGAGAAACACGCCTACCTTAAAAAACAAGATAAAATACTATCCGTGTTCAGAATAGAAACGGTAAGAATCCCTTACATATTTTCCGTTCGGGTCTGGTCCCAACGACGATTTCCGCTCTGCGCCTCTGTGCCAGCGACGAATCGGTGCATAATTTCCGATTAAAACTTGCTCACGCGACATCTACCCTTGAAGTTGAATATGTCGTCTCGATGAGACGACGTCAGACCTGCTGAGACGACAGTCGTCTCAGGATAAAGTAGTTTCGTTGAAACGACCTGACGACTTGACGAGACGACGGCTCACTGGTCGCTTTGACAAAATCGATGCGTCGTCTCGACGATACGACACGTCGGCCCGATGATACTACGTGGTGGCCGTCTTCTTAATAAGACGACACGTCAGCTCGAGTTAACGCCGTGTCGTTTCACGACAAATTGCCCCAATACCTGGCGCGTCGCCTCGATTACTCAATCCATTGTCTAAATGGCCTGTCGCATTCTGTCTTTATATGAGCAACTACAATACTGTTGATATTCCTTTCAGGAAATGGCAGAATTCAAGTCTATGGGCGAGTTAGCCGAAACACCACCGGATGATTATAAGGAAGCTTTCCAGGCGGTCATCGCATCCATTGACGAGCACTACCCCAGTAACTGGCGTGATTGGCCCATCTGTAATTATTCATATCAGGACCTTTTTGGAGGGCCACACATACCCACAGCGGTGGACATAAAAATCAGATTAGCGATCCCTACAACGGATCTCGCACGAGCATTTAACCCCCTGGCAACTTCGCTCTCTGAGCGGGCATATAGAAACATCAGACACACTATATTAAAATGGCCTCTAGGAAGAGCCTTACTGTATGCCCCCCATAACATAATGGAGAAGATACACGCTCGGTGTTATGACCTTTTTATGAACACAGTGCGGGAAATCAAACCAAAGCTCGTGAAAAGGTCAGAGGCGTCTGAAGAACTTGGAGCAAGCAGCCCGGAAAGGACCCCAGTGAGCGACTGCAGAAAGAGGACCCTCGAGAGGTCGCCATCACCCAACACTATGAAACGGCCAGGCAGAGCACCATCACCCCAAAGCTCCAGGGGGCCAACAGAAGGCGGTAGCGAACATCTGCTGGCCGCCGTGCTTAGTCAACAGATGAAACTGTTTAACAAAATGCTGTCGCTTCAAGCCGAGCAAAACGAGAATGTAAAAAGGCTAGTTGTGGGGCAGAGTCAAGCGAACACACAATCTCAAGAGGCTAGCAGCGAGACATCGGCAGACCTCGATCAATCGTTCGAATCTCTACCGGACAGTACAGGCGCCGAAGTGGTAGACAGTCGGAATTCAGATGGCAACTCAATTAGCAAAGAAGAAGAGCTCCGAGCTAGAATCGTAGAGGCACAACGGGAACTAGCTGCCCTACAGAATAACGATGATGACGAAACAGGTTTTGATTTTGCGCCGTCCACCACAGAAAAGGAGGCAAAAATCGCCAAAGCGGACGCCAAGGCTGTAGAACATGGTGCAAATTGTCAAAAGTTGGGCCAAAGCGGGTGGACTAATATTCGTTATGCGGACCTTCAGAAACAGTTCCAGGCCACACCGATTTTTAGCGCCCTGAAAGTGAACAATGTTTTAGCCGGGGTGTCACCCACTTGGAAATCGTCGGAAATTCTCGAGAGATTTGATATGACCTTAGGGGCAATCACGCACGGACTCATCCAAGAGAGGATGATTTTCCAAAACTTACTGGATTCCCTCCCAAAAGAAATAAAGAACAGGATAGGAAAAGATTTTGTACAAGCGGATTCAGCCTTTCGGCAGAAGTCGGATGCTTTGATTCAATATACGTGCGGACGCCGCGCAGAGGTAATCAAAAACAGACGGGACATCTATAAACCCCGAACCGCGTCTTTCAGGGGCATCATGCGGGACATTCCTCCATCACAAACACACCTGTTCGAGGATAAGATATTGTCGGACGCAGTAAAAGAGCAGGGAGGGATAGATAAATTCTTTCCCAGGAAATACAAACAAGCGGCCACGAACAGAACTAACGTGCAGGCCACAAGGACAGGGTACAAAGATCAACGGGCGCAGCGCCAAGGTACCGAAGTACGTCCAAGACGTGGGAAGCCATTTCATGCCACAAAATATCAGCGGCAAGATCGCAATGAACCTCCCAGGAAACCTTATAACCCCGGTGGTCAAACGGGAAAAAAAGTGGGGAGGAGCTAAAAAATGACTCGTTTCATGCTGGCCGCCTGCAACATTACGTAGCAAAATGGTTGAAGGCTCCCAGAAACCTAAGAAAGATCATACAAGGCTACAGGATACCGTTCAAAAGTATACCACCTATGTCAAAATTTTCAAAAATTGCGCAAAAATTTCAGACGCGGTCGTCTTTAACAATGTCGTTAGAGATAAAAAAGCTAATAAAGTCAGGCGCGTTAGAACTCAGCCGCAAGGAGTCAGGATTTCTGTCGACCCTATTTCTCAGAAGAAAAACAAACGGAGAAAACCGGCCCATTTTGAATCTAAAGGCCCTGAACGAATTTGTACGTGCCCCAAAGTTCAGCCTAATAAACCACAACAGCATCCCAGCTCACTTGCAGATCGGGGACTACATGATGAAACTGGATATATCGCAGGCGTATTTTCATGTTCCCGTCTGTGGGGCACACAGGCGTTTCCTAGCAATAGCTTACGAAGGTTCCATCTACGAAATGACATGCCTCCCATTCGGGCTAGCCAGCGCCCCTTCAGTGTTTGCAAAAATTACCAACTGGATCGCACAGCAACTACGAGAGGCGGGCATACGTGTATTAGTCTATCTAGACGACTTCCTATTCATTCACGAAGATCCGTCGATCCTGGAGCAACAAATGACTTTTGCTATGAAGTACCTGAACAGTTTGGGATGGCAGGTGAATCGAGAAAAATCGTCATCAAAGGCCTCGACAGAGTTGGAGTACCTGGGAGTAGTGTGGGACACAGCACAAAATATGAAGCAATTGTCAGAAGCAAAAATTACTCAGATAAAGCAATGTGTTCGGAGCATTCTACAAAAAGGTACATGGAGTTGGCACGACTCGAAGGTTGTACTGGGCAGGCTAAACTTTGCAACTTTCACAGTCCCCTTAGGACGACTCCACTGCCGAACGTTACAGAAAGCTTCCAGAGCACTTCCGTGGAGATTCCCACATCGGAAAATTTCAGTGCCCAAAATCGCAGCGGTGGAGCTGGAGTGGTGGTTGAACAATGTACACAAGGGATCCCCAATTCACTGGGAAGAACCTTCAATTTTTGTAACAACGGATGCTGCCGACACGGGCTGGGGTGCAATGGCGAACAGTCAACTTTTGGAAGGCAGATGGTCACCAGAACAGAAATCGTGGCACAGCAATCTGAAAGAGCTGTGGACCGTTTACAAAGTCCTCAAACACCTAGGTCAGGAGATTCAAGGGAAAACGGTAATGTTGCAATCGGACAACGTGACAACCGTGGCATACCTGAACAAACAAGGAGGGACAAAGTCGATGCGGTTGCTGGCAGCAGCGAAGGAAATATTACTCCTTTGCGAGCGCAGAGATTGTCACCTCATCGCAAGGCACATTCCGGGGCTTTGCAACGAAGTCGCGGACGGTCTCTCGAGAAAGAAGAGCTTGCCAGAATGGCATCTCAGCGATCAGACCGTTCAATGGATATTCGACAAATTCGGAACTCCCGAGATCGATTTATTCGCTTCGAGGAGATCAGCGGTGGTGGCGAAGTACGTGAGCGAGGACGCCAAGGATATGCAGAGTCAATTTACGGACGCTTTCACCAGGACCTGGCGATACAATCTCGGCTGGATCTTTCCGCCTCCGGCTCTGATACCGAGAGTGCTACGACACCTACAGACTTCGGAGGGAAAGTATATTCTGGTAGCACCCATCTGGGACCGAGCTTTTTGGGTACCGGAACTAAACAGAAGGAAAGAGAGACCTCCTCTCCAGATTCCGAACCTACACAAGAATATGGTGGACCTCCGGACGGGCCTGCCACCCCCGGGCGTGGACAAATTAGATTTGGGGGTATGGCTGATTCAGGCTGGGCCAACCAAGTAAAAGACTGGTCTCCGGAGGAACTGAATCTGTTAGAATCATCATGGAGACGATCCACTTTAAAAACTTATGAGCCAGCATGGCGAAGATGGAAAACATGGGCGAATGAAAATAAGATTCCACCGAACGATCCCACAGGGGAGAACCTGGCTAAATATCTT
Organism: Eudemis profundana; assembly: GCA_947034925.1. Classification (NCBI taxonomy): domain Eukaryota; kingdom Metazoa; phylum Arthropoda; class Insecta; order Lepidoptera; family Tortricidae; genus Eudemis; species Eudemis profundana. The sequence goes on along the minus strand of OX344819.1, from coordinate 12,609,198 downwards.
TGTCACCTATACAGAATCGTGGGACTTGCGCCAAAGACAATAGCGCTGCACAAATCGGTGGTAGCAAAGTTTAGCAACCCCCTTAAGGCCCAAGAGCTAAGCTCCCACACACTAGTGAGACACGTCCTTAAGGGGATTTTCAACCATAAGCCTGTATCGAAAAAATGTATTTCATGGAAAATGGAAGACTTAATGAACTTCTTAAAGGATTATCATTTGGACGAAGAAAATTTTTTCGCGCTGTCCCGACATACAGCTGTTTTGCTTCTCTTAGCCTCAGGAAGAAGGGTCCACGACCTTACACTCCTATCCATAAAGGACGGAGCGTTCGAGGACAATGACGAAGAAATTCTTTTTTGGCCTAAGTTCGGCTCCAAAACAGATTCAAGTTCTTATAGACAATCAGGTTGGCAGTTAAAATCGGGGCAGGATTATGACTCGCGGTATAATCTTGTCTATTTTGTGCGAAAGCTTATTTTACTTTCGAATAACCGGCGTGGTGCAGGACATCCGGACAATCTGTTCATTACAACGAGAGGCACGGTTAAGAACGCGTCACGTACAGTTATTGCTGGGTGGATAAGATCATTGTTTAAGGAAGCGGGCATCTCAGCTTCTGCGGGTAGCTTTAGAGCCGCGGTCGCCACTCACAATTGGACCAGTAATCATTACAATATCGATGACATCCTTAAAAGAGGTAATTGGAGGTCACAGAACACGTTTTTGCGTTACTACTTTAAAGAAATTAGGGTAAGCAAGGGCTCTAACGCAAACGTTCTTAGAAATAGTTTCGCTTCAATCTAGCCTTTATGAGATTAAAGACGAGACATTTATTTAGGACCTACATCTTCACACAGAGAAGAACTAGATTCTGCTTTAATATTTTTTATGAGAAACATAAAATGATTATTTTCTTTTTGTATATCATAACAGTACCTACATTCAGAGTCAAACCGTTACGTTCGTGATAATGAGTTATCAATAATCTTGTTCATCCATTGTTATTACATTCTCCACCTGTTGTTGATCATTAAAGTTGGTACTATTTAATACCCAATCTGGTCTTTTTATGCATGTTCCAATTTATAAATCCTCACAGTACGCTTAAACTCTAGCCTCTCTAAAGATGCTAGCGACGCCGGGCAGATAATAAACACGTCTCACAGTGGTTCAAGCGTAGGCTCGAACACCTAAATAGAACCGTTTTTCCCCCGAAGGGTATAAAACGGATATTTAGGTTTCAGCCGTAGCTTGAACCACACCTAAATTGCCTTGCCGGCTTTAGACAGTACTGAAGCAAGTCACCGCCGCGCGCCGCTCGCGAGAGGCTAGACAGAGACAGAGATAGGAGTGGGAGCGGTGAGCGCTCCTCACACATAACGGATCCTGTGAATACGGTAAGGTATTAACTGCGAATATAGGAAGGGTAATCTCACACAGTGGTTCAAGCTACGGCTGAAACCTAAATATCCGTTTTATACCCTTCGGGGGAAAAACGGTTCTATTATAGCATTTTTGCAATGAATTAAGTCAGAACTATTTGAATTATGTATTTCAAAAATACTTTGAATAGCTGCTGTTATATTGCGTTGCTGTAGTTATATTGTTTAATATAAAGAAGAACAAAAATAAAATATAGTTCTAAAAACCAATATTTATTCTGCTTAATCAATGGCGCGTCAATCACTTCTTGATGCCTGGCCCACGATAAAAAATCGTACACATACTGTTGAATAACTTTTTTCTGCCGGTTGATACATAAAAAAATACATATTTAAAAAAGTGAGATTAAATTCTCTATTTTAAAACTAACCCGCAATCCAAACTTTCGCGCACAGAGACCAAACTCTCTGTGCGCGAAAGTTTGGATTGCGGGTCAAAAACGCCCAATGACCTTTGACATGAATCCATACGAGGTGGATTTCACTCATTCTGTCGCCGCGCGCGTGTTGGGCCTTACCAATTCGAACTTCGGAGTTCGAAATGCCACAGAACAGCGTATGGAGGTGTGGTCTAGGTACACGCGTCGAATGATTCTATTGTTTTAGCGTGGGAATTATGTTTTTTTTTGTATGAAAACGCGCGAATGTTAAATATCTGGTTATATTCTCTAATCTGTGCCCATACGCTGTATTTATATAATTTTGTTTAAGAAACATTTTAATTAAGCATTGTGTATTATTTCAGATGCAATGCCAGATGCATTCGGCCCTCGCAAAGAGACGGCAGCTCACCCTTCTGCTCACGAGCTGGCATCAGCTTCAAAAGAGCAGTCAACCCTGCAGGCCATTGCCCATACAGTTGAGAAACCAGGCTCCTCACAGCAAGCACCCCGGCTCAAAACGTGGAACCGGTTCCCATGTAACATTTGCAAGTTAAAGTTCCCATCTAGATACACCCTCAACATACACTGGCTCACGCATATGACTTGTAAACAATATTACTGCAGATATTGTGATAAGTTGTTTGAATGTAAGAAGCAATTGATGCGCCACATGCAAATTCATAAGATAATTCGTAGTTATCATCGTGACCAGGACAAGCAGCGTTCGGCTACCAAGAAAAAGGTGTGTGCAAATAAGCAACAGAATGCTGTGCAGCCAGACTCGGCCCTGAAGCCCCCCGAGGCAGCGCAGCCAGACTCGGCCCTGAAGCCCCCCGAGGCAACGCAGCCACAGCACGAGTGTCCCGTTTGCGGACAGATGTTCGAAGACATGTTTGACCTGACATTCCATGCGCGTACTCACAACGGCCCGGCGAGGAGCTACTCGCGAGCGCGGAAGGCGCCGAAGTCACCAGCCATATTTGACGACACAGGACAACGAACACACGTGAACGGAAAGCAAAATGAAAACACTTTCACTCTAAAATGCAATGGGCGTTCGGGTAAAGTACCAGATGTGTCTGAGTTAACTTCCACTGCAGACAGTTGTTCAGGCCACAAAAATGAAAGTCTGATGGAAGATATTGTGATAGTGAAAGATGATACCGAAGACAGATGCATTGATAAAGGTGTGAGCCCGGAGGCAGCACGGATGGGCCTCTACAAAGACCATCAAATCAAAGACGAGCTGGTGCTGGGGCCAGTTCTTCTACAGCCGCGGGATGTCGCCTGTATTGTGCAAAATAACAATGAGAAAGAGCCAACTAGCACTGTTGATAGTGCCACAGCTAATAATAAAGGTAAAGAAACTGTATCGCAAGATAGTGTGACATTGAAAGTGGATCCTGAAGAGAGATGCTTTGATGAAGAAATGACGGAGGCTATAGGGGTAGACCATCTGGAGTATAAAATCAAAGATGAGTTGGTGAGAGATGAGAGATGCTTCGAAGAAAGTGTGAGCCCAGAGGTTGTAGAGATAGGCCTCTACAAAGACCATCAAGTCAATAATGAGTTAATTCTGGGGCCTAACCTTCTGCAGCCTCGTGATGTTGACTTTATCGTGCACCATAACAATGAGCAAGATCTCAGCACTGTTGAGAACCGCATAGCTAATAATAAAGAAACTGTGACAGTAAAAGTGGAACCTGGAGAGAGATGTTTTGATGAAGGAGTTACGGAGGCTATAAGGGTAGACCATCTGGAGTATCAAATCAAAGACAAGTTGGTGATGAGGCATGTCCTGCAACAGTCGGAAAATGTTGCTCTTATAGAGCAAAATACCAATAAACAAAAGTTAACTATCAAACTGGATAGACCCACCCAGTATAATGAAAGTATGAAGCAAGGAATTGAAACAGTAAAACACGAGCCAGAAAAGAGATCTTGCGACGATGGTATGAGACCTGAGGCCACACAGGTGGACTTATACACAGATTATCAGGTTTGCAATGGGCTGGTGCCAGGACCTGTTCTTTTGCAGCCGCGCGAATCTCACGGTGTTGCATGTATAGAGCATAGTGAGAAACAGCCAGAGCTAACTAATTCTATGAACAATCTGATAACTTACATTAATGAAAGTATGATGCAAGGGACTGTAAAAGTAAAAGAGGAGCCTGTCGAGAGATCCTCTGATCTAACTGGCTCTGTGGGCAGTCCGACAACCCACATGAATGCAAGTACGATGCAAGGGCGTGTAACAATAAAAGAGGAGCCTGAAGAGAGATGCTGCAATGAAAGTGTGAGCCCCGAGTCTGCAGAGGTGGGCCTGTTTGTAGAGACCCAGGAGTGTTTGATACAGGCACATATTCTGTGTCAACCGCCTGATGTTGCCTTCATATCGCAGAAGATGCCAATGCCAACTGACGCAGTACTCAATACAATACACAATAGTGATGTGGACAGAGAACATTCTAAAGACAGTTTACATTTGACATTTAACAAACCACCATTGAAAACCTACTCGCGAGCATCAAAGCTGAGTGAAAAACAGCCAAAGCTAACTGAAGCTGTAGACAATCTAGTTCCTACCGCCCACAGTGAAGACCTCGAACAAGAATCGGTGATAGTGAGCTTCAAAGAGGAGCCTGAAGGAGTTGAGGAGCACAAAATCCAAACTGGGCTTAATGATAATGTAGAAGAAGTGCCGGAGAATGGGTCAGGTATTGCTTTGAAAGAGGAGACCCAGGACTTTGACGTTGATAAAGAAGTGAGGCTGAAGGCCTCGCGGTCGGAGCTGTATGAGGACCATGAAGTCAAGGACGAGCTTGTGCTGGGCCCCGAGACACTACACCCGCCTGACGTGTTCTATACATTTCCAGGTCTGTTGTTTATACATTGTTAAAGTTACATTTTAAGATAATTTGTAGTTGAAATATCCTCCACCAACTTAAGTCTTGGTTTTTGGTTTTGGGCTAAGTAATCAAAGTATTTATACAGCTTTATTTAATTTCAGGACAAAACCATGCAAGTGAATTAGCTAAACCAGATACACACACAGAATCTACGGAGAACCCTGAAGGAAGGCGATTGAGTGAAAGCAAAGCAGATAAAAAACTTCCAGAAACTTCAATACTATTTCAACATGGGTTAGATAATGCAGTGCTGGTGGTTGTGCCTAGTCATGAGTCCTCGCAACCCAGCAGCATAGATCAATCAAAATACACCTACAAGTGTGATGACTGTGGCAAGGGTTATAGAAAAAAGGCCTTTTTAAAGAAGCACATACAAAATCACTTGAGAAAACATGTAATGCTACATACGGGTGCAAAGCCTTTCATATGTAGCCAATGCAACTACACCTGTCGAAAAAAATCTCGTTTAATTTATCATCAAAGGACACACACCACTGAGAAACCTCTAAAATGTAACCACTGTAACTACTCGACCAGTTACAAATCTGTTTTACTCCAGCATCTAATGAAGCATACAGGTAAGATGCCTTATAAATGTACCTTCTGCGACTACAAATGCAGTCGGAAAGATTCCATGAAAATTCACGAAAGAATACACACTGGTGAGAAGCCTTTTGGATGTAGCCTTTGTGACTTCTCAACTAGTCGTAAATCAACATTACGCCTCCATGTAATGAAACATACAGGCGACAAGCCTTATAATTGTAACTTCTGCGACTACAAATGTAATTGGAAATCAAACATGACATCTCACCAAAGAAAACATACTGGTGAGAAGCCTTTCAAATGCAACGTCTGTGACTACTCATGTAAACAGAAATATTTATTGGCAGTTCACCTTAGAAAACATACTGGTGAGAAGCCTTTGAAATGTAGTTACTGTGACTACGCAACTCATTGTCGTCATAGATTAAAACAGCATCAAATCAGACATACGAAATTTCATTTTAACTGTGCTTTCTGCGACTTCACTCACTTGAGTAAAGATGTTGTAGCTAAACATCAATTGGAACACTATTGCATGTAAGGTAAGGGCGGGTAAAGGCCTAAGGAAAATGTATATTAAAATAAAAACTGTATCCGAATTAATACATTTTAATGCAGAGGTCTCCAAACTTTTTTAGCAAAAGACCTTTGAAAATCTCACGCGGGTTACACTACATGATCATGGAGTTAGGAGTTCGGAGTTACGTCATTATTGGCAATGAAGGAAATAGAGTCTGTGTGGAAAGAGAATAGGCGTGGCGAAAAACGGAATTAACCTAACGAGTATGGCATTTTTTTTTGCAAATACGGTACAAAAGCATTACAGCGCCCCCAAATCTAAATCCTATTCTCTTTCCGCACAGACTCTAGTTTTAGTTTTCTCAGAAATTGATTTCTATATTATTATGATCCATTAGGTATTGCATTATATTGTATCTTGGTTCTCTTACAATAAATATGATTATGTATATTCAGTGAACATGTCGCCTGCATTTTATTTTAAGTATCTAACGATAGGTACCTAACTCTTTTAAATTGGTTAAGAGCTTTAGATGTTATTGTGGAATAAGAAAATAGTTGGGCAGTCGTGTAAAAAGTCATCTATTTAAGTTATTAAAATATCTACAAAAGCCTTTTACGCCACACCTGGTCATAAAGTGGCTTTTTCCGCACGCTACGCGTACGGAAAAAGCCGCTTTCTGGCCAAGTGTAGACATAAAATGATGTACATAACACGGGAGGTAATAAAGAAAGCCCTCGATCGTATATTTACGTCCCTCGCTTGCAGCTCGGGCCGCAAACATCTGCGATCTCGGCCTTTCTTTGTATTACCACCCTAGTTGTGTAATGTACTATGAAGTCTCCTAAAATCTGGAATCATCTCACAATATTGTTATAAAATATTGACAGGCACCCCGTAATGCAATTAAGGTTGAATTTTGCTTGTGATAAAACGAATATTAACTGATTTAACCCCCTAAGGGCAACTCGATCATTTACCGTTGTTCGGTTGTATCGATTTATTTTCTAATCGATAATCGTATTTTGTAATTCCTGAACGTACCACAGGAGAGATAAGTTAAGTTTCTGTCACTCTGTCAGTCAGTGTCAAAACAAACGGTTTAGGTTATGTTACGTTTGTTTACCAATTTATCTCGGATTCCAAAGAATTAAATTCACTTATAAATAAGTACTATTTCTGTCGAAAGAAATAAAACACTGTTTATTTAACTTGCAGATTTAAGGTTGCAGTACCGAAAGTAAATTCATAGATATTTTCAATTGAACGAACTGTCTGCTGTTTTGTTTGGTATCATATTTGTGATTATGAGATTTCTCTAAAATCGCTTGATATCGGAAGTGCTGAGACCTGAGTTGCACCACTAGCAATGTCGCAGGATGGCAATATAGAGGAAAACGTCGCAGAGAGCACGAATGTCGCCAAAGTGCGAGAAGTAATAGCTCGCCCCAGGAAGCTCGGCAGCGGAGCGCCCGGGGCGCTGCGGGGGCGGCGTGAGCTCGTGCTGGCGCCGCGGGTGCTGCAGCACGCGCTGCCCGATGTCGCGACACTCAAAGGTCAGCCATAGTCAAATAAATGGGATCCCTCAGATGCATACACAGAAGCATATAGACATAGAAGGAAAGACTCTATGTAGCAGTGGCGTGGCATCCATAGAACCCGATTCCCACCGGCTTGCCTATTTTTTAAATGACCGGAGTATCTATTACTCCTAAAGAATAACCACATTTTTACTAAAAAAAACCCGACCGCAGTGCACTTTGTAACTGCATAAAATCCGCCATCTTGTTTATTTTAACGAACTTCATACCCAGTGACACTCGCACCATCAAGACGAATCTAAGGATGTATCATTTATCAAAATCGGATGTGCCGTTGAGTAGTTACGAGCGGACACAGGAACGGACATACATACATACAGGTCAAACACATAACCCTCCTTTGGGCTTCGCCGCAGTCGGGTAAAAAGTAATCCAAATCTAGTCCGGCTTTACTAAGAATATATTTGGCGCCACGCCACTGCTATATGTAAATGGGCTTCTCGAGGCGCTGAGCGGAATGCATGTTGGCTGTCATATTGACTCTGAGTGTGTTAATAATATAAGCTATGCTGACGACATGGTTCTGCTCAGCGCGTCGGCCTGCGGACTACGCAAATTACTTTACGTATGTGAAAAGTATGCGACCGAGCATGGCTTAGATATAATATAATATCACTAAAACTCAATACATGGTGTTTGAGCCAAGAGGGTACAGAGTAGTGGAGGTACCTCCAATACTATTAAATGGCTCACCACTGGAGAGAGTGGAAAGCTTTAAGTACTTGGGCCATATTGTTACATCAGACATGAAGGACAATATGGATATAGAGCGGGAACGGAGGGCCCTATCTGTCAGGGCGAACATGATTGCCCGTAAGTTTGCACGATGTACAAAGGAAGTTAAAATTACATTATTCAAAGCCTATTGTACATCTTTATACACGTGCAGCTTATGGAGGTATTATACGCAGAGAGCCCATGGAGCCCTCCGGGTCCAATATAATAACGCGTTCCGGGTGCTGCTGGGGCTGCCCCGCTTCTGTAGCGCATCAGGGATGTTCGCAGAGGCGCATATGGATTGCTTCTATGCAACAATGCGCAAGCGATGCACATCCCTGGTGCGGCGGGTGCGGGCCAGCCCCAACCCCATCCTGCGCTCAATTGCGGACAGGTTTGACTGTCCATACTTGAGGCACTGCTGTGGGATGCATGTTTCCTGCAGCCTATATTATATATAACGAGTACTAACATTAGAGATAAGAATTTATACTGTAAACTAACAAATTTGTAATGTTATTTCTATGAGTCTAAGTTACTTGAAATAAATGAATTTATTATTATTATTATGTAGTGTACCTTGCATGCCACAAAAAGGGCCAGGGACTTTGTTTGCTCGTCACTTTCAGTCGCCTACAACATTATCAGATTTTAAAAATCTGAAAATCATGGTATAATTAATTATTCAAACCAAACAACACCAAATGAAATGGTTTGATTGAAGGGTTTGGTTTGGTTACGAGTATTACACTTGGATGAATTTAGTTATCCTAATTAGAATGCAAGAGAGGGGATAGGAAGGACGCTCCTGATCACACTATTCTAAATTTTTGTCACTGAATCATTGAAAACGTCTCAGATGCAATGTCACCAGTATTGTCTAAAAATCAAAAGATTGGCCTTGGAGTAGCCTTGGCCATAGCATCCTTGGAAGTCGATTTTTACTTATATCCCTATTTCTACTTTCTTTGTATAAACTCTCCACTGCCCTTGTTATTTCTTTTGCTGTGCCCTACAGGGTGTCATATTGTAAACCATGTTACTGTATAATATGTACGTACAATGTGATATGCAATAAATAATCTGAATCTGAAGTTAAAAACAAATTGGCGTTTCCTTTGAACATGACAAATAAAGGTCTTCGCACATTACAACAACTCAACGGCGACTAGACTCTTGCCTAATATTGAAATAGTGTACAACGCGTAGACCACTCGTCGTACACTACTTTAATATCATTTTTTGAAATTCAACCTACAACATATGACATAAATTTCAATATTATATATTAGGCATAGAGTTGAGTCGCCGTTGAGTTGTTGTAATATGTGAAGACCTTAAGAGTAAAACAGAACATATTCAAATTAAAAATAAAAACCATTACGCCCTTAAGCGTAATAGGTCATTTACGGCCCGCAAAACCTACGTGTAACAACACCATTTTCGAGCAAGTGTGATGAAAAAAACATTTTAATTAAGCATTATGTATTATTCCAGATTCAATGCCAAGTGCATTAGGCCCTTGCAAAAAGACGGCAGCTCACGAGCTAGCACAAGCTACCAAGAAAAGGGAAATAGGGGAAAATGAAGATAAGCGACAGAATGCTGTGCAGCCAGACTTGGCCCTGAAGCCCCATGAGGCGGCGCAGCCACAGCACGAGTGTCCCGTCTGCCGACAGATGTTCGAAGACATGTTTGACCTGACATCCCATGCGCGTACTCACAACGGCCCGGCGAGGAGCTACTCGCGAGCGCGGAAGGCACCGAAGTCACCTGCCGTATTTGACGACACAGGACACCAAACACAAATGAACAGAAAACAGACTGAAGACACTTTCACTCTGAAACCCAATGGGCATTCGGGTAAACAAGTACCGGATGTCTCTGAGTTAGCTTCCACTACAGTCAGTCATTCAGGCCACAATAATGAAAGTCTGATGCAAGATATTGTGACAGTGAAAGAGGATACTGAAGATAGATACTTTAAAAAAGGTGTGAGGCCGGAGGCACTACGGATGGTCCTCTACAAAGACCATCAAATCAAAGACGAGCTGGTGCTGGGGCCAGTTCTTCTACAGCCGCGGGATGTCGCCTGTATTGTGCAAAATAACAATGAGAAAGAGCCAACTAGCACTGTTGATAGTACCACAGCTAATGATGAAGAATCTGTATCGCAAGATAGTGTGACTGTGAAAGTGGAACCTGAAGAGAGATGCTTTGATGTAGGAATGACGGAGGCTATAGGGGTAGACCATCTGGAGTATCAAATCAAAGATGAGTTGGTGAGAGATGAGAGATGCTTCGAAGAAAGTGTAAGTGCAGAGGCTGCACAGATAGGCCTCTACAAAGACCATCAAATCAAGTCACTAAGGCCAGTTCTTCTACACCCACGGGATGTCGCCTTCATTGTGCAAAATAAGAATGAGAAAGAGCCAACTAGCACTGTTGATAGTCCCACAGCCAATGGTGAAAAATCTGTATCGCAAGGAAGTGAGACAGTGAAAGTGGAACCTGAAGAGAGATGCTTTGATGAAAGAATTACCGAGGCTATAGGGGTAGACCATTGGGAGCAACCTCTAAAACGTAATAACTGTGACGCGACTAGCATTGTAATGCTATTATGCCCCCTTCGAATGACGCACACAGGTGACAAGCCCGATAAACACGGCGACGTTAATCAAGACAGGAATGGACAGTTGACTGACCACAACAGAACACATACTGGCATGAAGCCTTTTGAATGTCGCTACTGTGACTATGCTACACATAAACATAGGACATTACAACGACATGAAAAGGAACATACGAGTTACAAGCCTTTCAAGTGTAGCTACTGCAACTACACAACTCGCTATAAGAGTAGTGTAACAATACATGAATTGCAACACAATGATGCGAGTAACAAGCGTTTCAGGTGTAGCCACTGCGACTTCACAAGTCATTATAAGGCACATGTAACAAGACATGAATTGCAACACAGTGATGCGACTAACAAGCGTTTCAGGTGTAGCCACTGCGACTGCGACTACACAAGTCATTATAAGGCACATGTAACAAGACATGAATTGACACACAGTAAGCCTTTAAAAAAATAATTAAAAACAATTACGTCCAAAATGCGTAACACCACCTGCTCAATTCCGCAAGGAAGCGTGATCGGATGTTACCTATTCATATCGTAAATTATTGTTAGAGCGGCTGTAGAGTGCAAACTATCAAATAACTTTATGAAAGTGGAATATAATATAATATGTTATTAAAATTACAAGGTTTTTCCCAAGTCTAGGTAGTTAGTAGTTTAACAAATAAGTAGTACTGGTTGTTTTGTGATGATATGTTTGTCTTTATAGGGCCGATATGTACTAGTGTATAAAGGTCCTTAACACAATAAATTAAAAAAAAAAAAAAAAAGGTTTTTCCCGACAAAAGGTGTACTGTACGTGTTGGCTAGCCGATGCGAAGTCTAGCTCTGCTGAGGGCGCGCGGGTGAATCCATGGCCAATGTTGCATGCAAGTGTAAGTAGACTTATAAAATTGTAACTTGCAGCGTCGTGAAACGAGGCCTGGGCGATTCTCCGAGCGTTTTGACCGCGCGGTTTGACAATCATTACTGTCCGCCGATTATCACTACATAGTATAAAACAAAGTCGCTTTCTCTGTCCCTATATTCCTATGTATGCTTAAATCTTTGAAACTACGCAACGGATTTTGATGCGGTTTTTTTAATAGATAGAGTGATTGAAGAGGAATGTTTATATGTATAATACATGGATAATATAATAGAGAAACACCGTGCGAAGCCGGGGCGCGTCGCTAGTTTACTATAACGAAAGGACAAATCGTGACAATTTTGATAAAACTAGACTTAAACTCGGGACTGTTTTTCGGTTTCATAAAAAGTTAACTCTAGGCATCGTTTTTTTGAACAATATTTACTGAACAATAATGACGAGAATAAAACGCCGTAAAAACGCTGAATATTGGCCCGCCTAGGTATTGCATTGTATTGTATTTTGGTTCCCTTACATATATTCAGCGAACATGTAGGTAACCTGCATTTTATTTTAAGGATTCTAACATTTCTAACCATACCAAACACCTAAACCTATGAAGCCCAAAGGAGGGTTATGTGTTTTACCGGTATGGTATGTATGTATGTTACCCGACTGCGGCGAAGCTCAAAGGAGGGTTATGTGTTTGACCTGTATGTATGTATGACGACGACGTGTATCAAAACAGTTATAATAACGTCACGTTAATAAATATTTTTTTAACTACCTCTAATTCACTAGGAATTTTTTTTTTTATTGCTATAGACTGGCAAACAGGCAGACGGCCCACCTGATGGAAAGCGGTCACCGCCGCCTATAGACATAATAAATAAATATAAATTCAAGCTATAATAATAATTTCACAGCATTCTGAGCGTGTTTACCGAGCGCGAAAATGGCCCAATGCTCACCCGCTGGCAGAGACTGCACGCAGTCATTGCTTAAGTAGCTGTATCTCTTTTTATGTCGTACTAACACTAGGAATAAGATTTCATTGTTTACTAACCATGTATGGACTCAAGTCTGAAATAAATGAATTTTATTTTATTTTTGTCGACAACGCTAGCGGTGGGCGTGGCGACCAGAAAGAGCGCGCGTTATGAGTTAGGGTGAGAAGGTAGGATTCGGCACATTTTTGTAATGTTTTTGTAACTCGAAGCCCCGAGGCTTCGTCGACCTGCTGGAAAAGTGAACACCAATTATCGAGCTGTACATTATCGGTACAGGGTGATAATGGGAGTCCCTGAATCAGAAGCAATGTACACCAAATATTGAGATGCGAATTATCGGGCTGGACATCTGAACAAGCTTGGTTCAGGGTGATAATTGGAAGCCACGTTTTGCACAGGGTGATAAAGCCCGGCCCAGATAATCCGCGTCCATTTTTAGGGTCGCGAATTATCGCGCTGTACAATACGGGGCCGGGCATTAACAGGACTGTGTCTGTCAGTCAAAACGATTGAGGATACATTTGTTTACCAATTTTTTTTATTCCAAACAATTGAATTCCCTTATTTATTTCTGTCGAAAGATATTAAACACTGACATGACACTATTTATTTAATTTGTAGATTTAAAGGGGGCAGTACCGAAAATAAATTCAAAGATATTTTCAATTCAACGATCGGGGCTGTTTCGCTGTTTGGTATCATATTTGTGATTAAGATTTCTCTAAAATCACTTGATATCGGAAGTGCTGAGTTGCACCACTAGCAATGTCGCAGGATGGCGATATAGAGGAAAACGTCGCAGAGAGCACGAATGTCGCCAAAGGGCGAGAAGAAATAGCTCGCCCCAGCAAGGTCGGCAGCGGAGCACCCGGGGCGCTGCGGGTGCAGCGTGGACTCGTGCTGGCGCCGCGGGTGCTGCAGCATGCGCTGCCTGATGTTGCGACGCTCCTCAAAGGTCAGCATAGTCAACTAAAAGTCATCCCCTTTACCAGGGGTTCCCAATCTTTTTCAGCCCTTGGCGCACTTACAAGTTTAGTATTACGTCACGACGCCCTACCCTAGTTCGCTCAAAATAGGTATTATTGTTGCTTTATAGGTTGTTTGTGGGTTTAGATCAGTGGTTCCGAACCTGGGGGTAAAATTAAGTTTTCTCAGGGGTAATACTCATGTTAAGTCGTTTTTCTTTGAGTACTTTCATATACTTGTCTGTATTACCTATTTTTTGGAGGGATAATGATACAAATCTAGAGGGGGCATGTGGCAATAAAGGTTACGAACCACTGGTTTAGATTATGATAGAGTATTGACCCACAGTGTCCCTCTTTACTTTCTATGGGCGCAGCGGCGCACACTTTGAGAACCCGTGCCCGATACACTATCAGAAACAGTACTACTAACAAGACATCAGTTGAAATCGGTAGCCAATCATTTCACAAAAAACATTTCACAAATATTCATCTTAAAAACAACAGGGTGGCCACTTTCTGGAAAACCGGGAAAACCGGGAAATGTCAGGGAATTTCACTAGTCATGGAAAAGTCAGGGAATTGTCAGGGAAATTTATTGAAGGTCAGGGAATTTACATCTTCACAACCTGCAAGCCTGGTCGCCGAAAAATGAAAACCCGCGAAGATACAGCGTCAATGTTTGGGCATCGTTAATTTGTCTGTTGCGTCCGTTACAAAAAATCGGGAAAAAATAAAGTTCATGAAAGGTTCTTTGGGATTATTGCACATCATTAGAAAGAGGATAGAGCACAGAATTTTTTAAAACAATTTTAGAACGTGGGTCTCATTTAGTTTTTTTTATTGCAAATCAAAATTCATCTTTGACTAAATTTTTACATGTTGTAAAACATTTGAAGGTCAGTAAAAAGAAAACTAGCAGTAACATGTCAGTAATTTTAACTCTGATACAACCGTGAAACGTTACACATCACGATGCAATAAACATTTCATCTCTTTTGCACTTGCTTTTTTTTTAATTCAAATTTAAACGCGTCGGCCCCGTAAATTCTTTAAAAACAACAAAAGAAAGAAAAAAAAATACACGTGGGCCAAACATTTTTTTAGAGAGCGTAGAGGGATAGAAAATAACCCCACCTATCCGCCATTTTAATTTGGCAAACGATGGACCAAACACCCTGTATATTTCATCCTTATTACATTTAACCCTTAAATGCATAATGATGTATATCTGCATCGTATATTTGATGGCCAGTGCAGCAATATGCAGCTATCCAAAATCACATTTATTTTTTTAATAAATGTGACATTTACGTGTTAGATTCCGAATACATCCATAAATATTTTTGGCAAAATTGTATTTAAAAAAAAGTTATTAGATTTTTTGAGCAAAATGGCGGCAATTTTGAAAAAGTTAAATATTTAAGGTTTTCGTTGAGTGTGTTTATAACAGTTTTTAACAAAATAAGTAATTATTTTTTAGTATAATGTTGTAGCACATATCATAAAGATTACAAGTTTACTAATTTTTTTTTATATTTTTCTAGTATTTATTACGCCATTAGGTATCCACATATTTTTTTTTAGTAACGATAAAAAAGATCATGCCTTTAAGGGTTAAGATTATAGTCAGGGAAAAACTAGAAAAAACGGCTGGAAAACCGGGAAAAGTCAGGGAATTTTGATTGTTGTAAATAGTGGTCACCCTGAACAATGTTTGGCAAAAGAACTAATGACAAATTAGTCCATTCGCAAAATAACGTTTTACAAATTGTTCATTACACAAATTATTTACTTGATAAAAACTCATATTATTTACCAAATTATTCATTTATTTATCACAACTATTGACAAAATAATGTTTGGTAAATGAACTTTTAATAAAATGCATAGTTTGGTTTAGCCAAGATATGACAAGAAGTCAATATCTAAAATTGTAGATGTATTTGGTGTTGTTTGCGTATTGTTAGTCACAGTACAAATATGTAATTATATTAACCGCAACCCTTCCGATTTACTGCCAATAAAGAAAAATAATTCCAGTCACCAGTAGGTAGACAAGCGAAGCGAGGAGGAGTGTTAGGTATCTTGCGTTGCGATTGCGACCATAATACAAGCATAATTCGAGCATTAAAGTATAAACGACATCAGAAAGACTATTTCGTAACTAGTTTTTTGCACTGAAGTCACAGCAGACTTCCCAAACTGGGATTAGAAATTATTTACGAGTAGGTACATTGTACAATCGAAGACACAGTTAAGTAACCATCAGTAGACCTTAATACTTTGTAAAAAGGGTGACAAGTGGTCAGTTAGCAGTGTCTTCGATTGTACATGTACACTGTGTATTTGTATAAAATAATTACTTGCCTGTTTTTTATTTGTCTCTAATAAAAATTGTATACAGGGTGGGAGGGACTATACCGACATACTTTAGCCATGAATTCCTGGTGGTGTGACGAGTAAAAAAAGTTATGTGATGTATAGTCGAAAAACGCTTACTTTTAGAGATATTCATTATTTTTTAAATGAATACTCCCAAGTGAGTAACAAGCCCTAATAAATGTGACCAAGATAGTTTTACTATTTTTTTTTAAAACCTTTAACTAAACAGCAATTAACCTTCCCAGTACAGTACTCAATCATTTAATCAAAAAAAAAATTGCAATTTCACAAAAGACATAATAATATACCTAGATATTTTTCTAGCACGAACGTTGACGTCTAAGTGTTTGACAAAATAAAAACATTGACAGTCTCAAATTTATAGTTTGGTTACAATGATCTATTTTTAAGGCACCCTATTACCCTATATTTTTCTTTGTATTATCTCTATGACGTTGAAGTGGCACTTATCGATAACAGGACTGTCGATGTTTTTATTTTGTCAAACACTTAGACGTCAACGTTCCTGCTAGAAAAATATCTAGGTATAACATAACACAAGAGTATTTGATGGTGAGCGACTACGAGGCCAAAAAATTGACCTTTCGTTTCCATTTTAGCTTTTTTTTTCTTTTTGATAACTTTTCCTCCAGTAAGGACATGTTTATAATGAGGGGCTGAATTTACTGATTTATTTTGTTCCATAAGACTATTAATGTAAAATGACAATATTCGACCCATGTTGATATAACATTATTTACTCGTCACACCACCAGGAATTCATGGCTAAAGTATGTCGGTATAGTCCCTCCCACCCTGTAGGTATACAGTATTAAACGAGAAATAATTTAATAATCCAGAGTTTTGCAAAATAACTTCTTTGAAAAAAGGGGTTCGGTTCAGGAGGTCTAAGTTGTATTTTGCCGCAGTATGGTGTCCCAGAAAGCAAATCTCCATAGTAACTTTGAAGCCAAGTCGGCACGGGTTGCCATCATCACAGAGAGCTTTCTGTCGCCGCGCGCGTGTTGGGCGTTGCCAATTCGAACTTCGGAGTTCGAAATATCACAGAGGTGAGGTGAGAGGTGTGGCCTTGGTGCGCGCGTCGAATGGTTCTATTGTTTTTAGCGTGGGAATAATGGTTTTTTTGTATGAAAACGCGCAAATGTTAAATATCTGGTTATATTCTCTAATCTGTGCCCATACGCTGTATTTATATAATTTTGTTTAAGAAACATTTTAATTAAGCATTGTGTATTATTTCAGATGCAATGCCAGATGCCTTCGGCCCTCGCAAAGAGACGGCAGCTCACCCTTCTGCTCACGAGCTGGCATCAGCTTCAAAAGAGCAGTCAACCCTGCAGGCCATTGCCCATACAGTTGAGAAACCAGGCTCCTCACAGCAAGCACCCCGGCTCAAAACGTGGAACCGGTTCCCATGTAACATTTGCAAGTTAAAGTTCCCATCTAGATACACCCTC
Organism: Eudemis profundana; assembly: GCA_947034925.1. NCBI lineage: Eukaryota > Metazoa > Arthropoda > Insecta > Lepidoptera > Tortricidae > Eudemis > Eudemis profundana. The sequence goes on along the minus strand of OX344819.1, from coordinate 12,591,751 downwards.
AACATACACTGGCTCACGCATATGACTTGTAAACAATATTACTGCAGATATTGTGATAAGTTGTTTGAATGTAAGAAGCAATTGATGCGCCACATGCAAATTCATAAGATAAGTCGTAGTTATCATCGTGACCAGGACAAGCAGCGTTCGGCTACCAAGAAAAAGGTGTGTGCAAATAAGCAACAGAATGCTGTGCAGCCAGACTCGGCCCTGAAGCCCCCCGAGGCAGCGCAGCCAGACTCGGCCCTGAAGCCCCCCGAGGCAACGCAGCCAGACTCTGCCCTGAAGCCCCCCCGAGGCAGCGCAGCCACAGCACGAGTGTCCCGTTTGCGGACAGATATTCGAAGACATGTTTGACCTGACATTCCATGCGCGCACTCACAACGGCCCGGCGAGGAGCTACTCGCGAGCGCGGAAGGCGCCGAAGTCACCAGCCATATTTGACGACACAGGACAACAAACACACGTGAACGGAAAGCAGAATGAAGACACTTTCACTCTAAAATGCAATGGGCGTTCGGGTAAAGTACCAGATGTGTCTGAGTTAACTTCCACTGCAGACAGTTGTTCAGGCCACAAAAATGAAAGTCTTATGGAAGATATTGTGATAGTGAAAGATGATACCGAAGACAGATGCATTGATAAAGGTGTGAGCCCGGAGGCAGCACGGATGGGCCTCTACAAAGACCATCAAATCAAAGACGAGCTGGTGCTGGGGCCAGTTCTTCTACAGCCGCGGGATGTCGCCTGTATTGTGCAAAATAACAATGAGAAAGAGCCAACTAGCACTGTTGATAGTGCCACAGCTAATGATAAAGGTAAAGAAACTGTATCGCAAGATAGTGTGACATTGAAAGTGGATCCTGAAGAGAGATGCTTTGATGAAGAAATGACGGAGGCTATAGGGGTAGACCATCTGGAGTATAAAATCAAAGATGAGTTGGTGAGAGATGAGAGATGCTTCGAAGAAAGTGTGAGCCCAGAGGTTGTAGAGATAGGCCTCTACAAAGACCATCAAGTCAATAATGAGTTAATTCTGGGGCCTAACCTTCTGCAGCCTCGTGATGTTGACTTTATCGTGCACCATAACAATGAGCAAGATCTCAGCACTGTTGAGAACCACATAGCTAATAATAAAGAAACTGTGACAGTAAAAGTGGAACCTGGAGAGAGATGTTTTGATGAAGGAGTTACGGAGGCTATAAGGGTAGACCATCTGGAGTATCAAATCAAAGACAAGTTGGTGATGAGGCATGTCCTGCAACGGTCGGAAAATGTTGCTCTTATAGAGCAAAATACCAATAAACAAAAGTTAACTATCAAACTGGATAGACCCACCCAGTATAATGAAAGTATGAAGCAAGGAACTGAAACAGTAAAACACGAGCCAGAAAAGAGATCTTGCGACGATGGTATGAGACCTGAGGCCACACAGGTGGACTTATACACAGATTATCAGGTTTGCAATGGGCTGGTGCCAGGACCTGTTCTTTTGCAGCCGCGCGAATCTCACGGTGTTGCATGTATAGAGCATAGTGAGAAACAGCCAGAGCTAACTAATTCTATGAACAATCTGATAACTTACATTAATGAAAGTATGATGCAAGGGACTGTAAAAGTAAAAGAGGAGCCTGTCGAGAGATCCTCTGATCTAACTGGCTCTGTGGGCAGTCTGACAACCCACATGAATGCAAGTACGATGCAAGGGCGTGTAACAATAAAAGAGGAGCCTGAAGAGAGATGCTGCAATGAAAGTGTGAGCCCCGAGTCTGCAGAGGTGGGCCTGTTTGTAGAGACCCAGGAGTGTTTGATACAGGCACATATTCTGTGTCAACCGCCTGATGTTGCCTTCATATCGCAGAAGATGCCAATACCAACTGACGCAGTACTCAATACAATACACAATAGTGATGTGGACAGAGAACATTCTAAAGACAGTTTACATTTGACATTTAACAAACCACCATTGAAAACCTACTCGCGAGCATCAAAGCTGAGTGAAAAACAGCCAAAGCTAACTGAAGCTGTAGACAATCTAGTTCCTACCGCCCACAGTGAAGACCTCGAACAAGAATCGGTGATAGTGAGCGTCAAAGAGGAGCCTGAAGGAGTTGAGGAGCACAAAATCCAAACTGGGCTTAATGATAATGTAGAAGAAGTGCCGGAGAATGGGTCAGGTATCGCTTTGAAAGAGGAGACCCAGGACTTTGAGGTTGATAAAGAAGTGAGGCTGGAGGCCTCGCGGTCGGAGCTGTATGAGGACCATGAAGTCAAGGACGAGCTTGTGCTGGGCCCCGAGACACTACACCCGCCTGACGTGTTCTATACATTTCCAGGTCTGTTGTTTATACATTGTTAAAGTTACATTTTAAGATAATTTGTAATTGAAATATCCTCCACCAACTTAAGTCTTGGTTTTTGGTTTTGGGCTAAGTAATCAAAGTATTTATACAGCTTTATTTTAATTTCAGGACAAAACCATGCAAGTGAATTAGCTAAACCAGATACACACGCAGAATCTACGGAGAACCCTGAAGGAAGGCGACTGAGTGAAAGCAATGCAGATGTGAAGCTTCCAGAAACTTTAATACTATCTGAACATGGGTTAGATGATGTAGCACCGGTGGCTGTGCCTAGTCATGAGTCTTCGCAACCCAGCAGCACAGACCAATCAAAAAGCACCTACAAGTGTGACGACTGTGGCAAAGGTTACAGAATAAAGGCTTTTTTAAAGAAACACATACAAAATCACTCAAGAACATTTAAATGTAACTACTGTGACTATACTTGTAATCGTAGATACATTGTAGTCGAACATGAATTGATACACACGGGTGGCAAGCCTTTTAAATGTAGCCAATGCAACTACACCTGTCGAAAAAAAACTCGTTTAATTTATCATCAAAGGACACACACCACTGAGAAACATCTAAAATGTAACCAATGTAACTACTCGACCAGTTTTAAATCTGTTTTACTCCAGCATCTAATGAAGCATACAGGTGAGATGCCTTATAAATGTAGCTTCTGCGACTACAAATGCAGTCGGAAATATTCCATGAAAATTCACCAAAGAATACATACTGATGAGAAGCCTTATAAATGTAACTTGTGTGACTATAAATTCAGTCAGAAACACCACATGACAAATCACCAAAGAATACATACTGGTGAGAAGCCTTTTGGATGTAGCCTCTGTGACTACTCAACTAGTCGTAAATCAACATTATGCCTCCATGTAATGAATCATACAGGCGACAAGCCTTATAATTGTAACTTCTGCGACTACAAATGTATTCGGAAATCACGCATGACATCTCACCAAAGAATACATACTGGTGAGAAGCCTTATAAATGTAACCACTGTAACTACTCGACCAGTTACAAATCTGATTTACGCCACCATCTAAATAAACATACAGGCCAGAAGCCTAATAAATGTAGCTTCTGTAACTACAAGTGTAGTCAGAAATCCTACATGAAAATTCACCAAAGAATACATACTGGTGAGAAGCCGTATAAATGTAACTTCTGTGACTATAAATGCAGTCAGAAACACCACATGACAAATCACCAAAGAATACACACTGGTGAGAAGCCTTTTGGATGTAGCCTCTGTGACTTCTCAACTAGTTATAAATCAACATTACGCTGCCATGTAATGAAACATACAGGCGACATGCCTTATAATTGTAACTTCTGCGACTACAAATGTAGTCGGAAACTAGTAATGACAATTCACCAAAGAATACATACTAATGAGAAGCCTTATAAATGTAACTTGTGTGACTATAAATCCAGTCAGAAACACCACATGACAAATCACCAAAGAATACATACTGGTGAGAAGCCTTTTAAATGTAGCCACTGTGACTACAGTAGTCGCAATAAGGGTGCTGCGACCCGACACCAATTGTCACACATGATTGACAAGCCTTTTAAATGTAGCCACTGTGACTACAGTAGTCACAATAAGAGTGCTGTGGCCAAACACCAATGGGTACACAGGAGTAACAAGCCTTTAAAATGTAGTCCTTGTGACTACGCAACTCATAGTCGACAGAGTTTACAAAGGCATCAGAGCACACATACGAGGCCTGGTTATTTTAAATGTGTTTACTGCGTCTTCACTCACTTGAGGAAAGATGTTGTAGCTAAACATCAATTGGAACATCACCGCATTTAGTTATAGCTTAACTTTCCATACAGCTACTGACACATTTGCTTAGAAACAAAAATGCTTTCAAGCATGCTTCAAATCGGCAGACTCTGCAGCTGATCAGATTTTCTAGCATTAAGCATACTTATGCTCATGACGATTTGACACACTTGCCATGCACAGGCTCTCGGCCAAAATGGATATTTCGCAACAAAATAGAAATCAAAATAGTGGTCTCTACGGTATTATAATATCAGTTACATAAAAACATGATCATTTAGTATTTTAAGTCACACCTGGCCATAAACGGGCTTTTTCCGCACGTTGCGCGTACGGAAAAAGCCGCTTTCTGTCCAAGTGTAGACATAAAATGATGTACACAACACGGGAGGTAATAAAGAAAGCCCTCGATCGCATATATACGTCCCTCGCTTGCAGCTCGGGCCTCAAACTTCTGCGATCTCGGCCTGTCTTTGTATTACCACCCTAGGTTATGTAATGCAGAGCTCGGAACCGGTATTTTGCAAAAACCCCGAAATAGCTTCTAAATCTTGAATTATTTTAGGCGTTTTATGTAGGGTTCAATAATGTTTTTAAGTAATGATTTCGTATAATTAGACTGTCCGATTTAAAAATGAAATAATAAACCAAAGAACGAAAAGAACGGAAAAAATACCGGTACTTTTGTATGGAGAGAATACCGGTATCCGAGCCCTGATGTAATGTACTATAAATGTGTCATGTACTGTTTGAACTGACCTTCACTTTCTGTTACCTTATTTGTGAAGTTTAAATTGTATTAAACACTTGAAAATTCACCTTCTTGTTTTTTTAATCCTATTTCATTTGTAATTCACCAGCACGCCTAGCCCAAGACGGACGTGACAGCCTGCAGCAGCCAATCCATAGCCAATCGGATCGTGCACCTGTAATGCAGCTCAATGCACGCGCGTTTTCATTGGGTTTCGTGCGAGATATGCCGCGGCGGTCTTGTGCTAACTTTAGGCACTAGATTGATTGAGATAAGTGGTGCGGAGATTATATTCCAATTTCCACTTCAACAAAAGGTTCCAAATCTTAGCTTAAGCTGTTTGGCCCTTGTGCCCGTTTTGATTCCTCCTCGCGTCGTATTCCTCATTGCTGAGGATTGTGAAGTCCCCGTGGAATCAGCTTTTCTCTAACGATGTCTCGCCATCTGCGACTATTCTTGGCATCGTGTAGTGCGACATGTAACGGGGTGTCCACTTGTCCAGTGTGATACGGACTTGATCTGCTCATCAAGTTGGACTGCGGCCTCTGGGTTGTTTGCCATCAACCTTGCCAGTAACGATAAGTTGTTCAAAATTGTGGTTTTCGTTCCTGGCTGACCGAAAAACTCTAATATTCTGCGTAGACAGATGGTTGACAGTCTGGTCTTGATGCTCAGATCGCTCAGGATAGACGCGTTTGTGCGAAAAGCTGTCCAAGGAATTCGCAGCATTTTCCTCCAGCACCGCATCTCGAAGGCATCAATACGGTCATGGTCAGCTTTTTTCAGCGTCCAAGTCTCAGCTCTGTAGCTGACAATGGAGAAAACTAAAGACTTGACTAACTTAGTTTGCCCGTTTTGATTAGATCCACAGAATCTGTCTTGGATACCAAGCACTCAACGCACCCAGGCGCCAAGGCAATAGGGGCGCCGGAATTAGAAACACGACGACAATAAAGAGGTACTTCATAGATTTGCACACAGGCGCTGCCACTGCCAGGGGTCGGCGCGCGGGCCTGGGGTGACACAGCAGACCGCATGTCATATCCCGTTAACGTAGTTTTTACGGGGAAACCCAAGGACCTTAGAATAAATAGCCTCGCTAACAGTACCTACTGCCGCCATAACGCAAAAGGGTGAATGTAACATTTTTTTCGACACTGAGTTTATACATATTCGGAATCAGTAAATTTCACTGATTCCGAATATGTATCAGTGGCGTGGCGTAAGCCGGCATCCTTGGGCAAGCCGGTGCAGATTTGGTGTACATTTTCCTTAAGAGCTGTAGAATAAGATAGTCAAATGCCTGATATTAGGCAAGCCGGTAGGAATCGAGTTCTTTGGACGCCACGCCACTGATATGTATACAACTCAGTGTCGAAAAAAAGTTAGTTGTGCCCTTTTGCGTTATGGCGGCACTGTAACTGAAGCGCCTCTAGTGACCCGGTCGCTTAACGCTTGGTCAGATCAATGTGTGAGTCCTGCCCGTAGTAAGCTACGACGCTCGTTGATGTGTGCGTGCGGCTCGTAAGTAAAAAGCGGCTCTACAACAGAATTCATAATTAGGCGAACTAGATTGACAGTTCTACAAGCACAAATGTTGCCAGAGTTAGGCCAGTGATGGTTTATCGATATAATGAAAATAAAGAATATATCGATATAATGCGTTAGATTCGAGTGGTATCAAATGAAGTTGTAATATTTTATAAGCTATGTATTTTTTTCGTGATAGATACCATTTGTCTTGTGTAAATAAAATTATTAGTTTATTATTAAAGAATTATTATTAAAACGTACCCCGATAACATGCCTAACTATACATCCTTAACCTAATAAATAAAGTAAGATGACACAATACATTCTTGAAAATATTTAATGATTACACGTTTCATGAATTTATTTTGTCTTTTTAGACCTATTATGCTGCGTGCAAACTATTGTCGATTACATTTTATCGATATTTACCTATGACTTAATTTTCTGTGAGCCAGGCAATATTTTTATCTGTCAAACTAGTTCGCCTAGTTATGAATTCTACGGTGCTTTAGTTATGTCAGCGAGGCTTTGTCCGGCTATTGATTTTAAGGTCCTTGGGGAATAAACATTCCCGTTATATAACCGGTTTAGCCACAAGGAATAAAATCTTCTCCTTAGAACACGAAATAATATATCCCATTTTTAACCCCCGACGCAAAAACGACGGGGTGTTATAAGTTTGACGTGTCTGTGTGTGTAAATGTCCTTGTGGCATCGTAGCTCCCAAACGGATGATCCGATTTTAATGCGGTTTTTTATGTTTGAAAGGTATATCAGTTGAGAGTGTTCTTAGCTATGTTTGGTGGAAATCGGTCCAGGTCTTCAAGGTCGTTTGTTAGTTTATTGAAGATGTACGATAGCAAGTTTACTTGAACACTCTACTGTCTACTTAAACTCTCTACCGCTGTAATGACAGCTGACAAGTACTTTGCATCGCCCCTTTTTGGCACCGACCCCCGACTAAATAACATAGGTTTTCCTCGTGGAGTTTTTATATAAATTTGTAATCTCTTTTTAATCGTAAGATATCAATAGTGAAAAATCCTCTAATCTGTAGTTGATATCTATTCAATATTACACGCACATTAATACATATAGCGAACGTTTCATTTCAATTCCCGGCAGTGTCCTCCAAACTATCAAACACATAATCTCTACTGCGCACTCATTGCCTCAATATAGTTTTGGTCGGGGGTTTTTAAATTTTTAATTTAGGTTAGGTTATTTCTTGTATAATACCGGTTACCAACTTGGGCCTGGTTGGCACGGTATACGGTAGGTTTTCTTTCAACAAAAGGTACATCGGGAGCGCGCATGTGTGCGCGCCGTGTACGGACGCACCACAGGCAAGGATTTGAGCATGCCACAGTATGGCGTTCACTCACACAGACGCACGAAATACGTGTCGCGCGCTCCTAAACGGCCGAATGAATGAATGAATGAAATAATTTATTTGCTTTAGATATGGTTACAAAAGGTGGTAAGAAATGAGTTAGCGTCAAGTCATATCTAACCAATAATTTGGCATGCAAAACTCAAAGATATTGTTAGCTGACACTGGTAGAGATATTTTTACAATACAATTTCAATTTAGTAGAAGTCTTACTTTACTACTTCAGTGGTTCCGAACCTGGGGCTAATTACCCCTCCAGGGGCAAAACGAAGTTTTCTCAGGGATAATAAGGATGAATGTTAAGCAGTTTTACTTTGAGCAGTTTCTTATAAGCTTATAATACCTATTTTTTGGAGGGGTAATAATACAAATCTCGATGAGAATGGTGTCCGTCAAGATAGCGTACACCGTAAAGATATTCAGAATCTGATGCAGCCAATAAATAGTACCCAAATAGTACCGACGAAATACCTAGGTGAAAAAAATAGTACCCTTAAACTTTCTGAAATATAAATCCTGTTCACGGTGTACGCTACCGGCGTCAAGCTGGCGTACACCGTTTGTATCTCTGGAACGGCTTTGTTTTTGGAAACGCTTTATATCTCAAAAAATAGTACCTAAATAGTACCCTAGGGCCCTACAATTTCATTTCTCTAGTTATCGTAGAAGCCGAGATATTCCATGACTTAACGGTGTATAAAATTTCACACCGTCAAGCTGGCGTACCCGGGAATTTCTTATCTCACTATATCTCGGCTTCTACGATAGCTAGAGAAATGAAATTTTAGGGTACTATTTTTTGAGATATAAAGCGTATCCAAAAACAAAGCCGTTCCAGAGATACAAACGGTGTACGCCAGCTTGACGCCGGTAGCGTACACCGTGAACAGGCCTTATATTTCGAAAAGTTTAAGGGTACTATTTTTTTCACCTAGGTATTTCGTCGGTACTATTTGGGTACTATTTATTGGCTGCATCAGATTCTGAATATCTTAACGGTGTACGCTATCTTGACGGACACATGAGAATGTGGATGATATGATAATAAAGGTTAGGAACCACTGTACATACTACTTGGTTGTCTTCGTACTTTGTGGTTGGTGGCTTGGGCTTGGTTGGTGATGAGTACCTACGTGCGACTGTGCTCGACAAACCTACTGACGTGGTTCAGTTGTCGCTATAGTTTCTCCTTCAGCACTATAGTCTGTCTGTACTTTTAGGTATTTAAATCATGGATGTATAAAATAGAAGGATACCGCGCGGTCTAAGACGCGGGTGAAGCCAAGCAATGGCCGCCGAAGTGAGCATGTGTGCGTTGACGGCCCAATGGCAGCCGACCGGCCCATTATGCTGGTTGATGTGTGCGTGCGTGCCATTGGGCCGTCAACGCACACATGCTCACTTCGGCGGCCATTGCTTGGCTTCACCCGCGTCTTAGACCGCGCGGTATCCTTCTATTTTATACATCCATGATTTAAATAATCACATTTTTTATTAAAAGAAACCCAACCGCGGTGGACTTTGAAACTGCATAAAATCCGCCATTGTTCATTTTAACGAACTTCATACCCAGTGACACTCGCACCATCAAGACGAATCTAATAATGTATCATTTATCAAAATCGGATGCGCCGTTGAGTAGTTACGAGCGGACATACATACAGAACAAACGCATAACTTCGGGCTTCGCCGCAGTCGGGTAAAAAAGGTAAACAAAAAAACCACGTGACTCGGGTCGTTCAGCCAATGGTATTGTGCCACAGATACAAAACGTTGCTTTGATTGGCTGAACGACCCGAGTCACGTCACGTGGTTTTTTAGGGTTCCGTAGACAAAATGGCTAAAAAGGAACCCTTATAGTTTCGTCATGTCCGTCCGTCCGTCCGTCCGTATGTCACAGGCATTTTACTCAAAAACTACAAGACGTATACTGATGAAATTTGGAATATAGATGTCTTGTAGATGCCGCTACTAAGTTTGCTAGTTAAATAATAAAAATAAAGAAATCTAGGGGGGCACTCCATACATGTAACAGAAGCTAAAAAATTTTTTTTTCAGCAAACGTCAACGTGATGTACATAATTCGATAGTTCTTTTAAAAACATTAGAAGGTTTTTGTGTACTTTTTTTTGATTAAGTGAATACTTTCGGAAATAATCGCCCCTAAAGCTGTATAAATTGTGTCCCCCCCCCTTTAACTTTTAAACCGTAAATCCAAAAAATATGAAAAAAATCAGGAAGGTAACGCTTAATAAATACATTCAACGAAAATTATTTTGAATAGTAACGAATAAACCGTTTTGAAGTTATTGCCGTAAAACTTCTCGACCAAAAGGTATTAAGTGTAATCGAATTACACGGCATTTAAGACCTTTTGCCAGTTGTTTATTTTTAGCTTTATTTTTATCTGTAGCACATTTCCTTATAGATACGGCTATGGAACCCTACACTGAGCATGGTCCGACATGCTCTTGACCAGTTATTTGTTTATCTTTTTTTAAATACTTAAAAGTACAGAGATAAATACTTACCTACTAGCTCTGCCCCCACGTTCGCACGTAGTCCGTGGGACCGATTTTGAGCAACAGTTTTCCCAGTCCGATGAGCGTGTCGGCCGTGTGTAAGGCACGGTCGGACGCCCTTGGGTGGTCTGGCCAGCGACCTGGTTCGAGCCCAGTGACCGCAACGGCCAACCACCCGGCCCGACAATCACAATGCTCGGAAGTGGGTTGTGAGTTTGTCAGGTTTAAAAAAAAAAAAAAAAAAAAAAAAAAAAAAAAAAAAAAAAAAAAAAAAAAAAAGAGCAACAGTTATGCTTCCATAAGTACTTATTATATTTCGATGGGTATAAGGTTTTGAGTAATAAACACCATTTATCCGTTTATAGTATTTTATGCAACAGTTGTATAAGGTTCAAAAAATGCGAATTGCGTGAGTTGCGATACGAGCCGCGAACGCGGCGAGTATCGCAAATAGAGACGCAATGAGCGTTTTTTGACTTAATTATACAACGTTGCATACAATACTTTTTCTACGACTAGTTTTTTTTTTATATAAAATACAAACAAGGCATAACCTGCAAACAAGGCAAATATGACGTATGACTGATAGTATGTGTCTATGGGAAACCATTTTTTTAAATTTTAAATTGACACGCAGTGAATATATTAAAAATACTTTTTTTTATGTTGGCATCAATGAATTTAGTTCGGATAGTTTTGTTTTTCTTAAAAGCCGTAGGAATTTAATTGTTTGTTAAGTTGGTAGTTGTGCATTTTATCGTAAAGTTAGAATTGAGCGCTTAATCCTTGACCTAAGTTTAACCTAGATTTAGAAGTGGCTGTGGCTGCTAGCAATAACGTAAAGTGACTATAACGACACTAGTGCTGTTATGGGGAATAGAGTATAGACTTCTCTGAACTCATATTATGTATGTTCTTATATTAGTGTTCGTGACCAAGTAAAAGACAGATAACAGTACAGGAGTAGAAAAAATAGCTTTATTAACTACAACTTACAAGGCTACTCATGTTGGAATGTCTATAAAAAGGGTTTTATTGACGACCTTTTGTCCATAATAATTGCCCCACTGAATCCACAACCTCAGACCAACGATTCACTGGCGTATCCTTTGATTTTTTTTATAGCAGGGGTCAGACACCGGTATTTACTGCATACAAAAATAACGGTATTATTTTTGTTCTTTGGTTTATTATTTTATTTTTTAATCCGACAATCTAGTAATACGAAGTGATTACGTCATATAAAAACTAGGGATGTAACGATACCGATATATCGGTATCGCCGATAATATACAACCGATATTTGAAGAGCGCGAAAAGAATTTGTTGCATGAAAAAAATCTGCAAAAAGTTATTTCAATTACTTACTGACTTAATTTATACACCGTTGGCCTGAATAACCCGAAAGATTTAATTTAACGATTCTACAGCCTAATTAGAGTATATAAAGTTATTATATCCTTATTATACCTAATACTTATGCCATGACTGTATTGATGCCTTGCCTTCCTTGATGAAAATGCTGCAAATTCCTTGGACATCTTTTCGCACAAACGCGTATCTATCCTAAGCGAACTGAGCATCAAGACCAGACTGTCAACCATCTGTCTACGCAGAATATTAGAGTTTTTCGGTCACATAGCCAGGAAGGAAGACCACAATCTTGAACAAATTATCGTTACTGGCAAGGTTGATGGCAAACAACCCAGAGGCCGCAGTCCGACTTGATGAGCAGATCAAGTCCGTATCACTTTGGAGTCCAGAGATGGGCAAAATTTATTCGAATAACGAATAAGAATGACCAAATTATTCGCGGATGACGAATAAATTTGGCGGATGATTATTCGTATTCGAATAAATTATTCGCGGATGATTTATTCGCGAATAAATTGCCACGAATAATTATTTATTGCACCAGACTCTATTACTTATATTTTATATCTTGCCCTTAAACATTTACAACCGAATATCTAAATTTCTAAGTATTTTATTAATTGTAACATACTCAGACAGATTTTTTCGTTTGCTATGTCCATATAAACAGACGGCAAATAGTTAATTTGTTTGATATCCTAAATTTCAGGAAGGTTAGAGCTAGGTACCAATAAATAGCAAACGGCATTTGCTTTCAGAGAACACTTTTATTTGGGTATCGGTCGACAGCCCTAGCACTGATTTTACGCCGCGCGGGGTCGACGACCGCACTTCGGACTTTATGATTCCAGAATGTTATTTTCTATTGTATTGCGGGAGAGTGTCGTATCTGTTCGAAGAACTATTATATCATCTGTGGCCACACGCACCGATCCGGGACACTAAAGCCCGAGAACAATATACAAGCCTAATCCCAATTCCCTTCTCACTTCTAGTTGATTGTACGTCGTCGATTTCGTCATTGCAGCAATTTGTTCTGCTAAAGAATTGCTAATGAATTTTGTTAGGCCAATATCTAACTGCGCTTCTTCGCGGACCGCGGCCCTCATGCTTCCAAGACAGTAAACATCTTTAATTATATGCTCTCTCTCGGTTCTGTAATGCAAAGTAAACACAGGTTGTTTGATTCCTGAGACTAATATGTTTTGCCGACTCTGTAAAGGATTGGTTTAAAACACATCCATGGAGTCACTAAGCTCGGCATGAGTGATCGTTCTGCTGCATTATTGGAACGCGATAGTTCGTATGCCGACTTACATTCCCAACATTTCTGATACTGTACGCCTTCTGTGGCATTCAGGCATCCCGCACGCTCAATTACCGGAGGCGCCATTATTGGTTTGCCAAAAAGTTTAGCAGACACTTGGTAATAGTTGGTTATGAACGTCTATGTCGGGTGGCGCTCGGAGTGCATGCAGGGCGGGGAGGTGGAATGATTCCCAACAGCGCGAGGTATCGCGCCGTCCTGATGTCGTCGGCTGCCCGCGGCCCGAACACTTCATGCAGGGCGGGGAGGTGGAATGATTCCCAACAGCGCGAGGTATCGCGCCGTCCTGATGTCGTCGGCTGCCCGCGGCCCGAACACTTCATGCAGGGCGGGGAGGTGGAATGATTCCCAACAGCGCGAGGTATCGCGCCGTCCTGATGTCGTCGGCTGCCCGCGGCCCGAACACTTCATGCAGGGCGGGGAGGTGGAATGATTCCCAACAGCGCGAGGTATCGCGCCGTCCTGATGTCGTCGGCTGCCCGCGGCCCGAACACTTCATGCAGGGCGGGGAGGTGGAATGATTCCCAACAGCGCGAGGTATCGCGCCGTCCTGATGTCGTCGGCTGCCCGCGGCCCGAACACTTCATGCAGGGCGGGGAGGTGGAATGATTCCCAACAGCGCGAGGTATCGCGCCGTCCTGATGTCGTCGGCTGCCCGCGGCCCGAACACTTCATGCAGGGCGGGGAGGTGGAATGATTCCCAACAGCGCGAGGTATCGCGCCGTCCTGATGTCGTCGGCTGCCCGCGGCCCGAACACTTCATGCAGGGCGGGGAGGTGGAATGATTCCCAACAGCGCGAGGTATCGCGCCGTCCTGATGTCGTCGGCTGCCCGCGGCCCGAACACTTCATGCAGGGCGGGGAGGTGGAATGATTCCCAACAGCGCGAGGTATCGCGCCGTCCTGATGTCGTCGGCTGCCCGCGGCCCGAACACTTCATGCAGGGCGGGGAGGTGGAATGATTCCCAACAGCGCGAGGTATCGCGCCGTCCTGATGTCGTCGGCTGCCCGCGGCCCGAACACTTCATGCAGGGCGGGGAGGTGGAATGATTCCCAACAGCGCGAGGTATCGCGCCGTCCTGATGTCGTCGGCTGCCCGCGGCCCGAACACTTCATGCAGGGCGGGGAGGTGGAATGATTCCCAACAGCGCGAGGTATCGCGCCGTCCTGATGTCGTCGGCTGCCCGCGGCCCGAACACTTCATGCAGGGCGGGGAGGTGGAATGATTCCCAACAGCGCGAGGTATCGCGCCGTCCTGATGTCGTCGGCTGCCCGCGGCCCGAACACTTCATGCAGGGCGGGGAGGTGGAATGATTCCCAACAGCGCGAGGTATCGCGCCGTCCTGATGTCGTCGGCTGCCCGCGGCCCGAACACTTCATGCAGGGCGGGGAGGTGGAATGATTCCCAACAGCGCGAGGTATCGCGCCGTCCTGATGTCGTCGGCTGCCCGCGGCCCGAACACTTCATGCAGGGCGGGGAGGTGGAATGATTCCCAACAGCGCGAGGTATCGCGCCGTCCTGATGTCGTCGGCTGCCCGCGGCCCGAACACTTCATGCAGGGCGGGGAGGTGGAATGATTCCCAACAGCGCGAGGTATCGCGCCGTCCTGATGTCGTCGGCTGCCCGCGGCCCGAACACTTCATGCAGGGCGGGGAGGTGGAATGATTCCCAACTGCGCGAGGTATCGCGCCGTCCTGATGTCGTCGGCTGCCCGCGGCCCGAACACTTCATGCAGGGCGGGGAGGTGGAATGATTCCCAACAGCGCGAGGTATCGCGCCGTCCTGATGTCGTCGGCTGCCCGCGGCCCGAACACTTCATGCAGGGCGGGGAGGTGGAATGATTCCCAACAGCGCGAGGTATCGCGCCGTCCTGATGTCGTCGGCTGCCCGCGGCCCGAACACTTCCGAAGCAGAGGTCAGCGAACTCCGACTGCCGGCGACCAACCACCAACGAATCTTGCGTTCATCACTAATGTTAAAAAATTTAGGCATCACCATTGACCGAACACTATCTTGGTCATCTCACTTAGCCGAGGTCAGCAGAAAGCTGTTTGCGTCACTTCACTCTCTGAGGCGTCTGCAAAATTTCCTTCCAATAATCGTTGCATTTCTGGACCTTACTGAAGAGCTGCTTGACAAGTTAGAGCGATTGCAAAATGTTTGCATAAGATACATATTTGGTCTGCGGAAATTTGACCATGTGTCTCAGTTCCGATCACAGCTCGGTTGGCTTCCGATCCGTCGTCGTAGGGATGTGCATGTTCTGTCACTGCTTTTCAACGTGCTATTTAACCCTGCATCCCCCTCCTATCTTTCCGAAAGATTTACCTATATGCATGGATTAATAAAATAGAAGGATACCGCGCGGTCTAAGACGCGAGTGAAGCCGAGTTATGGCCGCCGAAGTGAGCATGTGTGCGTTGACGGCCCAACGGCAGCCGACCGGCCCATTATGCTGGTTGATGTGTGCGTGCGTGCATACAAAGCGCCGGCACATCATGAGTGCTTCACTTATCTGTTCGCGACGTTACGTCCGGCTATTTATTTTAAGGTCCTTGCCTATATGGCTGTCGGAAGTGGTCACCGACTGCGATCGAGTGCCAATCTATCTCTCTCCATTCCGCCACATAAGTCGCGCACATATGGGAAATCTTTCACAGTCCATGCCGTAAAATTATGGAACTCACTGCCAGTGTCCGTGAGGCAATCACAATCTGTTGCATCATTTAAGGAGAAGTTGAAAAAGCTATGGCTTTCAGACTCCTGATTGGAAAGAAGATATTATTATTATTTTTTTATTTCTTGATATGGTTGAGTACTGATTATATGTATATATATTTATTTATTTATTACGATATGTATATATGTAGTTGGATTATAATAATATTTAATATGTATAATTGGTAATATATTTATATTTGGTTTTTATGTGTATTCAAAAGTTGCCCTATTTTCTTCGTGTAAGTAAAAGCATTAATTTTGTGAGTTTGTCTATCTTTTTTGACGATAGTAATTCTTTCTCATTTGCTCAAAGGTTAGCTGGAAGAGATCCCTTACAGGGATAAGTTCGCCTCTGTACATAACCATTGTTCTTTGTACTGTTTCTGTATGATTTTATGTGCAATAAAGTGTTTACATACATACATACAATGTTCTTAAACATTAACACTGTCATTTTGCGAAAATTTTTCAAGACCCTTTTTCACATTCCAATCACCCTTCACGTCCCTTTTATTTTGAGATAGAGCACTCATTTCAATTTTCACTTGGAGCAAATATTTACGTGAATTATCTGTAGAGCATCGACCAACTTGTGTTGACCGTAGAGTATCGCTATACCATACACGTGCTTAGCTATCTATGTAGACTTTATTGCGATGCAATGTAAACATTTCCTGTCCTCTATGTATTAATAAGATGTGCCTCTTTAGGTGATCTCGTTCTATGAATGACTTCTTACATATTTCACAGCATATGATTTCTGTCCTGTATGTATCCTAATGTGAGCCTTAAGGCTTTCTTTTAGCCTGAATGACTTGTTACATATATCACAGATAAAAGGTTTCTGTCCTGCATGTATTCCGCTGTGTCTTTTCAGGGTTTCTTGTTGTGTGAATGACTTGTTACATATTTCACAGCTATACGGTTTCTGTCCTGTATGTATCCTAATGTGAGCCTTAAGGCTTTCTTTTAGCCTGAATGACTTGTTACATATATCACAGATAAAAGGTTTCGGTCCTGCATGTATTTCGCTGTGTCTTTTCAGGTGATCTAGTTGTGTGAATGACTTGTTACATATTTCACAGCTATACGGTTTCTGTCCTGTATGTATTCTAATGTGCTTCTTTAGGCTTATTTTATGTGTAAATGATTTGTTACATATTTGACAGCTATATGGTTTCTCTCCTGTATGTATTCTGATGTGTCCTCTTAGGCCCTCATGACGTGTGAATGACTTGTTACATATTTCACAGCTATACGATTTCTGTCCTGTATGTATTCTGATGTGCCTGTTCAGGGTACCATTAGTTGTGAATGACTTGTTACATATATCACAGCAATAACGTTTACGTCCAGCAGTTGCTGTCTCGTGTTTCTGTACGTGGTGGATCAAACTGCGCTTCCTCTTGAACCGTTCCCCGCAAGCGTCGCACTGGTAGGCTTCCTCCTCGGCTTGAACCCCTGTACTGTCATGATGCATTTCCTTGATGTGCGTCGTGAGACTCGATTCACGGTCAAATGTGTTGTGACATATGTGGCACTGGTGCGGCGCCTTATCGCCTTGGAGGCGCTCGAGCCTCACAGAACAAATCATCGCGAGCTGTTGTCTGGCGCGGGCGGACACAGACCCGCCCGGGAGAGCGGGGGCATCGCGGGACATGCGGTCCTCGTCACTCGCCGCGGCGTGCGACATCTCCCGAGACCCGGCCGCACCACAGGCTGGAACAAGCGGGACACTTCATAACACCACTACAACAGGGAATAAGTATCCACAGCAGAAGGACCTATATTGTGTAAATACCGTTATTTTCAATTTTATACAGGGTGGATAGGAACGAGGGACTTTCCTGCAAATGTGGCATTGTTTAGCCTTAGTACATTATTTCCTCCAAATAAACTATATTAATATCTATCACCGTTTTCAAGTTACAGCTTGTTAAACTTTCATGCAAAAGACTACGTGTGTCAACCCTACTAGAGGCCATACGCGGACACGCGCGGGCGCGTCGTAGTGGTAGCGGCGGCGAAGTAGGGTTGTACAAACATTAAAAAGTACTGTTTTGTTAGTTTTGTTTTTCCTTATTACTACAAGCATTTAACTATTGCAATTCGATTCTACATCAAATGTATGACACTATATTTTCAGGAAAGTCCCTCGTTACATTCCACCCGGTATATTTGCTTTCTTCTGGTCTTTAGGGGTGACACGAACTATGCTTCTTTCCAAACCTTGTTGGCATGTTCTCAGTTCCCGGAATAGGGATGATGACTGGGTTAAAAATATGTAATTCTATTTAGTCCGTCAGTTAGATTATGGAAAAAAATGGGACACGTATTTTTTGGTTTATCAAAATATTAAAAATCGACAAAGTTATAGATCATCAAACTTCTGGAGTGGGGGCTTGTGACGTCACTCTTGAGTACAATTTGTACTCAAGAGTGACGTCACTCGAAACTTCTAAGCACTCTATCCTCGTCAGTTTTTGTTTGTCAAACAAAACAAAAAATACGTGTACAATATTTTTTCATAATGTAACAGACGGACTAAACAGTTTTTTTTAGTCATCTAGCCTATTGCTATCTATCTATACATACAGGGTGTCCCTAAAACCAACTTTTATACGATCAGGGCTGATAGACCAGCTCATAAGAACCTAGATTAAGCAAATTTGACCTCAGTAAATATCTCTTAGTTTTCGAGATATTGACGTTTTTGTAAAACTCGTGCTAAGTGATACCCTGACTCGGTGTTTTGAGTGTCATTGCTAAAATATCAATGCACCAGTGCGGGTGGCCTGACCGATCGCGCCACCCGCACTGGTGCACCTGCGTTTACATTTGTTTGCCTCACAAAATATTTGACTGTAGATGCGAGCACGACGACGCTGCCGTCATGTACAATATTTTTTCATAATGTAACAGACGGACTAAACAGTTTTTTTTTAGTCATCTAGCCTATTGTTGCTGTGTTAGGTTAAGACTAGGGATGTAACGATACCGATACCGATATATCGGTATCGCCGATATTATACAACCGATATTTGAAGAATTTGCTGTATGAAAAAAAAATCTGCAAAAAGTAATTTCAATGTCTGACTTAATTTATGTATTGGTCTATTACCTTGTGCAATGATAATTAGTATGTTAATTAAATTTTTGGTTCTTAATAAAAAAAAAATTGAATTTTGAGTTGACAATTTATTTATTTTTACTTTACACTTTCAAGGTTGACGCTCTGGTAAATATAGCCAGTAGTCATTGCTATTAGTGATAATAAGGACATACAAATATCTGAAGTTCATACTTCATTATTTAGCTAAGATATCGGTATCGGTATCGGTATCGCCGATATTAACTACTATATATCGGTATCGGTATCGTATCGGCAAAACTGTGTATCGTTACATCCCTAGTTAAGACCCAACGCACTATGGACCGAATCGAGGAAAAAGAGGACATTCGTACTTTTTTTCGAAAAAGGTATTTTAAAAAATACTATTCGATGGAAAATGTTACGGAGAATAATAAATGTGGTATACATTTTATCAAAATAATGCATATTTAAGGCAGAAAAAAAAAATGTGTTTTTTTTGTATGAGACCCAAAATAGGTATCTTATTTCAAAGAAACTATGAGAGACTGCGGTTTCTAACCTTCAGGATTTTATTATCCTACCTTTACGGAGTACGAAATAATAAACAGCTTTGTTTTGTAGGCGCCACTTTCATTGCTTAGTCCAGTCAAAAAGTTACCAAATATCGATATTTTTCTTAATGCCTTTTTCGTAAACTTACGACGGTATTTGAAAGTAAAGTGCTATAGTTGGCATGTCATTGTAAAGAGTGATGACTAGAGAATTTATTTAAACCACTAGAAGTCCACTATCCCTATTAGTTTTTTTTTAAATTAGTTTAAAGTTGATTTTTTTTTCTTTTTTTTTAAACTTATTAAACTTTGACTGCTCATAACTCAATGTTTTAGACATAATTTTGCCCCAAAAAGACATTCATTAGATTGAGCGTTTATTAGACAATAATAAAACAATAAATGTTTACAGTAAAGGCTCATAAAAAAATAACTATGGGGGTTTAAAGGCCAAATTCCGGTCAATTTTTAAAAAGAGTTAAAACTTATAAAAAGAAAATTTGGGCCTCAATTGTCATTTTACTGAAATTGTATTTTCTAAATAGGTGTACCTACTTGGCCCTTAAGTTTGGCTAACCCTCTACCAAACACCCTGTATAATAATTGTTTTATGTGGGAAAAAGAAATAAACAGCCATAATTAATTTATTTATGTAATTTTCGTAGCAACAAAAAGTCCCAATTTACACCAAAATATTAAATATAAATTATGTAATGCTACAAACACGATTTCTAAGACATATAAGGTGCTAACAAATTAGTCACGGATATTTTAAGAGATAATACATTACATTAAAACAATTAACTTTTAGCTGTAATTAAGTAATCTTTGTATATCATTTTTTGTTTTCATTTACCGAACAAAAAAAAAATAATTTTCTGGAAGAAGCAAGTTGTAGTGCATATTGTGTATATATTAATTAATCATTGTTGTTTATTTTTTTTCCCACATAAAACAATTATTCTATAGCATAAAAGTATCAAATACCGTCATAAGTTTACGAAAAAGGCATTAAGAAAAATATCGATATTTGGTGACTTTTTGACTGGACTAAGCAATGAAAGTGGCGCCTACAAAACAAAGCTGTTTATTATTTCGTACTCCGTAAAGGTAGGATAATAAAATCCTGAAGGTTAGAAACCGCAGTCTCTCATAGTTTCTTTGAAATAAGATACCCATTTTGGGTCTCATACAAAAAAAAACACATTTTATTTTTTTCTGCATTAAATATGCATTATTTTGATAAAATGTATACCACATTTATTATTTTCCGTAACAATTTCCATCGAATAGTATTTTTTAAAATACCTTTTTCGAAAAAAAGTACGAATGTCCTCTTTTTCCTCGATTCGGTCCATAGTGCCACGTATGGCAACCGTACGTTAGGCACGGGAGGGGAAGGATACAGTTGTCGATATATATAATTATAAGTTAATACATTTACTGATTTTTTTTTGACGTGATAACGTCTTATAATTCGATGAAGCCGGCTGCACGCACGAAAAAGTGTGACGTCATTTGCCGTTACCTTGAGGGGCCGTTACCTGTCAAATAGGTACTTTATATTATTCCAGCACTAAAGTCGTTAAGACGATAGTTTCTTACAAATTGTTAATAAATTAGCCCTTATTCCCTAAGATACGGCTGTCAAAATCTCTATTGAATGACAAGAGACACTGCTGAGTTTGGCAAAAATCTTTAAATTTAAATAGTGGATGCTGCTTTGGCAGTTCCGTTTTACGCCTGCTTTAATCGTAGTTTAAAAATTATTAAAACCAATCTTTGTCATTATATTCGTGGAACGGCAGTTATTTACACTGGCCACTTAGCCATCATTTTAGCGTGTCAATGTCATTGTACAGCTTATTGGGAAAAAAGTCGAAGTCGAAGTCAAAGTCAAAGTCAAAGTCAAGGTCAACGTTATCACGTTCGACTATCGTCAGTAAACCGACTTTACAGACAACCGATTTTTTATTCTTTATAGTTTTATGTCGAATCGCCATAATTTTGATTACTATCATTGTGGTGTTTCCACATTCATCAAAATAATCTCCTATCCCTTTAAGCCTATATATCTCTATATCGTATTCGAACTAAGGCAACAAGACTTTCGAACGAAAAAGAATACAAAGGTGGCTAGTAACACTGTTACAGATACATCTTTACTGGTGGTGGAGTGCACGCCGGGTTGAAATGATGATGACAACGCATAATCTCTTATTATTAGGTCAGCCTTACCGCGGCCCATTGACATGTTTGATGCTTTACCCATGATGACATGTATACAAGGATCCGTGAGATACTCACATGGCACGCGCTCCTCGCTAGCTCCGTCATTGTCGGCCATATCCGCGGGGGGCTCTTCAGCTGAAGCAAGATAACCAATTATAAGAGTGACTGACAATTTATAATGTTAGCCCTATTTTAATCTTATTCCACACATGTTCCTGTAGGCACTGACCTGACAAATTATCGGTCGCGTCGTCATCTGCTACCTTTGACTTGATTTCTGGGTCACCTATAACAATAAATAATGAATGAGACAAGTTAAAACGCGTCGGTATTAAGCATTGTTTAAGCCGGGATACCATAACATCTCTCAAACCCATCGATTGTAGGAACCAAACAACTAGCTATCTCGAATACAAACGACAGCCCAATCTGAATGAAATACTTCCTTTACATTTGGGCGTTTTCAGAAAAAAATACCGGGGTAGCTACTTTCTCAAAATATGGACTTTTGAGGTTTTTCTGGCTCAGAATCGTTAGTACTTTTGAACCTTATACGTAAAAAAAAGTGTCCCAATTTTTTTTGTCCATTACGTCACGATTTTGCATAGTGTTTGTATGAACGTGACGTAGTGGAAAGACAAAAATTCCATACAAATTTTGGGACACTTTTTTTTACGTATAAGGTTCGAATGTGCTAACAGTTCTGAGCCAGAAAAACCTCAAAAGTCCATATTTTGAGAAAGTAGCTACCCCGGTTTTTTTTTTGAAATCGCCCATTTGTGGTAATTTTTGATTATGATTTCAATATTAGTTATTTATTTAAGACTAGATGATGCCCGCAGCTTCCTCCGCGGGGGTAAAATAGGCTAAGCATCTCTTTTTGCTTCGCCGTTGCCGGGTATAAAGTAGTCTATGTGGTAACCGGGCTCATAATCTACCTGTTGCCTAAATTTCATGGAAATAAGTCTCGTAACTTTTGCGTGACGCGCACACAAACATAGTCTTACTAACATTTTATTATATGTATAGATAGATAGCAATAGGGTACTTGCCTGTAGTCAATATAAATTACTTCACGCTAGCCTTGAAATCTGCTTTCGAAAATTTGCAAAAATCAACTAAAATTCACCTATTTAACGTTTTAAACGATTTTTAAAAGACCAAAAGCTATAAATGAGGAGATTATTTGATGTTTGAGCACAATGACGTCATTATGCTTTTTCTCATAGAAACTTCATACTATCCGAGTGTTTTGACAATTCATAAAAAGTAACTGATTTGATCTGTCAGGAAAGTACCCTATATATAGATAGCAATTGTTCTAGCAGTTCCGTTTCGTTACAACAGTGGCGACTTTCTATATGACGCGTCGCACATGCAAGAGAATGGCAGAGATGGCAGGAGCGGCTCACTCCGCGATTTCCGGCTACTAGTACCCCTCCGATGGGCGTTTGGCGTGGCGTGTAGGTTTATAGCTACTAGTGCCGGCATCTGAGCAAAGATTACGCGTGCTTCCCAGGCGGGTTCTTGGTAGCGAAAGTGTTAATACCTAAAATAACAGACTTTGAAATCGCCCATTTGTGGTAATTTTTGATTATGATTTCAATATTAGTTCTTTATTTAAGACTAGATGATGCGCGCAGCTTCCTCCGCGGGGGTAAAATAGGCTAAGTATCTCTTTTTGCTTCACCGTTGCCGGGTATAAAGTAGTCTATGTGGTAACCGGGCTCATAATCTACCTGTTGCCTAAATTTCATGGAAATAAGTCTCGTAACTTTTGCGTGACGCGCACACAAACATAGTCTTACTAACATTTTATTATATGTATAGATAGATAGCAATAGGGTACTTGCCTGTAGTCAATATAAATTACTTCACGCTAGCCTTGAAATCTGCTTTCGAAAATTTGCAAAAATCAACTAAAATTCACCTATTTAACGTTTTAAACGATTTTTAAAAGACCAAAAGCTATAAATGAGGAGATTATTTGATGTTTGAGCACAATGACGTCATTATGCTTTTTCTCATAGAAACTTCATACTATCCGAGTGTTTTGACAATTCATAAAAAGTAACTGATTTGATCTGTCAGGAAAGTACCCTATATATAGATAGCAATTGTTCTAGCAGTTCCGTTTCGTTACAACAGTGGCGACTTTCTATATGACGCGTCGCACATGCAAGAGAATGGCAGAGATGGCAGGAGCGGCTCACTCCGTGATTTCCGGCTACTAGTACCCCTCCGATGGGACTTAGCCAATGGGCAAAAATGTCAAACGACCTGGTTCGACTCCAGGCGTTCAGGCCCCCATCTAGTCCGACCCTATCGAGGTGGACCGGGACAAGGCGACCTGGTTCGATCCCACTTAATAATCGCTATATTTACGAATATGAGTTCCACCTCGGCACCAGTGCTGCAGAAACGGCTCGTAGGATTAACAATGCGTATGGGGGAGCTACTGCAAAAGAAAATACGGTACGTTATTGGTTCCAACGTTCCCGTTTTGGAAATTTTGACCTACAGTACAAGCCTGGTGGTGGTAAGTGTCTGGTGGACTAGTGCCGGTGTCATCCATTACAGCTTCCTAAGATCTGGGCAAACAATCACGGCTGATGTGTATTGTCAACAATTGCAAACGATGATTTAAAAGCTAGTCATTAAACAACCCAGACTGGCAGGGGCGTATTTTGAAATTCGGCGCCCCGGGCCAATGTACGTTTCGGCGCCCCAGAAGTCAAGGAAAAAAATTATTGGAATAAAAAATTCAATATTTTTAATAAATTCTGATCGCACGCACGCAGGCGAGCTATCGCGCGTCGAAATAGAATATCTGATTTGTGTTCTGGGCATTTCTTTTGTGGATGTGTTGCTGACATTATGCCTGAATGACTAAATGCCCATTCCATTATGCCTGAATGACAAGAGGCCATCTCCTATCAAGGCCTATTAAGTTGAGGTTTCTTTTCTCAACACAGATAATTTTGCTCCAAGGACCATCCTTAGAATGTATTAGGTAAGTCAAAATTTAAACTAATAAGAATAAAATTAAAAATTGAATTTTGAATTGAATTAAATAATGCAGCCAGTACCAGTGACATCATCTGTAGGTATCATCGCAGCCTGATGTTTTGGATATGGTTCTGTGTCATCCAAGTAACCCTGGACAGTCATATTAATATATAGAAGTAACCACTAGATACTCACATGCCACAAGATCCCCACTCGTCCCACCATTGTCCGCCATGTCCACTGGGGGCTCTGAAACTGAAACAAGAGTACACATTTGTTGTGACGAGACAAGATGAACTGGCTAACCATTCCACACCAAGAAATAATAATATGCATGTTGACATTTAGTCAGGGTTCGAAATTATCAAGATAATAACGAGCCGTGATAATTATCCGATAATTATCGGATAATTATCGGATAATTATCACCAGTATTAAAAGATCATTTGTTAAATTGTTTCATAAGAAATATCTAATGAATCTCAAATTGAATTTATAAACTGTATTCGACGTGTGATATGCCATACGATTAATAATAAGAAATATCGATGGTTTATTGTTTCAAAACAAAAAAGATATGGTTAATTTTTTTTACATAACATAAAATACAAATCAACATTAATGTCATTAATTAAAGGTAGATTCAGTGAAAATCGGTCAAAGTCAAAGTCAAAGTGTTTTATTTTGTTAAACATAGGTAAGACTGGTAAATACAGTGGTGAAATACAAATTATGTAGTAGCACTATGTTTTGCCGGTTGGCGTACAAAATTATGACTGCATAGGGGATAGGAAGTACATAAATCATTAGACAACTTATAGTGTTCGTCAGATTTGACAGATTTGAAAATAAATTACTTGACCAAAGAAGCCAAAGGCTTAGAATATAGTTCTATTTCACGGGCGCAAATTTTTGTTATTATCAATTGATAATTATCCACCTGTTATTATCACGATAATTATCGTTGATAATTATCTTTTCGAACCCTGCATTTAGTACTAACCTGACAAGCTGTCAAGCTCATCATCATCTGCTATCTCTGACTTGACATCTGTTTCTGGTATTTCACCTGTACCAATAAATTACAATACATTATAAATAAGAAATGATAGTCACAGAGTTCTGCATTAAATAAGTACACAGTTGTAGACTACACTTAGCCACCCTTAACAATTACAAACACATCTTACTTAAGACTTTAAGAGCTCTATCCACCCGCGCCTGCAGCTCCGCCTGGCTGCGCTGCACTTGCAGCTTGAAGTCACTCGCGTCTCGCAGGCGGCCCGCGCACACCTCACAGATCCCACTCTGATTAGTAACTAAATCTAGCTGCAAGGTACAAAACAATCAAACTATTAATCTACTTGACATTAAGCATGGTTACATTAGTGAAGAATAATATTATTAAATAAAACCAATATTTTTCGTTCTTTCAGTGGATATTCTACTGCTAACAATAACAACTGAGAAATCAAACAATATTATATTATTGACGGGTCACGCAAAATAGGCGCATGTTTGTCGTCGAGTTGCGGAAAACAAGCCCGCGTAAACCTATATTATTGACGGAGTGAGTAAAGCATATCTATTCCAGCTTGAGCAAAGATGCTTTTGAATGTCCAGCAATGTCGTTCTGTTCTCCTCTACAGGACGCATTTCTCTACTAATTGTCGAGAAATTTCGTAAACAGGTTTCATATTTCTCAAATTGGCAGAACCATGACATATTACCGACTCGCGAGGTCTACAGCTCGCAGAACCACTAGTAATAAACAAATAAGATTAATTGAAAGGAATTTTACATAAACATTCAATTAGTTATTAGCTCTTTTCAGATATTACTTCGGTATTGAAAAAGAAATGATATTTACATGTATATCGAAGCATTCCTTCAGCATATCTGAATATATCTCAGTTCTATTCACATGGGTGTACGGCTTCTTCAGGTTTCTGTCTGGAGGCCGTATCAAACAGCAGGAACATGAGGCCAGCCCCTCCATCGCGTCAATAGCTACTTCATCAATCATTTCGGGGAAAATAACACCACAGTTTACTGAATAATTTAATTAAATTTAGACCTGTTCATAAAAATCGTAAATTAAATTCGTTTATTTGAAGAAAAAAGTCATTAATTCGAAAAAAATACATCAGCAATCAGCACAAGTG
This sequence comes from Eudemis profundana, assembly GCA_947034925.1. NCBI lineage: Eukaryota > Metazoa > Arthropoda > Insecta > Lepidoptera > Tortricidae > Eudemis > Eudemis profundana. The sequence continues at coordinate 12,564,920 of OX344819.1, read as the reverse complement.
TCACACATAACTAACCTAACACAATCCTCAGTGTTGCCAACTCCGAATTTCATTCAATGCTAAAATTTTGCTGAAAATCTGCTAAAATTATGCTAAAACTTCATAAATTCTGTTAAAAAATGTGCTAACTAAAAAAAAGCATTATTCTTTCAAATTTAACGTATTGTATGTCTTTCCCGTACACGGGACAATGGTGTCCCGGCCCTTTGGGAGGCGTGCGCGGAGCCGAAGCCAACGCGTAGAGGCCCTTTCGACAATTTAATGAAAGGCAACGTGTACACCCAGCGGATGCTGTCCCTGCCCGTGTCATGGGACGCACGCAGAGACAGCCCCCGCCAGATGCAAGGTATTGTGATTATTACAGCTGTACAATAATCCTTTTTGTGGCCCATACTAAACTTTCAGCAAAAAAATTGCTAAAGATAAGTAGTAAAATAAATTTAAATATTTTCATTAAAGTTAATTTGATTGTACTTTGTACTATAAAAAAAATGTCGATTAACAGTTAATCGACATTTTTGACGTGATAACGTCTTATAATTCGATGAAGCCGGCTGCACGCACGAAAAAGTGTGATGTCATTTGCCGTTACCTTGAGGGGCCGTTACCTGTCAAATAGGTACTTTATATTATTCCAGCACTAAAGTCGTTAAGACGATAGTTTCTTACAAATTGTTAATAAATTAGCCCTTATTCCCTAAGATACGGCTGTCAAAATCGCATTGTAGCAGCTTATTGGGAAAAAAGTTGAAGTCGAAGTCGAAGTCGAAGTCAAAGTCAAGGTCAACGTTATCACGTTCGACTATCGTCAGTAAACCGACTTTACAGACAACCGATTTTTTTTTATAGTAAAATCAAATTAACTTTTTTACTACAGCATACAAACAATCATAGTAAAATATGTAAAAAATGAGTGGCAAAAAAATTAAGCTTTCATTACATGTTTATTACGCCTTAGATAGTTAAAGTTATATTATTGTCAACCATGCAATCGAAGGTTATTTTACATACTTATGTCATCACCAACTTGTATGTTTCTAAATTTACCATTTATATTTTACAAACTTATGTCATCACCAACTTGTATGTTTCTAAATTTACCATTTATCTGTGTGTTTGTCACCAACATGTAACATTTCTGGATGAGCAGACCGTGTAAATAGGCAATTTGTACTATGCGAAGCGGTGAGCGAGGTTACGTCGCTTTAAGTCGGAAAAATAACCGAAAACGTAATTTTGCCCTGGGAGACCTACTTACCTTTTGTATGATGCGAAGGATGGCAGCCCGGGCCCAGGGTAGTACAGGAAAGCAGTGCGCTGGTGCGGAGCGGATCACAAAGCACAATATCTATATTTATTTGCGACACAATATTTAGTTAGCGGACAAAGCGGGTGACAAACACTGACAGTCTTATTTGTTTTTTTTTTTGTTGTCTAAACGTCGCCAAGCAGGCCTCCGTCAGGTATATGACAAAGTTCTAAACCAAAGAGAATTTGCTTGGCGGCGTAACCATGCTCCCGACCTTGAAATACGAAGGATTTCAAAGAAAATGGCGTGAGGAGGAATAAAGCGGGTGGTTATGAGTAATGAAAGGAAAGAATCAAGCGTGGGGTCTTAATTATGACAACTAAAGATAACTTCTACATATGGTAGTGACTGTGGAATGGGTAGCAATCACTGCGAAGGTAAAGGATACAGCTTTACCACAGGCCGTTTGAATAAGCCGTTATTTGTCTTAACTGTGGCCACTCGAACCACATTATCAGACCCTGGGTGCACGGTTGTGATTATACCCAGCGGCCAATGAAGAGGCGGTACGTCATCGTCACCCATCAATACCACAGTGCCTGCGGTGATCGGATGATCTGGAGTGCACCATTTATTTCTGACTTGCAACGTATGCAAGAACTCTAAGCGCCATTTTTTCCAGTAAGACTGCACAATACTTTCCAGCAATCTTTTCCTGTTAGTGAGATTCCGGCATTCATTGGACAAGTCAGTAGCAGGCAGATATTGGAGCGGAGTAGACATTAAAAAGTGTGCGGGGGTCAAAACTTCCGGGTGTGGATCCGAAGATACAACACTGAGTGGTCGCGAGTTGAGTATAGATTCAATTTGGACCAGAACAGTCAGTAATTCTTCGTAGGTTAACAGTTGCGAACCTATAACGCGGTATAAATGAGTTTTAAGGCTCTTAATATTTGACTCCCACATTGATCCGAAATGGGGAGCGCGGGGAGGAATCATCTTCCATTCAATGCGGTGATTAACACATTCGCGGTTGAGTTTACACTTGAACTCAGATGTACGGAAAAGATTATACATGTCATCTAGTTGCGATTTGGCACCGACGAAATTCGTCCCATTGTCTGAATACAGACAAGATACGGGGCCGCGTCGAGATATGAAGCGTTTAAACGCGGCTATAAAGGCGTCGGATGTTAAATCAGAGACTAACTCTATATGAAGTGCCTTGGTAACAAGGCAAACAAATAGGCATATGTACGCCTTTTGCGCGTGTTGACCACGGCGGCGACAAAGCGTAATGCGAAGGGGACCTGCGTAGTCAACCCCTGTATGCATAAACGCTTTAGCTTCCTGCAAGCGGAAGGAAGGCAGATCAGCCATCTTTGGTGTTGGATGGACAGGATGAACGCGGAAGCACGGATTACATTTATGAACTCTATCCCTAATCACTGTTCTGCCATCCAATATCCAAAAACGCTGGCGGATAATCGACATTAATAGACCTGCACCTGTATGACAGTTCATAGCATGGTAGTGGTCTATGATCAAGTTAACAACATGATCACGTTTTGGAAGCAGTACCGGATGCTTAGCTTCAAAGGGTAAGTCCGCATTTGAAAGGCGGCCTCCAATACGCAAAACATTCAAGTCGTCAATGAATACTGACAACTTTAGCAGTTTACGCGATGGGAGAATATTATTCTTTAAACGCGCTATGTCTTCACTAAAGTGAACACTCTGTACAGCCAGTATTAACGCGGTTTCAGCGATCGCAAGGTTCCCAATAGTATCAACTGCGTTAATTCTTTTTATAAAGCGAAGCACATAAACAATAGTTTGCAACAGTTTATTCCAAGAGGATATGCGTTGAGCCAACTCATATATTATAGGTCGTTCGTCCTGAACAAGCGTTGTGAACGTAGTAGTTTTGCACTCCGGCAATTGGTCAACTTCTTTAGGGTGAAAGGTCTGGATCGGCCATTCAGTCGGCGGGCAATGCAGCCATGAAGGTCCGTTCCACCATAGACTATGGGATATCAATTGCGCGGGTAGCATACCGCGAGACAAACAATCGCTAGGGTTGTCAACTCCAGCAACATGATAGAAGTTGTCTGGTGACAAACTCTCTTGGCATTGAGCAACACGATTGCTGACGAAAGTGGACCATCTATGGGGAGATGATTTTATCCACGAAAGAGCGATTGTCGAATCAGTGAACGCATATATTCCTGTAATTGGAACGCGGGCGAGATATGTGTCCAGTACAGTTTTTATTAATTTGGACATCAAAACAGCAGCGCAAAGCTCTAAACGAGCAAGCGTAGATATTTTAGCGGGAGAAACCTTGGATTTTGCGCACAAGAGTCGGACGGTGATATTACCAGCAGGGTCAGTTACATGCAGGTAAATAACACTACCATAACCACTTAGACTGGCATCACTGAAGCCAACGACATTTATCTCACAATCGGCTGAAACGCCAATGTGGCGCGGGATTTTTAACGTTGATAACAACGGAAATTCTTGCACCAACGTAGAGTAACACTTAATTATGTGTTGAGGGGGAGTATCATCCCAGTCAATTTTGCAAAGCCAAAGTTCTTTAATTAGTAATTTGGCATACAATACGACGGGAGCAACTAAACCAAGCACATCAAACAAGCGAGCTACTGTCGACAGTATTATTCGCTTGGTACACTTCCCTCCGGCGGGCGGTGATGTAGTCATGAAAAACGTATCATCGGAGGGTTCCCATGATAAGCCTAATACCTTGGTGGTAGTTTGCTGGTCATTGAAATTGACACAGGCGCGGTGAAAATCAGGAAGACTCTCCAACAGTGCGGGTGAGTTACTGGACCATTTGACTAAATCAAATGCACCAGCTTTAAAAAGTGCAATTAACTCTTGCGATAATCGCATAGCGGTTGCGTCATTTAAACACGAATGGACCAGATCGTCCATATATAAATGAGAGCTAGCAACAGCGGTGGCTTCAGGAAACCGTTGACCCTCATCTAGACATAGCTGCTTAACAGTACGCATTGCCATATAGGGGCTCGACTTGAGTCCAAACGGAACCCGAGTAAATTGGAAGGTGCGAATCTGTTCCTTTTCGTTAAAGCGGTATAGTATTTTTACGAATTTGTAATCGCGCGGTGGCAAGCAAACTTGCATATACATCTGCCGAATATCGGATGTCATAGCTACCGGAAACAGGCGAAAATTCAACAGTAGAATAAATAAATCAGCCTGTAGATTCGGACCTGTATGTAAGATGTCATTAAGTGACGACCCTGAATGGCTTTTAGCACTGGCATCTAGAACGATCCTAACACGAGATGTAGCTTTGTCGGGGCGAATCACAGCGTGATGAGGGATGTAGTAGCCATCATCAGTGACATCGGACTCAGGAACTTCGGCAAGATATCCATTTTGCCTATAATCGTCGATAACTTTGTTATAGTCATCACGAAGCGTAGGCATTTGCTTAAATTTCTTCTCCAAGAATAGCAAACGACGATGAGCAACAGCGCGAGAGTTGCCAAGTTCAGATGCATCCTTGCAGAAGGGTAAGGCCACCGTATATCGGCCTTCTTCATTGCGGGTCACGGAAGTCGTGAATAAATTTTCACATTCAGTTTCCTCGGGGCTAAGGAACCGTTTGTATGGGATTTCTTCTAATTCCCAGAATTTATTTAGGCTCGACTCGAGATCATTGAGCACTAAAGCGGTGAAAGAAGTGTCATTAGGGATCGACTTACAAGGATAGTCACCCATTAACACGTAACCAAATGTGGTTAGTAGAGCGGGAGGAGCGCATGAGCCAGACTCTACTCTGTTCCCCAAGTAAATGTACGGGAAGAGCTGAACGCCTAGCACTAGGTCGATGCAGCCAGGAATATTCCAGGTCAGATCAGCGAGCGGTATATCAGTCAGATGACCCATGTCATATTGATTGATTTCAATAAATTGTGCGGGCAGTTGATCCGTAATGCAATCTACGACTAGAGCGTGTATGTAGTATTTATTATTCGGATAGATGCGGGACTCGATATTCAGGTAAACGTAACCATGTATCGGTCGCGATGTTAAACCAACACCCTTTATATAGGAGTTGTTAAGCGGTATTATTGGCAAGTTTAACACTTTGCAACAATCCAGCGTTATCAGATTATTCTGACTTCCATTATCAATTAAGCAACGTATTATCGTTTTGCCATCACCATTATAAGGCTTAGCATACACTTGCGCGGTTGACAATAATATTGTAGAGCGGTTCGACTCAGTTTTGAACGAGACAGAAGCATTCGCGTGAGGCTGCGATATGTTTACATCGTGCGATATTGGCATGCGGTTATTATCACGGGGCGGAGACGCATTCGAAGAAGCATGAGCTTGCGGTATAGAGACTCGGTTCACACCTGCATCACAAACCGTCGGTTCGTGCGGGTAGGATACAGCGGGTGCAACAGGTGCAGCGGGCGGGCCGCGCGGTGGAAACGAGTCGGCAGCACGACGCGGTGCATAAGCAGCGGGTGAGGGAGCACTTTCTGTGTTGGCGAGTAATTGCGTGGACTTCATGGGCGCGGGAATAATTTTGTGCGTATCGAAATGCAAGAGCGTATGATGTCGCTTTTGACACAGGTTACAAGTGTGACGCGAATTGCAGTTGTTAATTGTATGCGAGGTGCTTAAACAATTCACGCAACCACGTTGTCCCTTAATAAATTCGAATCGCGCTTGCGGTGTGGGCATATTTTTAAATTTTGCGCAATTGTACAGCTGCGAGTGATCCCTTTTATTGCACAATACACAGGCCGACTCGTGCGTCGCGGGAAACGAAGCGGTATCGTTGCTGGCTACGAATGCCTTGTACGTAGTTCGCGCGGGTTGAGCCGGTGTATTGGTGGTTAATTTGCTGACGCTACTGTTATTTGACCGTTCTAAAATTTTAACCTGGTCTTGCACAAATGAAATATATGACTTGTACGACGGAAATTCAACATCGCGTATAGACATCTCGTAGCTTTGTAAAGTCAGTTGGTCAGTTTTCCTCAATGCACAATTCAAGAGAATAAAATCTGACAAGTCCGGAATGTCTAACTGCTTAAGAGCGGCTATAGAAGCGGAGTACTTTTCTACGAAGCTGTTCAGACTGCTGGATGTATTTGAGCAAGGCTTTAAATCAAGTATGTTATTCAGGTAAAAGGTACCCAATGCGCGTTTGTCCTGGTACTTTTTCACAAGACTATCCCAAATTATGGAGTAGGTTTCGCCTGTTGGCACTAGACCTGCGGTTAGTTTTAAAGCACTATGGGTTAATTTACCCATAAGGTATTGCACGCGTTGCGAATCAGAAAGCTGGTTATTCTGGTGAATGTTGGCCTTGAAGGATTCGTAAAAAATAGGCCAATTTTCGGTACGGCCATCAAAAGATGGAAGATCAATAGGCGGCAGATGAATAGATGGACCGTTCTTGTGGCATGCGGGTGCGGGAGACGTACTCGTTTGCGGTGAAGACATTTTTATAATATTATTACGAGCACGCTTTATTCTGGAGTATAAATCCTCGAACGCGTCCAGGGCCTGATAATCAGGCTCGGCTTCAGGATTCAGAGTCATGGCGATTTGGTTTATTTCGTCAAGAATCGTCTCGAAACTAGCACGCAAATCGTCAATCGTCTCGCTATCGGCCATGAAAGTTTCATTGTTTCGCGATTCAAACGACGAAATATTTTTTGAGGCAGAGTACAACCGAGTGACTCGTTGAAATATTTTTTCTTCTTTGCTTTTCAAAACGAGCAACTTCGTTTGTAACTCTGGCTTAGCCATTTTGCGGTTTTTGAAATTCAAATTTTAATTTTAATTTTCGTGACGTGACAATGTCAAAACGAAATATGGGCGAAATAAATGAAATGAAAATGAATGGCGGGTGAAAATTTTGATTATTGCGATGACCAAATTTTACGTCAATCACAAGCGGTATAAATTTTGCATGGAACAATCCGATGTATGAAGGACCAAAAAATGGATGAGCAGACCGTGTAAATAGGCAATTTGTACTATGCGAAGCGGTGAGCGAGGTTACGTCGCTTTAAGTCGGAAAAATAACCGAAAACGTAATTTTGCCCTGGGAGACCTACTTACCTTTTGTATGATGCGAAGGATGGCAGCCCGGGCCCAGGGTAGTACAGGAAAGCAGTGCGCTGGTGCGGAGCGGATCACAAAGCACAATATCTATATTTATTTGCGACACAATATTTAGTTAGCGGACAAAGCGGGTGACAAACACTGACAGTCTTATTTGTTTTTTTTTTTGTTGTCTAAACGTCGCCAAGCAGGCCTCCGTCAGGTATATGACAAAGTTCTAAACCAAAGAGAATTTGCTTGGCGGCGTAACCAATTTCTATTATTTACAAAATTATGCCAAAAATTATGCTAACTGCTAAATGTAAAAAAAATCTGCTAAACCAGTCCAAATTATGCTAAATTTAGCACTGAAACTGCTAAATTGGCAACACTGACAATCCTTTTGTTTTGACAGATATACTTTGCGCACTCTGTGGATACGTTCAGAAGCTAAAGAGATCATCGATTAGAAAATAAATCGATTTTGTTGTGCACAAGCGAATAAATGAAGAGGGTTATTTCTAGGTATGAACTGTATCAGATTGGTAAAAACGTGGTAAAAACCCAAAAAAATATACCAGAAAATTAATCCATTTATTGCTACTATCGATTATTAAATACTATGGTCCGATAGAAATCTAACCCGACAGGTGTAAAGGTACTGACACATTTGCTTATTAGTAGCACGAAAGCATGCCACTAATAAGCAGGTGCTCATTAGTGGCATGTGTGTCTAGTCATTGCCACTAATAAGCAAGCTTAATTCGAGCATGCTTAAAAATCAACCGCTCTGTTTGATTCGTAAGCATGCTACCTGAGGCGCGGGTGGAAGGGGGCATGCTTCAAGCTCGTCTGAACAGGCTTGCTTATTAGCATGGTAGTGTTATTGATTCTTTGGCGGGAATTTTAAATGAAAGGGCGAATCATTTTGAATTTTATCTAAATAGTTTAAATTTCATGGTGGTTATAAAGGGGGTATTTGATTATGTTTTCGAGTTATTTTCGTATAGAACTGGTGCTGTAATACCACAGAAAACCAGGCCATCTTGGCCGAAAACCTGCGCTTATTAGCAAGTGTGTCCAGTCGTTTGCTTTGAGCAAGCTTATTTGGAAGCATGCTCAAAAGTAGCATGCTTATTGCGAATCTGTACAGAACATGCTGATTTTAAGCATGCTTCATCATCATCATCATTTCAGCCAAAAGACATCCACTGCTGGACATAGGCCTTCCCCAAGGATCTCCACGATTGTCGGCTTTGTGCGCTCTTTGGCGTGGCGTGTAGGCGGGCTCTTTGGCGTGGCGTGTAGGTTTATAGCTACTAGTGCCGGCATCTGAGCAAAGATTACGCGTGCTTCCCAGGCGGGTTCTTGGTAGCGAAAGTGTTAATACCTAAAATAACAGACTTTGAAATCGCCCATTTGTGGTAATTTTTGATTATGATTTCAATATTAGTTCTTTATTTAAGACTAGATGATGCGCGCAGCTTCCTCCGCGGGGGTAAAATAGGCTAAGTATCTCTTTTTGCTTCACCGTTGCCGGGTATAAAGTAGTCTATGTGGTAACCGGGCTCATAATCTACCTGTTGCCTAAATTTCATGGAAATAAGTCTCGTAACTTTTGCGTGACGCGCACACAAACATAGTCTTACTAACATTTTATTATATGTATAGATAGATAGCAATAGGGTACTTGCCTGTAGTCAATATAAATTACTTCACGCTAGCCTTGAAATCTGCTTTCGAAAATTTGCAAAAATCAACTAAAATTCACCTATTTAACGTTTTAAACGATTTTTAAAAGACCAAAAGCTATAAATGAGGAGATTATTTGATGTTTGAGCACAATGACGTCATTATGCTTTTTCTCATAGAAACTTCATACTATCCGAGTGTTTTGACAATTCATAAAAAGTAACTGATTTGATCTGTCAGGAAAGTACCCTATATATAGATAGCAATTGTTCTAGCAGTTCCGTTTCGTTACAACAGTGGCGACTTTCTATATGACGCGTCGCACATGCAAGAGAATGGCAGAGATGGCAGGAGCGGCTCACTCCGTGATTTCCGGCTACTAGTACCCCTCCGATGGGACTTAGCCAATGGGCAAAAATGTCAAACGACCTGGTTCGACTCCAGGCGTTCAGGCCCCCATCTAGTCCGACCCTATCGAGGTGGACCGGGACAAGGCGACCTGGTTCGATCCCACTTAATAATCGCTATATTTACGAATATGAGTTCCACCTCGGCACCAGTGCTGCAGAAACGGCTCGTAGGATTAACAATGCGTATGGGGGAGCTACTGCAAAAGAAAATACGGTACGTTATTGGTTCCAACGTTCCCGTTTTGGAAATTTTGACCTACAGTACAAGCCTGGTGGTGGTAAGTGTCTGGTGGACTAGTGCCGGTGTCATCCATTACAGCTTCCTAAGATCTGGGCAAACAATCACGGCTGATGTGTATTGTCAACAATTGCAAACGATGATTTAAAAGCTAGTCATTAAACAACCCAGACTGGCAGGGGCGTATTTTGAAATTCGGCGCCCCGGGCCAATGTACGTTTCGGCGCCCCAGAAGTCAAGGAAAAAAATTATTGGAATAAAAAATTCAATATTTTTAATAAATTCTGATCGCACGCACGCAGGCGAGCTATCGCGCGTCGAAATAGAATATCTGATTTGTGTTCTGGGCATTTCTTTTGTGGATGTGTTGCTGACATTATGCCTGAATGACTAAATGCCCATTCCATTATGCCTGAATGACAAGAGGCCATCTCCTATCAAGGCCTATTAAGTTGAGGTTTCTTTTCTCAACACAGATAATTTTGCTCCAAGGACCATCCTTAGAATGTATTAGGTAAGTCAAAATTTAAACTAATAAGAATAAAATTAAAAATTGAATTTTGAATTGAATTAAATAATGCAGCCAGTACCAGTGACATCATCTGTAGGTATCATCGCAGCCTGATGTTTTGGATATGGTTCTGTGTCATCCAAGTAACCCTGGACAGTCATATTAATATATAGAAGTAACCACTAGATACTCACATGCCACAAGATCCCCACTCGTCCCACCATTGTCCGCCATGTCCACTGGGGGCTCTGAAACTGAAACAAGAGTACACATTTGTTGTGACGAGACAAGATGAACTGGCTAACCATTCCACACCAAGAAATAATAATATGCATGTTGACATTTAGTCAGGGTTCGAAATTATCAAGATAATAACGAGCCGTGATAATTATCCGATAATTATCGGATAATTATCGGATAATTATCACCAGTATTAAAAGATCATTTGTTAAATTGTTTCATAAGAAATATCTAATGAATCTCAAATTGAATTTATAAACTGTATTCGACGTGTGATATGCCATACGATTAATAATAAGAAATATCGATGGTTTATTGTTTCAAAACAAAAAAGATATGGTTAATTTTTTTTACATAACATAAAATACAAATCAACATTAATGTCATTAATTAAAGGTAGATTCAGTGAAAATCGGTCAAAGTCAAAGTCAAAGTGTTTTATTTTGTTAAACATAGGTAAGACTGGTAAATACAGTGGTGAAATACAAATTATGTAGTAGCACTATGTTTTGCCGGTTGGCGTACAAAATTATGACTGCATAGGGGATAGGAAGTACATAAATCATTAGACAACTTATAGTGTTCGTCAGATTTGACAGATTTGAAAATAAATTACTTGACCAAAGAAGCCAAAGGCTTAGAATATAGTTCTATTTCACGGGCGCAAATTTTTGTTATTATCAATTGATAATTATCCACCTGTTATTATCACGATAATTATCGTTGATAATTATCTTTTCGAACCCTGCATTTAGTACTAACCTGACAAGCTGTCAAGCTCATCATCATCTGCTATCTCTGACTTGACATCTGTTTCTGGTATTTCACCTGTACCAATAAATTACAATACATTATAAATAAGAAATGATAGTCACAGAGTTCTGCATTAAATAAGTACACAGTTGTAGACTACACTTAGCCACCCTTAACAATTACAAACACATCTTACTTAAGACTTTAAGAGCTCTATCCACCCGCGCCTGCAGCTCCGCCTGGCTGCGCTGCACTTGCAGCTTGAAGTCACTCGCGTCTCGCAGGCGGCCCGCGCACACCTCACAGATCCCACTCTGATTAGTAACTAAATCTAGCTGCAAGGTACAAAACAATCAAACTATTAATCTACTTGACATTAAGCATGGTTACATTAGTGAAGAATAATATTATTAAATAAAACCAATATTTTTCGTTCTTTCAGTGGATATTCTACTGCTAACAATAACAACTGAGAAATCAAACAATATTATATTATTGACGGGTCACGCAAAATAGGCGCATGTTTGTCGTCGAGTTGCGGAAAACAAGCCCGCGTAAACCTATATTATTGACGGAGTGAGTAAAGCATATCTATTCCAGCTTGAGCAAAGATGCTTTTGAATGTCCAGCAATGTCGTTCTGTTCTCCTCTACAGGACGCATTTCTCTACTAATTGTCGAGAAATTTCGTAAACAGGTTTCATATTTCTCAAATTGGCAGAACCATGACATATTACCGACTCGCGAGGTCTACAGCTCGCAGAACCACTAGTAATAAACAAATAAGATTAATTGAAAGGAATTTTACATAAACATTCAATTAGTTATTAGCTCTTTTCAGATATTACTTCGGTATTGAAAAAGAAATGATATTTACATGTATATCGAAGCATTCCTTCAGCATATCTGAATATATCTCAGTTCTATTCACATGGGTGTACGGCTTCTTCAGGTTTCTGTCTGGAGGCCGTATCAAACAGCAGGAACATGAGGCCAGCCCCTCCATCGCGTCAATAGCTACTTCATCAATCATTTCGGGGAAAATAACACCACAGTTTACTGAATAATTTAATTAAATTTAGACCTGTTCATAAAAATCGTAAATTAAATTCGTTTATTTGAAGAAAAAAGTCATTAATTCGAAAAAAATACATCAGCAATCAGCACAAGTGTCACACATAACTAACCTAACACAATCCTCAGTGTTGCCAACTCCGAATTTCATTCAATGCTAAAATTTTGCTGAAAATCTGCTAAAATTATGCTAAAACTTCATAAATTCTGTTAAAAAATGTGCTAACTAAAAAAAAGCATTATTCTTTCAAATTTAACGTATTGTATGTCTTTCCCGTACACGGGACAATGGTGTCCCGGCCCTTTGGGAGGCGTGCGCGGAGCCGAAGCCAACGCGTAGAGGCCCTTTCGACAATTTAATGAAAGGCAACGTGTACACCCAGCGGATGCTGTCCCTGCCCGTGTCATGGGACGCACGCAGAGACAGCCCCCGCCAGATGCAAGGTATTGTGATTATTACAGCTGTACAATAATCCTTTTTGTGGCCCATACTAAACTTTCAGCAAAAAAATTGCTAAAGATAAGTAGTAAAATAAATTTAAATATTTTCATTAAAGTTAATTTGATTGTACTTTGTACTATAAAAAAAATGTCGATTAACAGTTAATCGACATTTTTGACGTGATAACGTCTTATAATTCGATGAAGCCGGCTGCACGCACGAAAAAGTGTGATGTCATTTGCCGTTACCTTGAGGGGCCGTTACCTGTCAAATAGGTACTTTATATTATTCCAGCACTAAAGTCGTTAAGACGATAGTTTCTTACAAATTGTTAATAAATTAGCCCTTATTCCCTAAGATACGGCTGTCAAAATCGCATTGTAGCAGCTTATTGGGAAAAAAGTTGAAGTCGAAGTCGAAGTCGAAGTCAAAGTCAAGGTCAACGTTATCACGTTCGACTATCGTCAGTAAACCGACTTTACAGACAACCGATTTTTTTTTATAGTAAAATCAAATTAACTTTTTTACTACAGCATACAAACAATCATAGTAAAATATGTAAAAAATGAGTGGCAAAAAAATTAAGCTTTCATTACATGTTTATTACGCCTTAGATAGTTAAAGTTATATTATTGTCAACCATGCAATCGAAGGTTATTTTACATACTTATGTCATCACCAACTTGTATGTTTCTAAATTTACCATTTATATTTTACAAACTTATGTCATCACCAACTTGTATGTTTCTAAATTTACCATTTATCTGTGTGTTTGTCACCAACATGTAACATTTCTATTATTTACAAAATTATGCCAAAAATTATGCTAACTGCTAAATGTAAAAAAAATCTGCTAAACCAGTCCAAATTATGCTAAATTTAGCACTGAAACTGCTAAATTGGCAACACTGACAATCCTTTTGTTTTGACAGATATACTTTGCGCACTCTGTGGATACGTTCAGAAGCTAAAGAGATCATCGATTAGAAAATAAATCGATTTTGTTGTGCACAAGCGAATAAATGAAGAGGGTTATTTCTAGGTATGAACTGTATCAGATTGGTAAAAACGTGGTAAAAACCCAAAAAAATATACCAGAAAATTAATCCATTTATTGCTACTATCGATTATTAAATACTATGGTCCGATAGAAATCTAACCCGACAGGTGTAAAGGTACTGACACATTTGCTTATTAGTAGCACGAAAGCATGCCACTAATAAGCAGGTGCTCATTAGTGGCATGTGTGTCTAGTCATTGCCACTAATAAGCAAGCTTAATTCGAGCATGCTTAAAAATCAACCGCTCTGTTTGATTCGTAAGCATGCTACCTGAGGCGCGGGTGGAAGGGGGCATGCTTCAAGCTCGTCTGAACAGGCTTGCTTATTAGCATGGTAGTGTTATTGATTCTTTGGCGGGAATTTTAAATGAAAGGGCGAATCATTTTGAATTTTATCTAAATAGTTTAAATTTCATGGTGGTTATAAAGGGGGTATTTGATTATGTTTTCGAGTTATTTTCGTATAGAACTGGTGCTGTAATACCACAGAAAACCAGGCCATCTTGGCCGAAAACCTGCGCTTATTAGCAAGTGTGTCCAGTCGTTTGCTTTGAGCAAGCTTATTTGGAAGCATGCTCAAAAGTAGCATGCTTATTGCGAATCTGTACAGAACATGCTGATTTTAAGCATGCTTCATCATCATCATCATTTCAGCCAAAAGACATCCACTGCTGGACATAGGCCTTCCCCAAGGATCTCCACGATTGTCGGCTTTGTGCGCTCTTTGGCGTGGCGTGTAGGCGGGCTCTTTGGCGTGGCGTGTAGGTTTATAGCTACTAGTGCCGGCATCTGAGCAAAGATTACGCGTGCTTCCCAGGCGGGTTCTTGGTAGCGAAAGTGTTAATACCTAAAATAACAGACTTTGAAATCGCCCATTTGTGGTAATTTTTGATTATGATTTCAATATTAGTTCTTTATTTAAGACTAGATGATGCGCGCAGCTTCCTCCGCGGGGGTAAAATAGGCTAAGTATCTCTTTTTGCTTCACCGTTGCCGGGTATAAAGTAGTCTATGTGGTAACCGGGCTCATAATCTACCTGTTGCCTAAATTTCATGGAAATAAGTCTCGTAACTTTTGCGTGACGCGCACACAAACATAGTCTTACTAACATTTTATTATATGTATAGATAGATAGCAATAGGGTACTTGCCTGTAGTCAATATAAATTACTTCACGCTAGCCTTGAAATCTGCTTTCGAAAATTTGCAAAAATCAACTAAAATTCACCTATTTAACGTTTTAAACGATTTTTAAAAGACCAAAAGCTATAAATGAGGAGATTATTTGATGTTTGAGCACAATGACGTCATTATGCTTTTTCTCATAGAAACTTCATACTATCCGAGTGTTTTGACAATTCATAAAAAGTAACTGATTTGATCTGTCAGGAAAGTACCCTATATATAGATAGCAATTGTTCTAGCAGTTCCGTTTCGTTACAACAGTGGCGACTTTCTATATGACGCGTCGCACATGCAAGAGAATGGCAGAGATGGCAGGAGCGGCTCACTCCGTGATTTCCGGCTACTAGTACCCCTCCGATGGGACTTAGCCAATGGGCAAAAATGTCAAACGACCTGGTTCGACTCCAGGCGTTCAGGCCCCCATCTAGTCCGACCCTATCGAGGTGGACCGGGACAAGGCGACCTGGTTCGATCCCACTTAATAATCGCTATATTTACGAATATGAGTTCCACCTCGGCACCAGTGCTGCAGAAACGGCTCGTAGGATTAACAATGCGTATGGGGGAGCTACTGCAAAAGAAAATACGGTACGTTATTGGTTCCAACGTTCCCGTTTTGGAAATTTTGACCTACAGTACAAGCCTGGTGGTGGTAAGTGTCTGGTGGACTAGTGCCGGTGTCATCCATTACAGCTTCCTAAGATCTGGGCAAACAATCACGGCTGATGTGTATTGTCAACAATTGCAAACGATGATTTAAAAGCTAGTCATTAAACAACCCAGACTGGCAGGGGCGTATTTTGAAATTCGGCGCCCCGGGCCAATGTACGTTTCGGCGCCCCAGAAGTCAAGGAAAAAAATTATTGGAATAAAAAATTCAATATTTTTAATAAATTCTGATCGCACGCACGCAGGCGAGCTATCGCGCGTCGAAATAGAATATCTGATTTGTGTTCTGGGCATTTCTTTTGTGGATGTGTTGCTGACATTATGCCTGAATGACTAAATGCCCATTCCATTATGCCTGAATGACAAGAGGCCATCTCCTATCAAGGCCTATTAAGTTGAGGTTTCTTTTCTCAACACAGATAATTTTGCTCCAAGGACCATCCTTAGAATGTATTAGGTAAGTCAAAATTTAAACTAATAAGAATAAAATTAAAAATTGAATTTTGAATTGAATTAAATAATGCAGCCAGTACCAGTGACATCATCTGTAGGTATCATCGCAGCCTGATGTTTTGGATATGGTTCTGTGTCATCCAAGTAACCCTGGACAGTCATATTAATATATAGAAGTAACCACTAGATACTCACATGCCACAAGATCCCCACTCGTCCCACCATTGTCCGCCATGTCCACTGGGGGCTCTGAAACTGAAACAAGAGTACACATTTGTTGTGACGAGACAAGATGAACTGGCTAACCATTCCACACCAAGAAATAATAATATGCATGTTGACATTTAGTCAGGGTTCGAAATTATCAAGATAATAACGAGCCGTGATAATTATCCGATAATTATCGGATAATTATCGGATAATTATCACCAGTATTAAAAGATCATTTGTTAAATTGTTTCATAAGAAATATCTAATGAATCTCAAATTGAATTTATAAACTGTATTCGACGTGTGATATGCCATACGATTAATAATAAGAAATATCGATGGTTTATTGTTTCAAAACAAAAAAGATATGGTTAATTTTTTTTACATAACATAAAATACAAATCAACATTAATGTCATTAATTAAAGGTAGATTCAGTGAAAATCGGTCAAAGTCAAAGTCAAAGTGTTTTATTTTGTTAAACATAGGTAAGACTGGTAAATACAGTGGTGAAATACAAATTATGTAGTAGCACTATGTTTTGCCGGTTGGCGTACAAAATTATGACTGCATAGGGGATAGGAAGTACATAAATCATTAGACAACTTATAGTGTTCGTCAGATTTGACAGATTTGAAAATAAATTACTTGACCAAAGAAGCCAAAGGCTTAGAATATAGTTCTATTTCACGGGCGCAAATTTTTGTTATTATCAATTGATAATTATCCACCTGTTATTATCACGATAATTATCGTTGATAATTATCTTTTCGAACCCTGCATTTAGTACTAACCTGACAAGCTGTCAAGCTCATCATCATCTGCTATCTCTGACTTGACATCTGTTTCTGGTATTTCACCTGTACCAATAAATTACAATACATTATAAATAAGAAATGATAGTCACAGAGTTCTGCATTAAATAAGTACACAGTTGTAGACTACACTTAGCCACCCTTAACAATTACAAACACATCTTACTTAAGACTTTAAGAGCTCTATCCACCCGCGCCTGCAGCTCCGCCTGGCTGCGCTGCACTTGCAGCTTGAAGTCACTCGCGTCTCGCAGGCGGCCCGCGCACACCTCACAGATCCCACTCTGATTAGTAACTAAATCTAGCTGCAAGGTACAAAACAATCAAACTATTAATCTACTTGACATTAAGCATGGTTACATTAGTGAAGAATAATATTATTAAATAAAACCAATATTTTTCGTTCTTTCAGTGGATATTCTACTGCTAACAATAACAACTGAGAAATCAAACAATATTATATTATTGACGGGTCACGCAAAATAGGCGCATGTTTGTCGTCGAGTTGCGGAAAACAAGCCCGCGTAAACCTATATTATTGACGGAGTGAGTAAAGCATATCTATTCCAGCTTGAGCAAAGATGCTTTTGAATGTCCAGCAATGTCGTTCTGTTCTCCTCTACAGGACGCATTTCTCTACTAATTGTCGAGAAATTTCGTAAACAGGTTTCATATTTCTCAAATTGGCAGAACCATGACATATTACCGACTCGCGAGGTCTACAGCTCGCAGAACCACTAGTAATAAACAAATAAGATTAATTGAAAGGAATTTTACATAAACATTCAATTAGTTATTAGCTCTTTTCAGATATTACTTCGGTATTGAAAAAGAAATGATATTTACATGTATATCGAAGCATTCCTTCAGCATATCTGAATATATCTCAGTTCTATTCACATGGGTGTACGGCTTCTTCAGGTTTCTGTCTGGAGGCCGTATCAAACAGCAGGAACATGAGGCCAGCCCCTCCATCGCGTCAATAGCTACTTCATCAATCATTTCGGGGAAAATAACACCACAGTTTACTGAATAATTTAATTAAATTTAGACCTGTTCATAAAAATCGTAAATTAAATTCGTTTATTTGAAGAAAAAAGTCATTAATTCGAAAAAAATACATCAGCAATCAGCACAAGTGTCACACATAACTAACCTAACACAATCCTCAGTGTTGCCAACTCCGAATTTCATTCAATGCTAAAATTTTGCTGAAAATCTGCTAAAATTATGCTAAAACTTCATAAATTCTGTTAAAAAATGTGCTAACTAAAAAAAAGCATTATTCTTTCAAATTTAACGTATTGTATGTCTTTCCCGTACACGGGACAATGGTGTCCCGGCCCTTTGGGAGGCGTGCGCGGAGCCGAAGCCAACGCGTAGAGGCCCTTTCGACAATTTAATGAAAGGCAACGTGTACACCCAGCGGATGCTGTCCCTGCCCGTGTCATGGGACGCACGCAGAGACAGCCCCCGCCAGATGCAAGGTATTGTGATTATTACAGCTGTACAATAATCCTTTTTGTGGCCCATACTAAACTTTCAGCAAAAAAATTGCTAAAGATAAGTAGTAAAATAAATTTAAATATTTTCATTAAAGTTAATTTGATTGTACTTTGTACTATAAAAAAAATGTCGATTAACAGTTAATCGACATTTTTGACGTGATAACGTCTTATAATTCGATGAAGCCGGCTGCACGCACGAAAAAGTGTGATGTCATTTGCCGTTACCTTGAGGGGCCGTTACCTGTCAAATAGGTACTTTATATTATTCCAGCACTAAAGTCGTTAAGACGATAGTTTCTTACAAATTGTTAATAAATTAGCCCTTATTCCCTAAGATACGGCTGTCAAAATCGCATTGTAGCAGCTTATTGGGAAAAAAGTTGAAGTCGAAGTCGAAGTCGAAGTCGAAGTCAAAGTCAAGGTCAACGTTATCACGTTCGACTATCGTCAGTAAACCGACTTTACAGACAACCGATTTTTTTTTATAGTAAAATCAAATTAACTTTTTTACTACAGCATACAAACAATCATAGTAAAATATGTAAAAAATGAGTGGCAAAAAAATTAAGCTTTCATTACATGTTTATTACGCCTTAGATAGTTAAAGTTATATTATTGTCAACCATGCAATCGAAGGTTATTTTACATACTTATGTCATCACCAACTTGTATGTTTCTAAATTTACCATTTATATTTTACAAACTTATGTCATCACCAACTTGTATGTTTCTAAATTTACCATTTATCTGTGTGTTTGTCACCAACATGTAACATTTCTATTATTTACAAAATTATGCCAAAAATTATGCTAACTGCTAAATGTAAAAAAAATCTGCTAAACCAGTCCAAATTATGCTAAATTTAGCACTGAAACTGCTAAATTGGCAACACTGACAATCCTTTTGTTTTGACAGATATACTTTGCGCACTCTGTGGATACGTTCAGAAGCTAAAGAGATCATCGATTAGAAAATAAATCGATTTTGTTGTGCACAAGCGAATAAATGAAGAGGGTTATTTCTAGGTATGAACTGTATCAGATTGGTAAAAACGTGGTAAAAACCCAAAAAAATATACCAGAAAATTAATCCATTTATTGCTACTATCGATTATTAAATACTATGGTCCGATAGAAATCTAACCCGACAGGTGTAAAGGTACTGACACATTTGCTTATTAGTAGCACGAAAGCATGCCACTAATAAGCAGGTGCTCATTAGTGGCATGTGTGTCTAGTCATTGCCACTAATAAGCAAGCTTAATTCGAGCATGCTTAAAAATCAACCGCTCTGTTTGATTCGTAAGCATGCTACCTGAGGCGCGGGTGGAAGGGGGCATGCTTCAAGCTCGTCTGAACAGGCTTGCTTATTAGCATGGTAGTGTTATTGATTCTTTGGCGGGAATTTTAAATGAAAGGGCGAATCATTTTGAATTTTATCTAAATAGTTTAAATTTCATGGTGGTTATAAAGGGGGTATTTGATTATGTTTTCGAGTTATTTTCGTATAGAACTGGTGCTGTAATACCACAGAAAACCAGGCCATCTTGGCCGAAAACCTGCGCTTATTAGCAAGTGTGTCCAGTCGTTTGCTTTGAGCAAGCTTATTTGGAAGTGATAAATCAAAGACGTGTTACCGGACAAGCATTTATTACAGTACTAAATCTACCCTCTAGTACAAAATATGAATACCCATATATAACACCTTCACCCTTATTTTAATCTCTCCTTAACATAAAGAACCTTACTTAACTTAAATAGAAAATTAGTTTCTATACATTTACTCCTTCACCCTAAAAAGATAAGATAACAAACTAAAGAAACCGACACTTGGTCGAGCCTTTCACTATTGCAACGTTTATACCTAATTTACAATATTATTTGTTACGTTCTGAATAAACGCATAGTGTTCGTTACTTTTCTTTATGAAGTTTATTTGCATGTATTGTTATGCGCCTTATCGATTGCGTAAGCTTACCTATATAAATACATGACTATCTAAAGGAATAACATTTTTTTTTATTTTTATTAGAGAAACTTATTTGGTGTAAACACCGCTATACAACTAAACTAATATAGACAACTTATCGTTAATCGTTAAACTATTTATTTACCCTAGTAACCTAACCTACTACTCTAACTGGGCCGCTGGGTACCAATCTAATCAAACTCTAGCCCATATCTCACTCCCACCCTCTTCGGGCGATTGGTAACCAATAACTCTGGGGTTGCTTGACCGGCTGGACTGTTACTATTCCGTTGCTGCCCGTTACTTTGAACAGCCAGTGTACTGCCGCCAGCGACGTCCCCCCCAGCGTCCTCTTCTGCATCACCCCTCACGCCTGGACTGGATATTGTTTGAGGACGCGCTAAACTAGTACTCTGTGGTAGATTAGGAATCGGTGATTGGTTATCTGCCCTAACTTGATCTATCACTCTGGCTCTAATTTGGTCTACGTGTCTATGTACTGTCTCGGTACCTATATCATTTTTTACCGAATAATTTGTATCGCCCAGACACTCTACGATGCTCCCCGGCCACCATTTTGTTTGATTTGTACCAAATTTCCTATACCAAATACCATCTCCCACTCCGAAACTTCTTTGCACACCCCCCGCCTGCCGCCGAATACGATTTTGATGTTCGCGCGCTCGGGTGGTTCGCTCCGGTTTCAAGCAGTCTAATCGGGCCCGTAATGACCTCCCTTGTAATAATTTGGCCGGAGTTTCGCCTGTCGCATAATGCACCGTATTGCGGTAATTTAACAAATATCTGCATAATGCGATATCAACATTAACACCCTGTTCGATAGCCTTTTTAATCACTTTTTTACATATTTTCACAGCCGACTCACAAGCCCCATTAGATGCGGGATGGTAAGGTGCTGTCAAAATGTGTTCAACCCCATTATTTGACAAAAAACTCTGAAAGTCCATGCTCGTGAACGGAGGGCCGTTATCACTCACAAACTGTTTGGGCAAACCGAAACGCGCCCACATTTCTCTCAATTTATCAATTACGTAATTAGCCGAAGTGCCTGTCATTTTTACGACCTCTATCCACTTAGAATGTGAATCTACGACCACCAAGTACTTGGTACCTGCGAGCGGACCAAGAAAATCAGCGTGCAGCCTGACCCAGGCTCGTTCTGGCCACGGCCAGAGGCGCGGTTCGTGCGCCGGCGGCGCGTCGGCTACCGCCGCGCACACTGCGCACGCGCGGCACACGCGCTCCACGGCCTCGTCGATGCCAGGCCACCAAACGTAACTACGTGCTAACGACTTTGTCTTCACTATCCCCATATGCGAGTCGTGTAGCTCTCGTAAAACTTTGTCCGTGCACGCATTTGGTATGACTACTCGGTGGCCCCACATAACACACCCGAGTTCTTCATACAGCTCCGTTTTCCTATTTAAAAATGGTTTTAGCTCGCGAACCTCTACTTCTAATGGCCAACCATCCTGTATGTAGCTCAAAACTCGACTAAGTAGAATGTCTTTGGCGGTTTCCTTCTGCAGCACTTTGTAATCTAATAACATCGCTTCCGATGCGAAATGCAAATACGTTTGTTCAGGTACCTCGTCCCCCTCGTGAACTCCGCTCTCTCGGTGACTTTGTATCATCCGAGACGATGCATCTGCAGTATTCTGATCCGTGCGAACATATTCGATCGTAAAATCATATGCAGATAATAAGATGGCCCACCGTTGCAATCTACTGGCCGCAGCCGTCGGCACGCCGCTATTCGGCCCAAATATGGTGACCAGAGGTTTATGGTCAGTGCGAAGGGCAAATGTTCGCCCATACAAGTACTGGTGAAACTTTTTAATAGCAAAAACGATAGCGAGTGCCTCTTTATGTACTTGACTATAATGCAACTCCGCGGGTGTCAGCGCGCGAGACGCGTAGGCCACAGCGCGTTCGCCGCCGCCGCCGCCGCCGCGCTGCGCGAGCACGGCGCCGATGCCATGCGCGCTGGCGTCACACGTTACTACACAAGGGCGTCGCATATCGTAATGTGCCAATCCTTCCACGCTACACAACGCCTTCTTCACTCTATTAAAACTGACATCTTGCTTGCCGCCCCATACCCAATGTTTACCCTTACGTAACAATTCATAAAGAGGACTTAGATAATCACTTAAATTTTTAATAAATTTTCCATAAAAATTAACCATTCCCAGAAACGATCGTAACTCGGAAACATTGATAGGGGGTGGCATTTTAACGATTGGTTCTATCTTATCCCCATCAACCCTAACGCCGTCCTTACTTATAATGAAACCTAAATATTTAACCTCTTCTAAAAAAAAATCACACTTGTCTTTCCTTACTTTCAATCCGTTTTGTTGCAATATGTGCAAAGCTTCCTGAATGTGTTGGTAATGTTCTTGTAACGTTTTACTAGCTATCAATATGTCGTCTAAGAAAACCGTTATGTGTGGCCGATCCTTAAATAGATTTAGCATAATCCTTTGAAAGATACCTGGACTTGAGGCTAAGCCATAAACTAACCGATTGTACCGAAATAGGCCCCTGTGTGTGTTCACCACCGTATATTTTGCCGTGTCATCCAGAAGGATCTGATTGTACGCCTGTGATAGATCAAGTTTGGAAAAATATTTGCTACCGCTCAGATCACTTAATAAATCGTCTATTCTGGGGACGGGATACCTATCTACCATTAATACCTTATTTAGCGTAACCTTATAGTCCGCGCACAGCCTGATGGCTCCGTCGGCCTTGTGTGCAACGACGAGAGGGGTGGCCCAGTCCGAGTGGTCCACCGGCTCGATGACGCCCGCCGCCAGCATGCGGTCGAGCTCGGCGTCCACCCGCTGGCGCAGCGCGTAGGGCAGCGGCCGCGCGCGACAGTACACCGGCGTCGCGTCCGGGCGTACCAGCAGCGTGGCGCGCCCGCCGGTGAAGCAACCCAGGGTTCCATCAAATACATCCTTAAACCTGGAAACAATTTCATTGGTATCTTTAGGTGGTAAATTGACATCATCTCTGTCTAGCTTATTGAGACCTAATATTGGCACTCGAATACCTAACTCGGCAAGCCATTGCCGACCTAATAAGTTGGTGGTGCCATTATTTATTACATACAAGTCCAAGATTTTTACACATTCCTTATATGCCACTTCTACTTCTACATACCCTAGAGGTGAAATTTGCGAACCATCATAAAAACTTAATTTCAAGTTACATGCATGTAATTGAAGGTCGCTAATAGTACATTGTGTATCAAGGGCGGTAAGTAAGGAATTACAAACGAGTGTTTGTTACAAGGCCGAGGCGAAGCCGAGGGCTTTAACAACACGAGTTTGTAATTCCTTTACCGCCCGTGGCACACACAATGTTTTTCATCACACTTGTGAGGAAATCTGATTAAAATAACCTTACTTAACCTAAATAAAATTGTAAAACTGACAGTGACATTAGTGACATATATCAAGACGACAAGTCACGTTCGGAAACCATAGCGGTAAAGTCTTAAAATGGTTGATTTTATATTTGCAAAATACTGAAATACACTATTTAAACATTTAATTAATGTTACAGAAATATGTGTTTACATGTATTTGCAATAACAGTTCTCTTTAAATAAATATTTCAGTAATAAAAGTTAAAAAAGTAAGTTGGCGTTTCCTTTGATCATGACAAATAAGAGTAAAACAGAACCAGCGTTTCAAATTTAAAAAGAAAACCATTACGCCCTAGGGCGTAATAGGTCATTTACGGCCCGCAAAACCTACGTGTAATGACACCATTTTCGAGCAAGTGTGATGAAAAATATCGTAAATACGTATCATTATTGACGCACGATAGGGGGGATCCGGTGTCTACTTCCATAGTCAACAGTTTATTCTGCACTTTTACATTAATACATACCGGTCGATATTGACTCAGACCCATCTGATACATCGGTATTTCGCCATCACTGTCTTCATCCAGTAGCGGGGCGAGCGGCGGCCCCGCGCTCCGTCCGCGGGCCGTGCCCTCGCCCTCGTCGTCGCCGCGCCAGCTCGGGCCCGCGACCGGCTCCCCGCTCTCCTGCAGACAGTACTGGCGCGCGAGCGCTGCGCCGCCGCGCGCGCCTCGCCGCCGCCTGGCAGTGGTGCCGCCCCCGCGGTTAAATTGCATTCTCTCGTTATACCCGCGGCTCCTCGAACCGCCTCCGTAATCTCGAGTCAGCTGGACACCCCAGCCCTTGACCGCTTCCTGTCTTGTCCGATTTATTTGCCCGTCCCCCTCGGGGCACACACGTCTCAGATGACCGACCCGTTTACATCTGTCACACGCGTAATCCTTAAACTTGCACCCGAGGCGCTCATGCCTCGTATCCCCGCACGCCGTACATTTATTCGTGTTATGGCTGCTCCCATAGTGAATTCCTGTTGTCGAAGATTCCACCACACTAGAATCCTTTTCCGCCGTCTCCATAGTAGTCGCTATAGATACCGCCCTGCCGTATTCGAGTTTTTTCTCTGAAAACAATCTTTGTCGAATCGCGTCATTCGTTATTCCACATACAATTTGGTCCCGTAGGTTTTCTTCCAACCCACTACCAAAGTCGCAAAATCTCGCCATTTGCTTTAATGTCGCCACGTAATCCGCCACTGATTGTCCATTTAGTTGCCTACATTTTCGAAACTTATAACGTTCCGCTAATGGTGACGGCGCGGGCTCCAAATGTTCTTTCACTATATTCACCACCTTTGTATAAGTCAATGTTGACGGTTTCATCGGACTGCACAAATTAACAATTAGTTCATAAGCACTATCACCCACGTTTGCTATCAAAGTCGGCAATTTCAACTCATCTTTCACTTCGTTTGCCAGAAAATACATGTCCAACCTATCGCAATATAACGTCCAATTGCCACTTTTCACATCAAATTCCGAAAATTTCCCGGATCCAGCCATATTAAACACGATTAACTTTTTAAATTCCAATTATTTTACCATACGCCGCCACTGATAAATCAAAGACGTGTTACCGGACAAGCATTTATTACAGTACTAAATCTACCCTCTAGTACAAAATATGAATACCCATATATAACAGGAAGCATGCTCAAAAGTAGCATGCTTATTAAGAATCTGTACAGAACATGCTGATTTTAAGCATGCTTCATCATCATCATCATTTCAGCCAAAAGACATCCACTGCTGGACATAGGCCTTCCCCAAGGATCTCCACGATTGTCGGCTTTGTGCGCTCTTTGGCGTGGCGTGTAGGCGGGCTCTTTGGCGTGGCGTGTAGGTTTATAGCTACTAGTGCCGGCATCTGAGCAAAGATTACGCGTGCTTCCCAGGCGGGTTCTTGGTAGCGAAAGTGTTAATACCTAAAATAACAGACTTTAAACGTTCCTAAAATTCTGTAGATAAGCAATATTAAAACAATGTTAGAAATGCCTTATACGCTTCTGTATGGTTGGCATATAACGGCCAAAACATAATTTATAAGTAACAGTCAATGAGAAGGCGCGTACACTGCGCTGCGTTACAGATGCGCATTCCGATTGGCTGCAGCAGGTTCGACATATGTCGCGGCCGTCTTTGGCTAGCCATGCTGGTGAAATACAAATGAAAGAGGATTAAAATAAAAAACAAGAAGGTGAGTTTATAAGGTTTTAATACAATTTTAACTTCGCAAATAAGGTAACAGAAAGTGAAGGGCGGATCAAACGTTAAATCCTTTTAATCATTATTCAAAATTTATTAATTTTACATCACTGGGCAATATTGTCAAATTTGTCTACCTGGCAATGGCAGGCAAAGGTAGTGGTTAAACTCTGACTTAAGTGCCGTGATGTTCCAATTGATGTTTAGCTACAACATCTTTCCTCAAGTGAGTGAAGACGCAGTAAACACATTTAAAATTAACACTAACAGGCATAATCGTATGTGTGTTCTGATGCTTATGTAAACTACAACGACGATGAGTTGTGTAGTCACAATGGCTACATTTAAAAGGCTTGTCAATCATGTGTAACAATTGGTGTCCGGCCGCAGCACCCTTACTGCGACTACTATAGTCGCAGTGGTTACATTTAAAAGGCTTCTCACCAGTATGTTTTCTAAGGTGAACTGTCAATAATGCTTTCAGTTTACATGTGTAGTCGCAGACGTTACATTTGAAAGGCTTCTCACCAGTATGTATTCTTTGGTGAGCAGCCATTTGGGATTTCCAACTACATTTGTAGTCGCAGGAGGTACATTTATAAGGCATCTCACCTGTATGTTTCATTAAATGGTAGCGTAACGCAGATTTAAAAGTAGCTGTGTAGTTGCAATGGTTACATTGATAAGGTTTCCTACCAGTATGTTTACTTAGATGATTTGTCAAGGATCCTCTATGGTTACATGTGAAGTCGCAGTGGTTACATTTATAAGGCTTCTCACCCGTATGTACATGGTAATGAATTCTCAGGCGATTTTTAATTTTGCACTTGTAGTCGCAGTAACGACATTTGAAAGGCTTGACACTGGTATGTGATAATTGATGTTGGGTCACAAGCCCCTTACTGTGACTAGTGAAGTCGCAGTAGCTACATTTAAAAGGCTTCTCACCAGTATGTTTTCGTAGATGAATTGCCAAGTTTCTTTTATGCTTATATGTGTAGTCACAGAAGCAACATTTAAAACGCTGCTCATCAGTATGAATTCTTTCGTGAATTTTCATGGAATATTTCCGACTGCATTTGTAGTCGCAGAAGCTACATTTATAAGGCATCACACCTGTATGTTTGGTTAGATGCTGGAGTAAATTGGATTTGTAACTGGTCGAGTAGTTACAGTGATTACATTTATAAGGCTTCTCACCAATATGTACACTGTAATGAATTTTCAAGTGACTTTTTGTTTTGCACTTGTAGTCACAGAAGCAACATTTAAAAGGCTGCTCACCAGTATGAATTCTTTCGTGAATTTTCATGGAATATTTCCGACTGCATTTGTAGTCGCAGAAGCCACATTTATAAGGCATCTCACCTGTATGCTTCATTAGATGCTGGAGTAAATCAGATTTGTAACTGGTCGAGTAGTTACAGTGGTTACATTTTAGAGGTTTCTCAGTGGTGTGTGTCCATTGATGACTAATTAGACGAGCATTAGTTCGACACGTGTAGTTGCATTGGCTACATTTCAAAGGCTTTTCGTCAGTATGTGTGTTTTGATGAGTGATCAAGTATGACTTCCGACTACACTTGTAGTTGCATTGCTTACATTTAAAAGGCTTCTCACTAGTATGTTTCACCCGATGTGCTCGTAATAAATGAGCATGTTTAGTTGTATAGTCACACTCGCTACAGTTTAAAAGTGTTTTGCTAGAGTGCTTTTTCAGGTGATATTGTAACTGATTTTTTGTACGGCATTTGAAGCCACACTGGCTACATTTAAAAGGCTTGCCACCCGTGTGTATCAATTCATGTTCGACTACAATGTATCTACGATTACAAGTATAGTCACAGTAGTTACATTTAAATGTTCTTGAGTGATTTTGTATGTGTTTCTTTAAAAAAGCCTTTATTCTGTAACCTTTGCCACAGTCGTCACACTTGTAGGTGCCTTTTGATTGGTCTGTGCTGCTGGGTTGCGAAGACTCATGACTAGGCACAGCCACCGGTGCTACATCATCTAACCCATGTTCAGATAGTATTAAAGTTTCTGGAAGCTTCACATCTGCATTGCTTTCACTCAGTCGCCTTCCTTCAGGGTTCTCCGTAGATTCTGCGTGTGTATCTGGTTTAGCTAATTTACTTGCCCAGTCTTGTCCTGAAATTAAAATAAAGCTGTTCAAATACTTTGAATGATTAGCCTAAATCGGAAAACTAAGACATTAACGCATTCACTGCCACCTCCTTTTCCTGGGCGTTCGCCAGGTGCCACACTTTTTAAAATGTACTTTATGTAATGCACTTTACGTAATTACGAACACGTCTGTGCGTCGATGGCACACGGTGAAAGTCACTGGAACGCACATACGCGTCGGTGGCAGTGAATGCGTTAAGTCTGAGGAGGTTATTTCAACTAATCGACTAACGAATCTTACTTATGGATATTTAATTTAATCATCCCATAGTAAACCTAAATTTTCACAGTAGGGAACGTGCACGAACTATAGGTGGCAGCACTAAACGACAAAAGAGACACGGGCGGACAATAAAGGAAACTATCGCCCCCTGTCAAATCAAGCTGTCAATGTCAATGATAATATGGAAGTGTCAATGTCAAATATAGTAAGTCGTAGCTACACTGACGTTAATCGTCCTTCAACGCGATAAATTTAACGTTATTAACGGCGTTTTCGTCAATGTGGCCCCAACATGAGAGGGTATAAGATTAAGATTGGCGGCACCAGTTGGCAGCACCTTCGTCGTGCACGTTTCCTCTCAAGTGGTTCAAGCGAAGGCTCGAATACCTAAATAGAAACGGTTTACCCCCTAAGGATAGGAAACGTATATTTAGGTTTCAGCCGTAGCTTGGTTGAACCACCGCTTCATGGGCCTTGCCGGCTCATTCATTTAGATCAGTGTTTTTCAAAGTGCGGGTCACGACCCTCTGGGGGTTCGCTGAGCCTCTAGAAGGGGTCGCCAGGGTCGAGAAACCTCAGGCAAAAAGGAAAATAAAGCACATAAGTGTAACGAAGTAAAATTCATGTTAGAAATCGTGAAGGATAGGGGGTCGCGAAATATTTTCACATACAAAGGGGGTCGAGCCATGAAATAGTTTGAAAAACACTGATCTAGATACTGAGGTAGTTTTTCTCCGTACAAAAGGTACATCGGGAGCGCGCATGTGTGCGCGCCGTGTACGGACGCACCACAGGCAAGGATTTGAGCATGTCACAGTATGGCGTTCACTCACACAGACGCGCGTCGTGCGTCTGTGTAAATACGTGTCGCGCACTCCTAAACGGCCGACGTCGTAATACTTGGTTGTCTTTATACTTTGCTTTGGACAGTTACTTTATGCACACAGACACGTAAATGTAGCAGTATGAGTGAGGAATTTAGAAGACGTAATCTCAAGTTAGTCCGCTTTGTATTGACATCCAATGTATGGGGAGGTCGCCAACTAGTATAGGATGGATTCCCTTGGTACAGTTGTATATTGGGTCAATCTGAGCTGATTTAGCCCGGTAGCCATGAACCCCCTCCTGGTGGGTAGGGAGGGGGAGCACTGAAAGTGACGCTTTACCTTGCTTCGGACAAAAAATTCTATTGACTTCAATTTGCCTACCACCTCGTGTTTGGTATCATTTTCGTATAAATCAAGGACGAGGAATTCAATTTCGATATAATTTGTATGAAGTTTCATACAAAAAAACTCAAATTTTGAAGAAAATATGAAAATTACACTTCACTTTTTTGAACAAAAAGGTGTATATTGAAAAAAATATGAGGGTTTTTGAGTGTAAAAAAATACTCTTAGACGGGAAATTTTATCAGCTTTAATATAATATATATTTTATGTAACCTTATCCTACAACCTCAACCTGGAAAAAATCAAACGTGCTACGCGATAGTCACGAAGTTATTTTTTCAACCCGTCTCTCTCAAGAAGGTCGCATAATATACATGTAGTACATGCATCATATTTCAGAAATGTATAAGTGAGCATGAAAAAAGAAAAATTAAAAAAATGTATTTATTTTCCGAACTTCCATTATAAGTTGGTTTTTCATACAAAATACATGGAGTACCAACTTAACTTTGCTGGTGACCTGTGCTTATAGTGTGATAAATCATGAAAATATATTTGCTCTAGATCAAAACTCAAAAACATGTGTGTAACTTAGCGATTCTCCGAGCGTTTTGACCGCGCGGTTTGACAATCATTGTTGTCCGCCGATTATTTACTATAACGAAAGAACAAATCGTGACAATTTTGATAAAACCAGACTTAAACTCGGGACTGTTTATCGGTTTCATAAAAAGTTAACTCTAGGCATCGTTTTTTTGAACAATATTTACTAAGACAATAATGACGAAAATAAAACGTCGTAAAAACCCTGAATATTGGCCCAACTATACTGTAGTTGGCTATAAAAAAACGTGTTTTACACTATATTATCGTATATTATTACATTATATCATTCTGTGTAATGAAATTAAACCAAATACCTGAAGAAAATCGTAGTTAACTTTTTATTTGATTCTCCACTCGAGGTGGCATTTCCCACCACAATTGCACAGTTCAATGCACTTTAAGGATCTTTTTAGACAGTTGCACCTGCCACTGTAACGTGTCTTGCACTTGCACCTAACGAGTTCAGTAGGTAGTCCACTATGGCGTAAAGTTGTTGTTATGGGAATCCATATCCCAGCCCCAATCTGCTGGACCTGCCAAATTTTGTATGGGCACCACTGTTTGGCCCCATTTGTGTATATCCTGGTAAACGGCCCTTAACAGATGCTGCTGAAAACTGGCTTCTGTTGGAGAAATATATTCTAGCTGTAAGTAGATCTTTTATTGAAAAAAGTTCCTTTCGACACTCCTTCAACGATGTACACTCACGGACTTTTTGTTTGGCCATTTAGGGTTCAAATTACATTAATCGTGTCATAGATTGTGTATTACACGAGAAAATTATGCTAAACCCTAAATGGCTTAACAACTAAAGTCCGTGAACGTACAATGGCTGAATCTGAAATATTTTTACGTAATTTACGTCTAAATGCGTAGTTGCAATTCAAGCTACGCTGGTTTAGTTTACTACTGACTTATTGTACACTAGCATTAACCCGTGGCTTCGCCCGCATTGTTCCCGTTACTGTCCCAAGGGAACCCTTTACCGGGGTAAAAAGTCCTATGTATCAATCCACCCAGTTGTTACCCCGTTATTTAGAAACTAACATCCAAATTTCCAAACATCCACACATCTTCACAAACTTTCAGATGTAAAATATAAGTGTGATGTGTTGTCATTGTAATGATATATTTCTGAATCAATGGTTCGGTGTCTTCAGGTTTCCCATCTGCCAGCATGTGGGAACTAGAGGTTACACATGGAAAAGATTCCATGCCTCGAAGGCAGTTATCTTTCCTCTCCCATTGAACATTGATACAGTGTCGCATCCAGTTAAAGCATGCAATATTGGCAATGCTCTGGCTTTTTCAGGACCTGAAATAATACAAGGTTAAGACGCTGACACGACAAAACACGAGTGAGCACAAATACTAGAATACCTAAAGAATAGCGCATTCTTGTGTCGGCCCTTTTCATGGTTGCAAGGGTGGATGTTATGCCGTCCGTGATATTTAGTTTTTTTTTTTTCAGTTGGCACTTTTATAGTAAGATAAGCTAAGTGCAACATCCTTATGTTGCACTAAGGAAGAGATCTTATTGGTTCTCACTATCACGTAAGAAATTGCCTCATCCTTTAGGTATTCTAGTACCTATTTGTGCATACCCGTGTCTTGTCGTGTCAACATCTTAATCTTGTATTATTCCAGGTCCAGAAAAGCCAGAGAAATATTCCATGCTTTAACTGGATGCGACACTGAGCCAGCATTCAACGGGAGAGGGAAAAAAACTGCCTTCGAAACATGGAATCCTTTTCCATCTGTAACTTCTGATTCCCAAACGCTGGCGGATGGAAATATTGAAGACGCCGAACCATTGATTCAGAAATCTATCATTACAATGTACAATAAGTCAATAAACGAAACCAGCGTCGCTTGAATTGTAACTACGTATTTAGACGTAAATTACGTAAAAAATATTTCGGATTAAGCCATTGTTCATAATTTAATGAGTGTCTAAAGAATTAACTATTTTCATTAAAAGATCGACAGCCAGAATATACTTTTCCAACAGAAGCCAGTTTTCGGCAGCATCTGTTAAGGGCCGTTTACCAGGGTGTACACCAATGGGGCCTAACAGTGGTGACCATTCAAAATTTGGCAGGTCCAGAAGATTGGGGCTGGAAGATGGATTCCCATTACAACAACTTTACGCCATAGTGGACTACCTACTGAAAGAAATAGACACGTTACAGTGGCAGGTGCAACTGTCAAAAAAGATCCTTAAAGTGTATTGAACTGTGCAATTGTGGTGGGAAATGCCACCTCGAGATTAAATAAAAAGATTACGATTTCCTTCAGGTATTTGGTTTAATTTCATTACACAGAATGATATAATTTAATAATATACGATAATATAGTGTAAAACACGTTTTTTTATAGCCAACTATAGTATAGTTACACACATATTTTTGAGTTTTGATCTAAAGCAAATATATTTTCATGATTTATCACACTATAAGCACAGGTCACCAGCAAAGTTAAGTTGGTACTCCATGTATTTTGTATGAAAAACCAACTTATGATGGAAGTTCGGAAAATAAGTACTTTTTTATTATTTTTCTTTTTTCATGCTCGTTTATGCATTTCTGAAATATGATGCATGTACTACATGTATATTATGCGATTTTCTTGAGAGAGACGGGTTGAAAAAATAACTTCGTGACTATCGCGTAGCACGTTTGATTTTTTTCCAGGTTGAGGTTGTATGATAAGGTTACATAAAATATATATTATATTAAAGCTGATACAATTTCCCGTCTAAGAGTATTTTTTTACACTCAAAAACCATCATATTTTTTTCAATATACACCTTTTTGTTCAAAAAAGTGAAGTGTAATTTTCATATTTTCTTCAAAATTTGAGTTTTTTTGTATGAAACTTCATACGAATTATATCGAAATTGAATTCCTCGTCCTTGATTTATACGAAAATGATACCAAACACGAGGTGGTAGGCAAATTGAAGTCAATAGAATTTATTGTCCGAAGCAAGGTAAAGCGTCACTTTCAGTGCCCCCCCTCCCTACCCACCAGGAGGGGGTTCATGGCTACCGGGCTAAATCAGCTCAGATTGACCCAATATACAACTGTACCAAGGGAATCCATCCTATACCAGTTGGCGACCTCGAGGTCAATACAAAGCGGACTAAGTGGTTCAAGCTAGTGCATGCAATACCGGAATTCCGGAATCTCGAAAAACCGGAATTCCGCCTTATTTTTTCGGTATTACAATACCGGTATTGAAAAAGACCAATACCAAAATTCCGGTTTTAGTTTTTGTTATCCTTATTAGGTAAGTAAACTTGTATTTTCTCCGTTATATTGAACAAAATGAATAAGTAATTGCTAGTATTTAGTTCTATAATATAAATGTTATATATTATGACGTACGGTCCACGCTAACCATCCTAATGTTAGTATGCATTGTATCGGAATTGGCAATCGGCTAGCATTGATTGAGTTTCGATTTGTTAATTTTGTACTTATGCTAGACCTTAAGGCTGAGTACTGTGATTTTGCATAGGTACATAATACTACATATATATTACACTTTACAGCATAAATAAAATGTTAATTTTTGATACAAGTGAGATCGTATGTACAAAAGACAATTGAAATAATTTTCCATAAATCGTGTTTTTTTTTCAAAATTCCGTTTCTATTTTCGTGCTAGTAAGCTCGCCTGAACAGTCTGCATGCTAATGTCTTGGAATTTTTGGCGGGGATTTGAAATGAAAGATAATGAATTTTATCTACGTTTTTTCATATTCGTATATTTAAGTAGTAAATGATTCTGTTTTTATGTAAAGAACTGATATCATAAAACCGTAGAGACCTACTTTGACGGGTTTTTTTTTGCGAAATGTCAATTTTGGCCGACTGCTTGGCAAGGGTGTCAATCGTCTGCTTTGAGCATGCTTACTCATAAGTATGCTTAATGCTAGCAAATCTGAACAGCTGCAGAGTGTGCTGATTTGAAGCATGCTTAAAAACATGTTTGTTTCTAAGCCAATCTGTCAGTAGCTGTATAGTGGTTAAACTCTGACTAAATAGTGCGGGACCCAACTAGAATAAAATTCATTTCCGAGGGACTTACCTCCGCCATACGGACTACTGGTATGTACTTATTCGGCATATTTTCCTGAACATAAAAAGTGCGGTAGTCACTTCCTAGGGCACTGGTTCCTAACCATTATTGCCACATCACCCACGGGCCCCCTCTAGATTTGTATCGTAACCCCTCCAAAAAATAGGTAAAACAGACAAGTATATGAAAGTACTCAAAGAAAAACGACTTAATATGAGTATTAATAAATATTAGGGGACAATCTTACACAATTCCAACTAGCCCCATAGTAAGCTCAATAAGGCTTGTGTTATGGATACTAGACGACGATATATTTAATAGATACAAATACTTAAATACATAGAAAACATTCATGACTCAGGAACAAATATTCGTGCCCATCACACAAATAAATGCCCTTACCGGGATTCGAACCCAGGACCTCGTGCTTCGTAGGCAGGGTCACTACCAACTAAGCTAAAGCGGTCCCCCCCCCCCCCCCCCGGTCATTAATTACCCCTGAGAAAACTTAATTTTACCCCTAAAGGGGTAATTACCCCCAGGTTCGGAACCACTCTAGGAAGTGACTACTGCACTTTTTATGTTCAGGAAAATATGCCGAATAAGTTTGTATGGCGGAGATGAGTCACACGAAAATCGTTATTTGAAGACTTTTTTACAAATGGGTCCCGCTCTAAAAGTGCTGTGATGTTCCAATTGATGTTTAGCTACAACATCTTTCCTCAAGTGAGTGAAGACGCAGTAAACACATTTAAAATAACCAGGCCTCGTATGTGTGCTCTGATGCCTTTGTAAACTCTGTTGACTATGAGTTGCGTAGTCACAATGACTACATTTTAAAGGCTTGTTACTCCTGTGTACCCATTGGTGTTTGGCCACAGCACTCTTATTGTGACTACTGTAGTCACAGTGGCTACATTTAAAAGGATTGTTACTCGTGTGTACCCATTGGTGATCAGCCGCAGCTCTCTTACTGCGACTACTGTAGTCGCAGTGGCTACATTTAAAAGGCTTCTCACCAGTATGTTTTCTTATGTGAACTGTCAATAATGTTTTCTGTTTACATGAGTAGTCACAGAAGTAACATTTAAAACGCTGCTCACCAGTATGAATTCTTTCGTGAATTTTTATGGAATATTTCCGACTGCATTTGTAGTCGCAGAAGCTACATTTATAAGGCATCTCACCTGTATGTTTCATTAGATGCCGGAGTAAATCAGATTTGTAACTGGTCGAGTAGTTACAGTGGTTACATTTTAGAGGTTTCTCAGTGGTGTGTGTCCATTGATGACTAATTAGATGAGAATTATTTCGACAGGTGTAGTTGCATTGGCTACATTTAAATGTTCTTGAGTGATTTTGTATGTGTTTCTTTAAAAGAGCCTTTTTTCTGTAACCCTTGCCACAGTCGTCACACTTGTAGGTGTCTTTTGATTGGTCTGTGCTGCTGGGTTGCGAGGAATCATGACTAGGCACAGCCACCATCACAACATTATCTAACCCATGTTCAGATAGCATTGAAGTTTTTGGAAGCTTTACATCTGCATTGCTTTCACTCAGTCGCCTTTCTTGGAGATTCTTCGCAGATTCTGTGTGTGTATATGTTTTAACTAGTTTACTTGCAGAGTCTTGTCCTGAAATTAAAACGAAAGCTGTTCAAATACTTTGGCTGCCTAGCCTGAACTCGAAAACCAAGACATTAAGTCTGTGGAGGATATTTCAACTACAAATAATCATAAAATGGAACTTTAACAAATTATAAACAACCGACCTGAAAATGTGTAGAACACGTCAGGCGGGTGTAGCATCTCGGGCCCCAGCACAAGCTCGTCCTTGACCTCATGGTCCTCATACAGCTCTGACCGCGCAGCCTCCAACCTCACTTCTTCATCAATCTCAAAGTCCTGGGCCTCCTCTTTCAAACCAATACCTGACCCATTCTCTGGCACTTCTTCTATTTTTTCACTAAGCCCAGTTTGGATTTTGTCCTCCTCAACTTCTTCTTCCTCTTTGACGCTCACTATCACTGACTCTTGTTCGAGGTCTTCACTCTGGGCGGCAGGAACTGGACTGTCTACAGCTTCAGTTAGTTTTTGCTCTTTTTCACTCGGCTTTGATGCTCGCAAGTAAGTTTTCAGTGGTGGTTTGTTAAATGTCAAAGGCAAACTGTCTGTAGAATGTTCTGTGTACACATCACTACTGTGTTCTGTATTGAGTACTGCGTCAGTTGGCACTGACATCTTCTGGGCTATGAAGGCAAAATCAGGCAGCTGACACAAAATCTGTGCCTGGCTCGAATAGTCCTGGGTCTGCTGCTCCACAAACAGGCCCACCTCTGCAGGCTCGGGGCTCACAATTTCATCGCAGAATCTCTCTTCAGGCTCCTCTTTTATTGTTACACTCCCTTGTATCGTACTTGCATTCATGTGGGTTGTCGGACTGCCCACAGACCCAGTTAGATCAGAGGATCTCTCGTCAGGCTCCTTTTTTACAATTCCAGTCCCCTGTTCCACACTTTCATTGTAAAGGACTGTAGGACTGTTCACAATGCTAGTTAGACTTTGCTCATTGGATTGCCTTATAAAGTCGACATCCCATGGCTCAAGGACTTGTTCCAGCAGTAATTCCTCTTTGACTAGATGTTCTGCACACAGGTTTCCCCGGAGGGCTTCAGGGTACACGGCCCCATCATAGCATCCCTCTTCCACACTTTCAATGTTATGGAATGTTAGATAGTCCACTCGTATCTGAAAGGTATCCGATTGTTTCTCGGAGTTTGCATTGGATTTCAGAGTGAAAGTATCTTCGGGCTGCTCACTTTTCACTTCTATACAATGTGCAGTGTTGACGTCAACTGTGCCAGTCGGCTTCGGCGCCTTCCGCCCTCGCGAGTAGCTTCTCGCCGGGGCGCCGTGGGTGCGCACATGGGACGTAAAGTCAAAAATATCATCGAACAGCTGACGGCAGACTGGGCACTCGT
Organism: Eudemis profundana; assembly: GCA_947034925.1. Lineage (NCBI taxonomy): Eukaryota > Metazoa > Arthropoda > Insecta > Lepidoptera > Tortricidae > Eudemis > Eudemis profundana. Next base: position 12,527,398 of record OX344819.1, on the reverse strand, counting down.
GATGTGGCCGCATCGCGACTTTAAGCACTTGTACGTAAATTATCAACACTTTTCGTTACGCTAATTCTGTAAATGTACATTTTAAGTAAAATGTTGTTTATGCCGACGTGATTCTAATATGTTAAACAATTAAATCAACAAAATCCGACGTAACTCGACAAGGAAATAAACAAGTGTCACTAACATAAACTTAACCTCAATTGTTTGACAGATATACGCTCTCTGTGGATACGAATACGTTCAGAAACTAAAGAATTGTAGTATTTCATCACTATAATCGTTGATTTGAAAATAAATCGATTCATTTCGTGCTCAACCAAGCACACCCCGACCGACTGAGTGAACCGTTGACTGTTTTTACTAACATTCACCTCTCTATTATATAGTGTTTAATTTTGATTGGTTTATCATCTCTTTATTTATTTAAGTATTTTTATTTGTATTAAATGTCAATTTTGTACGAAATACTGTTTATTCAATATTATTACGTTAAAATCTAGGCTCTTTTACTCCCAAATTAGAATATCTCATAAACGGCTGAACCGATTTTGATGTAACTTAGCTAAAACACTCTCGATTAAATCACCTTACAAATGAAAAATAGCTCCACTCCTTTTCCGTGGATGGATTAAAATGGCCATAAGAGCCCTACTCCACTAGGACACCATGTATGTTTTAGAGACATCAATAATTTAATCATTATTCATTTAATCATAAAATATACCCAGCTGACTCCATTTTCAGATTCAGATCATTTATTTGGATTATGCCACACCTGGCCATAAAGTGGCTTTTCCCGCACGCTAGGCGTACGGAAAAAACCACTTTCTGGCCAAGAGTAGACATAAAATGATGTACACAACACGGGAGGTAATAAAGAAGGCTTTCTCGATTGCATATTTACGTCCCTCGCTTGCAGCTCGGGCCGCAAACATCTGCGATCTCGGCCTTTTTTTTTATTACCACCCTAGTTGTGTAATGTACTAATTGTGTTACCCGCAATCTATAATTATTTGACTTTGACTGGCGACGACAGTTAACCACGTTGCCATGGCGTCCCGGCGAGGCAGGAGCCTAAATGAAAATACCAAAAAACCATGAAATAATTTATTTACAGAGCTGCAAGTACATAAAATCTCTTTTTTTTACGCTCATACCCAAAATTCCAAATCGATACAAGATTTTTTAAAATACCACATTCTCGATTTATCACATTCCTGTCTTACCACATTCCCGTTACACTAGAGCAGGGTTTACCAAATAGATTCGCTCGGGGTCCGTTTTAAGAAATAAAATGACCATCGCGGTCCGCACCCTAATATAAAGGAAAAATATTTATTAAACAAATGTAATTACGGAAATAACTAGGGATGCAACGATACCGATACCGATATATCGGTATCGCCGATAATATACAACCGATATTTGAAGAACGCGAAAAGAATTTGCAGTATGAAAAAAATCTGCAAAAAGTAATTTCAATTACTGACTTATTTTATGTATTGGTCTATTACCTTGTGCAATGACAATTACTATGTTAATTAAATCTTTGGTTCTTTTTAAAAAATAAATTTGAATTTTGAGTTGACAATCTATATTTTTCTAATATTTTTACTTTACACTTTCAAGGTTGACTCTCTGTTAAATATAGCCAAGTTTTAGGTCTAATAAGGACGGGGTGCTAGACAGGAAACCTCCCAGAGTGTCTGGATTCTTCTCATTCCTCTTGATCCGGTTGATCCGCAGGAAAGGGAAGCGTCTTGGCCGGTGCACCCCGGGAGCAACGGCAAGTGATTTCTTAGGGGCCCCTAATTGATCACTTGCCGATGCTGCGAATGAGCCTGTCAGGGGGGGTTGGGGGGTCCCGCACCGGGTTTCCTCTGTTAGAGGACTCTCCAGGTGCGGCACGCGAGGGCGGAGCGTCGGGCACGGGCAGCATCCCTCCGACGTCTCCTTTTGGGGGGCACTGCGGGCAGGCACCAGACGGGTGACCTGTGCCGCTGCGTGGTGGCGGTGGACTAGTCCTCTGCGTCCCGAGAACTCAGCCTTGCAGGCTGCCGCTACCTCATGTGCTGGGGGCGGGAGGCGGAGGACTGGCCCACCGCGGTCCGTAAGGACAGACGGGAGTGTCTGCGGGGTAGGGGTGTTTGTCCTCCCGTGGACGGCTGCGGGGCAGGGGCGTTTGTCCTCCCGTGGCGGCGAGGGTGGGACTGGCGCCGGATACACGATTGGACCCCGTGGGTTCGGTGCCGGTTCCTGGTTTCCCCGGGGGACGGCCGTTGGTCGGGGGGAAGCAGGTGAGGGAAGGCACACTGGTCATGCTACAGTGTGCCTTTTTCGGAGAGGGTTCGCCCTAGGGCGAAGGTGCCGGTGATGTCGTGGTGGCTTGCTAGCGATCCCACGGCATCACCATGAAGGCACAGGGTGGAAGCATCCCTGAGTTTTAGTGGGTAGGCCAATCCCTTCTGGAGCGGAGAGCCCCACATAACCAATGCGTAACATCTGGCTGTCACCCCCGATGGCCTTAGGTTACGTAGTGGTATGCAGTTTCATGCATTTCTCCGGGTTAAAAAAAAAAAAAGGTCTAATAAGGACATACAAATATCTGAAGTTCATACTTCATTATTTAGCTAAGATATCGGTATCGGTATCGCCGATATTTACTACAATATATCGGTATCGGTATCGTATCGGCAAAACTATGTATCGTTACATCTAGGGATGTAACGATACACAGTTTTGCCGATTGAAATTACTTTTTGCTGATTTTTTTTTATGCAGCAAATTCTTCAAATATCCTTTGTATAATATCGGCGATACCGATATATCGGCGATACCGATATATCGGCGATACCGATATATCGGTATCGGTATCGGCACAGCATATAAATAGAGCAGTATGGAAGCTACGCTTACTTTTTGAAATAAATACCTACGCTCCATTAGAGCGTTAGGGTTGTTTAAAATGAAAAGATCGCGGGCTGTCTGGGCGCGCGCACGTAACAAAAACAAAGCGCAACCGCTCACCTCCATGCGCACTCGCGACTGACGGCACCGCGAGATTCCCTTAGGGGCCTTGTAAAAGCGCGCGTCTATGTGTGCGTGCGTTTCCATCGTTTTGTTTGTAGCTTCCTTACTGCTTTAGCTTTTATATATTCTGTGGTATCGGTATCGTTACATCCCTAGTTACATCCCTAGAAATAACAAAAGGTATTTTTAACTTCATCCGGCCGTTTTTGAATTGACGTCAATAAATAAAAGATCAAAGATAATGGGGGGGGGGGGGGGGGGGTACATTTTTATTCAATTACCTACGTCCTCTGTAGTTAGGGTTGCCAGATGGTCGGGAATTGGAGGGATTTTCCCAATTTTTTGTATGTCCCCCCGACTCCCGACAAAGAAGAAAATCTCCCGACAAACGACTTCATTTTAAAGGTGGTCCGGCCAGTAAAAATTTCTGCTCTTTCAGGCTAAAAAAAAATCCCGACATTGTTCCCGGCTCTCGGTAATAGGGTAATTCAATCTGGCAACCCTATCTGTGCAAGTCGCTGTGTTCTCGCGGTCCGCACAACATGGGTCGGCGGTCCGGATGCGGACCGCGGTCCGCCTTTGGCGACCCCTGCACTAGATTATACAATCGTAGGTTTCTCAAGTAAATGATTGTGTAGAATGTATTATTTTGGAAATCTTCTATACGGGCAATCTGATAAATCGATCACCTGGTATTTGGAAAATCTAGCATTCTGGGGATGGGCACGAGGGTTTTTATATTGGATAAGAAAATGCATTTGCATTTTGGAATTGCATTTTACTTTACTTCTGATATTTATATCTTTATGCCCGCTTTAGCTTAGTTGGTAGTGACCCTGCCTACGAAGCAGGAGGTCCTGGGTTCGAATCCCGGTAAGGGCATGTATTTGTGTGATGAGCACGAATATTTGTTCCTGAGTCATGGATGTTTTCTATGTATTTAAGTATTTGTATCTATTAAATATATCGTCGTCTAGTATCCATAACACAAGCCTTATTGAGCTTACTATGGGGCTAGTTCGATTTGTGTAATATTGTCCCCTAATATTTATTATTATTATTATTATTATTATTATATCTAAGTCATAAAATACATTTTCACTAATGTTATTGCACGTTCATCCTTAGAAACGTTCACGCTTGATCATCATGTTAACGCACTGGTGTCGTCTATTACCGACAGGTTGTTGGGCTCTCGAATATATGACAGGTGACAGTTGTCGGCTTTTCCCGACAGATGGTCGCTTATGCTTTATAGCGCGGAATTTTGCTGCAGATGTAACACGAATACGGCTTTTCGTTAGTCAGGCAGTGGTGCAGTCAGTCGGTCATAGCGGCCAGGTGTCTGTTATTCCCAACAAGTGGATATTAGGGCTGGCAGCTGCGTGAAGATCTTGCTGCAGATGTGGCACAAGTATGCCACTCACTATGCATTTGACGGTGTAGTCGGCTTTAGCCGACAAGTGAGCCGGACTGCGTGAAGGTCTTACTGCAGCTGTGGCACGTATACGCCTCTTATATAACACATTACAGTGTAATCGGCTGTAGCCGACCGTTGTCGGCATATCCCGACAGTTGTCGTGTATAGACAGGTTACGCGGGCTGGCTGCGGTTGCGGCGGCGCGGCAGCGGCTTCACCTTCATGTGGACGTACTTGACGTGTGTGGCGAGCGAGCCTGACTGCGTGAAGGTCTTGCTGCAACTGTGGCACGTATACGCCTCTTATATAACACATGACAGTGTAGTCGGCTATAGCTGACAGTGGTAGGCATATCCCGAATGAAGTAGTGTATAACCGACAGTTGTCTTGTATAGCTGACTGAAGTTGTGCATAGCCGCCAGTTATCGTGTATAGCCAACAGTTGTAATGTATAGCCCCAGTTGTCGGCATATTCCGACAGTTGTCGTGTATAGCCGACAGTTGTCGTGTATAGCCAGGTTAAGCGGGCTGGCTGCGGTTTCGGCGGCGCGGCGGCGGCTTGACCTTCATGTGGACGTACTTGACGTGTGTGGCGAGGGAGCCTGACTGCGTGAAGGTCTTGCTGCAGATGTGGCAGGCATATGGTTTCTCGCCAGTGTGGACCTGGCAAAGATATTAGAATAGTACATTACATCATTGGATACTTGACTGTAACTGAAATTTGTAAAAATTATATAAGTCTGTTAAA